>JANHMN010000002.1:37611795-37700456 GCA_030674055.1 Rhabdomys pumilio
AAAGCATGTTCAGTATATGTACAGTCCTACCTCCTGTGGAACCTTTCTGCAAGAAGTTGTGGATGATCTGGGTCTTGGTGTTATAGCTAGGGTTTTCAGCCACCATGGCGCACAGCTTCCGGAATTCTCGTAGCAGACAGTCTTTGTGCTTAGGGTCACATTTACTTGCAGACAGACTCGTCCTAGGAGCAGGACTTGAGGGGGATTGTTCAGAGTTGTTAGGTTTGGCTGCTGGAGAGAAAAACAACACAGATGGTTCATTTTTCTTTTTTTGGGAAGCACAAAAAGGAAGAACACTAAAATTTTGCTGGGGTTTATATATCATTTTATTCAAGCCCCTCAAAGAGTCACTGGAAGTAGATGTACTGGATCCGTGTATCAGGTACAGATATGGAGGTCAAGTAATCAGTACAAATATCACTGCATGAAGACTGCACTAAGAAGCACCTGCGTATGTGAGTGCCTCACATAGGAACAAAGGCTGCTTTCATGCCGCAAGACATCAAACAGATCTCAAAGCAATTGTCTTTCTGACTCCACAAAGGCTGGGGTGAGCAAGAGAGAAAAAAAAACCAAAGGACCTGTAAAACTGAAATGACTGCCACTGTGGACTGTCAGCGCTATTGCAAACCTGGCAGGTTACAGAGTTCACTGTTCTCTTACTGATGAGACCCAAGGCCTGAGAGCAGACAGTTTTCAAGACCACCTACCCCCTTGGAAGAAGAATGAAGACAGGGATGCCAGCAAGAGAGTCAGGGCCCACCAGTGTGCCCCAGCTCATCTTTTCTTATTGTCAAAATAAAAGGCACCTTGGTTTATCTGAGAGAAACCTCAGTGATTGAGTCTCACCTCTTTGTGACCATTTTCAAGAGCAAGACAAGACAGAGTTGTTCTATCAAGGAAGTTCTGACTAAGGCTTCTTGTTTGGGTTTGTAAATTATAAGTCTGTCATCATCTCTGACCTGGAATCTCATCTGGGGTGGAGATCTTTCTAGAGCATTGGTATTTAGCCAGGTTCACAAAGGAGAACACCCTGTTCTTCTCAACTCTCCTAAACTCCATGCACAAGATCAAGGCTCTCCCTGGACTGTGCCATCTTTAGTGTTACCTGGAATCTTCTGCATCCCTATCATTGACCTACTACCAAGCACAAACTGGAATTTTCAAATAATAAAATCTGCCAGAGACGGCAGTACATGTCTGTACTTCTAACACCCAGTAAGCAGAGACAGAAGATCTTAATTTCAGAACAGGCTGGATGAGAAGACCTCTCTTATATTTTTGGGTTGGGAGTAGCCTTTAATGGCTAAACCATCTCTCCAGCCCAAGACTGTCTCTTAAACAAAACAAACTGTGCACACATGCATGCGTGTATCATAAAACTCCTATGAAACCAGGCATCATTTCTGTATTCTCACTGAGCCAGAGACTTAGACACCAAATAGAGAGCCTTAACAGGGAAAGCCACCTTAACACATCTTACCTGAAAAGCCAGAGAATTTCCGGGGATTGGTATTGGTAATAAACGAAGCACCTTTCACTGGAGATGTCACCTGGCCAGTGGTTGTCAGCTTAGCCTGGACAGCAGCTTTCTTCTTAGGTGTGGCAGCTGCCTTAGAAGACAGGTCTACAGGACCCACAAAGAATAAAAGTACTCTTCAGACAAAGACTGCGAGAAAGCTTCTGGAGATTTTATCAACAGTTTTCAAAACCTTGTTTGGTAAGTTTCTATTATATTCTGACCCCAGGCTGCCTAGTCTTTTTAGACTAGTAAAAAGTAGAGGGAGGCATTAAAAGGATATTGGTCAGAGAGAAAGAAACAAAACAAAAGTAAAACAAACAGGTATTTTAAACCATTTATACCTATTACTAACTTGAATTTTCATCAAAATTGCATACCTCTTATTGAATACATAAGAATTAGTACAGATTTGGGAGAAATCAATAATGTTTTCTTTATTTTTGAAGATTTTTATTTTATGTGCATAGGTGTTTTGCCCACATATATGTCTGTGTATATGTGTGTGCCTGGTACTCAGAGAGGCCAGAAAAGGGTTTTGGATCCCTTGGGATTACAGTTGCAGATGAGGCTATGAGCTGCCATGGGGGTACTGGGAATACAACCCAGGTTCTCTAGAAAAGCCACCTTTGCTCTTAACTGCTGAGCCATCCCTCCAGCCACAGTGATCACATTTTGATAGATAAAACTTTGGCTGGCTCTGTAGAATAGCCCCAAAATATAGAAACAACAAAGTAAAATGGAGAAAGCAGAGCATGTCTGTCTGGCACAGGTAGAGAAATCTGAGTGCTCACTGCACTTCTTTCCTAGTGAGATACAAGTCAGTATGAAGGCCCATCTTTAGGGCCACAGCCTTTAGATCTATTACTTGAGAGACTGAGAGTCCTCAGATAGGCATATAAAAGTAAGCACGAATGTATATGTAGATAAATATATGTATGTGATTGTGTATACATGAATGCTTATCTTTCTAGTTGTTCCAAGGACTTAGAATCAAAGATATGCTATAATGATGAGACATACAGCATCCAGATCTTAGTTTCTAAAATTGTTTTTCCATTAATGGAAATCCAGACTCCTTAGAGGAATGGCTGCCTCCAAGGCTAAGAAAAGACACACAGGAGAAGGTCAAGAGCATTCTCTTACGCCTAATGCATAAGTACTTGGAAGATATTTTTCAGACAAGAATCTTGCTAGCCTTGAATTCACTCCTGAATACCTAGGATTACAGGGGTAGTTGGAAAACATGCCATTTCAGACCTGAGAGGCTGATGCAGAAAAGACAGAGTTTAAAGTCAAACTTAAGTCTGTCTCACCGGACGGTGGTAGCGCACGCCTTTAATCCCAGCACTTGGGAAGCAGAGGCAGGCGGATTTCTGAGTTCGAGGCCAGCCTGGTCTACAGAGTGAGTTTCAGGACAGCCAGTCTGGGGGTGGGGGGTCTGTCTCACAAAAGGGCGGGGGAGAGAAAGAGAGAAAGAGAGAAAGAGAGAGAGAGAGAGAGAGAGAGAGAGAGAACGAGAACAAGCAAATTAGGGTATACAGGATACAGAAGCCAGCTTAAAGAGTGTGCAAGATGGCCAAATATGGGACAATTAAATACCAAACTGAGTATAATATTGATCTGTAAGTCTCTGGAAAAAAGTAGTAACCTGCTAGTTCATAAAGCTAACAAGGCGACAGCTAAAAGGTTGGTGGTAGTATGTATTCTTTAAAACTATCATTACCTAAATGAAAGACCATGGAGTACCAGGCTTGGTAACACAAGCCTGTAATCTTAGTCCTGAGGAGACAAGACAGGAAGATTGCTCCAAGTTTGAGGCCACCTCAAGCCATATGGCAAAAACACATCTCAAAAAAACAAAAATAAAACAACAAAACAAAACAAAAAAAAAAACCTCTGGAAATGCTGCAGAATAAAGGAGGCCAAAGAAACATGACAATTAATTGTAATACCCAGTGTGATTCTAGACTTGAACCCTGCAATGGAGGAAAATGTACTACTAAATTATAGCCTTCAGTCAACTGACAGAATAGTATACAGATAAGTTTACTGAGGCTCACAGGTAAACTATGATTTCAGAAGAAAAGATCCTATTCTTAAGATACATACTGGGTATATATATCCCTCTGGGGCCTGGTGATACAACTTTCTCTGAATGGCTCAATAAAAACCAAGACTGATATAGAAGTGAGAAAGACCATATAAACAGAAACGATAAAGCAAAATGACTGTTATCAAGAAGGAAAACTATGTAGAGAGCCTGAGTGTTCTTATTCTTATAACTAGTCTGTGAATTTGAAAGGAGGACACACAAAGAAAGAAATCTCCTAGACTCTAGTCTCCTATGAGCACCAGCAAGTTGAGAGAGCAGGTTCTCCCCTCACCGGCAATGTGCTGGCTTATCTGTTCCTTTTCGTTATCTTCCAGCTCTTCCCAGCCTTCCAGCTCTGTGAGGTCTTCAATTTTTTTTGTGGTGGCCCGAGCCCGTTCCAGTTTCTCAAACATGCACTTAACGTGGTACCACTCTTTCATGTCGCCCCCAGACTCTGAGAAGGGATTAGGTACCACTTTGCCAATGCGGCATACACCCTTCACAATCTTCTCCTTGCATTTCTTGCAGCCAGCTGTGCCCCGCTTGGCATAGTCCACACAGAAGCGCTGCTCCGCCATCGCACAGGGGCCAGTACAGAGTCCCACATACGACCCTGGCCAGAAAATAAAGTGGGTGGCACGTGGTCTTAGATGACCTCTCTGGAAAGATAGGACAGGCTTTCTTCTCTGGAGGAGGCAGAACCCACAAAGGAGATTTGTTTCCGACCACTGGCTGAACTGTCTTATGGCAGCCCAGTGATTCTGTTCTGGAAACAAGCACAGTTCTTTTCTGCCAAGGGCACAAAGGTTTCTCGGGAAGAGGATCTTGAAAGCCAGAGTCATATAGCTGCATAAAAGGGTGAAAACACAGACAGACAGACATGAAGAATCCAGGCTTCCAATTTCTCAATGGCTAGAATCTCATACAGAGCACGTGATTAACCAAGCACTTCCCTATGCATTAAATATTTACCACCCAGAGTTCCAATACAGGAAAAACCAGTTTCCAAAGGGGCATGCAGCACCAACACTGTAGAGACTGATTGTAAAGTCCCAATGGTTGGTGACCTTTAAATATTACCAAGATCCTGAAGCTCTGTCTTAAAAACCAAGAAAAATTACATCATGTTTATGAAGTTTCCCAATGAAATAGGAGCCACTTTCAGAAAACAATTAAGCCACTATAACAGTTTTGGGATTTCAAAAGAAGGCCCCCTTTGAAAGAGGCAATTAATCGGAGTCTATAATCAGATTGACTACCTGAGTTCAAAACCTTACTTAGCAATTTATCAGCTGTGTGACCTTGGTTCAGTTACTTTACCTCTATTTCATCTGTAAAATGCAGCTCACAGTAGTACCTAATTCAAGGAGTAGTTGTTCTAAAAGTCCTTAGAAACAGAATAAGCAATTCCCTTGCTTAACTTGGCAACCTGAATCAAGGAAGCTTGAAATAACTGGACTGTAAGAAACTAAGCAAGTGATGAACCAATTCAAGTGGAAAATGACTATTCCTACCCCTTCTTATATTTATAATTACTTAAGTGGCTTTACAATTTTAATTTCCAATTTACTGGAACCTATTCTTAGTCTGAACTCTGCTGAGAAGTAAAAATGATATTGGGTAAGAACAGCAAGCTGGCTTTACTCACTGATGTTCGACACAGAGCAAAGCACAGCAGGTATACTACTGAAGAAGGGGTTGGAGGCCAAGCCTACCCATCTACAGGGAGGAGGGAAGGTGGGGCAGATACCATGTGACTTGGTTTCCTCCAACAAGACCCTTAGTCACCGATCCTCACCTCCAGTGCTGGGATTATAGTGTGAGTCACCAAGCATGACAGTTTATTTATTTTTCGTTTTTTTGAGACAGGATCTCTCTATGTAGCCTTGGCTGTCCTGGAAATCACTAGCAAGCTAGAGTTCTGAGTGCAGGGATTAAAGGCGTGTGTTACTACACCCCGGCCCCTGTTTTATTTAAAAAAAAAAACAAAAACAAAAAAAACAGGACTAAGCGCTAGTTATGGTGAGATATAGTTATAGCTCATCTATAATCCCATCACTCGGAAAGCAAAGATATGATTGCTGTGCGTTCGAAGCTAGACAGTCTGGTTTACTTACTAAACTTCTGTCTAGCCAGGGGTACATAACGAAGACCATTTCAAAAGGAAAACAAACCAACCAAACAAACCAAAAAACAAAACAAACAAACAAACAAAAAAACCTTAAAGATTAGAACTACTTCATGGGGTGGTTAGGAAAACTACAACGAATATAAGGGCAGGCCGGAGGTGGAGTTCTGAACTCCCGGAGGATGTACGCCAAACTTGTGTATTTGACAATGTTCAACTTGGGGGAGGGGAGGTCCGTAACTGGCAGACTCAGTGGGTCACACAAGTCCTAACGGTTAAGAACCAGAGAGGTAAATGAAGGCCAGCAGGGCTGAGGAGGAGCTCGGGGCCAGTAGTTCAACTTTCCGCAGATTAGGGTGGGCAGAGTGTCGTATCGCCCAGCCCGGGATACGACGATTAACTATAGGGAGAGACTGGCGCAGGGAGGCCCGGGAGCCCCCGGTCCCCAAAGAGCAAGCAGCACAAGTTGTGAGGGCGAATCGTGGCCGTGCAACAAGGCGGCGGAGAGGGACCGGCGGCCGCCCGGTCCTGACTCTCTGAGGATGCCCATTCTATCACAGGCAGCATCCTGCCCTTCCGGGTGCCCGCTTGGGGTCCCGGGGGCCGCGGGCCTCTCGTGGGCTCCCGGGGGGCCTCCACGTCACGGAGGGTGTGCCCCCAGGCTGAGCGGCGGGCGGGGGAGGAGCCACGGCCACTCCAGCCACGCCGCGCTCGGCCACGGCCCTCCCCACACGGCGCACCGCGGCCTGCCGCGCCGCGCCACCCCTCACCTGCCTTCTCCGCTGCCCTGGCTCTGACGCTCCGCACAGGCCACCGGACCAGAAGCCCACAAGGCCACGGGCCTCGCACGATGACTAGACCGCCTGTCTCTTTAAATACGGGTCCTTGAGCCGGAGGCAGTGCGCAGGCGCAGTAGCCGACTTGCGCCTTCAGACCCCGCCCCCTCCGGTCGCCACGTGTGTCGCTGTTCTGTTCCAGCCCGGAAACCTTGAACTGATTATTTGTTGTGTTCGAGTGGCGGCTTGAACCGCTGCGAACTTCCTAGAGTTTCTCAGATTGTTAGATATTAAAGGTAGTAATTGAAAAAAATCATTGCAGTGATCCCAGGGAAGGAAAGCTCGAGTCGTTCCACCAGTGTTTTCTGCTCCTGTCCACATGAGTTTTGCTGAATTAAAAGACACTAATTGAAAAGGTAATTAGGAAATGTGAAGGAGCGACAGGGACAATGGCTCCGATTATATGTCATTTAGCGTTTTATTGCTTCTAAATCTCAAGTAGGCTTTGTGAGTTTGAGATAGCAATTTTTACAAAAGTAAAAGTGTCCAGGCCGGGAGGTAAATGACCTTGTACCGTCTGGGAAGGACAAACATTTGGGCTTTATTAGGTAAATAAACAGCAGAACTTGGAGCAAAGTTCTATTTGTGAGGTAGAATTTAGCCTTTATTCCATAGGGAAAGAACGCTATGAGGAGGGTCTAGGGAATAGTTAGTTACAGTTGAAACTGATTAGGGGAGAGACTGAGATAAGCCAGCCCACTAAAAGGTTGTCTGTATCAAAGTGGCCTTGGGAAGGAGAAGAAAGTGTATGTTTGAAATCAATTATTTTAAAAATTATCTGTGTGAGATGCTCACTTATTTGTTGATAAAAATGACGGGAGAGTGAGCTGATAGACAGGGTCTTTTACAGAACTGGGTAATAAGCACTGAAGGAGGCTCTTTGGAGTTAAAGGTTGAGTGTCGTTTGCTGTACTGAGGCCAGCTAGATCCTGGTGTTTGAAATGAGGTGTTTGAATGAAGGCTCTTTTGTCTTCTCTTACCTTGCAGCAGGATAAACCTGGGTTTGGGAATCGAAAGGCCTTAGGAGAGGTTCAGGGGCTCCAGTTGAAGAAGCATGAACATTTTGACTGGAGAATCTTAACCCAATCGACTTTTTCCTATCCCTGTGCTGGCCAGCCTTTCATCACAAGCCATATTTGTGGCTGCGGCCGTTCGAGCGCTGGAAATGTGAGCAGTCTGAAGTGAGAGATGCTGTAAGTGAACACTGCACACTGACAGACACCCAACCCTTCCCCAAAGAGAGTAAAATACCTTAGTAATCATAATAGTGCATATACTCCACTTGTTTGCTGGCATAATTTTTGATGTGTTGGGTTCAATAAAGAAAATATTTTATGTCACCTGTTTACTTTTACTTTTTTTGAAATAGGGCATCAGAAATGATGAGGCTGTATGCTTGCCTCCCACTGATATCTCTCCAGGACAGCACTCCACAGACAGAAAGCCTATGGTGAGGAGCAGTGGGTACCTGCACCACTGCATCCGTATTCTAAAAGGCTTTCACTTCTAGACAGGGTTTCTCTGTGTAGCCCTGGCTGTCCTGGAACTCAACTTTGTAGACCAGGCTGGCCTCAAACTCCACTTACCTGTGCCTCCCATGTGCTGGGATTAAAGGCATCTACTTCTAAATGAATGAAATTCGTGAGCTAATGAAATGAATGGATAATAAAGAGTGTTAAACCCCTTAGAAGGAAATTCATTATGTCTTTGTCAATGATGGAAGTTTACAAAAAGACGCGGGCTCTAAATATGTGGTTTGCTTGATTAGAACTACACGGTAGCCATAATGATCTGTGACTAAGGTCCCCCTGCTGTGAAACAAAACTAAGTATGAAAGCTGGAAATCGCATTTTTTTTTCTTTTCCTTTTTTCTTTTTGTGGTAAGACCCCTGAACTTTCATTTAGCATGAATCTAAATGCAGTGATTTTTTTTTCCCTTTTTCTTTTAGGGGAAGACAGTCTCTCTGTGTAGCTGTAGGCTTATCTCCAGTGCAGCAGCCTATAATAGTGAGGATTGAGGTGTGTGTCCCCATGTCAAACTTGTGTTTCTTAATAAAAGTGAGGACTGATCCATCAAGGAGAGGTAAAGTTTGGTGAAGGAAATAGGGCTTTGGCACAGTCAGGTTTGAATTTTGTTCTAGCCGGAGCTGTGAACAACTTCATCTAATTTCATCTCTGGGCCTCAGTTTCCCTAGTGAAATGGAGAAGTTTTGCACTTTATATTTAGCTCTGTGATTTACTGAATTGCTTTTTGGAAAGAATGTAAGTTGGTTATCCATGGCCTACCTGCCCCTTTCTCTTTTTGCATGTGGATTTTGGGTTATTCAAGACCAATTCTTGAAGGATTGCTTGTCTCCCATTTATTGCATTTGCTCCTGTTAGAAAATTAATCTTTTTAAGCAGGGCATGGTGGCACATGCCTCTTACCGAGAAGCAGAAGCAAGCAGATCTCTGAGTTGGAGGACAGTCTGGTTTTTATGTCGAGTTCCAGGCCGGGGGGGTGGGGGTGGGCTTCATCGTGAAATCTTGTTTCAGTATTTAATTAATTAATTAATTAATTTTTCAGGTTGGTGTACATGATAATGGATTTATCCTGGTGTAGATTACCCTGTTCTCTTCTGTTACCCGTGCCCACTGCTCTTCGTGTGCCCGCTCCACCTCCAGCTGGATTGCTCCTCCCTGTTAGTGTCCATCTCTGCCTTCCTAGAACAGGCCTTCCATTACTCTGCTTCCCAACACCATTAAGATCTCTTCCTCCCCTCCTAATCCTGTTTCTAGTTTCATGACCTACAAACACATACATGAATATATAGACAATTTTAAATCTAGGTTTCACATACGGGAGAAAATACAGACAGTATTTTATTTGTCTTCGGTTTTTGCTCCTTTCAGAGACATTTGACTGTGTGACAATTAACTTCGGGGCTCCATATTCCTGCCAGTGACATATTTATTTATTTATTTATTTATTTATTTATTTATTTATTTTATTAATACCACTGTGTTGGTTACTATGGCTTTAGAGTGAGCCTTGGCATCAGCTAGTATAGGTCCTGTGGCTGTGTTATTTTCCATTAGTGGTTATGTTGGCTATAGCAGGTCTCCTGCTTTTCTATATAAACACTGGAATCATCTAAATCTGATAGGCACAAAATGACCTGCTAGAATTTTGACTGAGATTGCACTAATTCAAGATCAAGTTGGGAAGAACTGACATTTTCATAGTTTTGAGTCTTCCTTCCCATGAACATAAAGTTTTCTTCCTTTATTATTTTGTGAGTAGCTGTTTGTGTACATGTATGTTTATGTGTATGGATGCTCACCCATAAGTATGTACTTGGAGGCCAGAGGCTGACATTAATCTTAAATGATTTTTTTACCTTTTTGTTTGTTTTTATTTTTTTGTTATTATTTTGAGATAGAGTTTCTCTGTGTAGCCCTGACTGTCCTGGAACTTGCTTTACAGACCAGACTGGCCTCAAACTCAAGAGATTCTCCTGCCTCTGCATTCAGAGTACTGAGATTAAAGGCATGCACCATCTACCTTTTTTTTTTTTTTTTTCTTCGAGACAGGGTTTCTCTGTATAGCCCTGGCTATCCTGGAACTCACTCTGTAGTTCAGGCTGGCCTCGAACTCAGAAATCCGCCTGCCTCTGCCTCCCAAGTGCTGGCATTAAAGGCGTGCGCCACCACCACCCCGGCGATTTTCTACCTTTAAAAATAAATAAATAAAAGTTTTTAAAAAATTCTTTGACAATTTCATACATGTAAGCCGTGCATCTTGATCATATGCACCCCCACCTCTCCCTTTCATTCCTCCTAGGAACTGCCAATACATCCCTGTCTACCTTCATGGCGTCTCTGATGTTGTTGTTAACCCACCTAGTCCCATTAGTGCTGCCTATTGGAGTGCTGACTGAGCTCACTGACCTGCTCTTGTTCGGTTCACCATAGCACCAGTGAGTTCCTGGGTCCAGGGGCCAGGCCGTGGCAAGGAAACAGCATTTCACAGCATTTCTCCTCATCCTCTGGTTGTTACCTTTCTTCTACCTGTCTTCTCCAACATTGCAGTTGGTCACCCCCATAACCTTCATGCCACAATAGCGCCAGTGGGCACGTATTGCCTGGAAGGTCAGTCCAGTAATCATGTGGTTGGCTGCAGGGATATCATTGATGTCTTTTCTGACTCAGCATCCTGCACAGCACCTTCCAGTATGTGAAAGGCAGTCATCAAGGAGAAAGAAAGCCTTCAGGTCAGTACCAGCTTGGTTTCTCTGTTTAACAACCCAAGACCAGTGTTTTTTTAGCAATAGGGCCTACCTTCTAGTTCTGGTGAGTAACCAAGAACAATAATAGCCTGTGTTGTTTCAGGAACTTCTGGAACCTTCCCAATCAATAACTCAGGAAGGTGCCCCTCACTAGGTTCTGAGATCTTAATAGAATAACATGCCTCTTTCCAGAGTAATGTTCACCATGTAGGCTATCTATGTTGAAAAAATATTAGTTTTTTGAGACAAGGTCTTAGTATATAATCCTGGAACTTGCTATGTAGACCAGGCTGGCCTTGAATTCTCAGAGATCTTCCTGCCTCTACCCCCCAAGTCCTGGGATTAAAGGCATGCACCACCAAACCCAGCTTCTATTTTTCTTTAATTATGTTTTTAAATTAGCTTACAGAGTTGTTGGGTTTTCAGAGATTTTTCATGCATCCTTTTGTCTTTTGGTTCCTCTACTCTTATATTCTCTTCTGTCACCACTCCGTCATGGTTTAGGTAGAGGGCAGAAATATTGGGAGTTAAAGGTTTACTATAATTTTTATGACAGTTTCTCAACTCACTGCTTCTTTTAGACTGGTCATTGAGCCACTGTTATCTTCTTGTCTCTGCCCCTCTGTCACTCCTGCTGAGATGACAGATGTGTGAACCACCGTATCCAGCTTTTACATGAGTGCTGGGACTTTGAACTTGTGCTTGCACGGTGACCTCTTTGTCCATAGAGCCATCCCTTCAGCCTTCTTTTAGAATTTTGAGAAAGGATCCCACTATGTATAGCCTGGAAATTATGATCATCCTGCCTTGGCATGCCAAGTGCTGTGATTACAGGAACATACCAGAGAAAGGTCCAGCTTTCTGCTGTGTGTGCGTTCATGTACAGGTGCATCCATGCATATGTAGGTATGCATGTGGAGGCCAGAGAACAATCTCAGCTCTACCTCAGGTGCTACTCCCCCTCTTTTTTTTTTTTTTTTTTTTTTGACTGATCCTCTCACTGACCTAGACCCAACAAGGTTAGGCTGCTGGCCATCAAGGCCGCTCTAGGATTACATGCCTTCACACTTAACTTGTTTGTGTATATGTGTGTTGAAGTGGGGAGTTCTGGGGATTTGACCTCAGGTCTTCACACTTACAAAGCAAGCACTTAACTGTTTCCCAAGCCCTCTCCTTTAATTTGTTCTTGGATTTTTTTCTATTGTTTTTTTAGTTTTATAATAGCTTTCATATTTTGTTAGATTTGTACCTTAAAGTTTCATTCAAAGGGCTGATGAAATAAGAAAATAAGAAAAATACTTCCCGGGATTGTGTATGGCAAATAAAACGACTCTTGTTGATTTGCACAGTGTGGCAGCTATTCCAGTAAATGTTCATTTTCTCTTTTCCCCACATTCCTGTCACTGCAGTGTCTTGAATTATCCCCTCAGTCAGGCGCTCAGTACTTATCAAATGCCTACTGTATGCTAGACAAAATTCCACGACCTGGAATCCAGCAAATCAAATCCCCTTGCCCTCATGGAGTTAACAGGTTAATGTGGGTAACAAAATACAACCAAAATATATAGGCTGTAAGATATGAATGGGTGTCTAAGGAAAAAGTGACAAGATCAGAGGCGTGGGGGCAGTAGAAGGTTGGTTGCAGGTTTTAATAGATGTCAAGGTCTCACCAACCAAGTGACAGTTGAAACAAGACTCAAAGGGATGGAAGTGTCACTTGCAGATATCTAAGCTAAAGCATCAAAGATCTGCTGGGAGAGCAGCAAGAGAGCCCTGTGGCTAGAATAGCTCAAGATGGAGAAGAGCAGCAGATGAAGTCAGCAAGGAGACATATCCTGTAGGACCTTGCACGCCATTATAAAAGGACTGTCTTTTATTCCAGCCAAGATGGGAAGCTAATGGATTGTACGTTCAGGGATGAGGCATGATCTGACTTGGGTTTTAGCAAGATCTCTGTCAACTTTGGCTGCTCTGTAGAGAAGGCAGGAGATGACCAGCAGCTAACAGTAATTACCTATGTGAGAAAGGGGGGCAGCTTCACTAGCAAGGTGAGAGAGGGAGAAGTAATGAGCTCATGGGCCCTAGAGCAGAGGGTTTCTACCCTGTGGCTTGTGACCCTTTGGGGGGTCAAATATCAGATATGTGTATCAGATATGTACATTATGATTCATAACAGCAATATTACAAATATTAAGTAGCAACAAAATTATTTAATGGTTGGGGATGGTCACCACAATATAAGGAACAGTAGTAAGGGATCACATTAGGAAGGTTGAGAACTGCTGCCCTAGAGGATCTGTAGGTGGCCTTGGGCATCTTGAATCTCCTAATATTTTAATTTATAAAGTTTTGCATGAAAGCATTTTGGAGAGGAGGACACTGGCTAAAGTCTTAAAGTAATTCTCTGAGTCAAAGCAGGAGATACTAAGTCCCTTAGTGGTGAATAATCAGGATATCCCACCCTTGTTCTAGCTACCTAAAGAAGCCCACAGTTAACTCCATTCCTCAGACCCTAGTCACACATTCTCCAGGGTATTGATCTTACTTGTTCCAGTCTCAGAGCTGACACCACCACTATCCCCTTTAATATGATAGTCCCTGACTTCCAGCTGGGCTTATGAAGATTGATTTTTTGTTTGTTTTGTTTCGAGACAGGGTTTCTCTGTGTCGCCCTGGCTGTCCTGGAACTCACTCTGTAGACCAGGCTGACCTCGAACTCAGAAATCCACCTGCCTCTGCTTCCCAATTGCTGGGATTAAACAGATTCACCACCTCACCTGGCTAAACATAGGATCTTAAAAAGAGAAACAACAGCAAAAACCCCAGAGAGATGTGTAGAGTGTGTCTATGCTGCTCACTCAGAAGCCACTGACAGTGCTAGAGCAAACACTTCATGTCTTCCTGTAGAGGGCAGACACTTGGGAAGTTGGTTTGGTCTCAGTGGATTCCGTTTTTAATAAGTTCTGCTCTATGAATCACATAAATCTCAGCTGCAAGATCCCATCTTAAACTTTGGTTTGCTTAATAGTCACACAATTAAACAAAGAAGTTTTAAAGAAATATGGTAGAGGTGTTTGCCAGGATAAGTATTTAAAAGACAGCTGCATGCAGGGATATAATAGTAATTCAGCTCAGCTGTCTTTCACTGCCAGCAGGCTGCAGAGATTGTTTCTTCTTTTTCTTCTCCTCCTCTCCCCTCCTTCTTTTTTCTATCCATATTCAGAATGGGTTGTCCCTCCTCAGTTAAACCTCTCCAAAAATGTCCTCAAAGACACATGCAGAGGAACAGTAAAATGACTCAGTGGGTAAAAATCACATGCTGCATATGCCTGACAACCTGAGTTGAATCACTAGAACCATAGCAGGAGATAGTAGACTTCCACAAATTGTTCTCTGACCTCCACATATGCTGTAGCTAGTGTGCATGTACCTGCTCTCACATATATAGCATAAACATGCAAAATAATAATTAAAATTACAGAAAAAAGGGCTGGAGAGATGGCTCAGTGGTTAAGACCAATGACTGCTCTTCCAGAGGTCTTTAGTTCAATTCCCAGCAACCACATGGTGGCTCACAACCATCTATAAGGGGATCTGATGCCCTCTTCTGGTATGTCTGAAGAGAGCTACTGTGTACTTTTATACATAATATAAATAAATCTTTAAAAAAAATTAAAGGAAAAGAAATACCCTTTGGTAGTTGAGTAAGAATGGCCCCCACAGAATCATAGATTTGAATGCTTGATCACCAGGGACTGGCACTATTTGAAAGGATGAGAGGTGTGGGCCTTGTGGAAGGAATTGTGTCATTGGGCTTGGGCTTTGAGGTTTCAAGACCCCGCTATATCGCTCTTTGGTAGTTGATGAAAAAGGACTACTCAGTGAATGTTTATTGTTCATATTATCGAGTGCTTCTCATATGTGTGTGCAAGTATGTGTTGCTTTCATTACAGTGATGATGAAGTATCCTAGTTTGACAGGTTTCTCTGTCAAGTTAATCAGTGGTTTCAGACACTGTAGAACTGTCTGAAGGTCTTTACAGTACAGTTCCCACATCCCCAGTGAAGAGCCAATGACTAGCAATCTCCTGGGCCAGGCTGGGCTACTGGGCAGCCCTTTGTTTGTAGCATAATGTTGATGTCTGATGCTACATATACTCAATTTCATTACATTACTGGTTTGGAGGATATTTTGCTGTCCCCTTCTGTCCTCAGTGGGGCTCATTTGAGGCAGCTTGTAAGGACTATTTACCTACCCCTTAAGGGCATGTAGTCTTATTAAGGACTTGGCCTTTTCTTTCTCAGTTTCATGGAAACATAATGAGGGATTTTGAATAACAACTGAACATTTAAAAAGGATTACTATACTCTGTTAAAGATAGTGCCTGTGCAATGGGAAGAAGCAACATGGACTAAGAGACATTAGTGGACAGAACCAAGGCAGACAGAAGTAGAGATTCTGGGCATATTTTAGAGGTGGAACCAGACCTAACTAATGCCCTAGACTGGAGGTGAGGAAAGGGCATAGGTCACTCCCAGGGGCTGCCTTAACTCCCAGATAGGTTGGTGGCTCCATGTGAGAACAGTTCCCATTCTTTTAGAAAGAATGAAAGCTATTTGAAATTCATTAAATGTAGAACACTTGTTAAACCTTCTAACACAGTGTTAAACAGGTAGGTGCAGACGCTAGAAGCAGAAAACCACATTCATAGTTAGGATGTCAACCTACAAATGGGAATCTGCTTCTCAAGGATTTAAACAAGAGTGGCATTTACCAGCTCACACAACCAGACATGGCTTGGTACTGAGGTAAGGTGTGATCAGGGCTTTGTCTCAAGATCTCTGCAATGCTCGTAACTCTGCCCTGGCTATAGACTGAAGTCCTAGAAGAGAAAGGTCATCAAGATTGGTATAAACTTGGAGCCTTCAGTACAAAGGTGATATTTAAATCCAGGTGAATGGAGGGGGTCAGCTGATAGTGGAAATGAAAGTAGAAACACAAGGCCGACACAGTAAAATGTACAAGGAAAAAACCTCAGTGAATCCTGATTTTTGGTCCTGTTGAAACCTGAACCTATCCCAGGTATCACAGATGTTTAAAGACAACTGAAGTCCATCCAACCATCATTCCCACTGATAAACTTAATCTGCATATTGTCAAGTTGGTGCTTCTCTGACAGAAAACTTATTTTTTATTAAGCTTTTTCTATTTTATATTTAGGATGATTCAGATTCTCACTGCATCCTTGTGAGGATTGTGTGTTTTCATTTGATATTTGAGCAAACTGAAATTTAGAGAGGTGACTTTGCTAAGATAATTACTACTGAAAGGTAGAACAGGCTCAGGATCCCGCCCAGAGATGGACCCCTTGCTTAGCATGTCTAAGGACCTGGGTTCAGAGCCCCTGTACTGCAAAATAAAGTGGAACAGCTTAAACTGGGCTTTGTGTTGCCAACTGCTTTACCAGTCCATATTAATCTGGTGTTTGCTATTAAAGGTTTTAGGTCTAAATTTTATATTTTTTTTCCTGCAAGTACCAGAAAGGCAGCTATTATTGCCATCATATGTGAAACACATGTGAAAGCATTTCATAAATGTAAGGCGCTGGACAAATGTTTATTTGAAGGCCAGTTAGGTTAGCATTCTTTTTCTTCCAAGTTAGGGTGGACTGGACTGTTTTAAATAAGGAACTGCACAGTTGAACATCAAACCTGACTTGGCTCAGAGCATGTAATGATCTCTAAAGTTTGTGGAGCTATTCACTCCCATAGCTGTTCCCTCAATCTCAAATTTAACAAGGACTCACTGAGCACTGGATAGAATCATGGGTCCTTCTTTACTGCTCTTATTCTTCTTTACTGCTCTGAATCATATTTTGAGATTCTTGGTCCTCTTAAAAGGTAGTGGTAGTTCATGTGCATAAACACACCTGACATTCCTTATGGCTTTAGAAGAATCATTCAAGAATAAAATGTTAACTGAGGGGTCTGGATGGCTGAATGGTTAAGACCACCTGCTGCTCTTCTAAAGGACCTTTGCTTTCTAGCACGCATGCTGGGTGGCCCATAGCTGTTCCTCTGGTCTCCAGCAGGTGCACACGCACACATATACTCACACAAAAACAAATCTTATTCTTTACATCATGACATGTTCAATGATAAGCCACACCTAACCACACTTAACCTCCTCTGCTGCTAAGAACGAACCTGCTCTCTACTTCTCTGTGTGTTTTCTTTTCACTTGTGTAACTTTTAGACCTGTGCTGTCCTTTAGGGATGCCTACTGAACGCTCAAAATATATATGCTGTTAGATACACTTAGATTTCAAAACTGTATGCAAAAGTATTAAGTAGTCTTTAAATATCACTGAAATGTTAATATTTAGGATATAGCAGATTAACTAAAAACATTAAAATTTCACCTGTTTCTTTTTAAAATGGCTATTAGAAGATTTAACCCTCACTTTTTTTATTTCTTAGAAAGGACCAAGATAGCCGGGCGGTGGTGGAGCACGCCTTTAATGCCAGCACTTGGGAGGCAGAGGCAGGCAGATCTCTTGAGTTTGAGGCCAGCCTGGTCTACAGAGTGAGTTCCAGGACAGCTAGGGCTATACAGAGAAACTCTGTCTCGAAAAACAAAACAAAAAAAAATCCTTATTTTTTGATACCTTATTCTTATCCCTTCTACATTTTTCTTCTGCTTCTAGTCACTAACATGTTAGTTCTTCCTGAGAAATTATTATTCCCCACCCCCTTAGTCCGTAACTAAACCAGTCACTTTACTTTTGAAGTAGTATCTACATAATTTCTCATTTTCTTGTCCTAGACTCCTTCCATACCATACACTACAACTAGAGTAACACCAAATTGTCACAGAATCCTTCAGTTTAAAAACAAAATCCTCCATTTATTTCCACATTGACTGTAAAAATAATTTTTGAGAATTAAAGGATTTTTTTCTCCTTCAATTAGACAAAGTCTCACTATGCAGTACAGGCTGCATCTCCCTTGGCTTTCCAAAAGCTGTCAGGTGAGAGGCACCACATCCAGTTTTCAAGGCTTTCAGGCCTTTTCTTCTTGGTGGTTCCCCTTATACAATCTAAACTTTCGTGAGTTACTATATGTAAAGAACTAGAATCCTGTTTGGCCAATGCTTAGAGCAGTATATCTCAGCTATTATTAGTAATAGTAAATTGGAAGACACTGCATATAAAACACTCTGCTTATTTTTCTTTTTGAACACCTCATCCTCCAAAGCAAGGAGTACCTTAAACTATCAATAACTGGAATAAGGCAACTAGCATTGCTTTCCTAGCTACTTACATATCTTCCTGCCATTGAAAGACCCTGTAAACACAAGCTTAATTTACCACAAAAATAAAATTTCAGACTTAATGGGGTAATAGTAAAATGGGGTAATATTTCCTTCATTCAAAAACCGGCTTGGTGGTGGCAGACTACTTGCCTAGCATTCCCATAGCCCTGCTCGGTTCAGCACCACTCGGGGCAGGGCGTACAACAGCAACTACAGAACACGTTCAAGGAAAACAAAGCCTGAAAAAATATATAGACGGGTTTTACACTTAGGGCAGCTAACTCCAGCATCTATTAGAATAACTTGGGAACATTGAACAATATTGTCATCTGGATCCCATTTAGATTTATGGAATCTTAAGAGGGCTCAGGCACTTAAGCTTCATA
Source organism: Rhabdomys pumilio (assembly GCA_030674055.1). NCBI lineage: Eukaryota > Metazoa > Chordata > Mammalia > Rodentia > Muridae > Rhabdomys > Rhabdomys pumilio. The sequence goes on from JANHMN010000002.1 coordinate 37,630,342, forward strand.
GGCAATTTGACATTCCATGAACAATCAAAAGTTTCACAGGTGATACTGATGTACAACTTAACAATTATTGGTCCTGTCAAAAGAAACGCTGTGCTTAAGGACCCTGGACATTTGTATGCTTTTGAAAACAAAACACTCATTCATACTTTATGAAGAATATGTGTTTATGAGTAGCCTTCTAAAAACAACCTTCCCAAAGCTCCAATCCTTGGAGTTTAAGGCTTGAAAATATATATACATCGAGGTCATATAAACGTGTCTTTTTTATCTGACTTCTATAAGGTTCAAAAGAGTGACTTGTATAAATATATACTTAGCTATGTGCAATATTTACGATTTAGATTTTACAACTGAAAAATCACATTGAGCCTGTAAAGAAAAAGAAAAGGTTGGCAATTTGTGGTTATAATTTCAAAAATGTCAAAAACAGTTTTACCTCCTTTTATAATAAATAGCACCGCACGCAGTACCATCCCCAAAGTATTACTGTTCGCTGGCTTACTTTATCCCAACAATTAAGCCTATCCAAGGACAGGGGAACCCAAGAACTTTGACACAGCACTTTTTAAGGGACAGAGGAGACTGATGGAAAGCTTGGGTCTTCAAAACCTTACAGCAAAGCCCCCTTTACCCTCCAGTCCTGAGACAGCAAATCCTGTAATTCTCCCTCGTCATCACTGTCCACATTCTCCTCTTCCTTTTTCTGAAGTTCTTTTATGGTCAAAACCTCTTTAAGTTTGTTTTTTATTTCATCTTGGCGATTCCGCAGCTTTTCCACTCGACGGTAACACTCTATCTGTTCGTCAATCTCTCCAATCTGCCGGTCCAACCGTCCCTCCTCATCCTCTTCAGCAACGATCGCTTCAGAGATAGTGTTGACTTGCCTCATAGCCTTCTGAAACTCATCCCACTCTTTGTCCATCTGATCCTTTGGGGCATCAACCTTCCGGACCTTTGCATCTACCTCAGGGTCGTCGAAGAACCCTTCTGGTAATGCTTCGGCGGTGTTCTCTCTCCTTTCCACCACCTTTTCGTGTATTTCTGCTTTCTCAATTGACCCTGAATGAGGAACTAAGGGGGCCTTGGGAGGATTTGTATTAAAGGGGTCGTTTGGCAGCACATTGCTTGTTGTCTCCCTCGGAGAGGCAAGCGAGTGTTCTCTGCCCTGTGCATCGGGAAGACGTTTGCTGCTGTCCCTTCTTTCTTCCCCACCTCCCTGTTGTTCTTCCTCCTCCTCCTCACCTCCATAATCAAGGAGTAAACCGAGTTCAGGTTTACTGGGGGCCGCCGTAGAAGCCTCTTTTCCCGATTTCTCAAAGTTGGCGGACGAGGCTGAGGTGGAGGGCTGTACCTGAGGCCCTACGGAGGCCTTGGCTTTCTTGGCGTCTTGGCTCTCCACATCCGTCGCTCTCCTCTTGGTGGGCTGAGGCGCAGTGCCGGTCGACGGGCCCTGGGTTGCTCCTTTGGTGCCTTTCAGCTCCGCTACTCTATCCCGGTGCTGCTTTCCCAGAACGTGGGTCTGCCACAGGAGCTCGCTCTTGACCGGGGTGTTACATAGCGCGCAGCTCAACTGCCCCAGACGGTTGTACTTGGCGAACGGGGATTCTATCCTCTTCCGGTTGGTGCTCAGGCGCTGCTTCTCCTTCATCAACCGCCTCAGTTCTTCCTGATTCACCACTCGCTTCCCCGCCGGTGTCCGAGAGGAGGCGGAGGACGCCATGTTTACGACTAGGACTCAAGCGATTTTTAGCTTCCGAGGCGTGATAGCGTCACTTCCTGTCATGGCGCCGATTGGGCGGAGCTCAGGAGTGTGGGCGTGGCGCCAGGCCTTGGAGTCCGCAAGTTAGGGGCTGGACCGTTGAACCATGGCTGCGATCAAAATTGCCAACCCTGGGGCTGAAGTGACGCGGAGCCAGGCGGCCTTGGCTGTGAACATATGCGCCGCCCGAGGGCTGCAGGATGTGCTGCGTCCCAGCTTGGGTCCTAAGGGCGCGCTAAAAATGTGAGATGCCGCTAGGGTGTGCGGGGTGTCGCAGCTCCCTCTGATGCTGATCAGTGAAAACCTGTGAGCAGTGCTGCGACACTTAGACACCCGGTTTCCTTCCTCTCATTCCCGCTCTTAAAGTTCTCTAGCCAAGGAAGAGAACGCCTTCTCGAAGAAAAGACTCCATCAATAGAAGCTGTGGCACCATCCCCTTTTCACTAAGATTCATAAACAATCTATTCATTAATGTGGGTCTTTGGAAACGTTGAGTGTTGAAAACGCTTCTGACGCTTCCTCCATCCCTCTCCTGTTGGGGATGAACTTAGTCTTGTGCACGCGCTCAGCAGACGTTGGGCTGCAGCTCTGCCGCAGACCGTATTGTTTTGACGTGGTACTAGCTTTGGAGCTAAGCAGGCATAGGTTCAAATTCAAATTCCATTATCTTCCAGCTGTTGGTACTTGGTCAAGTTCTTGCGACTACTCTGTACCTATAGTTCTTCATGTTTACTCATCCGTTTGGATAAATGTTTATTCAACACCTTTGTTTTACGAAGGAAGGAAAGAAGAGTAGGGGAGATCAAAAGGTCTCTAGGGAAGGACACAACCTGAGAGGAATGAGCAAATTAGCATTAATAGTAAACGAGTCCACTTAACACCAGATGCTGGAAAACAGATGAGATCGTTTCTGTTCTTTCCTTTAAAAAATTGATTTATATTTGTGTGTGTACATCTATCTGAGTTTATGTGCATCAGGTGTGTGCAGATGCCCCTAGAGGTCAGAGAATGACAGATCCCTAGAACTTCAGTTATAGGCAGTTGTTTTTTGTTTTTGTTTTTGTTTTTGTTTTTTTCGAGACAGCGTTTCCCTGTATAGCCCTGGCCTTGAACTCAGAAATTCGACTGCCTCTGCCTCCCAAGTGCGGAGGATTAAATGCGTGCGCCACCCCTGCGCGGCTGTTATAGACAGTTGTAAGCCATCTGATATGGGTACTGGAGACCAAGCTCAGAACCTCTGCAAAAACAATAAATGCTTTTAACTGCTGAGCCATCTCTCTAGCCCTTGAGATGGTATCTATTTTTAAAGTGACATGGCAGTGACAGGTATGTCAATTATATAGAGATGCAAATGATTTTTACAGAGGAAAGGATCCAATTACCGATGATTGAAGGAAAAGCCTCTCAGATATCAGGGGATGTTTGATCAGAGTTATGGAAGAATGACAGGAATCAAGGCCTCCCAGTGGTGTACATCCATCAGAAATAAACATTATAATGCATTAAGGGAACGGAAAGACCTGCTGTGGGAATAATGGTCGATGGAACAGGAGAGCTTGGAAAGGCCAAGTATGTTACTGCTAAATTATCTGGATTTTTATCTTGAAGATGGTAGAGGATATAACATCTTTGAAGGATTGGTGATCAGGAAACTGAGTCCCATTGCCTTTTAGAAAGGCATAACATGGAGGGTTGATTCAAATAGACAAGATACTGTCTAACCAGTCTAGGAAGGATAACAATAAAATTGGAGAGAAGAGGTCCAAAGGCATTTTAATTGTGGAATTGACAGAGCTTGGTGCCTTCATAAATGCAAAGGATGAGACAGCCAAATTCAGTGACTGAATCATGACATTCACCAAGATAAAAACCTACAAAAATTTGTAGATTTGCACTCTGTTTCATACTTTTAAAAAATACTTATTTTTATTATATATACAATGTTCTACTTGAATGTATGCCTGCATGCCAGAAGAGGCACCAGATCTCATTATAGATGGTTATGAGCCACCATGTAGTTGCTAGGTATTGAACTCAGGTCCTCTGGAAGAGCAGCCTCTTAACCTCTGAGCCATCTCTTCAGCCCTGTTATATACTTTTCATGAGTCGATGTGTATAATTCATCAGCTGCTCTTTAAACCCATAAATGCTCTGTTTGGAATGAGATTACTATAAGGTCATCTGGGAGGAATAATTCCATGAGATGCAAGTGGCAGTCACTACCACATATCACCCCATGGTTCAGTGTAGATTTTCCAAGCCTAGTTATCTGTGTTTAGGACCATGAGTGGCAAGAACTCGGAGTGTTCTTTGATTCTTGGCTTGTGTAGTTAATAAATACCATTGTTCTTTTTACAGGCTTGTTTCTGGGGCAGGTGACATCAAACTCACCAAAGATGGCAATGTTCTACTTCATGAGATGGTGAGCTAATGCTCTTTCTTTTTTTTTGGTTTTTTGAGACAGGGTTTCTCTGTGTAGTCCTGGCTGTCCTGGAACTCACTCTGTAGACCAGGCTGGCCTCGAACTCAGAAATCCACCTGCCTCTGCCTCCCAAGTACTGGGATTAAAGGCGTGTGCCACCACCGCCTGGCTACTAATGCTCTTTCTTTTCTCTTTTTCTTTTCTGAGACAGGATCTGCCTATGTAGCCCTGGCTGGCCACAAACTCACAATCCCCCCTCTTCCCTTCTTGCCTGCCTCAGGCTCCTGAGTGTTGGATTCAGGTATTAGATACAATTCCCAGCTGCAGCTGGCTTTGATAAATCGTATAAGTCTTAATTAAAAACATGGCACATGGGCTGGGAATGCAGCTCAGTGGTAGAGCACTTCCCTAGCAATGTGCGAGACTCTAGGTTCAACATTAGGGAGCGGGGAGGTACACTCTGCAAGTTTGTTTGTTTGTTTAATTGCAGGCTGGAGAGGTGACTTAGTGGTTAAGAGCACTGTCTATTCTTCCAGAGGACTTGGGTTCAATTTCCAGAACCCATATGGGAGCTCACAACCGTCTGCACCTCACATAAGCATACATGCAGGCAAAACACCAATGCACATAGATGAAAGAAAAAAATTATTTTAGCTGGGCTTGATGGTACATGCTCTCAGGAGGTAGAGACAGGCAGATCTCTGAGTTTGGGGCTATCCTGTTCTACAGATTAAGTTCTGAGACAGCCAGGGCTACACAGAGAAACCTTGTCTTGAAAAATATTTTTTTTTTTTTTTTGCAATGCTAGAGATTGAGTGTTGGGCCCTCATATGCTAGGCAAGTACTCTTTACCACAAAGCTATGCCTTCGACCTTACAATTGATATTTTAACGATTTATTGATTTTTAAATTTTATATGTATGAGGGTCTATCTGTATGAGTGGTTGCCACATGTATGCTGGTACCTGCAGAGGCCAGAAAAGGGTGTCAGATTCCCTGGAGCTGGACTAAGGTAATTGTGAGCCACCTCTGCATGCTGGGAACCAAACTCCACTTCCTGGAAGAGCAGAACATACTCTTAATAGCCAAGCTATCTCTCTAGACCAACATTTTTTCCTTGAACTGATTGATTGATTGATTGATTGATTGATTGATTAAAGACCTGCCCCAAGACCACCTGACCACAATTTATTTGTATTTTTAAGGCTACCAGCGAAATACTGCAATCTTAAGATATGGCTATTGGATTAAACCTCAACAGAATGATTTTTGGCTGTTTTCAAATGTTCATAGAGTCTGATAGCTTAGGGAGACTTAGAAATTAATCACATCTTTTTCAGAGCACTTCATTATAGTCTTTGTAATCATGCAAAAAAGAAAAAGTCCTCGGCAGTGTTCGTAAATATATTCCTCTTAGAGACTGAAGGGCTTAATCTCTTCTTGGAAATGTCATTGCATTTTGAAGCAAAGACTTTCATGTTCAAACCTCATTAATTCTCAACTTTAAAATTTGGATTTGACATTTACTAAATGTTGTAACTTGTAAATGTGCAGCATGAAGTTTGTTTGTTAATTTTACTATTGACCCTTGGGGTGTCTTGGATTTAGCAGCCTTCTTCATCACAGTTTCTGTCTTTTTAAATCTGCTGTTTACCTTTTCCAGCAAATTCAACACCCAACGGCTTCCATCATAGCAAAAGTGGCGGCAGCCCAAGACCACATCACAGGGGACGGCACTACTTCAAATGTCCTGATCATCGGAGAGTTGCTAAAACAAGCTGATCTTTACATTTCTGAGGTATTAAACTTTCACACAAAGCAAGTCTTTTTTTTTTTTAATTTAATTTTAGAGAATAAGAACTAATTTTAATTAAGATAACCTTAGGCAGTTGTAAATGGAAAGTGCTTTTTACTTTTTGCCAAACTAATGGCTTTTATTGCAATTATATACTTTTAAAAATATAAAATATTTAACGATATATAGAAAGGTTAAAAAGAAACCTCCCATGTACCCATGAATCATGCTTACAAAAGAAAATGTAACTAATAAAAGTTGAAACAAAAATGTTCTTCCTTTAAATTAACTGGAGAAGGATGACTAGAGGCTTTTCACTTTGTGCCTTCTTCTTTCTTTCTTTCTTTCCTTCCTTTTTTTAAAAGACTTATTTACTTTATGTATATGAGTTCTGTAGCTGTCTTCAGACACACCAGAAGAGGGCATCTGATCCTATTACAGATGGTTGTGAGCCACCATGTGCTTGCTGGGATTGAACTCAGGACCTCTGGAAGAGCAGTCAGTGCTCTTAACCACTGAGCCATCTCTCCAGCCCCACTTTGTGTCTTTTTCTAGTCCCCATTTCCTAAAGCACTTAGCTGAATCCTCTCTCCCTCAGCCTGTGAAATCATCATTCACATTTCTGTCTGTACTGTTGTTTAATCGTATTCTTTCCTCGACATTATATCTTTTCTATAACTATTTGAGTTTTCTTTCTTCCTCAGAGACTCTCTTGGCAAAGCATAACCTGGTCAAAGTGGAGATTCTGGCTTCTTTGTGCTCTGAGAATTATCTATTTAGTGTCTGTAACTGATTGGGGCTTAAACACTGGAAACAACTAAAACTCTTTTACCTATAAAGAAATCAATCATCATTTTACATAAGAGAATGGTATGTAGTCTGTTGCTGGTAAATTTAAACATTTAGCCAGCCATCAAGTACACAGGCTCTTTTGATCTCTTAGCTCTTCTGCGTACAATAAGGCTTCATCCTGAAATGGATCTTGAAGGTAAGACCGTCAGAGTAAGCCAGTGTTACTCAGCAAGTGTGGGTAAGATAAAGAAATTCCTCCACTATAGCATATAAATTCTTCCTTGGGCCAATCTTAGTCTTCTGCCCATCCTAAACCGAATACCATTACCAGTGGAATTGATTAGGCTAATTTAACCTCACTGCTTAAGCTAGGGCTAGTGTTCCTCTGAAGCACAGGTGGAAGATGGGCGCCTCCCAAGAATTAGGGTTGGGGAGGAAGGAAGGAGACTGGCAATGGTGAGGTGTGTGTGTGTGTGTGTGTGTGTGTGTGTGTGTGTGTGTGCGCGCGTGAGTGTGTGTGTGTGCGTATGTGTGCGTGAGAGAGAGAGAGTGTGTGTGTGTGTGTGTGTGTGTGTATGTGTATCTGAACAATGATAAAGAGAAGCACGGGATGTAATAGAAATGAGATGCCATGAAAGCACAGAGATGCTAAATTAGCGTGCAGTCCTCAGGATCTTGAATACACAGTCCTCAGGATGGAATGTGAGGCACATGGTGTTCAGGCTGAAGCCCCGCTTAGCACTGGTATAGGACCACACATATTTGGTGTTACTGGAGTTTAAGGGCATGCGTGTGATAGTGAAGAGGTTGTGGAGGAAAGTGGAAGATGTTCTCCGAGGGTGAGGAGCACTAGCAGGTCAGGAAGCACATACTTTATTGCATTGCTGTAGTGAACAGGCCGAAGAGCAGCATATTAATGACTGATGGGAACAGATCGGCATTTTAAATATTTGGGGACAACTTTAATGAGCCCACAAATGAGGCTCTCCTAGTAGTTCAAGTGAGTGATTATGAGGACTGAGATAAAGGAAAGTTTGCAAATGTTAATAGCACAGGTTGGATTAGAGTGTTGGGTCTTATGGATATAGCTCTTGGCTCCATTTCTAAAGCAGCTTGCTGATGTAAGATGAATTACATTACCTGTGTAGAGCAGTAATAGTGCCCACTTTATACTGTTGTTGAGAGGATCAGATTAAATAATTCACATAGAGCCCTTAGAACTATGCCCAGCACAGATGCTCACCCTTTAAGTATTCTAGGAGTGACGTAAAGAAAAAACATGAATGGATTGTGGTTCATGTCAGCGTTCACAATGTTGTGTGTTATTTTACAAAATGAACAATACTGTGTGGGAGACGGCTTAGTGGGTAAAGTGCTTGCTGTTCAAGTACGAGGACCTGAGTTTGAATCCTCAGAGCCTTGTCAAGCTACGCGTGGCAGCATATGTCTAGAACTCAGTGCACCTCCAGGGAGATGAGGCAGAGATGGGAGAATGCCCTTGGAACATACAGCAATAAAAGAGATACTGCCAAAAGCAACGTGGAAGGAGAAGACCAATGCCTGAGGCTCCCAAGTTGCCCTCTGGCCTTCACACTCATGCTCTGGAATGTACATTCCCCAACATCCTCACAGCACACGTAAACAATAGAGAACACAGGTAAATGCACCACCAGAGAGAATAAATAATGCTACTACTTCTTTTGCTGACTGTTTCAAAGACCTGGGATTTTGCTCATCCTGCCCCTGCACTACAACACCTGTCTCAACAGTATTTGAAAACCTTTAATTTTGTGAGCCAGGCATGGTGGTACATGTCTGTAATTCTGGGACTCAGGAGGCTGAGGCAGAGAGATTGCACTGTTTGAGGGCAGCTTGGGGTCATAGTGAGACATTGTTTCAAACGTTCATTTTGGTCAGAATTTTAGATCCACAGAAAAGTTGCAAGAATCGCCAGGGTTATAAGCGCATTTTTACACCTCTGCTATGTTGTCTGTGAGACATGTAATTAATATAAGGTGTCTAATGTTTTCTGAATGAAAGGAAGAGGAAGTTGGAAACATGTCCTAATTATTTCAGTGTTTCTCTCTCTCTCTCTCTCTTTTTCTCTCTCTCTCTCTCTCTCTCTCCCCATTTTTAGACATGGTATGTAGGTGGGGCTGACTTCTTTTTTAAAACTTTTTTATTTTTTACTTATTCACTTTCCATCCTGCTCACTGCCCTCCTCCTACAACCCTTCCCCACCCTCCTCTTCTCTTCTGAGCAGGTCGGAGCTCCCTGGGTATCCTCCCAACCCTGACACTTCAAGTCTCTTCGAGGCTAAGCACTTCCTCTCCCACTGAGGCCAGACAAGGCAGTCCAGCTAGAAGAACATATCCCATGTACAAGCAACGGCTTCTGGGCTAGCTTGTTCCAGCTGTTTGGGCCCTACCTGCAGACCATGCTGCTCATTTGCTACATTTGTGGCAGGAGGCCTAGGTCCAGGGGCTGACGTCTAACTCGCTACCTTCTTGCCCCAGCCTCCCAAGTGCTGGTGTTACAGCCATGTGCTCCCAGATTTTAGTGTATAATTTCTAGAATCACTGAATTCTCATATAGAGTCACTATAGGTATAAAATTAATCTTAACATCAACAGCTCATGAATGTATTATAATCCAGTCTGCAGATTTCTTTCAGATTCCCCACTGATCCTGAGTGTCTTTTACAGAATAAGGAAACTCTAGGACAATGCATTGTGTTGAGAGGTCATGTCCTTTGAGTCTCCTTGAAGCCAAGACAGTTCCTAAAGTGTCATTTATAGTCCGTGGCATTGCTACTTTTAAAAAATACACTTATCAGCACTTGGGAGGCAGAGACAGGCGGAGTTCGAGGCCAGCCTGGTCTACAGAGTGAGTTCCAGGACAGCCAGGGCTACACAAAGAAACCCTGTCTTGAAAAACAACAACAACAACAACAACAAAATACACTTATTAGTTGTATGTGGGGGCACATGTGGAGGTCAGAGGTCAACCTGGGAGAGTCAGTTCTTTCCTTCACTACATGGGTCCTTGAAGTAACTCAGGTTGTCCATCTTGGCGGCAAGCAACTTTACCTTCTGAGTCATCTTGCTGGCCTACTTAAAAGTTATTTTAGATTTATTTATTTTTATACCCTGAAACTGGAGATATGGATGGTTGTGAGCCACCTTGTGGATTCTGAGAACTGAACCCAGGTTGTCTGCAAGAGTGACAAGTGCTCTTAACTGCTGAGCCATCTCTCCAGTTCTGTCGTTGAAACCTCCCCCCCCCTTTTTTTTGAGACAGGGTTTCTCTACATAGCCCTGGATGTCCCGGAACTCACCATGTAGACTAGGCTGGCCTTAAACTCACAGAGGTCTGCCTGTCTCTGTCTCTTGTGTTCTGGGACTAAAGGTTTGTGCCATCTCGCTTGACTGACTGACATTGCTACTTTAAAGTTGCACAGGCCAGTTATTTTGTAGAAAGCCCCTCACTTGGTATTGTCTATTTCCTCACAATTAGACCCAGGTTATTAATTTGTGGCATGGCTGCATCAGTTCTGTGGCGATCTGAGTGTATTCTATTGGGGGCATGAGATGACGTCCAGCACATTACTGGGACGTACTTTTGTCAAAGTCAGTGCTGACCTATCCCTGGGCATTGAAAGGAATATATGTGCCTAGATGTAGTTGAAGCTTTTGAAAATAGACTTTGTTATGCCTTACATTGCACCAGACATTTTTTTTTTTATCTCAGCACTGGGAGAGATGAGTCAGGAATTTGAAGATGGCCTGAGTTATGCATGTAGCAAGACCCTGTCTCTAAATGAATAAATGAATTTATAGGTTTTTTGTACTTGAAACTTTTCTCTAAGCTTATTATTATTAAGTTCCCACTCAGCTGCTGGAGCAATGGCTCAGTAGCTTAAGAGCACATGTTGCTCTTGCAGAGGACCCTAGTTTGGTTCCCAGTACCCGCGCGGTAACTCAAATCCATCTGTGAGTCCAACCTCAGGGGCTCCAACCCCCTCTTCTGACCTATGTGGGTACCAGGATGCACATGGTACATATATGTGCACACAGGCAAAACATTCATATGCATTTTAAAAGATTGTTTCAGATATGAAGCCTGAGAAAGACATACTTATGAATGACACATTCATGTTAGTGCCATCTCTGTGGGCCACATTATTTTTGACATACTGATTACTCAGAGAACATAAGGCACGTCTACTCTTCGTGGTTTGCTGTGTAATCTGTGTATTTATGTTGCTACATCAGGGCCTGCACCCGAGAATCATAGCTGAAGGATTTGATGTTGCAAAGACGAAAGCACTTGAAGTTTTGGATAAAATTAAAGTACAAAAGGAGATGAAAAGAGAAATCCTCTTAGATGTGGCTAGAACATCCCTGCAGACAAAAGTTCATACTGAACTGGCCGACATACTAACAGAGGTATGCGATTAAACTGTCCTCTACGCAGAGTAGTCAGGCACATGGTGACACTTTTCTTTCTTCTATAAGACAACCAAATATTACACATAAGTTTTCAGAAATGTAAAATAAGAAGGCAGGCTGGTGAGATGGCTTGGTGGTAAAGAGCACTGGTTGCTGTTTTAAATGACCTGGGTTCAAATCCCAGGGCACACATGATGGCTCACAATCATCCCTAACTCCAGTTCTAGGGGATCCAATGCCACCTTCTTACCTCTGTGGATACCAGGCATGCACACAGTACACAGGCATACATGAAGACAAAACACCCATACACATAAAATAAATACATTAAATTTAAAAACCACCACCAATAACTTAAAATCAACAAGGCAAGCACTTAAAATTCAGTTGATCACAACAGTGTTTTTAACCTTCCCAAAGGTGTCACATTAGTGAGTACCTGTCTTGGAATTTGGAAGAAACTTAGCTTCCTGTGGCTTATCTCTTGTGAAACCTCTTGGACAGTGTATTCAGCTAAACCTGCAGGTCCATATTTGATGTTATCAGGTAACACATTTTGGCAGTGTGCCTTGTCATTAGGGCTGCTGCTTTAATGAGGCAAGATTGACCATTGACCACACACACACACACACACACACACACACACACACACACACACATATCTGATTCCCATCTGGGAAGTGCATGTTTATTTGATTTACTTCTGAAGGTAAATAACATGTAGAATAAAGACAAAACTGCCTGAGTAGTTCCAGAGACTTCTTTCAGGTAGTTATCATTTGCTTATATTGTTGTGTAAGACTCCCCCCCACACACAAAGGGAGGACGTCCCTCAAGCCTCTTAATTAACTTTAAGAAACACAAGTGTGCCACATGTGGTACTTGGTGACCATGCCTTTGACTTTGAAGCTTGAATCCTTTTTCTTGTTTAGTCTGGTGATAGGTCACTTGGACCAGGAGTTTCTTTTAGTCCAAGTAATATGCCCTTCATATGCTTCTCTTTCAGGCCGTGGTGGACTCTGTCTTGGCTATTAGAAGGCCAGGTATCCCTATTGATCTCTTCATGGTGGAAATTGTGGAGATGAGGCACAAGTCAGAAACAGACACACAGTAAATAGCATAAAATTTACAATTAAAAATCCCCCCCTCCGTGTGTGCATATGACTGTGTATGTGTGTGTGAGTATTATGTGTGAGTATGTGTGTGAATGTATGTGTACACCACAGCATGCTTGTGCTTATGCAAGTTAAATGCTGACGTGAAGCTCTCCCTCAGCGCTTTGTGAATTCCAGGGATTAAACTCCGGTTGTCAGGCATGTTACCTGCTGAGCCATCTCAGCAGCCACACTTTGGCAATAAGTTCTGAAATATTTCGATTCCTTTGATTTCATTAGTTTTTCTCAGTGGCTGGGTATTCACTTCAACACATTAGCTAGCTACAGTGAGCCTGTCACTTCTAGGTGCTGCAATGAGGAGTAAGCAGAACACATTCTCCTCAGAAAGCTCACATTTCAAATCAAACCAGAGAGTGAAGCACAATCATCTGTGCTGTTTTATAGACTTCAGGGAAAACCATTCTAATAAGAAGCTGAACTACAAAGCTAAGAGTAAAGATACAGGATCTAGGTGTGTCAGAGAGACACAGAGAGGGAGAGGGGGGAGGGGAAAGAGGGAGAGAGGAGGGGGAGGGGGAAAAGAGGAAGAGGGAAGGAAGAAGGAGGGAGGGAGGGAGAGAGAGAGAAAGACAGAGAGAGAGAGACACACACAGAGAGAGACAGAGAGAACGAATGAATGAGCCTACAGCACAGCAGAGAAGAAAAAGCAAAAGGTCAAGGCCAGGGGCTAAGGGCCATGACAGGTCTACAGGTCTTTAGAATATTTAGTTCTTCTCTCTCTTGCTCTCTTGTTCTTTCGATCTCCTGCTCTCTTGCCTCTTGCTTCTCTCTTCCCCTACCTCCCTCTCTCCACAGGCTCATGGCTGGCCTCTACACCTCTCTCTCTCTCTCTCTCTCTCTCTCTCTCTCTCTCTCTCTCTCTCTGCTCTTTCTCTGCCTCTACTACCCTCTTAACTCCCCTCCCCATGCCCTGAATAAACTCTATTCTATACTAAAAAAAGAAAAAGAATATTTAGTTCTTTAGAATAGTTGACTCCAAGTCTATGTAAATACAGGACAGAGATCTCTCGTGCACCTCTGATTTTATCTTTCTCAGTTTTTCAATCTAATTTCAGCCTTACAGTTCCCCACTCCTCCTCTTCAGCCTTCTCCCTACAGATAGTTTTTCTCATGTTTGAGACAAGACCTCACCGGGTAGCCTAGACTCAGACGTGAGAAGGGCTAGGACTAACCTACATTATTCTGAAGCAAATCTTGAAATAATGTTTCACTTTTGTGGTAGTTTGAATAGGAATAGCGGCCAGAGACTCTAGTGTTTGAATGCTTGGCCCATAGGGCATTGTTGGTGACTTGTTGGAGTAGGTGTGGCCTTGCTGGAGGAAGTGTCACTGTGTGGGGGTGGGCTTTGAGGTCTTAAGAAGTCTGGCCAGTATACCTTAGTCTCCTGCTACTGCCAGGGGATCAAGATATAGAACTCTCAGCTCCTTCTCCAGCACCATGTCTGCCTCCACACTGCCATGCTTTTTGCTATGACAATAATGGACTACACCTCTGAAACTGTAAGCCAGCCCCATTTAAGTGTTTTCCTTTTTAAGAGTTGCCATGGTCATGGTGTCTTTTCACAGCGATAGAAACCCAAATTAAGACAACTTAAAAAATACTTTATCTAGAAATAGATGTAAATATTATCAACATTAACTAATATACATTTAAAACAAATACTAACTCATTAATATATTATGCATTTAATTTATACTTCAATTTTAATGCTTGAGTTTTTCAGTGAATTGATTTTGATTAGGATACAAACACTATGTATTCCAATTGCAACTTAGACCATTTTTCTTAGGATCTGTTAGGTTTTCTACATACTTTTGTTGAAAATCAGTACTTCTAAGAATTTGTCCATCTCATGTGAATCTTCAGATTTTGGAACAAACTGGTCCTAAGACCCTGTTTGAAGGACTTTCCCCACCCTCACTCTCTTCCCACCTCCCTCTCATTTTACCCGGGCTTCTTGTTCGTTTGTTTGTGTTTTCTTTCCTAATGCCTTTCTCTTTAATGCTTGGACTTTTGGGTTAAGGGATGGGGAGCTTTTCATTTTTGTCTTATTAAATTAGCATTCAGGCCATTCATTTTTAGTTCTCTGCTTTTGTCAAACAGTATTTGAGACTTCCAGTTTATAGTGTTAAGGTACACATTCCTTAACCACATCCCTTGACTTTTATTTATTTGTGGCTTGGAGACCCTGCTTTCACGGCATAACTCAGGCCATCCTGGGACCTCTGACCTCGGCCTACCTCGGCCTCCTGCGTGCTGTGATTACTTACCAGCATGTGCAATTTTTTGTTTGGTTGTTCTTGTTTGTTTGAGACAGGATCTCACTATGTAGCCCTGGTTATCCCTGGAATTTGCTTTGTGCACTACGCTGGCCTCGAACTCTCAGAGATCCTCCACCTGCCTCCGCCTCCCAAGTGCTAGGATCAAAGGCCTGCACCACCTTCACCCAGCAAGCATGAGCATTGTGACTTTTAAAATAGTTTCTGCTTTCTTTGCCTTCTAAAGATTTCATTGAAGAGTGGTTTGGGTATAAAAAGACTATCTTAAGGCCAAGATTAGTGTCAAAGTACAGACAGATGTAAAAAAAAAAGTGGCCCTGTGGTGACTCTCTCTCCTGGGATGACCACATTCAGCTGTTTGCTTTTTCTGAGTTCTTTATTTGCTTGTTACTTGTTTAACTTTTTGGAGGCAACGTCTCTGTCATCCAGCGTGGTCTGGAGTTTGTGGCGGTCTTCCTGCCTCAGCTTCCTGAACCTTCTGGGATTACAGGGGTGAGCCATACCCAGCAGTGCAGCCAGCCTTTCTTCTGTGAAGGCACTGAGGAAAAAGTATCTTCAGCTTCTCACCTGGTCTGAGACCATTCAGCTGCCCTGTTGTCTTTGCTCCTCTGGCCTGCCATGAAGGCCACCTGCAGTCTCCTCCTCCATCTCTTCTGTATCTCTTTCTGCACGTCTGCAGAAGTTCTTGTTGTCAGGAAGAGTTGGCTTAAAAATGAGGGTTTTTGTTGTTGTTGTCGTCTGTTTGTCTGTTTGTTTGCATGCTTTCCTATAGTTGTGGAGTCCATCCCACTGGCAGACAGACAGACTGAGGTTTGCTGGAAAATGCAATCCATTTCAAATATTTTCTAATTTCTATTTTAAACATGTGTCTTAATTTCAAAATATATAGGAGAATGTAGTTATTGATTTCTAGTTCAGTTATATAACAGTAGGGGACATATTCTATAAGATTTCACTATTTTGAAATTTGTTGAGATTTGCTTACAGCTTAAATACAGAGTCAATTAATTAGTTTATTTTATGTTTTTTTGTTTGTTTATTTGTCTGTTTTTTCCTAGGCCAGGGTTGTACCTTATTGTCCTGCCTGACCTTGAGCTCACAGTAATCGTTTTGCGTCAATCTCGTGAGTCGTAGGATGTGGGCTTGGCATGAGAGTTTATTTGTAATGTTTTATTTACTCAGTAAGAAGGCATACTGTAGTTGTGAGGTATAGTTTTCTGTCAAGGGACCAATTTTGTTAATGCTCTTTTCAGACCTTTAGTATCCTTATTAATATTCTGACAGCTTATTTTGTCAATTACTGAGACACGTTAACATCTTTGAATATTATAGCAATATCATCATGGATTTGTTTATATTCTCATTTAGTTTTGACAGCTTTAATTATATGTTAAATGTATATTAAACATACAAAAACATACACATATATATCACATATGTTTATTTATTTTGAAACAAGGTCTTTTTATCTAGCCTTGGGTGTCCTGGAACTCCCTCTGTAGGACAGACTGGCTTTGAACTCACAGAGATTCCTGAATTCTAGGATTAAAGAGCTATGCCACCATGCCTGGATATTTATAGATTTTGAGGCTCTCTTGGCCTAGAGAGGTATCTGAGGACAGACCCTTTGAGTAATATCTTCAAGGCCCCAGGTTCCATCCTTAGCAAATAAAAACAAAAAACCAAAACTGTCTTACTAGATGCATACAGAATTGTTCTTGTGTTTGTTCTTTGATATGGTCTTGCTAAGTAGCCTAGACTAGCCTTTAACTTAGGGTCCTCCTGCCTGAGCTTCCTTAATGCTGAGATTACAGTGTTATGTCATCTTGCCCAGCTTTAGGCGTGACCAACTTTTTTTTTTTTTTTTAAGATTTATTTATCTTATGTATCTGAGTACACTGTAGCTGTCTTCAGACACACCAGAAGAAGAGGGCATCAGATCCCATTACAGATGGTTGTAAGCCACCATGTAGTTGCTGGGAATTGAACTCAGGACCTCTGGAAGAGCAGTCAGTGCTCTTAACTGCTGAGCCATCTCTCCAGCCCGTGACCAACTTATAATATAGTATTTTTCCTCAAACTCTGAACTTTTTGTACCAATATAAAATGACCATCTTTAATGGTCATTTCTCTAATGACTTTTTTTTTCCAGTCCTGAGGATTGAACCAAATGCCTTGCACATGCCAGGTGCTTTTCCACTGAGCTATAGCTTTATACTTTCCTCTTACTTTTTATTTTTTTTTTTTTTGGTTTTTCAAGACAGGGTTTCTCTGTGTAGTCCTGGCTGTCCTGGAACTCACTCTGTAAACCAGGCTGGCATCGAACTCAGAAATTCGCCTGTCTCTGCCTCCCAAGTGCTGGGATTAAAGGTGTTCGCCACCAGCGCCGCCGGGCTATACTTTTTCTCTTATTTTTTATCATGAGATAAGGTCTTACTGGTTTACTAGGACTGGCCTTGAATCACTCTGTAGCTAATGTAAGTCTTGGTTTCTGATCCTCCTGTCTCAGTCTCTCAGGTATCTGGGATTACAGACCTATACAGATCTGGTTAGAAAAGTCTTAAAAGTATAACTTATGCCACGTTTATACAGTTGCTATTCCAGTTTTCTCTTTTTAAGCTTCTTTTTTTTTGGTGATGGGGTGGGGTGGGATTTGAGACAGGGTTTCTCTGTGTAGCCCTGGCTGTCATGGAACTCACTCTGTAGACCAGGCTGACTTCGAACTCAGGGATCCACCAATGTTTGTTTAGGATTAAAAATGTGTGCCAACACAGCCCAGCTATGAATATGTTTTCATTTAAGATTTTTTAAAGTGACGTTTTATGTGTATAAGTGTTTTGTCTGCATGCCTGTGCATAGCTGGGACTTGTAGTGATCAGGAAGGCATCAGATCCTCTGGAACTGGAGTTAACAGATGGTTGTGATCCACCATGTGATGCTGGGAACTGAACCAGGGTGTTCTGCAGAAGTAGCAACATGCTCTTAACCACTGAGCCACCGCCCGAGCTCCCAGCAGCTTTCTCTCCATTGGCATGTGCCTGTCTTGCTCCCAGCAGCTTTCTCTCCATTGGCATGTGCCTGTCTTGTGTGTGTTGTTTGACCTTCAGTCTTCTTGTCCTTATATTTTAGAAGATTACTTTTTTGTAAGTGACATTTTTATTTTGTTTTACTTTTTTGGAGCAAGTAAAAATTCTTAATCAGATAGTCTTTATATTTTAATTGAAGTAGCCAATCTATTACATTTAACATTGTTAAGAGTATATTTGATTTCACATCTCCTGTCTTTTTGCTTTCTATTCATTTCCCATTGTCTTATGTTTCTTCTAATTGACTTTTCATTTTATTGGTTTTATCACTATATTTTTCTCCTGTACTAATTTGTAAATTTCACACTTCCACTATTTTTTTGATTAGTAGAAATTATATAATTTATAGTGACTTATAGGAGTCTAGCCTTAATATCTTTGCTCTGGATAATATCTCCATTTACTTCTTCTTGAAACATGATCTTGTTACTGTTCTTTCTAATCCCACTCGATACTACTGCTATTTCATACTGAGTTTGCGAAGGTGTATCTTCATAAATTCAACTTGGTTTGATGTTTATGGCTTTTACCCTCTCAGTCCCACTTGAGACTGCAGCTCTCTCCCAATTATCAGCTGGAGATATTTCCCAGGCTCCCCAGTGGATGTCTAAGTAGTGCTCAACTTTCTTTCTCCCTGGCCCTTGCCAGCAGGCCTGGAGCTAACACATCCAGTTCAGCTTCTTCTTTTTCACCTTCCTTTCCCTCGGAGGATGACTCTGCAAGTTCATGCACTCGCTTAGTTAACGTTTCCCCATGTGACAGTGGGTTACTGAGAGCAGAGGTGAAGCCACGCAGCCTCCTTCAGACAAGCAGCACTGATGTACTTTCCTCCGCTTACTGTTCAGCCTAGAGATTTTTCTCTACGTGTTGTTTGCTTTCATTTTCACTTTTTGGTGCTTTTATTGTGGTTAAAACTAGACTTGCAGTTATAGATGGTTCCCGACTTAGAGTTCACCAGCTTTACAGTGGTGCGAAGATGACATACATTCAGGAGAACCTCTACTTAGAGTTTTACGTTGTGATTCCCCTCAGCAATATGTATTGTATGACACTCTCTTGTGATGCCGAGCAGTAGCTCACAGCTAAACCTGCAACCATGAAACTACACAGCCTGTACCCTGCTACATACGGCATTGCTAAATAATGGGGTGTGAAGGTTAGGGAAAGTAAGTGTGTTTGATGTGGTAGTTTCAGCTTATGATGGTAAATTGGAATGTAATCGTGTGATAGTTCATTTTGATGGTATTTAGAATGGCCCAGGACATGAATCTCTGGGTGTACCTGTGAGAGTATATCAAGAGGTTTAAATGAGAAGAAAGGATCCATTCTATGTGTGGATGACATGAGCTGAGATCCTGGAATGAGCTCAGAACAGAGGGCAGGATGAGAAATACATATTTGAGAATCATCATTATGAGGCTGCAACCATGACTTTTAAAGGTACCAGAAGGCTGGGCAGTGGTGGCGCATGCCTTTAATCTCAGCACTTGGGAGGCAGAAGCAGGTGGATTTCTGAGTTCAAGGCCAGCCTGGTCTACAGAGTGAGTTCCAGGACAGCCAGGGCTACACAGAGAAACGCTGTCTCAAAAAACAAAAACAAAAACAAAAACAAAAACAAAAACAAAACAAAACGGTACCAGAAGGGGGGTTGGAGAGATGTCTCAGGGGTTAAAAGTGATGGTTGGTCTTCCAGAAGACTTAGGTTCAATTCTCAGCACCCACTATCTGTAATTCCAGTTCTAGGGTATCTATCGCCATCTTCTAGCCTCTGCTCTTATTGCACGTACATGGTGCACAGACAGACACGCAGGCAAAAAATTCGTGCACATTTAAAAAAAAAAAAAGACATCAGAAAGATGCCAGTAGAATTGGAATTGTTGATCTACCAAATTCAAATAACCCTCACCAGCCATGATCCAGCTATGATGTGAAGTTTCTGGTGTGTGCTTCCTTGATCAGAAGTGCAAAAATTAAAGAATCTGAAAGGAAATGGGCCAGTTCACACACCTACCGTGACACTAACAATCACCACAGGAAAAATACCTTGCAGCAAAGGTTCTAAAACTCAGGATCGTTTCCAGACGAGAATCTATGAGCCACTCATTGACTTACACAGTCCTTCTGAGATTGTTAAGTGATTACTTCCATCAGCGTTGGGCGGGGAATGGAAGCTGAAGGTACTATTGTGGTTGCCTAAGTCAACTATTTTAATAAACTGACTTAGTCAGTTAAGAAAAAAAGAATCCTGGACATTGGAAACTTGTTGAGAAATTGAAAAGAGGTCAAACATTCACCAACGGAGACTGAGGATGGGTAACCAGGGAGGTCAGAGAGGCCTGGTGCCTCAGCACCCAAGCAGAAAGAGAAATATTTAAAGTATATTGTTGTGAACCGAAAAGTGACCGGCATACTGCTTCACTAGAGAGGCAGAGACGAAAGTCTGACTGAAGGCAAGCGCAGGGGACAATGGTAAGGGAGGGGTGTTTGTGGTTGGTTTTGAAGGCCACTTGCCATAAATTAGAGTCACCTGAGCAAGGAGCTCCTCCTAAGAAACTGTCCTGATCTCCTTGATGACTCTGGGAAGACTCACCTTGATTGTGGGCACCTTCTGGGAGCAACACAGATGAAAGAGTGTGTCAGGAGGAAGAGCATCCAGCCTTCGCTCAGCCCCCCTCTGGCCTTGACTCAACTGTTGTCCTGTTACTTCAGCTTCTGATTCATTGTCAATACCAGAAGCTGCTCCTATGCTTTCATCCTGGACCGGGGCCAGTGACTCCCCAGAGCCCTTCTGAGCTTCTCCTACCAGATCCGAACTGCTGAGGTGCCCAGCGTTGTGTACCGAGCAGCTACAGGGCACTCCTCCCCTCAGTGAGAGATAGCCCCCGTGGGACTACTACCGAGGCGCCCAGGCTTAAGTAGTAACTCCCTGGTTCTCAGCTCTCAGGTGTGATTCTGCCATTGTTCCTATTTTAAAGCTGACTTCATAAATTCTTTGAATAATATATTCATCCCATTGGTTCTTTTCCTCTAGAGAACCCTTACTAATTTAAGGTGGAATTGCAAATGGAGACAGTTCAGAGTAGCTGTAAGGAAAAGCAGTGAAATAGGACCAGTGTTCTGTGCTGCAAGGGGATTCGGGAATGGAGTGAGGAGAGAGATGCTCTGTTTTAAAGAATGAGGGAGGACTTCTGAGGATAGTGATTGCAGCAGTTTCTTTCTTGCTTTTTTTTTTTTTTTTTTTTTTTTTTTTTGACAGGGTTTCTCTGTGTAGCCCTGGTTGTCCTGGAACTCACTTTTGTAGTCTAGGCTGGCTTCAAACTCAGAGATCCACCTGCCTCTGACTCCTGAATGCTGGGATTAAGGGTTGTTGTGTCACCACAGCCCAGCCTAGTTTCTATATTCTCAAAGCAGCATATTCATTCTCTGAAGATAAGGAGAGCAAACATGACAGAAGCTTGCAAAGTAGAGAACACTGAACGTATACTTTTTTTTTTTTTTCCTAAGTAAGGTATCTGTGTCTTCATTTGGGAGTTAGGATATTCTAGTCAGATTAAAAACTTGAAAGCTCCTTTATATCTTATGTTGGACATTTTAAAAATGACCTTCCTTCCTTCCTTCTTGACAGGATTTTCCTCTGAAGCTCAGGCTGGCCTGGAACTCGCTCTGTAGACTAGGCTTACTTCAAATTTGTGGCAATCCTCTTGCTTATGCCTCCCAAGTACTGAGATTGTAGGAGTGTGCTACTATGCCTGGCTAAAAACACTGTTTCTAGTACTTAGGAAATATTGGGTGTAGAGGAATTTCAATCCAGGTACAGGGCTACTCTAGCTGGAATACGACACTCCCTTAGCACACAGCTTTACTCTCAGACAATAAAGGAAGAATTAGTTGGTAGAAGGGAGCACCCATGTTTGACAGTGTTGTCTAATTGAGAGGCAGACAAAGTGATGAATCAGAGAAAGATTTGATAGAATAAGATATGCCCAACTCTTGTGAATACAGAGAGAAAAGAGGCTACTTAAGATAGAGCAGCATAGAGAGAGAAGAGAGAGGGAATTTTAGCTGGATCATTGTATGGAGACAGGCTGCAGAGAGAACAAACTTGACAGAGATAAAGACAGAATGAGCCAGAGAATGAGAAGGAGCCAGAAGATTATATTGCCAAAGTTAGTATGAGGCCAAGCAGAACAATTCAGTCAGAAGCTGAAAGAAGCCAATTTGAATCAGTCAGTATGGAAAGTAGTTTTGAGCCAGAGCAGCCAGAGTTTAGAAAGAGCTAGAAAGGGTGAGCTTGTTCAGCAGTAAGTCTCAGAGGCTGAAAACATTCTAGGCCTAGATAAGATTATTCGGAGGCTAGAAGCTTCTAGGACAATTACATTAGTCAAACAAAAGATACTTTTACAATTGGGCATAAACTGTAGCTGCCTGCGGCCACGAATCAACTGGGTTCACCTGAAAGGAGGGCTGGGAATGAAAGGGGACGGAGGGCTAGAAGAGATGAAGCCAAGACAAAGTTCTCTGATCAAAGCTCAAAGCTTTAATGTTCAGCTCTCAATTTAAAGGGGAAGGCCCAACCCAAAACCCCTCCTGGTTTCAGCCAGAGCTGGGTGGGATAATCCATAATCCGTTCTAGGTCACGGCTGTTCTAGGTCACTTGCGGAGATATCTCAAGGCAAGCCCAGGGACAGTTCTGCTGTGTTCTGTGCAGCTAAGGTGGGTAACTCCACCTAGGTCCTATCACTTGGTCTGTTGTGGTAAGCAAGGTCTCTCAGGCCTGCTCATGGCTGGGGGAAGGGTACAATAAACAATTCTTAAGGGTCAATGGTAGAGGACTGGCCTAAAATGTACGGGCCTTCGTTCAATCCCTAACATCATACATACATAAAAGATCCTTCCAGGGCAGGGAGAGGGCTTAGCAGGTAAAAGTGTTAGCTGTGTACAAGCCTGGTGACCTGTGTTTGATCCCTGGAACTAATGTAAAAGGCTGTATGTATGGGCTAGCCTGGAGTATGTTGTTCAGTGGAAGAAGCAACAGGAGAGACCATGCACCATTAAGGTGGAAGGAGAGAACTGACTCCCCAAAGCTGTCCTCTGACCTCCACTTTTGCACTGTGTTGCGTACATGCCCACACTTACACATGCAACAAATAATTCTTTAAAAACTTTCTAAGAGAGTATTAAGTAATGCTATCACTTAAATGTGTATAAGTGACTTTTATAAAGTTATAAAAACATTTATTCTAGAAAAAATATATTTGGAAAACAGAAAAAAGCCTCATGGTCTGTATTTCTCCCATCCAAATCTAATCATACTCTCAGAGTCCTCACCTACCTACCTACCTACCTACCTACCCACCTACCTACCTACCTACCTACCTACCCACCTATTTATCTACCTGCCTATCTACCAACTTATTTAGTCAGGTTTTAAATTTTTTAAATGTATTTGGGTGTTTTGCCTGCAAGTATGCCTGTGTATTACATGCATGCCTAGTGTCCTCAGAGGCTAGATGAGGACATCAGATCCCTTGGTTGTAAGTTACTATTTGGTTCTAGGAATCAAACTCAGGTCTGTCAGGAGTGGCAAGTGTTCTCCAGTCCTTGTGTATTTATTTCTATGGTCCTGTGAATCAAAGAATGCAGAATCTCAATCATGGTATACATGCACTGTATCAACCAAGCTATATTCCAAGTATGGGGTTTCCCTTTAATTGCTAACATTAAAAAAAAGATAAAGGAGTAGTTGCAATAATGTTTTACATACAGTATACAATGGGTTGTTCTGTCCTTACTGGCTATCCCTGTAAATATTTTCTATGTTACTACATAGTTTTTACAACCATTGAATAGCTGGGCTGTTATTTGCTGAACAATAAACTATTGTGCTGGACATTTAGGTTAACAATTACTAGTTATTCTATATAATTATTTTAAAACACTCATTGTGTGCCTACCTTTTATTATTTGATCAGCTACTCCTATTTTTGAGCTGTATAACTTAGAGAATAATTCTGGATTGGCTTTTCATCTTGACTTACGGTCATACTGTTAAAGCAGATTCTTTCCCAAATTTTGCTAATTATATGTTAGGTTTGAAATTACACAAGGAAACAATGTGTAGCCTGACTGATTCCAGCTTTGAATGGCATTCTTATTCGAGAATCTGTATTCCATGAAACATTATGTGTTTTAACAGGCTGGTCCGAGGATTAGTTTTGGACCACGGTGCCCGTCATCCAAGGATGAAGAAGCAGGTGCAAGATGCATACATCCTCATTTGCAATGTGTCACTAGAGTATGAAAAAACGTGCGTGTCAATTTGTCTTCATAATATTTGAAATTCTTTTAACGTCTCTTTTTTGTAAATTTCTTTTTATTTTTAATTATGCATATGTATCTATGTGGGGGTATGTGCATGAGTGAAGGTGCCCAAGGAGGCCCAGAAGAGGGCACTGATCCCCTGAAGCTGATGTTGTGAGCCACTATACATGGGTGCTGGGAACTGAACTTAGGTCCCCTTAACCTGAGCCATCTCTCTAACCCGAATTTTTTTAAATTATTTTTTCCACCACCTCCCCACTACTTCCTTCTTTTACCCACATCTCTTTAGTCCAGGATGGTCTCAAACATGCAGCAATCCTCCTGCCTCAGTCTCCTGACTATTGGGATTACAAATATGAGCCATCATCCCCAGCTTTCTTTTCTCTGAGTGTGTTTAATAATCTTTTTATCTTCTACTCCCACCTCTACTAACTTCCTGTTTGTTTGTTTGTGTTTATTTTCTTGAGAAAGGACTTGTATTGCCCTGGGTGGCTTCAAACTTATGAACCTCTTTCTTGCTTCAGCCTCCATACCTGGTTTGCTAACTTGTTCTTATTAATCCTTTAGAGAAGTGAGCTCTGGTTTCTTTTATAAGACTGTAGAAGAGAAAGAGAAATTGGTAAAAGCTGAAAGAAAATTTATTGAAGATAGAGTGCAGAAAATAATAGACCTAAAGCAGAAAGTCTGTGCTGAGTCCAAAAAAGGATTTGTTGTCATTAATCAAAAGGTGAGAGAGAAGCGGGCAGCTCAAGTGCTTGTCACTGTTCCTCGGCATTTCCCAATGTGACCTGTTGACCCTCAATGACCTTACAGCATTTTCAGGGAGTTTGGGGAGGAAGCTCTTTTCATTATAATAATGCCTTTTGCACTGTGTGGACATCTGTAAGGGAAGGTAAAGCCGCTGCATTCTTCCCAGCAGATCGGGAGAGCAGCAAACTGTGTCCAGCACTGTGTTCTTTATTAGCACACCACTGAGGGAAAAGGCATTTCATTTAAGAACAGTGTCTCGATGATGGGTCTGGGAGGTGGCTCAGCAGTTAAGAGCACGTCATGCTTGTGCGGATCTGAGTCTCAGCACTCACATGGTTGTGCGGCTCACAGCTACCTGGGACTGCAGCTCTAGGGGGTCTCATGCCTTCGGGCCTCCACATACCTGCACTCAGGTGCACATACCCATTTATAGACGTACTATACACATAATTTTTAAAGAAAAGAATGTTTTGAAATGTTAACTGTAATGATTTTTGTTAAACATTAATACTCGAGTATTCTTTTATAATCTAGTGTGATTAAAATGTGAAATATACATGAATCCATCTGTGTAGTAAAACATGATAGTTGTCTTGAAGAAAGCCTTTGTGTAAGTGGATTCTGAGCTAAATAGCTGCTTTTTCATGGAAACCCATTTTTAGTTAAAAGAAGGACCAACAGGTAAACTGTAGTTATTTTGAGTGGGATGTTCATTGGAGTTCTTTTCCTGAAAATCAAATTTAGCAATTTTACCATTCCAAGGAAGACACCTCACAGAGTGTGCTGCCAAAAGTAACACTTGAGCCCAGCTCAATGAACCAGGACTTTTCTAAATGACAGAAAACCATACAGTTACAAAGTCATACATGAATAAATAGCCCACTTAAAATATAAGAACCCCTTATAATGTTTTCCTTTTTTATTTATGTTTAGGAGTGTGTCTATCTGAAATTGAAGCTGCAGGCGTACTGAGCCACCTCACTCAGGTGCTGGGAACTGAACCAGGGTCCTCTGGAAAGATCAGCAAGGCCTCTTAAGCCCTGACCCATCTCTCTAACCTGTCTTTATGATTTGATACAGATACAACTCGCTATTTAGCTTAGGCTGGCATGGACCTCACTTTGGAGTCTGTATTGGCCTGGGACTTTAGACCTCCCTTGTTTCAGCCTCCTGAGTACTGGGATTACAGGTGTGTGCCACCACGCCCAGCATGGAATCTTCTTGACTTTTAAGAATGTAAAGTGGTGCTGAGACAGAAGCGCTTGAGGAATATTGGCTTACATTCTTAGAGGCTGGAGGAGAGCTCAGTGGCAGCTCACTTGCCTGGTGTGAAACAAAGACCACATAACTTCTGTGTTAACTTCACTACAGGGCATCGATCCGGTTTCCTTAGAAATGCTTGCAAAACATAACATCGTAGCTCTTCGCAGAGCAAAAAGAAGAAATCTGGAAAGGTGAGTACAGACTGTACCTGAAGTGCTTTCTGCTGCTCTTGTCGTTGCTATCCTTTTTCTTTGTAATTCCAGGAATTGAACCCAAAGCTTTCCAAGTTTTGTTTTTTGTTTTTTTTTAAAAAAAAACAATTTCGGACATGGTATTCCATGTGTTTGATCCCAGCACTGAGGATGCAAAGGCAAGAGAATCTCTGAGTTTTGAGAGTCTCAGGTCAGCATGGTTCCAGGACAGCCAGGGCTATGCAGAGAAACATTGTCTTAAAAAAAAAAAAATCAAAACTAAAACAAACCAAAACAAAAACCATCCCCCCAAACAATGTATTTATTTTCCTGTGTATTTGTGTGTGTTTGTTCATGTGTGCATGCCTGCCATCTGTGTGTGTGTGCTCCCAGAGGCCAGAAGAGGGTGCTGCATGCTCTGGTAGTTGTGAGTCACCTAACTGGGTGCTAGGACTTCATATCCTCTGGGAGAGCAATGAGTGTTCCTAATTGCTGAGCCTTCTCTTCGATTTCCCTCCTATGAGTTTTAACAGATTTAAATTTAAGTCATCTCATGCTTATTCCTTGTAGCTCATAAGTAAACATTTCTGAGCAGGATATTAGTGAGTTAGTTCTAAATTTTGTTGTTAATGTCAATAAACAATTGTGATATTAAAAAAAACAAGACTGGGTCATCCTTAAGAAGTTAGCTTTAGCTGGGCAGGTTGTACTTAGTCCCTATACTTAAGAGGCTGAAGTAAGAGGATCACCATGTGTTTGAGGCTAGATCATATGAAAAAAAAATATATTAGCCTTTATGTTTTCCATGAGCAAAGTGAGAGTGGCATACTGTGATTCCAGGCTCACCCTTGCTTGTGGAGGACTGGCTGTAAACTCCTTCGAAGACCTGAGTGAAGAATGCCTGGGGCACGCTGGCCTTGTGTTTGAGTACGCATTGGTGAGTATTTCTATAAAAAGCAGTTATAACTTGATTCCTAAACGCTTTTTGGCATTTTATACTTTTTAATCCATATTTTGCATTTTGTGGTCTGACAGGACAGAGTTTACAATTTATTTACCTAAATGTTAAAAGTTTTACCCAGGCTGGTGTTGAACTGTCTTTGTTACCCAACCTCCCCAAATGATGGGACAATTTAACTACTTTAAAATATATCTTTAGTTATACTTGATAAAAAAAAATTTCATGTGAAGATTGGATTCACATGAAAATAGATTTGAATTTCATGATGACATGGTTATTTTATATGAGTGTAACAATATAATGTGTAAATGTTAGTGTATGTGTGTGTGTGTGTTATTGGGGATCTAAGTCAGGAACTCATGCATGCTAGGCAAAGTGTTCATCACCTATAGCCCTAAGCTATTCCAGACCTTAAAGTTACTTCTTTTCTCGTCATCGGTTAGGGTGAAGAAAAGTACACTTTTATTGAGGACTGTGTAAACCCTCTCTCTGTCACCTTGTTGGTCAAAGGACCAAACAAGCATACTCTCATCCAGATCAAGGATGCCTTAAGAGATGGACTTCGTGCTGTCAAAAATGCTATTGAAGACGGTAAGCAAGTGCTTTCTGTGGTGGGTATGGACCCCGTGCTGCTTAAGTAGTAGTAAGTCTGTCATGGTATGTTTAGTACTTTAAGGTCCAAATGATTATTCTTTCATTTCACTTTAGATTGATTTTCCTTTGAATATGTTAAGAGTAAAGATAAGGTAGGCTGCCCCACTAATTAGCCTCTCTCTCTCTCTCTCTCTCTCTCTCTCTCTTTTTTTTTTTTGGTTTTTTGAGACAGGGTTTCTTTGTGTAGCCCTGGCTGTCCTGGAACTCACTCAGTAGACCAGGCTGGCCTCGAACTCAGAAATCCACCTGCCTCTGCCTCCCAAGTGCTGGGATTAAAGGCGTGTGCCACCATCGCTCAGCTTAGCCTCTCTCTTAAGAGATGACAACCACTTAATATACTGTTAATTTTTAAGTTTAGGAATTTATTTTTAAAACCATGGGAGCTCTTATAGCTTGGAACTTGCTCCCTTGCCTCAGGTGTAGTGTAATTGTAAGAAAGGTTAGGAAGGAATGCTAATATTTTAAGTTTACTGATAATGCGTAACCTGTTTGTATCTAAAAGGAGTTAAGGGAGGTATGTCCATAGACACATCCCTTTGATAGAGAGTAATAGGCACAGGAAAGGACGTTCAACATCAGCATTAAGAAAATGGAAATGAAAAGCACAGATGTTGTTGTCTTATGTAATACAGAAGTTCAACGTAAGTGTCCTTCTTTGGCAGACATAAAGAAGCCGGAACCACCGTGGCAATAGCTGCTGGTTCCTGGCTGGACCATACAGCGGTTCCGGTTCTCTCTTTTAGTTTTGATGAGCATCCACGTGCTGATTCCTGTGGTGGCTGTACTAGCTCTTATCACTGCCAGAGATTAAGGGTTCATTTCCCCACATCATTAGCAGCATTTGTTATCATTTGATGACTGGGGTGGGGTTGGGGTGCTGCTGTAGTTTCAATTTGCATTGCAATGTGGCTAAGGATGCGGACATTCTCATGTGTTTATTGGCCATTTGTATTTGTTTGGAGACAGTCTGTTTATCTCTTTAGTGATGGAGTTGTTTGTTGTTTTAGAGCCCTGTATGTATTCTGGGTATTACTACCCAGCAGCCGAATGACTAGGAAAGTCTTTCTCCCATTCTTAGCCTTCTTTCCTGTTTTCTCTGCAGTACAGAAGCTTTTTAATTTCACACAGTGACATCAGGCTTTGCTATTTGGTCGGCGTTTAGAAAACATATTTAGAAAGATTTGCCTGTGCCTGTTTTGTTTTCTTTCTATTTTATTTATTTATTTGTTTGTTTATTTTTCTTTTTGAATCACTTTGACCTCACAGAGATCTTGCCTCACTTGCTTCTCTGAGTGCTGAGATCAAAGATGTGTACCGACATGTTTGACATATGCCTGTATCTTGAACTTGAAGGTTTTTTTTTTTTTCCCCTAGTAGCTTTGAAGTTTCAGGTCTTAATATTAATGTTAAAGTCTTCTGTCTATTTTGAATTAATTTTGCTACATGGCGAGAGGTAAGATCTAATTTTATCCCTCTACACATGTATATCTAGGTTTCCTAGCACTGTTTGTTGAACAGGCTGTCCTTTCTTCAACTAAAGCTTTTAAAAAGCCTCCATTAAAAAGCTTGTGACCACAGCAGTGCGGGCTTATTACAGGATCCTCTGTTCCATTCCATTAGACTGTGTGTCTGGTTTTTTGCTAATACAACCCCCTTCCCCACCAAAAAAACCCCTCCTAAGTTGGGAGCACCAAACTATTTCCCATGAGTGAAATATGATTTGCTGCATGTGTTTGGTAAGGTAAAAGTTAGGCTTTACTGAAACTCATTCATACCCCGTTAGCATGCATTGACTGTAGATGTTAGTGCAACTGCCTCACAGTGGGATGAGACTGTTGCACAGGGGATGGTAGAACCCACAGAACCCAAACTGTTAGCAGGCTTAAATTTTTTCCCCCAGTACTAGGGATTGAATCAAGCAAGCTTTCTGCCCCTCGATAATTGAGAATTGTATTAGTGTGTGTGAGTGAGGATGTGCTCATGTCTTGGTGCGTGCATGGAGGTTAAAGGACAACTTCAGGAGGTGCTCTCTCCTTCCACTGTGGGTTCTAGGGATCAAATTCAGTCTTGTGTGGCTGGTGCTTTTCTCCACTGAGTCATCCTGCTGGCCCTTCCCTAGCCTTTTACATAAAGTTTATCCACACTGATCAAGGTTGTTTAATACGTTCCTAACTTTTTCTTCTCTATCCATAAGACTGTGTGAATGTGTTTGCCCCTTTCCCTTTCCCTTTCCCTTTTTTTTTTTTAAGACAGGGCCTGGAACTCATTTGTGGTCCAGGCTGGCCTTGAAGTCACAAGAATCCCCCTATCTGAGCTTCCTCAGGAGGGATCACGGGTGTGGGCTCTATTTGTCATTTGTATTTCCATGTTTTTACTCTGATCTCTCTCACTTGTGTTCCCTCACTTACAGTGGGCGTTGTTTACTCCCTTTTCTAGTTTCTTAAGAGGAAAGCTCAGGCCGCTGGCTTAAGGACTTTGTTCTCTTCTGATGTAGGTGGTTCTCTCAGTTTCCCTTACGCATCGTTCTACAACTTCATATGGTGCTCTCACAAGCAGTGGGTTCAAGGAGTTCTCAGAGGTCCACTAATGCCTGTCTTCAGACGGGTGGGCTAGGAGGTACACGGTACACGTGACTATTTGCACATTTAGTCTTTATACCTCTCACATGCAAATCTTACTTGGAGTGTATTGCTTCTTAGGAAGTCGATTTTCAAAACTGTGATGAGATCTTCAGCTTCTAGATGCCTAACTCCTTCAGGGTTTGTGTCATGAAGTGTTTCAGAGGAAGGAGGTGGGAATAAAAAGTGCTGAGCTGAGAAGCAATTGATTTTATATTGTTTTGCTATGATTATAAGTAATTCCAAAGCAAGTTTATTGATTTTCAACAAGTCCAAAGCACTATAACATTATATAAGCAGGGCTGGGAATATATAGTTGAGTGGTAGAGTCTGTGTCTATCATGAACAAGGCCTTATTTAGATTTAATATCCAGTACACAACTACCCAAAACTATATAGGCAGGTGTAAAGCTCTTATCTAGCTGTGAAAATTGATGTATGTTAACACAAAGCTCTTGGCTTAGACTAAAAAGACATCTGCCTTTTTTCTTGGCTAGCAGTTTAGATTCTGTTTCAATATAGAAAACAGATTCTTGACTAGGTTCTAAGAATTTCACACCAAAACCTCTGGCCACATTACTTGCCCTAATCCCTCCTCCATTTTAATAGATTTTCACTCAGCCAACCCTGGGAAAGGTCCTAAGAGTCACACTTCTAAATTGATTTAAAAAAAAAAAACCCACATAATTTTGAATGGTTTTAATTCCTTTTTTGAGAAACCATATAGAGGAGTTTCCAGATGGACATAACAGTGTAATCATTCTCCAAGGCATAATGAAAACATGCTACAAAATCAACAGGCCATTGTCTCCAACAAAGACACCCGCGTGCGGAGATTAGACAGGATCAGGCACATTCAGGGTGGCGTGGCTCTATGCATTGCTT
Source organism: Rhabdomys pumilio (assembly GCA_030674055.1). NCBI lineage: Eukaryota > Metazoa > Chordata > Mammalia > Rodentia > Muridae > Rhabdomys > Rhabdomys pumilio. The sequence goes on from JANHMN010000002.1 coordinate 37,661,744, forward strand.
CAGTTAAACAGAAGTGGATGTCACCGTTGAACTACTGTGGTGAAACAGGAACAGTGGTCCAGAATCATTACCTCTTGCCTTGGCTCCAGCAAACACTGAAGAGTTCTTCTTTAATCAAAGAATTTATTATGTTTATTCATTATACACGGTACTGTTACATAAGTGCATTTCATACCACTATGTAGTGTGTACTGAACATGCCTCCCTCCGTACGCCCCTTTCTGCACCCCCTTCCTAACAGTCCTCTCTGTTCCCCACTAGCCAGTGTTACTTAGACTTTTATGTCATACGTGAAGCAAGATGAGAGTCAGGGAAAATTATGGGGATCTGGGAAGGAAAGGGAGCCCCTGTCCCTGGGGTCTGATTAAAGCAGTTCCAGCAATGGTAACAACATTCACTGTGAAGGTTACCTACATAGAGACAGTCTTTCTTTTATTTAGTGGAGATTCAAATAAGAAAGTTTAAATGGCAATGAACCATGCCTGAAACCTAAGTATAGGTGGTGACCTTTTTTCCATTCTATCTGTAAACCTGAAATTTTCTAGGACTCTCCTAAGAATCTTGACAAGAAAAGACATGTCTTAACCTCTTTGTGCAACCCTTGTGGCTCATGATTTTATCTTTATTAGATTATGATCCTATCCAAAAGGCACCTCTGGAGCTACCCTATAATCTTAACTTATCATAAAGAGCGTGATGGGGCTGGCAAGATTACTCTTAAGTGATGAGTTTAGTCTCAGGATCCTCATGTGGATGTAGAGGTCTGACTCCCTAACACTGTCTTCTGACCTGCAGCCAACGCTGCGGCATGCACACACCACATATGCACACACAAATGAATAAATGTAATAAAGGAAATAAGAAAAGGTTCTGAAAGCAATCATTAAAAGCTATAATTTTAGAGCTACCAAAATAGTTTATAAGTACCGCTGAGACACATAAGCAGGGTTCTCTTCTGAGAAGCCATGTCTAGTCTTCCTTAACACCTTCTGTTGACCTCATGTTTAAACACGTGTTAAACTTGCCCCATTAACCTTTCACATGCATCTGTTCATTATGTGAGTGTTATATGCGTGGGCATATGCGTGTCATGATAAGTGCATGGTGATCAGAGGGCGACTTCAGGATTTGCTCTCTCCTCCCACCATGGGGGCTCTGAGAACTGATCTCAGGTTAGTAGGCATGGCAGCAAGCACACTATTCTAGTGTGCTTTTTTTTTGTTTCTGTGATAAACACCATGACCAAAACGCAACTCGGAGAGGAAAGGGTTTATTTCATCTTACAGGTTACCATCCATTGAGGAAGGCAGGTGCAGGGACTCAAGGCGAGGACTTGATGCAGAAACCACGTAGGAGCCACAATGCTTACTGACTGCTCCCAGGCTTGTGTCCAAACACAACAACAACACGACACAACACAACACAACCCACCAAAACACATTAGACTCCATCTCACGCCAGGATAAACGGTAATCATTAAGAAAACCAATATCAAATGTTAATGAGGACATAAATGTGTCTGCTCACATGGTAGATGTACTTTTAGGTTTTGAGGACCTCCACTACCAGGTTATAGCAGTGTATACAACTTCCTTTTGCCCATATGCTCACTAGCATTTGGTATTGGTTTTCTTAATGATTACCAGTCTTCCTGGCATGAGATGGAATCTAATGTGGTTTGGTGAGGATTTCTGTGGGGTTTTGATTGTTTGTTTTGGGTTTGTTTTATTTGGTTGAGACAAGGTTTCTTCTCTCTGTGTCCCTGGCTGTTGTGGAACTCAGTCTGTAGACCAGGCTGGCCTTGAACTCAGAGATCCACCTGCCTCTGCCTCCTGAGTGCTGGGATCCCCCAGCTTGCCTATATGTTTATCTTAAAGTGTTTTCCCTTAAATACTTTCAGAGTTCCAAGTCTACATTAAGGTATTTGATCCATTTGGAATTGATTTTTGTACAGACAAGAGAAGGAGATCTACTTTTATTTTTCTACATGTCAATATTCAGTTTTCCCTGCACCATTGCTGAAGAGGCTGTCTTTTCCCCCCCAAAGCATATATTTTGGCTCTTTTGCCAAAAACCCAGTGACTGTAGCTATTTGAGTTAATATCTTGGCTTTCTCTCTCATTGATCTATGTGTCTGTTTTGTGCCAGCACTATGCTGGCTTTGTTACTATGGCTCTTTAATATAACACTAAGTCAGGTATGTTGATACCTACACATTATTCTTTTTGCTCAGGATTGCTTCAGCTAGCTTTGTGTTCCCAAAAGAATTTTAAGTTTTTTTCCCCCTGTGGGGGGTGGGGGATGGTAAGTTCTGGAAACATTCATGTGAAACCATGACTACTTCCATAGACATCACGGAAGTAAAGAAGATTCTCATATCTAGTTGACCTGAACTTTTCACATTTCTTTGGTATTTGAAAAATAAAAACTGCCAGGTGGTAGTGGTGTATGCCTTTAATCCCAGCATTTGGGAGGCAGAGGTAGGCAAGATCTCTGAGTTTGAAGCCAACCTGGTCTACAGAGTGGGTTCTAGGACATCCAGGGCTACAAAGAAAAACCCCTGTGTTGAAAAAAAAGAGAAGGAGGAGGGAAGAGGGAGAAGAGAAGGAGGAGGAAGAGGAGGAAGGAAGAAGAGAAGGAAGAAGAAAAAGAGGATGAAGAGAAGGAAGAAGAGAAGGAAGAGAAGGAGGAAGAAGAGAAGGGGAAGAGAATAAGAAGAAAGCCATTAGGCTGGGCTGGGATTTAGCTCAGTAGTAGAATCCTAGCTTGGGATTGGGCAGGGGCATAGCTCAGTGATTGGATCTACCTAGCAAGTATGAGGCCATGGAATGCAACCATGATCACAAAAATATTTTTTTCATATATTTCACTTAAAAAAACAAAAAAGACCCACATTCCTCCATTCATATACCCAGGGTGTCCAAAAAGTTACCAGTCCCTGACAAGTCTCCACAGGATGCTCGGGATCTTTGTAGGAGTGGCTTGGTTCTGCCATTTAGGATCAAGTTTTTCTATGCGAAGATCTCATGGGCCCTGAGTTGTGCTCAGATACCCCAAGGGTTCTGGGTGATGTTGAGGATCTTCTCAGTGTCTCTGCTACCAGTGAGGTGGCTCAGGTGCCTGTGTCACTCATGCTCTCCAACCACTACTGCCAAGTCTATGTCCAACCTGGTCAAGAGCATCCAGGCAGGGCTGGAAGTGATGCTGATACCTTGCCCAGGTCAGCAGTACCTGGTGGGCCCGTGAATTGGTGCTCACCCATTGCAGGGCCTTCAAAAGGCTGTCCATCTCTTCCCAGTCAGCTATGACAGTGGCAGTTGAGGGGGCGGGGCACAGAGCAGGATTAAGGGCTGTAGGTTGGATTTGTTCAGTGTCTGCAAGAGATGCCAACTGTAGTCATCTGAGCTACTGGCTTCTAGGGGAACTCCCAAGGTATCTAGGGAGTTCAGGCTTGAAGGAGGCATCTAACATTAACAAAATGGTATCAGCCTGCTCCAACCTGTTGTGGATGAGCACACCGTGCACTCTCCTGCTCTTACAACCCTGTACCTTCTCTCAGCCTGCCTACACTCCTCAGCAATGCTGGGGACTGTGGCTAGATCCATAGGGGTCTTCAGCCTGTCACAGGTGATGGTCCTCCCGGCCTCTTAGGACACAATGGACACAGGCTTTGAACTGAGAAGATTCACTGGGTGCATGCAATATCGTTCACTGATAAAAACATGGGCCCCTGAATAGAGTTCCTGCCTACCTGGCATTTGCACCAGGTATCACTCTCAGAGCCCCCACTTGACCATCTGCCTGCTCCAGGACATCCTCTTCCAAGCCATCACCCTTTCCAAAGTTGGTATTGGCCTCTGTGTGAGCCAGAGCCTTGAGTTAAGGATCTTGGCCCACCCACTGTAGTTGGTTTTGCTTTTCGTGTAGCTGTTTTGGGGCCTGCCGCCTCTGAGTGCCTGGGTTGCCCTATGGATCACATCTGCTAGCCTCTCTACCTTGGCCAGGCTGAGCTTCCTGTGGATAAATGCCCTTCTGGTGAACTCTCAGGCCTCAGCAGGTTGTACTGCTGCTGAGTTGCCTAGAGTCTGCAGGGCACCCCTCACCACAGTCCAGACCTCTGTGTGCACAGAACTCCTTGCATTCCTCACCCATGAAACAGGGGGTGTGGGGAGGAGGCTCACACGACAAAGAGATGAGTCTTGTGGTTGGCACAGCCCAGCAGACTGTGAAGCCAACATACTACAGAGTCCACAGTCTCTGCTACATGCATTTACAACTTGTAGCCTTAAGATTTTTTTTTTCTTTCTGTGTATAATGGTGGTAGATTTTGATGAATGCATTGAATGTGTTGACTGCTTTTGGTCCGGTAACACTTCTCACATTATTTCCTTCAGTCCATGAGCAGAAGTAGTCTTTGCATCTAGTGTCATCTTTGGTTTCTTGAGTGTTGAAAGTTTCCGTCGCAGAGGCCTTTCAGCTCTTTGATCAGGTTTATTTCAAAGTACTTTATTTTTTGAGCCAATTGTGAATGGGATCGTTTCCCAATTTCCTTCTCAGCATGTTTGTGATTGGGGAGAAGGAAGGTACTGATGGTTTTTGTCTGTTCATTTTGTATCCTGGCTCTTTGCTGATGTGTTTACAAAAGGGTTCTCTGGGGGAGTCTGCAGGGCCTCATGTATAGAATCATCTGAAAATAAGGACACTTTGACTTCTTCCTTATTAAGATTCCCTTCATTTTCTTCTCTTATTTTACTGCTCTAGCTAAGAGTAACAGTGGAGAACACGCCCTGATTCTAATGGAGATGCCTTGAGTTTCCCGCATTTAATATAATGTTAGTTAAAGGTTTGCTATATAGCCTCTATTATGTTACACTGGGATATGTTCTTTTTATGCCTACTTTCTTCAGTGATTCTATCATGAAAGGGATATTGGATTTTATCAAAAGCCTTTTCTGCATCTACTGAATTTATCATGTGATTTCTGTGATACCTTTAGTATTATTCTTATTGCAAAGAATTGCTTTGGCTGTCTGGAGTCTTTTAAAAAAATATTTTATATGTATGAATGGTTTTGCCTGTATGTCTGTCTATGCACCACATGTGTGCAGTGCCTGCAGAGGCCAGAAGAGGGCACCAAATACCTTGGGACTGGAATTACAAATGGCTATGGGTTGCCTTATGGGTGCTGGGGTTCAAAACCAGGTCCCCTAGAAGATCAGCAGTGCTCTTAACTCCAGAACTATCTCTCCAGTGCCTGTCTGGGGTACTTTATGTTTTCACATGACTTTTAAGATTTTGCTTTTATTTCTATGAAAAATGGTGCTGGGATTTTGATGAGAATTACACTGACTCTGCAGATTACTTTTTGTAGGACAGCCATTTTTGCCCTATTAATTCTTTCAATTCATAAGCTTGGGAAGTTTTTCTATCTTCTGGTGTTCTCCTCAATGGTGTTTTAAAACTTACATTATGGAGATCTTTTATTTCCTTGGTTATGCTTATTCCAAGGTATTTCATTTTATTTTGTGAAACTAATTTGAATGATGCTGTTTCCTTGGTTCTCAGTGTGTTTTCCATCAGTGTATAGACAGGGCACTTGATATTTTTTTTATCATTTCATCTTGTTGAAAGTGTTTATCAGATGAAAGAATTTTATGGTGTATAGTATTGTGTCACCTGCAAATAATTTGGACTATTCTTTTGTGTTTGTTTGATTGTTTGTTTTTTGAGACAGAGTTTCTCTGTGTAGCCCTGGATGTCCTGGAACTCACTATGTAGATCGTGATGGCTTCAAACTCACAGAGATCTGCCTCCTTCTGCCTCCTGAGTGCTGGGATTAAAGGCAGGTGCCACCACCCCTCCCTGCAAATGTGGCTACTTTGACTTCTTTTTCTATTTGTATCCCTTTTATTTCCTTCTCTCGTCTTATTACAGGGTCCAACTAAACCTTCAAGCTCTGTGTCTTATTCCTGATCTTAGTGGAAATGTTCTGAGTCTTCCTCTATTTTGCCTGATGTTGGCTGTAGGTTTATTATGTATGGCCTTTATTGTGCTGACATATGCTCTTCTAGTCCTAGTCTCTTCAGTGTTTTGTCAGATTTTGAAATTTATCAGATTCAGGGTTTGAAATGATATGCAATTTTGTCACAGGCCTTTTCTTCATCTATTGAAACAATAGTGTGCTTTCTGGTCTTATCTATTTACATGGTATATTACATTGATTGTTTTACATATATTAAACCATCCCTGCATCTCTGGAATGAAGAAACTTGATAATGAAGGGTGTTCTTTGTGATGTATTCAATTCAGTTTGCAAGTGTTTTATTGCAAGTTTTTGCTTCTATGTTTATAAGATAGACTGGCCTATAATTTTCCTCTGTGTGTGTATCTGGTTTTGGTATGGGGTAGTACTGGCCTCACAGTGCTGTGAGTTTTGGAGCATTCCCCCATTTTCTTTTGTATAAAATAGTCTGCAAGGGATTGCTGCTAATATATGTATATGTATATGTATATGTATATGTATATGTATATGTATATGTATATGTATACATATGAAGGCCACTGACTTTATTTTTAGGATTTATTTATTTCATTTATGAGTACACTGTTGCTGTCTTCAAACACACCAGAAGAGGGCATTGGATCCCATTACAGATAGTTATGAGCTACCATGTGGTTTCTGGGAATTGAACTCAGAACCTCTGGGAGAGCAGTCAGTGCTCTTAACTGCTGAGCCATCTCCCCAGCCTGCCATTGACTTTATTAATCTGAAAGTCTTTATAAGGACAGTGACTGATTTTGCCAGGAAAAAAAAAAAAAACAAAAAACAAAAACAGAGGGAACCAAAGGGCATCCAACAGACGGTGAAGCGGAAAAGGGCCAGGAATCCATTCAGGAAGGCTGGCGACTGTTGCCGTGGACCTGCAGGGGGAGATGGAAGGGGACAGCATGCAAGGGCAAGGATTCCAGAAAGGTTGAAATGCTGAGGGGAGAGAACTCCCAGAAGACCCTGGAATACAAAGGAGGTGAGTGTGACAGGAGCAATCTTTTCCTTCCTGGAGGACAGGGAGAAGCCCTGCCCTGCCGCAGACTCTGGAGACTCTATGCTGTGGCTGGGGGGCTGAAGAGTCCCCAGAGAACATTGTGAGGCAGCATCACACCTTTCTCGAAGGCACCCAAAGCAGTCCCCGGACTGCTTGGCATTGGCACTGCATGTATCTTTCAGCCATTCTCGGAAGAGAATGTTTAGCAGAAGTGGTCAAGGACCACATAAGCCTTGTCAAAGCCCCTTTTCTCCAGCTTCTTGCTCAGGACATCACCAATCCTGGCCAGGCCCTCTCCTCCCCCGACTCCCCCATCCTTCTACTCCCTCCCCACCCCCACCCCCACCCCAGTGGGCTCTGCCTTGAAGTTCTATGCTTTTCAGATGCTGTCATCTTGATCAGGCCTAACCGGCAGCTCTGGCTCTGGTAACTCCTCCTCATATAGCCTGGACTTTTTTGACTGGGTGTTTGTTTTATTTCTATGTCAGTTTCATTGCTTGTTACAGACTTATTCAAATTGCTTATCTCAGTTTAGCTTTGGTAGGTCACATATTTCTAGAAAGTCATCCATTTTTTTCTCAAGTGTTCCAATTTAGTGGAATATACTTTTTCAAGGTTTGTCCTTAGGACTTCCTGAATTCTGTTGGCATTTGTTGTAATAGCCTCCTCCTCATCTTAAGTTGGTGCTGTTTTCATTGTATCTCATAGTATACTATGTCTTCATTTTCATTTAACACTAAAATTCATTTCCTTTCTGACTTCATCAGTAACCCAGTTGTTTAATCTCCATGAAGTATTTTTTTTTGTTTGTTTGTTTTACTGTTTTTTTTTTTTTTTTTTTGGTTTATTGAGACAGGGTTTCTCCGTGTAGCCCTGGAAACCAGGCTGGCCTCGAACTCAGAAATCCGCCTGCCTCTGCCTCCCAAGTGCCGGGATTAAAGGCATGCGCCACCACTGCCCGGCCTGTTTTTTTTTTTTTTTAGCTTCATTTCATTGTGGTCAGATAGAATACAAGAAGTTGAGGTTTCCTATATTTGTTGAGACTTGCTTCTTGTCTTATACTATGATCTACTTTAGGGAAAGGTCTATGGGCTACTGAGAAGAACATGTATTCTGCAATATTTGTGTGGAATGTTCTGTGGATGTCTGCAAGGTTCATTTGATCTAAGATATTGAATTCAGATGTTTCTCTGTTCGTGTTTCATTGGGATGGCCTGTCTATTGATGAGATTGGGATACTGCCGCCACGCAGTATCCTTGTATTGGATTTATCTATGTCTTGACTCTGTCAGTGTTGCATGCACTCCAGTGTACGTGTGTTCACAACACTAGTATTGTCTTATCAGAGTGTTCATTTAGACAGTATGAAGCAATGCTATTTATTTCTTTTGGCTAATTTTGGTTTGGAGTTTATTTTGTCAACTACAAGAATTCTGTTTTAAGTCTAGTCTTTTAGTCTGTCTTCTATGTGGGGAATTGAGACCATTGATGTTGGGAGTTATTGAAGGATGTGCCCTGGTTCCTGTCATAGAGTGGGTTTTATGGTGTTTGGTGAGTCCTATCTCTCATTTGCTTGGCTTCTGTTCTAGCAACACTTACTCTTTCCTGTAGTCCCATGGTCTATCTTTCTTCTCAGCCCTTAAGATTTCTTTGAGTATCTTTGGTAGAGATGGCTTAGTGACCATGATTTCCTGGTTGACTCATGGGAAGTTTTGCCCTTCAATTATGAGAGAGCGTTTTACAGACATAGTAGTCTAGATTAGCAGTTATTGTCTTTCAAAGGTTGAAATTCTAAGGTTCCTTAATTTTTTTTTTTTTTAGATCAGACCTTGTATCCAGCTACTTGCAACTATAAATTACAAATAACATTTCAATGTAGTCATATAACTATAAGATGTAAGCAAAAGAAATGTCTACCTAAAAAAGGTTTCTTTTTATTTGTACGTCTGTGTGCCTGTGTGGGTTTATGAGCATCATGTTAATGCAGGTGCCTGCACAGGACAGAGGGCGTCAGATGCCCTGGACTCGAGTTACAAGGGGTTGCGAGCTGCCTGATGTGGGTGCTGGGAACCATCTCTGACCCCAGAAATCCTAGTTATGTTTTCCAGAGGATAAACAATGAAACAAAGTGTTTGTGGCCAGTATGTGTACTGTGCTTATTTCATTTCAGAATGCTTTATAGGGAAACCTAGTAATTGCTGAGTTGTAGAATTTATTTGATTTCGAAATGTATTCAGAACATTTCAGAAGTGGTCAAAGCAATCAAACATGCTTGCCTTTGTAGCCAGTTGTTTTTCTTGCTCCTTTCCTTGATGACATCTTTTTGTTACTTGCCTTTGGTAGGTTGTGTGGTTCCAGGGGCTGGGGCAGTGGAAGTTGCAATAGCGGAAGCTCTTGTTAATTACAAACACCGTGTGCAGGGAAGAGCTCGCCTCGGAATCCAAGCCTTTGCTGATGCCTTACTCATCATCCCGAAGGTACAACTGTCTCCTGGGAAGGTACAACTGTCTCCTGGCCAGATAACAACGGCGGGCGTGCACCTAAAGATCCTTGGTTACAAATTGCCCAACAGTTCACAGAGTTAGGAATGTGCTCATTTGCATTTCCTGTTGTGCATAAATATTTTACGACCCCAGCAGAGAAACTGTGGGGAGTGAAGCTTACAAGACTTTCGAGAGAGCTCCAGGAAATAGTCAAGTTTTCCCCGTGTCTCAAAGCTCCTTTGGAAAGTTCAGTACTAACCGATTCTAATGAGCAGTTTGGAACTCAAGTTTCGTTTGAATTTTTTATTTTAAGCAGAGATTTTTGTTTTGTTGGTGGCATCCAAGCTGCTATTACTTTAGCTGTGGGAAGTGAAGGACTTGGAGATGTTTAGTGTCCCCAAACACCACTGGCTGGAACTTGTTGTAATTGAAGGAGCAAAGTAGGAAAGGACAGGGCTGCCCTTCCTTTCTCTTTGCCTCTGTTAGTCGTCAGTCATGTAGACATATAGAGAGATGTTTCATGTATGCCATCACCATGAATTCAACCATTATTAACACTGTTAGCTAGCAAAGAAATAATTCATATCACAATTATTCATAATTTTGGGGTTGTTTGTGAATCAGGTGTCTATTTTTTCTTTCCTCCAAGCAGCAAAGTCATTAAGTACTGTGTTGCTGACAGGAATTGGTGGTGCCACTGATATACAGTGACCCTTTTCTTTATCAGCTGCTTGTTTAGAAATTAGTTTAGTGTGGATTACAGGCATTTCCATCCAAATTGCTACAGGTTTCGGCTGTCCTTCTGAAGCTAGGGGACACACAGTGCTGTGGATGCCCTGGTCTTTTTTAGCAAGTGCTGGAAAGAACAGGAAAGCACTTGGCTCAAGAGGCCAGAGGAAATAGTAGACTTATATCTTTTATAAGGAAAGACATAAGATGGCTGTAGTGGCACATGCCTGTAACACCAGCACTGGGGAGGTGGAAGCTCGGGGGCCAGGAACTCAAGGCAGTTTTTGCTACACGAGGGAAGAAGGGGTTCAAGGCCAACCCGGGCTATGTGAGACCTTGCTTAAAAAATATCTGGGGGTGGGAAAAGTCTGGTGTCCTTAGAACTTGGTGTGGTGATCACAAGGGGAAATTATTCAAGAATAAAATGTGTTAGATGGATAAAGCAATAAGTTGATTTAGGTTGGGAATGCGATTCTTCTAAAGGAGATGGCCATTGTGTTGTGGTTGTGTTTAACAAGACTGAAAAATAGTGCCCTTTTTTTGTACTTGATTTTCAAATTCATATATGAAGGTATTCTACACATTTTTTTATAAAGGTTCTTGCCCAGAATTCTGGTTATGACCTGCAGGAAACACTGATAAAAATTCAGACTAAACATGCCGAATCAAAAGAACTCGTGGGCATAGACCTGAATACAGGTAAGAAATTGAAAAAAAAAAAAAAAACTATTTACTCAAAAGGTTATACCTCAAGGGCCCAAATCTTAGAGGGAGGTGGGCTGGAACATTTCATTACATCAGTCTTGAGTGCATCCAGCTTACTCTAAAGAAATATTTAATGTGCATAGGTGTTTTCTGTCCGTGTATGTCTGTGAATAATGTGCATGCAGTGCCTGTGGAGGTCAGACCAGAGCATCAGATCCCCTGGGACTGGGCCTGAACCCAGGCTCTCTGCAGCAGTAACAAGCACACTTAACTGTAGAACACCTCACCAGCCCTGAAACAAAAGAAATTTTTAATGTGGGCTCCTGGGGACCAAACTCAGACTCAGACCTTGTGTTTGTATAACAGTCAATGACTGAACTATCTATATGTCTAGTCCTCCCACCCCCACCAATGTTTAAAAAAATAGACTTATTGAGTGCTAATTATTTGGATTCACACTGGGCAAAATAGACCACAATTGTGAGCTTCTCATATAGTGAAAATAGGCAGTAAACAATAATCTTAACAAATAAATTATTTAGCATCTGTAAGGATGATCATGAATGCTAAGTAGGGAGGGTAGGGAAGGGAGAAAATTAAAACATCTGTACAGTGCGAACTAGGAAGAAGTTTACTAAAGAGCTGATGGAACTGAGGGTTTAGCCATGAGGGGGCAGCAGGGAGTAGTCTGCTGGGAGAAGGAACAGTCAGTGGAGAAGGAAGGGGGTGACAGAGGTGACACGTCAGATTACACAGTGGCATGCGGGCTGGACTGCGGACTTCAGCTTTGTATTTTTTTAATCCTTGTAATAAATAAGGAGCAATTTTGCAACGTAGTCCATGTTTAAAAGGATGGCTGTGGCTTCTCTCCACTCTGCAGAGAGCGATTAGCTGAACAACTAGCAGGTTAGAATTGCGCTAGCTGTTGGAGAAGACTAGATCAAGCTGGCTATGGGCTGAGGGACTGTCCAGTTTTAGCAAAGTCAGGTTTGAAGTACTTATGGCCTTTCTGAGGAAAGTAGTTCGATATCTTGAGCTCAAGAAACAGATATGTGTTGTTGGTAAGAGAGCAATCAGGGTGTCGATAGTTTAAACCTGGAAATCTGGGTGAGACCACATGGGATTATTTGTGCTGGATAGTTTTATGTGAAACTGACACAGGCTAAAAGTCATCTGAAAGGAAGAACCTCAACTGAGAAAATGCCTCCATAAGAACAGGCTGTTGGCAAGCCTGTAGGACATTTTCTTAATTAGTAATTAATGAGGGAGGACTCAGCCCATTGTGGGTAGTAACATCCCTGGGCTAGGCTGGTCGATCTGGGTGCTGTAAGAAAGTAAGCTGAGCAAGCCATGAGAAACAAACCAGTAAGTTAGCACTCCTCCATGGCCTCTGCAGCAGCTCCTGTCCCCAGGTTCCTGGCCTGTTTGAGTTTTTGTTTTGGCTTCCTTTGATGATGAACAATGTGGAAGTGTGAGCCAAGTGACCCCTTTCTTTCCCATGTCGCTTTGGTCATGGTGTTTCATCACAGTAGTAGGGTGACCTGACTAAGACTTGACTAAGACATGTACGGGGAGAGAATAGAAGAGCCTTGGAGTTCATGGGTGCTCCAGCAGTAAGCTCACTTAGGAGGAAGGGAGCCAATAGTGAAGAAGAAAGGGGAACATGGTGCCCAAAAGGCACCCTCCACCGGAGGCTGTGCTGAGCTGTTGAATGGTGGTGGATGAGGCTGGCAGTCATTCACAGGGCTGAGCACAGAGGTCAGCGGTGACTTTGACAAAACAAGTTCCGTAAGAGATTAATATTGTTAGAATTCACCAGTCAACACTGGCAGGGTGTGTCAAGATTGCTCAAGTAAGTAGCTTGTCTTTACTTTGCAGGGGAGCCGATGGTAGCAGCAGAAGCGGGAATTTGGGATAATTACTGTGTGAAAAAACATCTTCTTCACTCCTGGTAAATTGGCAATGAAGAGAAAGACCTTTAGGGATATAATCGATAACTTTGAATAGTTCCCGTTATTTTTGTTTGGAAAACACTGTGAAGTGTGCGACACCGTGGTCCCCAGTTACTGAGATTAGCTGCTGTCCTCTTATAGTCCCCTTCACACAGTGTTTGCAGCGGGGAAGGCACAAGTAAAGCTAACCTTCCCCTCACTGTTTGGGTGGAAGGGGAGGCAGCGAGTAACAGCAGCTTCCTTGTAGCAGGGAGCAGCAGATTTGCTGGGTACAAATTAGACTTCTGCTGAGTCAGCAACGCAGTCGCCATGACAGGGTGAGGAGAGTGCTTCCTTCGTAATGTCTCTGTTTCATGAATTCTCATTCCAACATGCCTGAAGGGGAAGTGCCCCCACCACATGCTGAAGGTTGCTGGGGAGACACGGGCATGTTGTGGGAGGCTGGGCTCACTCTGATCCTTTCATCCTCAGCACCGTGATTGCCACCAACATCCTCCTGGTTGATGAAATTATGCGAGCTGGGATGTCTTCTCTCAGAGATTGATTGAATTCAAAATCAATTCATCTGGAAGACAAGATTTCATACGTGTCATATCCAGCAGTGTCACATGGCCTTTCACTGTTAGAAAATAAAGGTAGTGCATGTCTTTTGGTCTCAGCTGTTTGAAAAACACTTAATCAAAGCGTAAAGAACACACATATTTCCGCAGTAAAGAAATAGCAGTGGTAATACTTTCTGAGTCTTAATTTCCCACCCTGTAATATATGCTGTTTCAGTTTTCATAAAGAAAAATGTGTCGTGATGCCTCTACCTTCTGGGCACAGGCTTGAGAGTATCCCAGTCAATTCCAGCTTTTCAGAGATCATAAATGTAGTAAGACAAATGTTCTCTTTCCTTTCAAGAGTCCCTCAGCAACTTCCTGCTGCCGCTCCCCTCCACATGTGGAATCACTTGCAATATAGGTTTAGGTTGTTCTCATGCACAGTCCCTGGCCCAACCTACTTACTATATCGTTTATTATAGTTGCTTAACCTTTAAAAATGTGGGCAGGGTCTGCCTATGTGGCTAGGGCTGGAATTTAGAATTCTTCTGCCTCAGCTTCTGAGTGCTGGTGTTATAACTATGCCCCTTTCAGTGACCTGTGCTCTGCCCTGGCTCTGATAGGCCTGGCCCGATGGCAAGGCAGCCCCTCTGGAAAGGCAGGGCTCATTGTATTGGCTCTATGAGACTATTGGCTTTTGGTTCAAATGTAGCTGTTTTATAGAAATATACTCCTGATATGCATTTGTCCAAAACTGTCTAGTTAATCAATCATAGTTACCACGGGTAGACTCTTTGTTCATGTTTTTTGCATGGATCCAAGTTGAAAACATATAAGATATCTCAGGTGCATTCTTGAAATTTGTTTATAGCTTTAGGAGAAGGTTCCTTTGACCATTTCATGCCTTGATTGAAAAATCTACAATTTTATAGCCTGTTTATTTCTACTTAATATATTTGTTGACATCTTTTAAGGTAAGTAACCAATGTTTCTAAACTGTCATTTCATGACAGTTCATTGCAACACACACTTCCATTTAGTTTATTTACATTTTTAAGTTTCTCTTATCAACAGTCATCTTGTTCTGCTTCGTCCCACAATATAAGCCTTTCATATGAATAGCACATCCATCAAGACTTTTGTTGTTATTGAAGATTTCAGAAAAGAGTCTCACACTATAACCCAGGTAGGACCTAAACTCTCGGTAGTCCTCCTGTTCATCTTCCCAAGTGTTGGGATTACAGGCATGAGCCACCATACTTGTCTATACAAGATTTTTTTTTATGTAAATGTTGTAATCATGGGATTTGAGGCCTAGACTAATTATGTAACCTAGGCTAATCTTTCCTGCTTTAGTCTTCCAATTGCTACCATGCCTACCTGAAATATTTTATTTTGGAAAAATTTTCATTTATCCGTGTATGTATGTGTTTGTGCGTGTGCATGTGCATGTGTGTGTGTGTGTGTGTGTACATACATACGTGTGTTCATGCATACTCAAGTGTGTGTGTATGTTGGTAGAGGCCAGAAGAGGCTGTTGGCTCTCCTGGAGTTGGAGCTAGGGGTATTTGTAAGCTACATAATGTGGGTGCTGGGATCCAGACTCTAGGTTTGACTGAGCAGCAAGTCCCCTTTATGGTAAGCCATTTCTCTAGCCTTAGTACCCGTGAGACACAGGAGGAGGGTGGTTCCCAGGCTCTTTCCAGGTCAATGAGAAAGCAAAGGGAGGTGGGCAGTATTCCTAAAGGTGACATTTGAGGTTGTCCTATGGTTTCCACATGCGAGTGCAAACACATGTACCCTTGGGTACATACATGTACACACTCTGCTTTAAGAGGATGCTGAAGAACCACCTGTCTCTCTCCCTATCATGTGCTCTCCTACCCTGTCTCCATAGATGTAGTCTTTGGATTCCATACAATATCTTTTCAAATGTTTAATATGTATCCACATACCTGTGGTGAGATAAAACATTCTTCTTAAGTCTTTAAAGCTATAAATAGGTTATTCTGCAGATATATTTTTATTGTTTTTATTCCCCACTAAATGGTTTTGAGATTTATCTATTTATTTTAGCAATTTTGAAGTGCCCTAGTACATTTCTGCACTATGACACATTCATCTTATTAATGGACTTTTTGGTTTTCTCTAATTCTACATAACTTGATTCACTACATGGTGAAGATCTTTGTACATGTCTTTTGGGAAATGAAGTGTCAGAGTTTAGTCTCTATGCTATATTTACTAAGTAATTTCACAAGTTTCTTATTCTCTCTGCAATATATTTAATCTCACACTCCTCCTAATCTTCATTTCTGCCAGTGTGAAGGGTGAATGGCTGTAGCTCACATTTGGAAATGCTTTGATTACTAGTTCAACTGAACATGTTTTTCATAAACTCTTGGCCATTTCATTTTTTAAAATCATCATAAATGGTGTGCTATGGGAATGTGTGTGTGTGTGTGTGTGTGTGTGTGTGTGTGTGTGTGTGTGTATGCTATACTGTGTGTGTGGAAGTCAGTTTTCTCCTCTCACTCTGGGTTCTGAGGATCAAACTCAGGCCATCAGTGTCCTCACCCACAGACTTCTCATTGACCTTGACCCAGTTTTCATGATCTGAGAGAGCAAATCCCGGCCACTAAACAACTGGGGAAGCTAAGTTTTCATCATTTGAGTTTGTTTTGCTCCATAATTCTGTCAGATTGCCATTATGCCATTACCACAGTTTTTTTTTTTTAATTCTTAAGACTTTACAAAAAGTCTTAAAACTTAGTAGTGTGACTCCTATGCCGACATTGACATTTTCTTTATTTTCTTCAAAATCGTTTTGGCTGTTCCTGGATTTGGTCTTTTCTTTTTTACATATGAGTTTTACCATGTGGTCATTGAGAAACTTGTAATCGTTAGGATTGCAATGATTAATGATGTGATCCTAATGATTACAATGATTTATGGATTATTTCAGGTAGAATGGACAGTTATAATATAGAGACAGTAGTAGTCTACATAACTTCATTTATATCTTCCTCATTCTCCATGTTTTTAATTAGTCAATGTTTTGTTTTAATAGTTTTTTTGTGCGGGAGGACAGATCTTACTATATAACCCTGGCTGGTCTGAAACTGGTTATGTAGACCAGGCTGGCCTAGAACTCAAGAGATCTGCCTGGCTCTGCCTCCCAAGTGTTGAGATTAAAGGCATGTGCCACCACATTTGGCCTATTTTAATACATTTGTAAACTATTTTTCATTCTTGAGATAAACCCTGATTTGTACCTGTTCCGTCAGCTGTGACATGCATGTGTTTCATACTTTGACATTTCTGTAAGTAGAACATGCTTTACTGACAATGGCATCTTCTCATTTCTCATACTTAAACTTGGTCACTCGTCATCCCTGAGAGACCTTTCACAGACCACTTGAGGAAGACTCTTGGTTGGCCGAAGCCTCACTGTTGTCATTTCTGGCAAATCAAACCTTGAGCATCCCAACTCACAGAATGCCTGCTGGAGTGCAGTGGGGAGCACACTGAAACCCCACCCCTAGGAAACCTTGCATCACCACCTCCGGATCCCAGGAATGATATCAACTGTGTTGAACAGTGACTTAGAAGACTTGGAGTCTAAATATAAAGTTTTCAGAGTGCCTTATTCATCTTGCCTAAGCTTTATTTAGTATGAATCCACTGACAGTGATCTATGGTAAAGTCTGTATAAACAAGTCCTAAAAGCTCCTCTGGTAAGTGTAAATAAAGTGTATGAGTGTCAAGAAGGCATTGTCATGGTTGAAGTGACAATATATTTTTCTCTTAGTATATAAAGAGATGGCATGTCTCATAGTTTTAGATGTGATGAAATATTACATTTTATCCATTTCTGGCTCAATGCTAATATCTATTTAGAAAGGTTTTGGGGATGCGTTTTTTTATTGAATTGAAAACTCAAACAGCAGCAAATAAGCAGTGAGTGAGCAAACTTCCTCTTGCCACAGCAAATGCATTCAGGTCTCAGATGTGCTCAGTACCGCTCTGGCTGAGCGTGGCTTGTTCTTGCAAAGTTTGGTGCCAGCCCATGTTAGGCTTACAGCATGAGCTGTATGGGGTGCTTCTTTGTCTCTCCTGTGGCAGTTTGAGCCATGATGATGAAGGGTTATCTATTTCTTGAAAGCTTGGTATTGCCTAGCAGTTTCTTAAATGGAGACTAGACTTTTGACTCAATTTTCTTTATTGCTTGAGGTCTCAGATTTTGAGACTGTTTTGGTAATTTATATTTTATAGAAATCCATTATAAAATTATTTTTCCTTAAAGTTTATTTGTGCCACCTCTTTTGATGTGGGGACTGAGAAAGGGACCATTTTATTTTTATTTTTTATATGCTGAGGATTGAACCCAGGGCCTTGCATGTGCTTGCATCTACCACTGAGTTCTGTCCCTAGCTCTAGATAATATTTTTCTTAAGGTTTTGGTTAATTTTTTCCTTGTTACTGACATGGTAAATTTATTTCTAACGTGTAATTCTGGTGTTCTTACATTTATAAACTTCACTGTCATCATCTAAACTCTTTTAAAATCATAATTGTGTTGGGGGGACACACAAGTGAGCACGTGGAGGTCAGAGGGTAACTGCAGTTGGTTCTCTCACGCCTCTTTTATAAGTTCCCTTACCCAGCTGAGCCATCTTTCTGCCCTACCTCATTCTTTTCATTATAACAAATTTTGTCTGGTGCTCTTCTTCTTTCTCTGCAGGTTTGAAAAAGACTCTGCACCCCTGTCCAGATCTCTCTGACTCATTTTTATCTCTTCTATATTAAATATCCAGTGCCAGTGAAGTGGATGAGCTCTGTACCTATGTTCTGATCCCTTTTCTTTTATTCTCTATTTTTTTTCATTTTCCCTTTGATAGATCTTCCTAAAGAGCATAAATGAGACTGTTTTCTGGGAGGCCTCTGTGTGTCAGCCTTTCAGGAGGCCCACTGCTTAGTTTACCTAATGGAATTTATTTGCCTCATTTTACTTAAATTATCCTTTCAGCCAGAGGTACCACCTCTCACCTTTCCCAACTCCCATCCATATAAAGCACAAGCAACACATGAGATCTATGGGGTACTATGAAAAGGTACAATCTATAAACCATGGGTTTAAAAGTATGACTTTACACTTAAAAAGTGGAAAATTTTCAGTAAGGCCATAGCAGAAAACTGACTGTATTTGAGGTAGAGACGCTTATCCACATAGAGGGGGCATTTAGGACACCCAACACACAAGACTAGAGAAGATCCCCCATGTCCTGTTACAGTTAAAACCACTGGGCTTACAGATCAAAGAAACTATATTGAAAGCATCAAAAGAGAAACCAATTATACATAAAGACTGCCCTATCAGAATTAACAGCAGACTTCTCAACAAAATCCCTAAAAGTCAGGAGGGCTTGGAATGACATCTTTGAAGATCTGAAAGACTCACCTCCTCAACCCCTCACTGCCTCTAGCAAGCAGGTGAACTGGCCCCAGGACATGAGAGCAGGGGAGCGGGGGTCGGGCTCTGCCTCTCACCAGCTACAACAATCGGGAGGTAGTGGGGGAGGGGGCACCTTGCCTGGGCAGCAGGAGAGCTGGCAGCCTGACCAACTCAGTTACCACCCAGGCCCAGAGCCAGTTGGCCCACCCCAACATCTGCCCCATCTATGACCTGCTGAAGCCTGTGAAAGGGCTGGTCTGGCAGAACCAAAGCTGCAGGATCCTCATGACTTAATGTACAGCATGATATCCTCACGATTGACAGTGGAGCAGGAGCCAGAGGCCTTGCAATGACCATTTGCGAGTTGTAGATGTGTAGACAAAGGGTACCCTATGTGACACACTGACAACTACAGCTTCCACAAGAAGATTTTTTTTTTTAATTTTTTTAAAAATTTTCTTTTTGGGGAGAGATTGCAAGGGTGGAGGGCAGATATGAAAGGATGGGGAGATGAGTGGAATTGGGGTACATGATGTGAAACTCACAAAGAATCAATAAAAAGTTAAAAACAAAACCAAAATCAAACAAATCTGCAAGACAGCTGCCATCCAGACTGTATTACCTAATAAAACTATCATAATTGAAAAAGAAAGAAAAACTTTAAACAAAAAACAAACTACAAGAATTCGTAACTAACTAGGGCAGCTCTACAGGAAATATTTGAAAGAATCATAGACGAGGCAATAGAAGAGAATCCTCCACCCTAGGAAGGCAGTTAAGCAAATGAACAGTGAAAAACAGAATACTGGACTGGGGAGATGATCCAGCAGGTAATAGCACTTGTTCTTACAGAGGGCCCAGTTTCAATTCCCAGAACCCACATGGTGGCTCATGTACCTGTACCTACCTTCAGTTTCAGAGGATCTGATGCCTTCTTCTGACCTCCAGGGACACCAATAGACTTTACTGCTTCTGCAGAGGACCTTGATTCAGTTCCCAGCACCCAGTTTTATAAAAGAAACATGGCTAGAAATAAAGACACGGATCAACCCCAGCATAACCATATGAATCATGTCACCCATTTTCACCAATAGGCAGGCCATCTTGACAGTGAACAAGTGAGACACTGAGTAAAGGACAGATCAAATGGACCTCATAACCAGTTACACAGAATACTACCCTAAAAATCCAAAGTACAGCCCAGCAGCTCACTGAAGTTTCTCTAAAACAGATCACGGGATACGGTACAAAGCGAGTCTTAACAAATATAGGAAAATTGAAATAATTACTTGTATTCTATTCTGACCACAAGAAAATAAAAGTAAAAACCCACTGAAGAGAAGTTACAGAACAAGCTCATGGCCATTGAGCCCGCTGAGCATGTTACACCCCACCGAGTAACATGTCAATGGAGAAATCAAGAGAGAAAAAAAAATTCCTGGAGTTGAATGAAAACACAACATACCCAAACCCATTACAATGCAGGCAGCCCTAAGGGGGAAGTTGCTAGCTACAAATACATGAAAAGCTCAAGGAAGCTTCAAACAACAATGGACCTCAGGGTTTTGGAAAAACCAAGAATAATCCAATTCCCAAATGAGTAGAAAAAAATATAGTTTGTCGGGGGCAGGGAATATACCTAATGTACTAGATACATATATACATACGCACACATTTATATGAAAGTGTCCTGTGATATAGTACTCTATATAATAAACATACAATAACAAAAATTCAAAACTCGAATATTTGATAGTTGGCTCTGTAATTCTCTGTTCTTCCCAAAAGGTTTTTGGGCATTTAAAAATAATTTATGGCATATGCATGCTTGCTGTAGTCTCTCTCTCTCTCTCTCTCTCTCTCTCTCTCTCTCTCTCTCTCTCTCTCTGTGTGTGTGTGTGTGTGTTTGTATGTTGCTGGAACTCAGACCCAGGGCATGTGTGCAATCTGGGCATGTGCTCTGTGACAAAATTCCCCAGCAAGACAAAACCCTAACCCCTGTTTTAAACGCATTCTTTAATTTATTTTTAGATGTATTCATTTTTGAATTTTAGGTGTGACTGTTTCACCTACATGTATCCATGTGCACCATTTAAATGCTTGGTGCTCATGGAGGTCAGAAGAGGGCGCTAGATCCCCTGAAACTGCAGTTATGGATGAATGAATCATCATGCGGGTGCTGGCAATTGAACTAGGGTCCTCTGCAAGAACAAATGCTCTTAACTGCTGAGCCATCTCTCCAGCCCCTGCAATGTGTTCTTAATCAGTGTTGAGGCTTGTACAGTTGGTCACTCCTCTGTTTACTGAGACAGGGCTTACTGCTGACCTACTGTTGTTTTCTTCCTTCTGGGGGCAATGTGATGTGGCTTCCTCAGCCCTAGAGTGCAGCTGAGGTAAGAGAGCCCCGTGCTACCCTCAGAATGTCTCTATTGCTCTCTGCTTTTGGGTGCTAATGTGTTGAAGATATGGTCTCATTGTTTTCTGCCACCACATTCTTTGTCCCTTTGATACACATTTCCAAGTTCCCATCTACAGGGACCTGTTTTGAATCACTCGAGCATGGCGTAGCTCTTGCTCTTCTGTTTCTTGTCAGAGACGTAGCAGAGCACATCCTCTGCTTTCGGCCCCTCTGTATAGAAATCAGACGTGAAGTGGAGGATAATATGGTAGTTTCGCTTTTAATTTTTCTTAGGCGTGGCCCAGCTTCACAGGCCCAGCAGCATTACAGAAGGAGTCCGAGTTCCTCTCCGTCCTTACAATAGTTACTCCTGGTAATAGCCATCTTAATAGATGGGAAATGGCATCTCATTGTGAGCTGTCTTGTCTTCCACAGCATTTTTATGTCTGTAAATTGGGGTGAGGTTGCAGGTAGTCCCCGTTAGTAAGAGTCTCTCTGCGCTGGAACTGCCAGACCTCTGTATTTTTAATGCAATTTGTCTAACTCATTTTTCTATCTTTTGGACCATATCCAACTTATAAGTACATAAAAAATTCATGGCAGTTCTCTTAAAAATAAAAAAAAGCCTTTATCCTAAGATTGTTTTATAAATCTCCTGGTTTCTGTTAAAGCATCACGGAGCTGAGAATCGTTATCCCCCTGTCTGCCATCTCCCGTTTGTTTCTCACCCCTCTCTCTTCCTTTTACAATCCTTTCTGTAACAATAACTATTTCTCTGCAATCACTTTACTGGTGCCATCATTATGGCTTTATGCTTTGATCCTTTCCCATAGTCATACATAACTATTCTCCCAACCTCCCCCCGATACCACTGCCATCTCAGGGGCTTGGCTCATGAACGTAATTCAGCTTAATATCTCTAGGTATTAAGGCCTCGTAACAATCCATTCACTTCTCCTTTACAGCTGCCTATATAATTGTCAAAGAGATCTAGGGGAACAAGGATACAGTCATTAAGGGCATCCGCGGCGACTCTGTAAATAGCTTTTCTTTCCTTACTCTGTTCTAGACTGGGGGTATCAATGAGGAAACCAAGTACTGCATGGATTAGATTTAATCTCTGATCATATTTTTTTCCTGGCCAGATGTTTAGACTGTACAGATGGCCCCTGATTTATGCTTCGATTTATGAGACTTTAACTCTAAGGTGGTGGAATTTAGGCATTTAGTAGAAATGGCACTTCCATTTCAGAGGCTTGATCTTTTTTCAAGGCTGGTGATATACATTACAGTATCTTCCGATGATGCTTAACAGCTATAGAGGCCAGCCCCAGGCAGCCGCCCGAGCGTGAGGGTGAAGAACAGGTGGTATACTGGTTGGTAGGTTAAGGATAGTAAATTCCTTAAAAAATTCAGCAACTTATTTTTTTAATTAAAAATTTTTATTTTATGTTATTTTTATATGTGTGGGTGTTTCATCTGCACATATGTCTATGCACTACTGTCTGCCTGGTAGCTTCAGAGGCCAGAAGAGGGAGCCATATCCCTTGGAACTGGAGTAACAGGTGGTGGTGGTGAACTGCCTTGTGGGTACTGTGAGTCAAAGTTGGGTCCTCTGGAAGACCATCCAGTGCTTTTGACTGATGAGGGATCTTTCCAGCCCCCTAAATGCATTCTGATATCTTCCATTTATGATGGATTTATCAGAATATAACCATAGTATTTTGAGGAGCTTCAGTCTGGGGTAAGAGCAGAACCTGGACCCTGCTGAGTGATTCCTATATAGGGTTAAATTGTAGATTCCTGATCACTCTGCTTCTTAGCAGTTTATAAATTTTTGCTTTTTGTATTAATGTTCTTGTTGCAGTGACATAGTATCTGATAGGAACATCTGAAGGAAGGAACCTTCTGGTTCACAAGGGTGCAGTTCATCACAGCACAAAGGTGTGGTGGTAAAACCGTGAAGTCACTTGTCATGAGACACCTCCCCCTTTTTATTCAGTGCAGGACCCCAGCCCATGGGCTAATGTGGTCCACATTTAGGGTGAGTCTTGCTACTCAGTTAATGCAGTCTAAGACCCTACCCAGACATGCCCGGAGGCTTGTCTCCTTTGTGGTTTTAGCTCTTGCCATAATATTAGTCATTAGATGGAGACCTTTGCAGAAGGATATTATATGTAAGGACACAGAGAAAGTAAAAGCCAGAGCTATCTCCAGAGCCCGAATGGTAAGAATACTTTCCCCATGGGCTTGCCATCTTCTCCGTGCTCAGCAGAGTCCCTGACAGTACAGAACAGAAATGATGACAGTCACAATGAGAAATGATGACAGTTTTCTCTTGTCTGGAACCTTGTCAACATTTTCTAAGTGCTTGGTTCAGGAATCAGATGGCATCACCTCTATCTGCCCACTGTCCTGGCTAGCATAAAGCTGAGTGTCTCGTTGGACAAATAGCCTGTACACTTGAATCTGGCTTTTGTCCATGTCTTGGAAGTAGATTTAGTTACAGAGGTTGAGAAAAATTTTTGAGCCATATGTACACCTGGCAGGTGCTATATAAAACCCACATAGTGAGTAACAGAAGGCTTTGAAAGCAGAGAGCCTGAAAGGATCTTTCCTGTGGCCTCTTTCTTCAGTAGCTCTGGGGCTATTACAGGGCAGTTTGATTACATGGTAGTGTCTGTGGGCCACAGTGTATTGCAGCGGGTGGCATCGGCCACTGATCATCCACTGAGTTTGACTGTTCTGTCTTTCTAGGATGTTTCCTGTTCCTGGAATGTAGGCACTGAAGGCTGGTACCACCCTTCATTCCTCATAAAAGCAAAATAGTCCCTAGCCCTGGTATTTCAGATGTCTTGTGGAAGATGCCTTTCACTGCTCAGGGTTCTTCCTGCTGGTGTATCACTGCTTAGCTTGGTTCTTTGCTTCCTCTACACTTCAGCCTCCAAGGCTCTTCTCTTCTAGGCTACATCCCAGTCCAGATGGGAGGAAGTGATAGGCTAGCCTGTGAAGGGGAGAATGCTGGGAATCCCTCTGCTCTGGAGTTGTCTCTGTGGAGAAGGGTGGTGTCAGCAGCTGAGAACACTCACAGTGGGATGTGGGGTCCTCCCTCCCCTGTAGTCACTGTCCCAGGGTCCTTACTCAGTTTCTGTATTCCTTTTCTGTAAAAGAGAGATGATGTACCTATCTTAGGAATTGCTGTGAGAAATAGCACATGGAAATTGCTTCTCACTGTGCTCAGCCCATTCTTTGAGCTTAACAACTAGTTATTTTTTTTATTGTCTATTGTGTGCACAAGAGAAGGGTCGCATGTACAGTTTTTAATATGAATGGGGTAAAATCAATGAGTGGCAGTCACTCTGAAGATCTGGGCTCCAGTGGCGGAGAGGGTTGGAGTGGTGGTGGCGAGGTGGAGAGATGTTGTTAATTCTGCTTTGGCATCTGCTGTGTTGATGATGGGGGAAGGCAGGTAGGAGAGAGTGGTTAGTGTAGGCCTTCTGCTTCCCTCTTCAGTGGCGTTCTCCCAGTCTCTGCCTTAGGAGTGGTATTGGTAGCTTGCGTTAGTGGGGCTAAAATTGCTGAAAGGCTACAAGACTCATGAAACCATTTTCTCCATAAGGGCAGCACCTAAGCACCTCTGTCTGTCAGTCTGTCTAATTTAAACTTTCTAGGGATGTGCCTAACCTTACCCATACATATGGGTAAGCTAAGGACATGCCAGACTCTCCTGTCTCCCGACGCTCAAGTTCTGACATTGACATTTAATTTCATACCATTAAGTGTTATCTCTGAGTTTTTGTTTCAAGTACAGATGTGTGGGGAAAGTTTACTGTCATGTGAAGGGCTTCTTAGTCTTTGTTTGGCATCTGGAAACTTGGCTACTATTCTGATAAGAACATCTCACAGTGTCTACGCTGTTAATATGCTTTGTCCTGTTTTGAGAGTCTGGAGTTCGAGTACATCTTAGGTATGGGGTGGGCCTAACATTACACATACATATGGGTAAGCTAAGGAAACGTGTTTCTAGAGTATAACTGTGTATCAGCTATGATCTTGGGTACCAATTCTCTAGTGATGCCCTGCTGTTAATACGTCACATGACACAGTTCTTGCTGGAGATCCTTCTTTGTAGCATTTCTTTATAACAAGCTGTAGCCATACAAGTGCTCTGTGCTAGCCCCAAACCTTCCTAGTGAGTCTTCCAATCTCAATGTGGTCTATGGGAATCTTGCTATCACAAGAGAAGAAGATTACAAACAACACCTGAGCTAAGATCTTTAATAGAATATTAGAAAGCCAAATCTCAACATAAATTAATTTATACAGCATGACCCAGTGGGATTTACCCAAGAGCCAACTAATATAAAATACCATGTTAATAGAATGAATGGCAAAACCCACAAACCATTCCAATATACATGTACAAGCCTCCATAAAGATCACGTTAAAATCTCAAACTGTTACCTGAGCAACGGCATCTACAAAAAACAACCGGAAGAAGGAGGACTGTACACAGGGGTGAAAGCCTCAGAGCTCCCCACCAGAGATCAGGAACACAGCACAGAAAATGCTCAAGTTCACTGTTGAACACAGCCCAGAAGGTTTCAGTCAGTGCTGTTAGGGAAATAAGAGAAAGAAGCAGGCTTCACGCTCGAACTTTTCTGGTTCCAAGATCCATGACCCTCTCATCCCTTTGGTAAGAGTGTTAGACAACTCCCTCTCCGAACTTTGTGAGAGGGCACAGGCAATGTGGCTTTTCTAGACAACATTATCCAGCCTCCAGAACATTCTGAGGATTATGTAAGTACCAGTATTTCTGAGAAGAGGGCATTTGCTGAGTTTAGGTGAGGATGAGTTTGTGGGTCTTCTCTCTTAGGGCCCTAACAGAAAATGGCAGCTTGGGACACAGAGCTCGAGAGTGTGTAGGTGGGGCTCGGCAATGTGCTCTGCCTGGCTTGTGGCTGGTTACCCACCGGAGCATGTAGGGAGAAGCAGGCATCTGCTGTGATGGTTCCTTATTCCTTTTCCTTTCAATAGCTTTTTTTGAGATAGGCTCTGACTATGGAGCCCAGGCTGACCTCAAGTTTCTGATCTTTCCCAGAGCTCAGGTTACACCTGTGTGTGTGCCATCACATTGCCTTTGCGATGTGGTTCTCTAAGAAAAGAGCAAGAGGGAAGAGAAACTGTATGCTGTCTTCAATTCTACCACAGTCCCCAGGCCTCGTGAATCCTGGGAGTGAATTTTCCTGCAGCCTCTTACTGAAGAAATGATTGTAGCTTTTGAGGCCCTAATGATTCGAGTTTCAATCATTCTCCTTTCCCCAAACAGTAAGATTTGTTTCCAAATAGCAATGGCTGTGAAACCCAGCAGGGAGAGGCATGTTGACAGTACCACTCACTGCAAGAGGTATAAGGAGCCCAGTCTCCATAGCTCCTGAAACAAAAAGTTAATTATGTAGAGAGACATACAGGGAGAGGACAGATCACATCTAAAACATGGTGTGCACTTCTCCAGCGAGAATAGCATTTAGGTGTCTTTACAATGGAGATGTATGACTTTTGTGACTTCCTAAATTATATTCCTCAAAGGATGTAATTTTCAACAAGGCTTAATGGCTGTATAACACTTTAAGTTTAAAAAATCAAGCAAAACTAGAGATGGTGAGATGGTTCAGTGAGCCAGTGAGCCAAGGTGTTTGCCACCAAGCGTGATCTGAGGTCGATCCCTGGGACCCACACAGTAGGGGGAGAGAACTCGCTCCTCTAAGCTGTCCTTGACCCCATGGCACACCTCACAACATTCACATTGAGTACATTTGTCTGAGTGGGTTTTTTTTTTTTTGAATACGACGTAAAGTTTCCACAGGGTGCGTTGTTGAAGCAGTTGCTTATTCTCCATATCCTTGTTTGAAGTATCTTTAGTAAGCCATTTTGATTTTCTCTCTTGTGTTCAAGTTTCTCATTCCCAGCCAGATTCTAGTGTGAGTGGCTTCTTTTCTGTCTTATGTCCCATTAATGTTTCCCCATATGTATCCTTCCTCAAGACTACCGACCAGTTAAAGTATTGTCTAATACCAACAACCTGAGGTCAACAACTGAGATCAGGAATAGTATCAACGTTTAAGTGATGCAGAAGTCCAGAAGCACAGAGAACAAGACTTGGGAATTCTCATATTACGTAGAGCCAGGGCTCCTAACTGTTCTGATCATGTACTTCTCTGGGGGTGGGGAGGTTGTTCTGAGTTAGGGTTTCACTACGTAGCCCAAGCTGTCCTAAAGCTCTCAAGTTTTCTGCATCAGTCTCCCTGGAGCTGGGATTCCAGGTGGGCTCCACCACACCCAGTCAAGTATACGAATTTCATCCTCAAGGTTGCCTCATGATCCACAATGCCCTCTGAAGCTTCAGCTACTGTCACTGAGTTCCAGTCAGGAGGAGGGAGATGCAGAGAAAGGACCCACTTCAACAGCCTCACTGTTTCCGCTTAGGGAACTGTCCCACAAGTCCGGCTGAGTGATTTCCTAACATTTCTTTAAGCAGAATCTCTAGCCCTGTGGGTTCACTTAATTGCAACAGAGGCTTTAAAATGTAGACTTTAGTTAGGAGCACAGACAGTAAACAGGGTTCTCGTGCTGCAGAACAGGCTCACTAGGTAGGGCTCAGCCATGCGTCGCCTGCTGAGCTGACGGAAGGGTTGGGTGATACGGCACATGGGAAAAAACAAACCCGAGCAAGCTCATGTGGCTGCTCCCACACCTTCCTCCCCTGCTGTAGTGCATTAGCCAGGAGTTATGGGGCTGAAGAGAGGATGTAGCTGACAGAGGCACTAACTAACCAAGGGATCCTTTCAAGGTCAATGTTCCTTGTTTAAGTACTTAGCTCAGTGCCCAACACTAAATAGAGGCCTGTAAGTGGCATTTGGATGCATAAAGTAGCACAGCTTTGCAGTTAGGCAGACCTTGTATTTGAATCCCCACATTCCAAGGCCCAGAATGTTGGCACTGTGGTGTGCCTCACCAGGCTCACCTAGCTGGCCATGTGGTTATTGGCCTCTTCAGTTGCAGCATCTTCACCTGTAGGCTGGGGGTAACAGCCACTCCCAAGCATGGAAGGAAGAGCACCACCATGGACTATGGGGAGAAAACAGTATGACCCCAAATTTGTTCCCCACACTTTGCCCTCCCCCTCAGCCCAGTCTTGTTTGAGTTGCCTTTGACCCGGTTCTGGTCCTGCACATCCTACCTGGCTATAAGCATAAACTGAAACCTGCCTGCCTGGTTCCCCAGCTGCTCTGCCTTGATGTTCTCATCTGTACCATGAGCACCCATTCCACAGGGCTTCCTCTGGCACAGTGTTAACTGCTGTTACCATTTGGCATCTTCATTGTCTCTGCCTGGCTTGTCCACACTTTAAGTTCTTCTTTGTCCCCTTCCCTATGGGAACTCACATTCTTTTGTCCCATAATAGAGATGTGCCCTTCCTCCATCCTGTAGCTGTCTCCTACCAATAATCCACTTTTGGGATGCCACAGTGAGTGACAGTTTGCTATGTCCATGTCCCCATTAGACCCTTGGACAGCAACCAAACATGGACATGGGAGTGGGGTTGCTGTGGGCATCAGAGGAAGACTCTGGAAGGGAAGATCCTCCGCAACCCCATCCCTGCCCATCTTGGTGGTCCTCAAAGCCCTGCATTGTTCGGTCTCTCCAGTCTCATTTCTTATCCTCCCCAGCCCCTGTTCACTCTTCAGCCCCATTGACCTCCTTGCTACTCTGTCTGCCAAGCTTGTTTTTGCCTTGAGCATTTTGCCCCAGCTTTTCTCTCCTACAGCATTCCTCTGGCAAACCCTTGCACTGTTACACTTTAAAGATGAAATAAAAGCCTTGCTGGATGTGTTCTCTGTCTCCTGCTTTCTGTTCCTTAAGACCCTCACTACCTGACATTCAGTAGAATCCTGGATTTGTGTACCCCTCACTTCCTCCTAAATGAGTCTAGAATATGCTTTCTTGAATCCAGAGCTCTGAAGTCCCCGCATGTAGTAGAGACTCTGAGCTCTCATGGACAGACAGAATGGCTACCTGCTATTGCTCTAGGAATGCTTTCTTCACCCATGCTTTCCTTTCACAGAATGAGGCAAGGCCTCCAAGAGGTGGGGATAGGTAGAGGAGGGGTGAGATGTGGAGAGGACCTGGTGACCACTGGTTAACTTCAATAGCAAGGCCTGAGATGCAAGTGGGATGTCTCTTACCTTCTCTTCTCCTGGCTCTGTATTTCAGGCTCTAGAAATTCTAAGATACTTGGTTTTCAGATCAGCTTTTACATTGTTTTCTCTGACATCACTTCTTGTTTGTAGCTAAGGATGGCCTTGAACTCCCTCTCCTCCAGCCTCTGGCTTCTAGGATTATGGGCATGCACCAGCACAGCTGGTACAATTCTCATAATTGTATTTACTCAGGGAGGCAGCCCTTATTCTAATGACAGTTTTGTAGCATGTCGACTACAGATCAATGCAGTTTTGATGCAGCACTGTGTGATCCTGAGATCCTCTTCTTGGAGATCAGACCAGCCCTTTGTGGGAGGATTTGGTAGGTATGCAAGCCCTGATGGTTCAACTGCATGGACTTTATGATCCATTCAAGCCTGTAGTTTATGGTTCTTCTATCGTTATCTTCCTCATGAGGACACTAAGGCTTAGCGACATTATATGTCTTGCTCAGTACAGAGATCTGGGGAAGGGGAGGCTCATCTGATTTGTTCAGCATGCCCTTCCTCCTCCTACGTGATGGCACAGAGCCAAGACTCTCAGATATGTAACCTCATGCTTAGAAGTGGCCATGGCTGACCCAGGTGCTGTATGCTAGGTCCATGATAAAGGAGCGGGGCTAGAGGGGACACACAGTTCACCCCTGTTCTTTGCTCAGGCATCAGCTCCTGGTCCAGAACCTGCTTAGGGCCAGCACTACCCACCCCTCCCTATTGTCTATATTTTTGCTGCAGGCTATTAAGGGGCCCCAATCTGCACCATCTCTCATTAATTAAAAATGCCACAAACCATCTGTTTGAGGAAGCCTCTGAGAGGGGTCTGCCTGCTCCAGCTGCATTCTCTCATATTTCTTAAATTTAATGCAAAACTTTTTTTTTAAAGAATAAAATCTAGGCACCTAAGCCTTTCTTGTAGCTTCTGGCAATGATGGTGAAAGTGGTGGGATGAATCTGGTGCTCCGTATTTGCTCTGGAGTCAAAGATAGCGACATTGACAGGATTTTAGCAGGTTTGATTTAGCCAGGCTGCTCAGGCTGAGGTGGAACTGAGATGTGGAAATATGTAGTCAGGTGATGAGGGCAGCCACATGAATGACTCAGCTTAGGTGCTGGAGAGTCTGGGAGGTCTGATCCTAACTCTGCCCTTTCCTATGTGGGACCAACAACACCTGACTTATGCCCCTGGGATACCGGAGTCAGCATTGGTCCTTGATTGTCTGTCAGGCTATCCTGGTCCTTGGGTTATGAGTGTTTGGCCACGCTCCTATCCTGGTCCTATCCTGGTCCTTGGGCTGTGAGTATTCGACTCGACCACGCCCCCAGAACCCAGGAGCCTGACACGAGGTGGTTTTTTTTTTTTTTTTTTGGTTTTTCGAGACAGGGTTTCTCTGTGTAGTCCAGGGTTTCTCTGTGTAGTCCTAGCTGTCCTGGAACTCACTCTGTGGACCAGGCTGGCCTCGAACTTAGAAATTCGCCTGCCTCTGCCTCCCAAGTGCTGGGATTAAAGGCGTGCGCCACCACTGCCCTGCCTGACACGAGGAGGTTTAATCTCCATTGAACCTGTACCTTCAGTCACGTAGAGGGCGTGATCTAAAGGCCGTGGGGTGTAGCTAATTAAGTTATTTCCTCCCCCTTTCCCCCTCCCTATAAAAGCCAGGCTCCCCTGGCTTTTTGGGGGGAGCACGTACCATCCACACCCATTCATCACGCCATGAACAATACAAGCTTTGGAAAACTGGACTCCACGTATCTCCTGGGCTTTCCTGCACCTGCCGCCAGGTTCCCAGCCTTTGGAACCCTGAACCTTCCTGATGCAGCCGGGGGCCAGCCCATGGCGGCTGTGTGAATGTGGGACCTTCCTCTGTTGGAGGTGTGGGAAGCGCGACTCCTCTCCCCCCCCCAGATCTTTCCCACAATTGTCTACAGTGGGTGGTCTCATGTTGGGGACTCAGGGTCTGGGCTCTCCACTGAGGACCCTTGAGGGAGCAGGGCAGACCTCTGACCTTTATTCTGGCTCTGAATTGCTTTCTCACTCTGGGTTATTTTCTCTTATCCTAACCTATGTCTGATTTCATGGAAGCAGGCAGAGGAAAGGAAGTAGCTCCCCCACCCCCCATCTGTAGATAATGGTCCCCAGCTTGATAGCCACGATTTTGTGAGCTACCCTTCAGTAAGGTGGAACAGGATCCTCATTGGTGGTTGGTTCCCCTGTTTTTGTAGAGAAGGCAACTGATGACTAGAAATAGAAATAGAGTCAGAGTCAGGCAGCAATTGGATCTGGTGCCTGCGGGAACACCGGGGCCTCTGGCATCAAGGCCGGGCCTCTTTCCTCCATATTACAGCATGTGTCTGATCCTCCTCGTCTTCTAGAGCCCGTAATAAGCCCGTGGTGCCAAGTTGGCCCAGCCACAGGCTACTGCTGGCCTTTGACTTCATCAGCCAAAAGTAGCTGATTTGTATCTCTCGCCAACGCCTACTGTAGAGCAACATAAGAGGTTTGATCTCAGTCCTGTACTGGAGGGACAGATGGATGAGGGGGAGGAAGAAGGAAGGAGGCCAGTCAGTTCTGAGAGGAGGGAGCCCTTCTGCAAGCCTCTAAGCCTCAGAGGGTAGAGCTATGGAAGCCAGAAGATTCCAGTGCATAGAGACTCAGCCAAGGCTCTCATCTGACAAAGTTAGCAAGAGAGTACTTAGCAAGAGGGTGACAGGTCCAAGGCCACAAGCCACACCAGGAGAGCCAGGCCTGGAACCCTCGTCTTCTGATTCTTGCTCTTTGCTTTTGCCCCAACAGAGATCAAGGTCAGGAGAATCTGAGCCACTTAGAATGGGCTCTACGTCAAGTCACGCCAGCCTCTCACCACATAATCTCCCCAAATCAATTTGCAAAACTTCCATTAATACCGTCAGGAAATCTGCAAGCTGTTTCAAGCCTGGGCACTGTAATAACTACAGGTGTAACGACTACCTGGGGGAGACAGATATTAACGGGATAATTAAAGATGAGCTTGGCCTTGGGCAGTTCAGCAAAATTTACCTTTCTCAGCAGCTGGTTCCAGAAGAACCTTGAATCACAGGAATCTTGCTCGCTAAGCGCCAGGCTCGGTGCCTGCCATGCCGTCTCTTTTATTAATGTTTTGCTCTCAGGAGGCTGTCTTCTGGGGCAGAGCACACAGGATTGCTTGACTAGCTATGGTCAGTCTGACCTAAAAGAATGGCAGCAAGCAAGGCTTTCTGAGCTGTAAGGGGCAGCATACCACTTGGGCACCCATCACTGCAGATTCTGATACAAAAAGGTGGAGTAGCTGAGACTTCGCATTGCTAATGGGTTCCCGCCCAGGTGATGCCCAGGCTTCTAGATGGTGGACCACACTGAGAGTAACGCCATGGGAGGAAGTCAGAGATGAGGACAGGAGTCATGGCCTGGATGCTGATGGTTGGGCTGCGCATTGTTTACTTTGAGGGAAGGAACAGGCAGGTTCCACCAGCTAGCTGTTGGTAATAGTGCTTTAAGCTGGCCCCTGTGACAGATGCCTTCTTACAAGATCAAGACAGATGCTCTGAAATTCTGACTGTTTAGGTAGGAATTCCAGCTCCAGGCTCCAGACAGTGAATAAGGATAGTACACAAAGTTCATTTAAAGCATTAGTTCTGAATATGTGGGATACATTGCATTGTTTTCAGTCCTAAACACACACACACACACACACACACACACACACACACTCTCGAATGCACGCACACATGCACGCACGCACACTCCAGATCCAAAGCTTTTTAAAAAAGAATATTTAATTTATCAAGTCATGTACTTTATAAAAATCCTACTCTTTTATTTTAGCAATGTAACTTCTTATTATTTTACTTGCAATTCTGCCAAACCTTAGCTATCTCTTGAAGGGACTTTTGGATGCTGTTCATTCCGTGCACAAAATTAGCCAAACGTCTTCAAATATTTAAAAGAGCACTTGACAAATTCAACATGTTTAAACTCTATATTCACTCTTTGAGTGATAAACCTTCCCAAATGATTAAGTAAACCTTATAATTCTAAGAGAACCTTAAGTATGCACAAAGGTAAATGACTTTTTCAATAGAAAAATCTAAGTTAGTTACTCAGTTATATCTTAGATTGGATTTATGGGGCTGGAGAGAGCAGACCTGTCCCTCAAATAAGTCAAATTTTTAGACATCCCAAATACTTGAGTATCAAATACAACCAGACTCTTCAACATCTAAAAATAGTCATTACATAGGTTTGTGTATTTCAGCCATTTCTATATTGAAGAGTAAAAAAAAAAAAATCCTTACCTATTAAGAAGATAATTATAACTTCCAAGTAGTTTGGGGGTCACCTTCACAGAAGGCTAAAGCTGTTATTCTGTAAGAGCTATTAAGGCTCAGACTGGATTCTTATCAGCTGCATTGATGGAACCCACTGAGCTTGGCTCTCTTGATATTTTGTAGAAGACTTCACAAACTAAAGGAGGCAGCGGCAGCGTGTGCCCCAGGAACTGAGGCTTGTCATTACTGGCTCCTCAGTTTACAGAGTTCTCAAGCTTATAGCATATGGCCAGGCTTGCCGTGTGTTGCCTTCCCAAAAGGAGGGAGGTAGAGGGGAGTCCATGGTTCTGTTTTTTCCTGCTGTTTCTCAGTCATACTTTCCTTTTTTTTTTTCTTCTTGAGACAGGGTTTCTCTGTGTAGCCCTGGCTGTCCTGGAACTCACTCTGTAGACCAGGCTGGACTTGACTTCAGAAATCTGTCTGCCTCTGCCTCCCGAGTGCTGGGATTAAAGGCATGTACCACCACTGCCTGGCTATAGTCACACTTTCCAAGACATAAAAACAGCATCCTTTGGATTCTGGCAACCTCTTACAATTCGGTTTAACTTTGTAGTCAAATTGTCACAGGCAGGTTTCCATAAATAAAAAATTGCATTTGTCACTGTTGCTCCTAACCCTGATATTCTTAGAGTGGTCAAGGGACTCTCTAAAGACCTTGAGACATCTAAGAGGACACCACGTGGTGGCTCTTGGGCTCCTTGGGCCCTGCAGACCTCTGGTGGCTCCTTCTTGACATTGATGTTGTAGAGTAGTAATTCTTAACCTTTCTACTGCCACAACCATTCGATGTAGTTCCTCACATCGTGGTGACCACCCAACCATAATTTCATTGCTACTTCATACTGTAATTTTGCTATTGTTATGGATCATAATGTAGATATCTGATATGCAGGATATCTGACATGTGACCCCCCAAGTGGGTTGCAGCCCACAAGTTGAAAACAGCTGATATAGAGGACGGAGAATCAGCTCAGGTTCAGATCTGAGATCTGTCAAGTGGTGTCACCTCTCTGGGAGTCCATTTCCTGATTTGTAAAATTGGAGATTGTGGCAGTTTAAATGTTTCCCAGGATAGGGGATCAGGAAAAGTCTATGAGGTAAACATTGCAGCTTAGTAGTCAGCACAAGTCATGTTCCTATTTCTTCAATCAAATTTCAAAATGGCAGCTGATTACAGAACCCTCTCTCCCAAAGCACAGATTCAGCTCCATAACTACGGGGCAAATGCAAAGCCAAGTCAGTAGAGCAGAGGTCTTCTTTTTGAAGACATCTTTGTATTCTGAGATAAGAGTTTCACTGTGTAGCTCTGGCTGGCCTGGAACTTGCAATATAGACCAGAGTGGCCTTGAACTCACAGAGATATCCCTGCCTCTGTCTCCTGAGTGCTAAGACTAAAGGTGTGCACAAACTAGACACCTCACTTCTTCAAAATCTTGCTGACTGGAAAGGGGAAATATAAAAAGGAAGACATGATTGCTCCTAGGGATGGTGGAAGAGAAGGTTTATTGTGGATAAAAAGGGAGAGCATAACCAGAGGCAGAGACATCTGGGAGAGTCCAGAGTGGACATGACCCTGAGCCATGTGAGGAGAGGCCGGGAAAGGAACTGTCCTTCTCTGTCCCTGCTTCTCTGCCAACCAAGGTGGGTAGCTTGGGCCATGAGAGCTGCCAAGAGACTGGCATGGCCAAAATGGCTGAATTATATAGGGGCCAGAGAAGCTGAGATGGGGTTGGAGGAAAGGCCAACCCGGTACCTCAGTCTGAGAGTTCAGGGTAGGAGACAGCCAGGAGGAGCCTGTAATAGGTAAGAGACTGAGGGATGCTGGGAGAATCTGGCAGCCAGCTTTCACTTTGATATGTTAATTGACATATCAGTTAGTCACTTGTCCTGGTTTGAGACCTAACACTCAACTGTGGCTGGCTGACTGAGAGAGGTGCTGATCAGCCTGAGAGCAAGGGTTTTCTCTGTTCAGACCTAGTCACGTGTGTAGAGAGGAGAGGTTCACAGGGAGTCACCTGTCCACCTGTCCTTCTTAATCTCCATTTGGATCCACTTCCCTCTCAATGTTTTCCCTGAAGCATCCTTCTCCTGAGGGACACAGGGACATCTCTAGGGGTGGAAGGAGAACACAGGTTTTAACCATTAGATATGAATCAGATATGGGGTTTAACCATCTGATTTGAACTCCAGCTCTGGCATTCATAGGCCTCGGAGACCCAGGCTGGTGTCTCTTCCCAGGACCTTTGCTTCCTCACTCTCAGCATAGCGACAATCCTGAGATGGTGTGTGACAGATCCATACTGACTGCTGAACCCCACCCCAACACTTTCATTGTAAAGATCACTGGGGTATAAAATGTCATAATTACTATGACATGTTTCTGCCCCCATCATCTGGCTGGAAATTAAGTTGGAGGGGCAGTACAAATGTCCCCTACACATTTGACAGCCCAATTATCTCCTTGCTACCCTGGAGCCTAGCATAGCCTCTGTCAGAGTAGTGTAATGATGAAATCTAGGTGTGTAGGTCTGTAAACTCCCACATTATGGCCTGGGCCTACATGTCTTTTCCCCCAGTATGTAACACAAAGATCTTACTACAGATACAGGGCAGGCAAGCTGCACCCTGTCTGCCCAAGCCTTACATGAGGAGCTAAATCACCTCCGAGTCCTCCCTGGAACCCACTGCCCTCCACTACCCCTGGCTGGGCCTTGCGCTCCCAGACTGCTTGTGCTGGGAACCCTAAGCAGAGATTCTGCTCCTCCTCGCCTGAGGCATTGAATGCAGGAATGAGAAATGTGTTTTCTTATTGTTTTAGGAAACCACTTGGGGAGGGGAAAGCGGGAGGGAGGAAGAAATTGAATCAGAAGCAACAATTTATCTTATGCTAAAGGGGACTGCAAAGATTCCCAGAAGCTGGGTGGTAAGTGAGCCCTCATCCATTTGGAAGGCAATTAACAGGTATAGCTCGAGCCCATATGCACTGCCCCTGTGAAGGAGGAAGGGGAGTCGATGGCCTTGACTGGCATTCTGGTTCTGCAAGGATCTTTCTCAGCATTGTGAAGGCATGTAGGGGCCTTGGTTACTCCCTCTTGTCTGCCTGCCTGCCTGCCTTCCTTCTTTCCTTCCTTCCTTCTTTCCTTCCTTCCTTCTTTCTTTCCTTCCTTCTTTTCTTCCTTCCTTCCTTCCTTCCTTCTTTCCTTCCTTCTTTCCTTCCTTCCTTCCTTCCTTCCTTCCTTCCTTCCTTCTTTCCTTCCTTCCTTCCTTCCTGTTATGAAACATAACACGGTGGGGAGTGTCCTGTCCAGCAGGGCATTAAACAGGGTCTGGGGAGATCACCTAAGAGAGAATTGGGGAGAAACGGGCAAACACAAAGAATCATG
This sequence comes from Rhabdomys pumilio, assembly GCA_030674055.1. Lineage (NCBI taxonomy): Eukaryota > Metazoa > Chordata > Mammalia > Rodentia > Muridae > Rhabdomys > Rhabdomys pumilio. Next base: position 37,699,034 of record JANHMN010000002.1, read on the forward strand.
GCTTGTCTATAGTCTGATCAAACCGGCATTTTTACTTTTTCACATAGAGGTTATATACACAAAAAGGCAGGATGTGGGGAAGGGGATGACACAGGAGCGTAGGTGTTCAGGGGGAGTACAGATATCTTCTAGAACAGAGTGTTAGCTGGGTGAAGGTTCAGGGGACAGTTCACTATGACTCCGCCTATGATTCATTTGTCCTTATGTAAGTTAGTACTGTCCACCAAGACTACCCAAGACCTATGACTATCCACAAGACCTATGACTACTTGCTACTATCCAGGCTGATAAATTCCCACCAAAGCTGCTTGTTTACAATATCTTATAGTTATCTATTTCAGTGTTTTTCCACAGAAACCCGAGACTTTGTGTTAGCAGGCTGACTTAGGCCTATGGCTGATTTTAGACCTTCAGTGTATAAGCAAAGCTGCCCCTGACAGGGGAGGCAGTGCCCGGTGGAGCCCATGCCAAGGTGCCCCCTGATATGTCGCACCATGCAACACATATGGTATGAAGGGGGGTTATTTGGGGGACTGGAGGGGAGTAAGAGCCTGAAGAAGGGGTAGAGACAGATAGAGCAGAGCCATGAGGACAGAGAAGGCTGAGAACACATGGGAACAGGGAAAGAGAAAGACAGCCAATTGGGGTGGTGAACAGGTGATGATGTAAGGTGTTGCTAGGTCCCTGGGAGGATCTTAGTTGAACCGCAGGTAAGCCAGCATTTACTTACTTTCTAACTTTCCTTCCTTTCTGCCTCTCTCTCTCTCTCTCTCTCTCTCTCTCTCTCTCTCTCTTTCTTTTAGATCTGCCTGCCTCTGCCTCGTGAGTGCTGGGGTTAAAGGTGGGCACCACCACCGCCACCACCAGGCTCACCCTTGCTTATTGGTCTTTCTGTATCCTCCTTGCCACCACCACCTGTGAGCATGTTTCTGAGGCTCTTCAGTTCTTGAAGATTTGAGTCAGAAAGGATGTGACAGCTGCAGTTCTGTCATTACTGGGTGGCCCAGCTTAGGTTTCTTGCCTTGTCTGAAAAAAAGAGAAAAAGACAAAATCTTCACATGGGCTGGCTTTGTTCTATAACCTGCTAGGCTTAAGAACCCAGTCTCAGGGACAGAGAGGTGGCTTGGTAAAGTGCCTGCCATGCAAGTGAGAAAACCTGACTTTGATCCCCAACACCCATAAAGAGTGGGTGTGGTGAGGCATGTTTGCTGGCCCAGTTCTAGGGAAGTGGACACAGAAGGATCCCTGGAGTTCACTGGCCAGCCAACCTAGTAGTCTAACCTACAACTCCCAGGTTCCAATGAGAGACCCTGTCTTAAAAAAGGTGGAAGATAGTTCCTGAGGAACCATACCCTAGGTCGTTTCCTAGGCTAAACACACACACACACACACACACACACACACACACACACACACACACACA
>JANHMN010000002.1:37704293-37738996 GCA_030674055.1 Rhabdomys pumilio
GGAGGGGAGGAACGGAACCTGGCTATGGTCAGTAGGAAGTGGAGGAGAAAGTAAGCAAGGAAAGCCACTGCCCAGGCATTTTGCAAAAAGGCTCCTAGGGGTCAGCAGCCTGCTCTGGGCTTGAAGAGGACATCTGCCTAGTGGGGCTGTGCTCCACCCTGGTGGTGACAGGCACAAGGCTGCTGCATTCATAGAAGGAGGGACTAGGAGTTAGACTCCCCTGCAGGAGGACAGATGGGGGAGGGGCCACAGCTAAGCAATAAAGGTGGTGAGCTTCCAAGATGGCCGGCCACTTCCTCACTCTCCTAAACGGAGACAAAAGCCTGGCAACTTAAAACAAAGGCTTCATAGACTTCTTTTCTTTTGCCAGTAGGCCCCCTGCTGATGGACTGGCCAGAGTTCCGGGCTGTTGTAACATAACTGTTGTGGGCCAATCAGCTTGTCTTTCTTCAAACTGACCAACTCTAAATTAGGGAAGGAAGACTCTTTAGAGACTAAAAACCGAGGATCTTTTCCTCTGTGTGTCTACTGCATTTGAATGTTTTCTTTAGCCTCACCCCCTCACCTTCCCTTCATTAACACCCTCCCACCCCACCCCCAGTAATCGGTTCTGGGTTCTGTCAGCTCCTGTTTGCCCTGTTTGAGATTGCTACTTGTCCCACTCAAGGTTTTTCCTGCTTTTTAATCCTTTAACTGGCAGAGAAAACAGACCCAATTGAGACTCCTGGACAGTAACAGAACTTCAGTAGGCCAGGCTCCTGGGAGTTAGACGGGGATGGAGTGCGTCAAAGAAAAGAAATGAGTGTTAGGTCTCAGACCCTGCGTGTCTACTTAACATATCAAAGTGGACCTGGCCACCAGGTTCTCCCAGCGTCTCTCAGTTCCTACTAGTTACAGGGTATGGCTGGTATATCCTGCCCCCTACCCCCAACTTCTATAGGCTGCCCTTCATCCACAGGCTCTTCCCTATATAATTCAGACATTTTAGTTACTATCTATGATGGTTTGTATATGCTCGGGCCAGGGAGTGGCATGATTAAAAGGTGTGGCCCTGTTGGAGTAGGTGTGTCACTGTGGGTGTGGGTTATAAGACCCTCATCCTAGCTGCCTGGAAGCCAGTATTCTTCTAGCAGCCTTCAAATGAAGATGTAGAACTCTCAACCCTCCCTGCAACGTGTCTGCCTGGATGCTGCCATGTTCTTGCCTTGATGATAATGGACTGAACCTCCGAACCAGTAAGCCAGCCTCAATTAAATGTTGTCCTTATAAGAGTTGCCTTGGTCATGGTGTCTGTTCACAGCAGTAAAACCCTAACTAAGACAGTGCCCTTTTGTACCCTTGGCTTCCTGGCTGCTGCACTTGCTGTTTTTTCTCCCTTTCTCTACCCACCTCTCCTCACATGGCTCAGGGTCATGTCCACTCTGGACTCTCCCAGATGTCTCTGCCTCTGGCTCTGCTCTCCCTTTTTATCTACTATAAACCTTCTCCTCCACCATTCCTAGGAGGAGCAGTCATGCCCTTTCCTCTTTCTTGCCTGCTTTTTTTTTTTTTTTTCAGAGAGTACAACTCTGACCTGAACTGAAGGAGATTGTCCTTTAATTAGAACAATGGAGACCCACAGCCTCACAGCATGAATGGAGACTGTGCTCAGGAGGCCTTTGGGGCAGGCTGACATCTCAGATTGAGAAGACGGGAGTTACAGGTGTTGACTCTGGACCATTGCCAGGATTTCTCAGAACATAAAAGGCAGGGAGTTCAGTAGGCCCCTAGGGACAAAGCAGAGCCTCCTGGGTCAAACTAATTTAGCCCAACACTAGGTCTGTGACCTTGCTGGTGGCCTTGCCCAGGTCAGGGACATGTGTTGAGTGGAAACAGCTCCATTCCAGTAGTTAGCTTCCCCTCCATCTACATAAAGGGAGCTGACAAGAGCTCCTAAGACTGTTCTGCCAGGTTCTAGTGCCTATCATTTCTAAACCCTCACAGTGATCCTTTGATGTGAGAACTACTACCACCTCCATTTCATAGATGGGGAACCCAAGGCACAGAGAGGGACTGGCCTGAAATCACATGGGAAGTTAGTGCAAGAACCCAAGCCTCTCAACTGTCCCCAAGTCTAGTTTGTTGAGGTTGGTTCAGGGTTGCTCCCTGAAGGTCAGGAGTAAGAGGAAGTGCTATGGGAATGGAAGCTGGAGAGTTGAGTCAGGGAGGATCCCAGAGGTCCATCTGGTTAGTCTTGAGGAGGGTATGTCTTCTGCAGCAGCTAAGCAATGGGAGTTTTCTGGGTATTGGAGGCATCCCAGGTATGCAGACCTGTGTGGGCCAGCGCCAGGAAGCTGGCATGGGGTGCTTAGGAAAAGGGGACTAGGCTATCAAAGCAATTAAAGAGGCTTATCTTCGGGAGAACAGGAGACAAATGTTCATCCATGTGCCAGAATCTCTGCTCCAGAGAGCCAGGGTCATAGTGCCTTATGGTAGGGCTGGGCTGATACTCTGAATCTGGGACCACAAAATGCAAAGTGGAGGCAGAAGTAGAGGGTAGGTGGGAAGGGGACCATGGACTGGCCTATGCCCTGGTCCTGGCAGGTGCATTCTGTGTACCATGACTGTGTGGGGGCTGGGCTCTCTGTTAAGTCTTTCTAGCAAGCTTTGTCTCCTGACCTTCTAGCCCCAGCCCTGGCCATCGAGTCACAGTGTTCTGGGAGTTGGAGTTGGCAAGATCTGACACCCAGTCCTAGGGAGCTGCTGCAGTTTACTCTCAGACTGAGGACTAAGGGCTCATGTCCCCTGGCCTCAGAGTCCTGAAAACTTTATGGGTTTTTAGACTATGGCAGTTCAGACTCAGCACCTACTCCTCTTCTCCCTTTTCTTCTCCTTTGCTTTACCTTTCCCCAACACTTCCTAATGGTAAGGAATTTTGGGATTTCACAGCTGCATTTTTCGAACAAGGTCTTACATGGCTCTGGATCCTGCCTGAGTGGCTCAGCCATGACATCCTTTTATATTCTTGTTCTGCTCATTCTGGGACAATTGCTCTGTCTCCACACAGAATATTCCAGAACCTTGTCATCAAGGCTCCCAGCAAGCCTCCCATGAGTCTTTAGGCCTGAGAGCCCACTCTAGATGTGTGAAATGTGGGGAGAGGGTGGCTAAATTACAGAAGAGGAGGCAGTGGGCAATTTAGGAAGGATTTGAGAGAGATGCTTGTTGCTAGGTGACCAGCAGGGGCTGGTTAGGAAAGGTGGTACCAGACTATGGTGAGCCTGGTCTCTCTCTATCTTTTTAACTCTAGGGTGAATCCTATCTCATGGAGGATCCTAGTCTGCTTTCTCCTCTCTCTCTTCCTGTGACCCTTCATCTAGTGTCATCAAGACTATGTGTGTGGAAAGATGTGATAAAGTCTCAGGCTATTGGCAGATTTTAATTTTCTTTTACAGATATTTTCAGTTTGTGTGTGAGTGGGTGAGTTTCTGAGTATGAAGCACTTGCATGAGGACACATGTGAGTGCCCACGTACATGCATGGGAGGACACATGCGAGTGCCCATGTACATGCATGGGAAGACAGTGGTGGCTTACCTGTTGCATGCTTTTCACGGACCATGTACACCCTGCATCCCTAATATTGCTCATGGCCATCATTCTCCTGAGTCTTTATGGCTACCCTGGGAAGTAAGCAATTATAGTCCCCTTCTCTGGTTCCGACAGACTCTTACTAGATAACCCAGGCTAGACTAAGACTAATGCACCTTCTGCTTCAGTACCCCAAGAACTGGGGTTATAGGTATATGGCACCATGCCTGCTTCTATACATTTGTGTTGCAGATTAAAAAAAACAAAACAAAACAAAAAAACAGGTTCAGAGAGCTTGAATGTCTGAGGTGTTTATGTAGGAAGCATAAGAGCTGGGATTTGAACTCAGGTCTCTCTATATAGGCACCGAGTACTATTCTGGAGGGAGGGTTCTTGGCTTGATAAAGTTGTCTCTGGTCTCAGGAGAAAGGTAGGTGCAGGGACTGGGCATAGGTCTTGTCTCAGCGGGTTTCTTATGATTCATTCCTTGACCGTAGGTCAAACACTCACTTTCTCTGGGCTTCACGGCTCTAATCTGCTAACCTGTGAATGTCCCTGCTGAGCAGATATCCTATGGCTCTTCCTAAGAAGGGGTCTTTGTCCACAGCCATAGCCCTACTACCATATATATGGGGGCTCTGAAAGACCCTGCCATAGCTAAGGGCAGGACAGCTCTGGGGGGCTCCTCCAGAGCAGAGCCAGGAGAAAGTTTATATATATTTTGGTGATTCCCAGACTGAAGGAGTCAGATCCATGCTGTGACTGGTGCCAGGAATCCCAGAGTCAGAATACAGGTAAGTGACTACTTCTGTATGGAGAGAGTTCCCTACTTGGGGAGAAGTCTGAGATGCAGACAAGGAAACTGATTTGTCTGCCCTGTTCATCAGAGCCAGCCCCATAGCAAGTTCCAACCCAACCTGGACTACATGAGACCCTGTCTCAGAAATAAAAATCACATCCACGCAAGATGGCTCCGTGGGTCTGAGTGTGTGCGGTGTAAGCCTGATCATCTGAATCTCACCTTCAGAACTCACATTTAAAAAGCCACACGTGGTGACAAGCATCTGTAATCCTAGCATCCATTTAGAGAGATGGGAGGTGGAGCTAGGAGAATCTCCCTGAAGCCTGAGCACCAGTTAGCCTGGACTACACCCACCTCATGATAGAAATACCAAGATACCCTGCTTCAGTGAGGTGGAAGGAGAGAGCCAACTCCCAGAGGTTCTCTTCTTACCCTCCTCACATGGCATGAGCATGTCCACCATGCTAACAACAATAAATAAATACATAAATGGTATACGCAACCAACAAAAAGACCTGGGCTGGCCTCACGGGGAGGAACAGCCATCTCCAGATGGGAGCTGGCTCTGAAGCAAGGGCTAGAGGTTTCACTGTTGATTGGGCCCAGGCTCCTTGCTGCAGATTTTGTTCCAATGGTGCAAAAGAGCAGCTGGCTTGTGTTTGAGGAAACCGGGCTTTGGGCCAACAGAAGCACAGGCATTTGTCTTGCAGAGATGCACCCTGTGCCGTGCTGTGCTGTGTTGTGCTGTGTTCCCTGGCCTGCCGCTTCCAGTGTCTGTCACCCAGACTCCTTTTCCACACTTGCTCTGTCCTCTTTTCTCCTGTACTGGTGCTCTACACACACCTCCTTCTGCCCTAGACAACCAGGCTCCAGCCAGGCTTTGGGACTTAGCTGCAGCTGCAGCAAGAGAGATCTTGGTTGGAGCTCTGTATTTCTAGACAACTGGAGGCCACGAGACAGAAGGAGATGGACAGGACCACAGGGTCAGCAATCCAGGACAGGAAAGGGGAGTATGTCTTCTCTGACAGTGTCCTGACACAGTTCTAGGTGAGAGATCTGACTCTGTCCAAGTCCCATACTCTAATGCAGGGCTTAGAAACCCTCAGCCCCACCCCGGATCTGAGTTCTCTCTTGACATCATTTAAATGGATTTCTCTCAGCCTCAGAGTGAGGCTGAGGAATCATGGAGATAATCCAGCAAAGAAATTCTACACAGCCCACACCCTCTCCCGGTGCTAAAGAGATTTCAGCCGCTAAGCCCAGAGACTTCCTCTTCTGACTGCCTGTTGGGGGCAGCCTTGTCCCACGCACCCTCTGCAGATCCTCTGGTGGAGACCACTGGCTCCCAGGGTTAGGTGGTGGCTCTAGCAGGTGGAGGGAGAAGGGCAGGGTTCCTTGCTCCCTTCCCAAGTAACACAGGATGGATGAAGATCTTGGCCTTTAGGGCTCACGGTGCTCTGAGTATCTAGGGATCCTGAGGTCCAGTTTTGGGTCCCAGGGAAAGGCTCTTTTCCAGACCTCGGAGCTTCTGGTGCCTGCCTACAGCCACATTAGGCCTCTCCCAGGTATGGCCTTGGAAGCAGATGGCAGCAGCAGATGGCTGCTTGGGTGGGAGAGAGGGAAGTGCCACCTTGGGATACACAGGGCAGGGTGTCAGCTCACTGCCCATGTCCAGTTACTAGTGCAAGAGGGGCATGGGATCTGGGGAGGCAAAGCAGGTGGTGGCTGGAGAGTAAGGTCTAGAGGGTCGGGAGGTTGGGATCTAAGCAATGGGGAAGCAGAATTAGCCAACATGACTGCAGCCCTCCAGCAGGGGACCTGGGGCTGTGGCTGTCAATGTTCTGCCAATGAGGGCAGTGAGAGAGTGAGGGCAGTATCAGGGCCTCACAGAGTCCCTTGTCTCTTCCACTTGGACACAGCTCTATAGAGGCTACAAGTCTTAGTGGTCAGAGAAGGCCCTGCCAGCTCAGCTCACTGGTAGTTTACTTACCCTGTCTGTGCCTTGGTTTCCTCAGTTATAGAGTCAGGGGCATCATTCACACTTAGAGGGCCATTGTGAGGGCGAGGGAAGGACCATAAGCCTCTATAGCAGTGCTGCCAATGTCAGCAAAATTGTAACCAGTATCACTGTTCCTTATACCCACACACCCTGGGCTCCTTACAGAGGAGCTGCCTGGAGTCCCCAGGAGTCACACCTTTCCTTGGATGGGCACATAGAAGCTTTAGACATGGAGGTTCAGGTGTCAGACAGAATTGCTCAGAATCCTGGCATCCCTTATGCATGTATGAATGTCTATATGTATGCTTTTTCAAAAAAATATTTTATGTGTATGAGTGGCTTGCCTGTATGTTCACTGCATGTGTGCCTGATGCCTGAGGAAGTCAGAAGAAGGTATGGATTCCCTGAATCTGGAGTTACAGATGGTGGTAAGCCATCATGTAGGTACCAGGAATCGAACTCTAGAGCCTTCTGCAGGAGCAACAAGTGCTCTTCAATCCTAGGCAGTCTCTCTAGGCTTTCTGAGAGAGAGCCTCATGCAGCCCAGGCTGACCTCAAACTTGTGGTACTCTTCTGCCTCCACTTCCAAGTGCTGGACTTTATAAGCATGTGCCATTACGCTGGGTCCTGTCCCTTTTCTTAAAAGTGGTTCTTAAGATCTCTTCAGCGTGTGTGAGGTTCTGAGTACTCACTTGTCTCACGCAGGTGCCTGTAGCCTCCAGCGCTGAATCAGAGAAGATGGCTCCCCACCTCATTCCTTTTTTCCCTTCTCCTTGCCTCCTCTTTTTCCTCCCTCCTCCTACAGTCTTTTTCTCCTGTTTTCCCCCTTTTCTTTCTTCTCCTTTTTTCCCTTCCCATCATCCTCTTCCTTGTTCCTTTTCCTCTGGCTGCCCCCAGAGAGAGGAGACAATGTTTCCTTGTGGGGCCTGGTAGGAGCTTTAGAGCTCCCAAGGTCCAGATCCCTGTCCTTACATCAGTGTTTGCATGTGGCTGGGTACCTGTGGAGATAAATCGCTGACCTGTCAGGTGAGGACTAGCCTCTCTTGCTGGGAAACTGACTCCCTGGGATATCCTGTCTCGAATGCTTTGGGGGAGGGGTCTGAGTCCGATTGGGATGGAACACAAGTGGAACTTTCAGTCTCAGTGGAGCCTCTGATCCTTTCCATCCTCACACCAAATGCAACGTGAGGTCCTGTGATAGGAGGATTCCAGCCACCCTCAGAGGCAGTCAGACCTCATTTTTTTTCCCTTTTCCTTTAGTCACTGTGTTACCTTGGTCAGCTCAGTTAACCCCCCCCCTGATTTTTCATTCCCCTCACCTAAAAGCAGTGCTAATGGTGTCCCTGTGACCTAGCTATTGTGAGGAGTAAATAGGATAATGAGAGTTAAGTGCTGAGCACAGCACCCATCACCCCTGGAAGCGCCCAGCTAGATGCTGGCCATACTTGTACTCCGCTGGTGGGTTATGCTCTGAGATCCAGACTCAGAATGAGTGCCAGGCTCCTACCTGCACACTGTGGGCCAGGGAAGATCTACAGGGGTTTGTCTGTTACCCGCCCTGAAGTCTCCGTCCAACCTTTATTAAGTCCTCTGTGCCAATAGCACCAAGCTACAGCAGCCCCTGTAGTTGCTCCCAGGAATCACAGTTCAATCACAGGGACGAGTGTTCCTGATTGATGAATGATGGGCTCCTGGCGTGTGACTGGGTGGCTTTCCAGAGGAAGTGACACAGATACTGTGAATCAAGGCAACATATGATCCAGGGCAGGGTAGGTAGAGCACATTCTCTGACTACAAAAAAGCATTCACATGGCTTGAGGGAGAGCCTAGGTCATGTCTCTAGTTTCGAGGAATACAGACATGGTCCAACTGAGGCTGAGGGGCAAGTCTCAGATGGGAGATGTGGTGTTAGGCAGAGCTATTCCTGGAGAGCCGTGAAAGCCAGCTTTGAAAATGGGGCTGGGGCTTGGGTGGTGGCTTCTGTTTGTGGCACGAAGGTTACCTAAACAAATGAAAGCAAGAGGTAGACAGAGGAGGGGTAGATGGGTGCCAGACACAGTGACCCTCTCCCTTTGCCTCAGCAGAGCCATGGCTGAGATCCCCAGAAGGACAAGCATTGCTGGGGGTGTGGCCTTTTCTCCCCAGCATCTGGCTCCCTGGCTTCTTCTCAGCAGGGGCTTCAGGTCAGGTCTGAGCCATTTGTTGAGGGAGGACATGATAGCTTTCAGTCCGAGCAAACCTAAGCTGAGTCTCTCATCTGCTTAAGTTTGTGACAATGATTCTTCTCATCCTAATGGCCTGTTTATACACTGATTCCTAGCAGAGTAAGTCTTTGGGGTACCAGGGACCCTAATACTTCATTTTCCACAGCTGGGGTCATTTATCTAGAGTTGTGTCTGTTGGAAACAGATGCTAGAGAAGGTGTGTCCCTCAAGAGAGACGTCATCATGGGAAGTGAAGAGGCCTGGCCTTGGATCTGACTGATGCTCAATGTCTTGGGACCATGGAAGCAGCTGTTGTGGGATTCATGTATGGTTGGTCATCAAACCCTTCCCAACCCAATGGCATCAGTGGCCTATGTGTCCCTGGAGAGAAATACTCTGTGTGTGCTCATGCTTGTGTGTGTACACATGCACAAACATGTGTGTGTGTGTGTGTGTGTGTGAGTATGTGTGTTTCTGTACGTGTGTCTATGTGTGTAGAACAGGGGCTGTTCTGCCCTCTAAGCCTTTGAGGCTGGGCAGGGCTATGTTGGACCCCAGTTCTGGCATCTGGTTCTGTTGTTTTCATTTTCCTCAAGAGGAGGATGCTGAGTCTTTGTACCTCCCACATAGGAGGTGCTTGAATACTCCATTAAAGCAACGCTACATTTCAATTTTAAAAGTGCTCATTTCGTGAGTTTTATTTTTGTCATTGCCAATTTGCAGGGGTCTGGAGGAAAGAGAGACCCCTGCAGATCAACAAGTGAGTGACAACCCATGTGTTCCATGGTGAGACACCCCTGGGGCTCCTAGAAACAGGAGCAAATTTTATGAAGTTCCCAGTTGGCAGATGGGTATTCATGGCTGGTACTATCAGGGGTGGAGGATGCTAGTGTCATTCACGCCCATGCTGGTGAAGAAAGGACATGTCGATGTTTTTTGCATGAGGAGAGAGTGACTTGTTGACATAAGATCTGGGGCTAAGTGGGGGCAACCCGACTGAGTCTTCGGCAATGATAAGAACAGTTCAGTACCTGTCTTGTGTTTACAATTTTCTTTTTGTCTTCTCTGGTCTTAGTGATGTGCTAGCCCCAACATATTCTGGTGGCCTTGATGTATAGGAGCCTGGGACCCACAATGGGGCAGGAACCACAGGCTTTCCATTTCCCGAATCTTGACAATGGTCTCTATAGAAGGCTTGAAAGCCTAGGAAGGCAGAGAGGGTTAAGTGCTGTGTTCTTCTCTTGTGGTACCCACAGACCTCGTGGTCTTCTCCCTCTCCTTCGCCTCAGCAATATAAGATCAAAGGCTGTAAATTATTCATTCACAGTTGAGTGGAGTACATTTCAAAGTCAAGGCTGCTGGGTATTTCTTCCTAGAACTGCCAAGGGCGAAGACCCACATTTTCAGGTATACCAGTTCCATTCAGTTGCAGCCCGAAGGCTTGGAGTCTGTCCTACCACAGCTCTGACTCCTGTCAGTCTCATTTCTTCCCCAACCTTTCCCTGTCCTGATTCTACACTCGCAACCCCAAACCTGACCTGATGGAAGCCAATATTAGGTTTCCTCCAAGAGGTGTGTGTGTGTGTGTGTGTGTGTGGCGGGGTCTGAGACTACTGTGCCCCATGGAGGTGGGAAGGTAACCTACAGGTTGGGAAACAGGGCAAACTGCAGTGCCAACGGCCACACAATGGTTTTGTGTTCTCCCACACAGCAGGCACTCTTATCAGCACCTCTGTGGGTTGTCCTTCCTAGTCCCTACTGCAACACTATGTGGTAGGCACCAATTCCATGCTGACTGGACAGAAAAGGAACCCCAAGCTAGGAGAAAGTGAAGGATGCAGCTTGGAAGAGGCAGAGCTGGGACCTAGTGTGACTGATGCTGGAGACAGTACCACGTGTCCCGAAGTGAAGGTGTTTCCATCTATCCTTATACCCACCCAGGTACAGAGAAGGGAACTGTGATTTTGAGAACCTAAGTGACTGATTTGTTATCGCTAGTGACACAGGATCGGAATGCAAGCCACGCTGACTAGAGGGCCATATTGGTTTGCTTTAACCATACCTCTCTCAGACCAAAGAACCAAATGATGCTCTCCACATCCTTGGAGCAGAGGAATAGGGAGAGACCCGCACAAGGTCCAGACAGCTCACCCAGTGTGTGTTGAGCTGGGGTGGGGTGCAAAGCACACTGGCTGTCCTTGGCATTCACTGAGAATGAACTTCCACACGTGTGTCTGGGACACGGATTAAATCTAAAGCCTTCGCCATTTCAAGACTTGGAAGAATCAACAAAGAATGAAAACAAATGTATGTTCTCCCAGCCTTTGCTTACTAGAGAGCTTATCTCCTAGGAGCAGGCTAATCACGGCACACAGAGCCCATGTGGGGCTAATTCGCTTTGTTGTAAGTTTTATTTGATTACAACAGCAAAAGTCTGTTGGTGACTTAGGGTGCAGCTGTATGGCTGCTTGATCACAAACAAATAAACAACAAGAAAATAGAAGCAGAGGGACCAGCAGGGACCAGGAGCCTCAAATAATGAGGCTGGTGCTTAAGAGTAGGTTAATCAGCAGAGGCCCTGTGCTGGGGTCCTTAGTGTACAGAGGCCATGCTGTCTTAATGGCTCTCACAGCGGCCTGGGGCTTCCTTCTTGCAGAAGTATTAGATCAAGATTTGGGCCATTCATGGGAATGAGGCTGAAGGGGAACGGGAGAATAGGAGGGGCTTCTGAGTGTGGCTCTGATGACTTGTGGTGTACGCTTCCTTTCCTCATGTGTGCTCGCACACGTGTGTGTGTGTGTGTGTCTGTATGTTGCTTGGGATGGACCTCCGGCCTTGCTTGCTTGCACATGCTAGGCAAGCACTCTGCTTCTGTGCTAGCTAGTTTTATGTCAATTCGACACAAGTGAAAGTCATCTGAGAGGAGGGACTCTCAGTTAAGAAAATGCAGCCCTAAGATCGTCAAGCCTGTGGAGCATTTTCTTAATTAGTGATTGGTGGGGGAGGGCCAAGCCCATTGTGGGTGGGGCCAGCTCTGGGCTGATGGTCCTGGGTTCTATGAGAAAACAAGCTGAGCAAGCCAGGGGAAGCAAACTAGTAAGCAGCACCCCTTCCATGGCCTCTGTATTAGGTCCTGCCTCTGGGTTTCTGTCATGTTTGAGTTTGTAGTCTGACTTCCCTAAGTTATGGACTATTACCAGGAAATGTAGGCTGAAATAACCCCTTTCCTCCCCAGTGGCTTTGGTCATGGTGTTTCATCACAGCAATAATGACCGTAACCAAGACAACTGTCTCCAGCTCTAGCCTTGTTTTGTTTAACAGACAAACAAACAAACAAACAAAACAAAAACAATTTTCCTCTGACCAATCTGATTTTGTTTTTTGTTTGTTTGTTTCTTTGTTTTGAGACAGGGTTTCTCTGTGTAGCCCTGGCTATCTTGGAACTCACTTTGCAGACCAAGCTGGCTTCTAACTCAGAGATCTATCTTCCTGCCTCTGCCTCCTGAGTGCTGGAATTAAAGGCATGTGTTATCACCAACTGGCTTGGCCAATCTTATTTTATTTGTTTACTCTGTCTCTGTGTCTATGCCTGTATCCCTCCCCCCTTGTGTGTGTGTGTGTGTGTGCCTGCACACACATATGTGTGTACTCTCTTTATATATTCCTGGCTGGCCCAGAACTTGCTTTTTTGCCCAGACTGGCCACCAACTTACAACAATCCTCTCTGGTGCTGGGACAGCAGACCTGTGCCTTTATGTCTGGTTAATGAGGGGTTTTGGAGTGTCAGCTCTATTAGTTCTGTGCCACGTGTCTACATGGCAGCCTTACTAAACAAGTGTTTGAGCTCATTTTACAGATGAGGAAACAGAGGTTTGGTCAAGTGCTCTGGACAGGGTAGTGGTGGGAACTGGGAATCTACATTGTACTCATTGGGGCCTGTATCTTTCTGACCAGGCAGGCTGCAGTACTGTGTTTCAGTGGGGTTCTAGGTGTGGCAGGAGGCTGCTCCACTCAGCTTTCTGGGGGCCTCCCAAGGCAGAAAGCCAAATAGACAGGGGGTAGGGTGGGAGTAAGGGGGGAATTGTCCCAGACTGTATGACTCCAAAGAAGTGACTGGATGAATCTGAGCTACATCTCCAAGGTGTTTTCCTGACCTTCCCCATGGTCATTGTGAGTAACTGGCATCTGTGAGGGGCTGTCCAGCTGTTTACACATGAGGGACATGTGAGAGAAACTCTCAGGAGGAGACGTTGTGTGAGTGTGTGTGTGTGTGTGTGTGTGTGTACCTGTGTGCTCATGTACCTGTGCACATACATGTGTGCACATGTGCATGTATGTGTACAGTGCTGGGAATTGAGTGTAGGTCGTTGCACATGCTGCATAAGTGCTTTGCTATTGAATTATATCACCAGCCTTTTAAAAAAAAAATATTTTGAGACAACATCTCCTTAAAATCCCTAGGCTGACCTTGAACTCACTTTATAGCCCAGGCTAGCCTTGTGCTTCCCACCCTCCTGCTTTAGCCTCCTAAACCATCAGGATTATAGGCTGTGCTACTAGTTCTGGCTAAAGGAAGCTTTTTGAACTTTCAGGTGTCTGCTCTTCCTGTCTCTCCCAACCTCTCTAGAGCCTCCAGCTTTGCCTAGGCATGACTTACTCATAGGGAAACTGAAGACTCAGGACAGGGACACCATTCTAGTGAGGGGCACCTGGAAATCACACCCCAAACCCCACCATACACCACACATACACATACACACACACACACACACACACACACACACACACACACACGCACACGCACACACAGGGTGTGTGGGGTGAGCATTTATTGTCAGGAAGTGACTCCTCACAGCAGTTACGCACACTCACCTGTGCACGGGGCAGGTGTATGTGTCTGCTGGTGAGATGTATTTTATTCACTGGTCCCTCCTAGGACCTCTGCCAGCTTAGGCATCTGGGCTTTACCAGAACTGCACTCCACTCTTCCCCTTGACAGAGAAAGAAAGGCTGTGGTTGCCAACAGGCAGGAACATTTTTGGATGGTTCTGTGTGGATTTGATGTTTTTGATATAAAAAGGGGGTGTGAGATTATGGTTTAGTGAGGGACTGTGAGTCTCAGTGACAGGTGGGTAGAGGGAACAAGGGAGCAGTGTACAGAAGTCTTCCTTTTTCAGCTGGGGATGCTGGGATATACGGATGCTGCAGGGGCCCATCCATCCCCACTGTTTTTACTGACTCAGGTGCAGCTGGGAGCTATTTATCAGTTTCACACTGGAAGGTGATGAGCAGGTGCTGGGAGGGGAGAGGTTCCTCATTTTATGCAGATAGGGAGCATTGTGAGGTGACCCTCTCTCCTGGAGGACAGGCTTAGGATGTCCCCACAAGGGTCTGGGCAACTCCTGGCTGGACAAATTTCAAAGTGCTGCAGATGTGCCGTGAGCCCCGGACATTCCTCTTGGCTTTCTGCACTGGGGAATTTAGCCTGCAGGACCAGGTGAAGCTCCACAGACTGACCGTGACAAAGGCTGCACGGCAAGGTCATTAATGTCCTGTGCCACTGAACTATACACTAAAGATGTTTTACTTCAAACATGTTATATTGCAATTTTTTTTATTTAGAAAAAGGTTGAATCTGAGATTTTATTTCAGTTTGCTTGGTTTTTGTTTGTTTGTTTGCTTGCTTGCTTATTTAAAAATGGAGTCATACGTATACCAGGCTGGCCTTGAACTCACTCTGTAGGGTGACTTTGAACATCCTTATCCTTCTGCCTTGACTTCTCAAGTGCTAGGATTTTAGGTGTGCACCATCATACAAGGTTCATGGGTGCTGGCAATGGGACCCCAGGTTTTGTGCATGCTGGGCAGTTTGTTCTAACCTGCTCCCTCTTAAGTCCCTGGCTCTTTCTTCTAGTCTCTTTGTTCTGTGGAATGGTGTCCTTGGATTTGAAGAAATGTGGGGGCTCAGGTCCTAGGAACAGGCTGTGGCTTGGTGGGCACCCCCTACAGGTTATACCTCTTTGGTCGCAGCCTACCATGGCTCCTTCAGACCTGGACGGTGGCCTTCCAGAAATTTCCATCCAGACTTGTCCTCTCTTCAGAGATTGGCACATCTCCCCCACTTTGGTGGCCCTTCTGTCATTTGTCTCAGCCTCTAGAGCTACTCCTTTGGACCAAAGGGACCTCAGGTTGGTGGTTCACTAAAGCACTGAAAATTTCATGGATAATTCAGGAACACAAATCAAACAGGAGTCTGGAAGCTCTGAATTTATGAAGAAAAATGAGTCAAACTTGGTGATTTATGAGCAGCTCAGAATAGCAGCATAGAGAAGTGCTTGCTGGGGGTTGGGGAAGATTGGAGGGCTGGTCTGCAGGGCTGGGGCACCTGTGGGAGGAGCTAAGGGAGCGGGGCTGGACAGAGCATAGAGACTCCATTCCTTAGCACCCAGACTGTGGAAGTTGTGTCCTGGATACCTTGGGAAGGTGGGGCCAAATGAAGGGCAAAACTCCTTCAGACCTCAGGGAGGGAGGAGTCATGCCAGAGATCTGAATTTGACCCCTGGGGACTGGGCTTCAGCTGGGTACCAAGAGGGCGGAAGTACAAATGGAGGTAAGGGACTGTGTTCTAGCCTTGTAGGACACTAGGCCAGAGTCTGGAGCCTCACTGGTCTCCAGAACAGTGCTGGGAGGTAGACATAGGCCTTGTGTGTGTGTGTGTGTGTGTGTGTGTGTGTGTGTGTGTGAGAGAGAGAGAGAGAGAGAGAGAGAGAGAGAGAGAGAGAGAGAGCTTCAGCTGCTCAAGAAGCTCTTCCTTGCCCCTTCTCAGTGGATAGTGACCCTCCTCGGAAGTCTAACCCCAGAAGGAACACAGAGGTCATATCCAAGAGGAAGGTCTTAAAGGCTTAGGGGCCTGGCAGGGTGGGAGATCTGACAAGCTTCACTCTTATGTTAAGCAACGAAGGTTGGCTCCAGTCACCTGGCTCCTCTGACCAAAGATGAGCACAGAGTAGAGTGACAGTGGAACAAGTCAGGTCCCCTTGTAGGGTCTGGATTTACTCGTCTGTAAAATGGGGCCATTGTTCCATTCCTGTAGCCCTCCTTATAGCTCACAAAGAGAACAGCAGTAGACATGAAACAAAACACATGAATATGTCTTTGGAGATTGCTGCCAAGCTGTGTCAAAGGGGTGTTAATGTTTTTTTCTCTTTGATGGCTTTCTGAAGCTGGCAGCCTTCTGAGGGCTTTGATTGTATAGGCATGTGCCTTCGTACCTGGTCAATGGAGTTCTCCTTTGTGAATCTTCCACAGGGAGCCAGAAGACTGTATTAAACATGCACCCAGTCCCCCATTTTTTTCTTATGAGAATTGACTCCTGTCACTCTATGATAGGCATGTGAGCCCTGATGCCAGATGTGATGGAGTCACAGCCAATCTTAGCTTGACTTCCCAGCTGAAGGCTGAGCCTGTAGTGTGAGGACATGGAAGAAGCAGGACTATGTTAGCCAGCCATTGAGCTAAGTAATTTCTAGGTAGGTGTTGGGGTCCAGCCATAGTACTACCACCTTAAGTGGTGCCTTGGTCCGCTGAGTGGGGGAAACTGGCGAGCCCAGAGGAGCAAGAAGAGAACTGGTGTTCTCCTGCTTTCAACCCAGAAGGATGGCCACTGAGAATTCTGTCATCCCAGAAGGCCCCGGCCCTAGGCCAAGAAAACTCAAAACAGCCCTTGACAAATTCATTTCACTCTCTAACCAGGGTACCACACCTGTGTCTTTAATCAGACTTCTGCATGCTCAGTTTTCCCTGAGTCTTTGGCCTTCATTCCAGAAGGTTCCCATGGTATACAAAACTGAAAACAAGGATGTTCGTTCCATTTTCCTTTCACTTGTGGATCTGTCCTTTGCTGTAGCTGTATCTGCCAGGTACCTTCCTCTGTGTGAAAAAGAGATAATGTGTTTTTGTCACCTGTGTGGCCTCTACTTCTCTCCTAGAGTCCTGCTGAAACTGTGGCTGGATGTAAACACACTCATTGCTGGACACAGCTGGCTGGGCTCTCCATGATAATGTTGTTTGAAACTTTCCCAAACCTCAGGTTATCAGATGAAAAACATTTCCTTTACTCTTCTTTCTTCTTTCTTCTTCCTTCCTTCCTTCCTTCCTTCCTTCCTTCCTTCCTTCCTTTCTTCCTTCCTTCTTTTTTTTTTTTTTTCCTTTTTTTTTTTGAGACAGGGTTCTTTGTGTAGTCCTGGACCTGGTTGTCCTGGACCTCACTCTGTACCAGGCTGGCCTCAGACTCAGAGATCCACCTGCCTCTGCCTCCTGAGTGCTCGGATTAAAGGTGTGCACCACCATGCCCTACTCCAAAAACATCTTAGAAAGCTGGCACGAATGGGATGCAGAGGAGATTAAGGATTCCAGAGATCTGGATGGGCACTTGGGGAATCATTATTTAGACACTTTCAGGTTGTTCCTTAATCTAGCTTCACAGTAACCATAAAAGGGCAGGCTGTGTCACTCAGGATAGCAGAAGAGAAAACCCAGATTCTGAAAAGTAAAGGCACTAAACTTCCTGGGTGGCACATCTGCATGGTGGAACTGGGGCAGGACCAGGGTTTCGTGTGCTCAGAGAACGCTTTCCCACCAAATGGTTTCTTATTTCACATCCAGTTTTGTGAGCATTGAAGCTACTATGTCACCTCACCACTGGTGTCCTTGATGGCTTCATTCTTAAGGCCTCATCTTTCTATTTCTTCATATGTCTAGCAATTTTAGAATGTATTGTAAATGCCATGCTGAAGGGTCTCTGGGTTCTGTTATATTCCTCTGAAATATGTTGATTTTTGTTATTTAAGATAAGCCCTTACGCATCCCAAGCTGGACTTGAACTTGCTATGTAGCTGAGGATGACCTTGAATTCCCGATTCTCTTTCTCAACTTCCTAGGTGCCTAGGTTGGAACCCAGGGCTCTGTACATTCTAGGCAAAGTCTCTGCCTGCTGAACTACAGCCAGTTTTTAATTCAGCTGAACTGCATCTTCAAGCCATCTCCCCTCTGGGAAGGGGCAGTGGAGGAGTTGGTTCAGCTTTGTAGTCTCATTTGGTTGACTGAAGCACATCTGTACAGGCATCTGAAGGATGGGGCACAGGCTGGGTGGACTCGATGTACAGAGATTAGGGCTTGCTCTCATTTTCTGATGCTTTCAGCAATTTAAATGGTTTTTCTATAAATGCAACTACTTTGTGTGACATCTGCTCTAAGGAGCAAAGTTTTTTATTTTTTAATTTTTTTTTTAGAATTAATTTATTTATTTTATGTATATGAGTACACTTTAGCTGTCCTCAGACACACCAGAAGAGGGCATCAGATCCCATTACAGATGGTTGTGAGCCACCATGTGGTTGCTGGGAATTGAACTCAGGACCTCTGGAAGAGCAGTCAGTGCTCTTAACCGCTGAGCCATCTCTCCAGCCCAGGAGCAAAGTTTAATAAACACAAAATGCACTCACTACTGTTCTTCTAAGAGTTGATTTCCTTCCCATTTTTGCTCTTTTTTGTTGTTGTTGTTTTTTGCTTTTCTCCCAAAGCTGATGTTGTTGTCTACGAGTGGACAGGTTTGTTAGGAACTGCTTGGCTCTTATTAAAAGTCTCCGTCCTCACTGGGTTGATAGCTCCTTCTGTGGTTTGGGTCAGGCAGAGCCTGTGCTTACTACTGTATCAGACCCAGTTGTCCCTAGGAATCAGTCTCAGGGCAGTGTTGTGGCTCTTGGGAGCACTGGGGTGTGGTGCCTGTGACAACCTTCAGGTGGTATTCATTTCGGTGTGACTTTTCTTGGAACATCTGGCCTCAGGTCATCATTCCAGATGCCCTGGTCTCCAGAGGTGGGTGTGAGCCCTGTTCCTTTCACACAGTGACTCCATGGTTAAGTCTACTGGGAAAAGCGCACCAAGACCAGAGAATTGCAGTTGCTAATACTGTCTGAAGCAAGCATCTCTAAACCCTGCTCATGACATTTGTCAGATGGTTGTCAACTGCTCAGCTCCCCGCAGGCACCTTCTGGAACACCAGGCATGCAGCAGGGACTGAGGTAAAGTGGCTCCCACCCAAAGTCCCCTTCTCTTTCTTTGAAGAGGTCAAGACAGCCAGTGCCTGGTGATCCAGCAGCTTTATAGGGTCCTTACATCTCTCCTGCTTTTCTTCTATTAAAACAATCTCTTCTGTATCAAAAAAAAAAAAATGAAGACAGAAGAGAGACATCCCTTACACAGCCAAGAATTTTTGCTTTAAAGGCTTTATGTAAGCTGCCGTTAACAAAACTTGAACATCTGGCTTGCGGTGTCTGTGTGCCAATGGTCAGCTGGAAGGAGTGTGTGACGATGGCAAGTGCCCAGGCTGAGGGAGAGGAAGGTAAAGCTGCCAAATATAACGTGGCTGCGGCCCCCTCTGCCTTGGAGTGACTCCCCAGTCCGGCTGCATGAGGAGGAAGAGCATACCAGCTTGAGCATGTCTTTATGGAAGAGAGCTTTGCTGAGGTGAGTCTATTCGTGTCTAAATCTTAGTGTTTAAGACCCAAGAGAGGCAGGGACTGAACCTAAGAGCCATTGAAACCAGGGTGTGAGATAGAGGCTCCCAACACATACCCATGCCGGATGTTTTTACATGCATCCTCAGGTTTAGTTCTTGTGACACTGAGGTAGGTGTGACCCATCTACTCTATATCAGAAACCCAGTGTTATAAGTTGCTCATGTTGGAGGCTGGGGAGTGTTTAGGTCCCAGAACCCACATAAAAGCTGGGTAGCTGTGGCTACCTGTAATTTCAGCATTCGGGATGCACAGTCAGGGATCCCAGGGGCAAGCTGGCTAGACTAGCTGCAATCAGTCAGTTTCAGATTCAGTGAGAGAGCATGCCTCAATAAATTGGATGGAAGAGTCTTTCAGAAAGACATTTAATGTCAATTTTGGGCCTCTGTACACATGCACATACACATGTACCCATGTACCCACACAGGTATGCCCACATAGATATAAACCCACACAGACACACACACACATGCACACACAGAGACATAAATATAGGATATGTACACACACACATGAAAAAACCGAGGGGGCTGTTCCTCCTTCCAGCACATCTATGGTCATCTACTGGGAAAAGCAGACCAGGAGCTGAGGATTGCCATTGCCAATACTGTCTAGGGCAAGCATCTTTAAACCTTGCTCATGACATTTTCCATTATAATATCTTGTCACCTCTCACACGAGCTGCAGACCGTGGCTTCCCAGTGCATCACACTACCTTCTTCCACAACACATGCTCTTCTGTGGCTTGAGGAGCAGAAGGCTATCACTGCAAGTGGCTTCCCAGGCAATGTTAAGGTAACCTGTATGGTTCCTAGGCTGTGATTCTGGCCTTGGCATGCAAGAGCTGTATGATGTTGTATGTATTACTTAACATTTCCGGGCCCTAGCTTTCCCAGGTAGGAGTAAATTAGTAGGAGCCTGTAAATGCATGTAAAAGCCCACAGTTGTATATGACAGAAGCACTTACCAAGTGATCTCCTTTCTTTTCCAGCTGTGAGAAGCACAGGTCTAATCCAAGAACAGAGGTTTGAGGTACTGAGACCTGAGAGGGAAGCAAGAGAGGCTAGGACATTAGCAGGCTCTGGGGTGATGAGGAGGGGACAGGCACCAGCAGTACCAACACATTCATTGGGTAGTGGAGGCTTGGTAGTAGACCCTCTCAGTTCTATGAGAGAATCAGAGAGTGTGGGATCCTGCTCACTGGTGCTTTTAACCTTGGCTGTCTTGGAGTCTGGAGCTCTTCCTTCTATACCAGCTCCTCAAGAACTGTCACCTTCAGCCTTCATATCTTACAGGTAAGGACAGGCTAGAGAAGGAAAGTAAGGGACTTCACTGCATAGCAGGAGGCAGAGCTGACACTGGGCCTCAGCTCTTCAATCTTGGGAGCCAGAGCTTGGACAGAAGGCATCAGGTTGTGGCTCCCCCAGAGGGGGAGGTACTGGGGCCTCCTTGGGGCCCAGTACCCTATATCTGAAGCTAGCAGTGTCTGTAAAGAGGCCTGGGGTGGCTCTGCTCCTGTGCATGTGGCCCTTGTCTGCCTGTGAGCATTTGGTCCCCATGATGACTGCAGGGAGTCTACCCTGTAGACAGTGGTTCTCAACCTTCCTCATGTGGTGATCCCTCAACTATACAATTATTTTTGTTGCTTCTTCATAACTGTAATTTTGTTACTCTTATGGATAGTGATGTATATATTTTTGGAGACAGAGATTTGCCAAGGGGTCACGACCCACAGGTTGAGAACACTGATCTAGTACTTCACATCCAAGGGCTCAGCCTGACCAGGCTGAGGATGCCTGAGACCAGAGTCTCTTGCTTTCACATCTTGATATACTCAAGAAAGCTTCCCTCTTCTTCCCTCCCCTTCCTTCTCTTTTTTCTTTTTTTTTCTTTTTCTCGTCCTTTTCCCCAGGAATCTCACTATATTGCCCCGTTTTGAACTAACCATGTCCCTCCCTTCTCCTGCTGAGAGTTGGGGTTGTAGGTATGCCCCATCACACCCAATGCCCTTTTTCACTAAGCCTTGAAGTTTCTGGCATTAAGATGGAGTCTAGGGTCGTGCCCCAGAAGGTCAGAGCACTGCAGGAATTCCTAAGCCATGGAGATGGAAAAGTCAGTACATGGGGAGGGGTGGATATGTTTGAACACCTTCTTAAATTCTGGGCACAGATCCAATGGCCCATGAGAGGCTGTAGGGAAATCATAGGTGGCCATTGTTCAGAGACAATTCTCAAAATAGGTAGGAAGGGTGAGGCTTGGGGGATGCTAGTTTCACTGTGCTGAAGTTCTAAACCATCTGGAGAGACTTCAGCCAGGAGCTGGAAAGTCTGTATCATTTTTTCCTCACTAAAAGAACCTACTCAGAGGTCCCCTTTCCATGTATACCCCAGTGTACCCTTGTGGCATGGCTGCTATGGGCCATGATGGTTCAGATGCTCTGGAGGTGGTATCGTTTGTGACCTGAGCCTGGACCTGTGATGGAGACCTGTGTTAGTTACTTTTGCACTATTGTGGGTAACAACATATGGGGAGAGGATATTATTTGGTCATGATTTAGAAGATGCCCTCAAGGTGAGGAGGGCTTGACAGAGCATAGCAGCGCACACTGGCAGTCAGGAAGCAGAAAAGGAGAAAACAGGAAGTCAGCCAGAACAAAGTGTCCCCAAAGACTTGTCCCCAGAAACCTACTTCCTGCAGCTAGGTTCCACCTCCTTTTAAGGACCTATCAACATAGTACCATAGGTTGGGGATCAAGCCCCCAGCACACAAGCCTGTGGAGGACATTCCTATTCAACCCATAACAGGGT
Source organism: Rhabdomys pumilio (assembly GCA_030674055.1). Lineage (NCBI taxonomy): Eukaryota > Metazoa > Chordata > Mammalia > Rodentia > Muridae > Rhabdomys > Rhabdomys pumilio. The sequence goes on from JANHMN010000002.1 coordinate 37,726,252, forward strand.
CTGGTTGTTGACTTTCAAGTAACACTCCTAGGGAGTGTGTCTTGGTGGGGTGGTCCATGGCTTCCTCTGACGTCCAGCCTGTGCTGCCATTGGTACTCTTATCTGGTCAGTAGTTGAGGAACTGTCTTTTCTGGAAGACTGATGTCTCAAAGACAAGGAGTCTATATTATCAACCTGGGCACTCCCAGCCCCTTCTTACCCTTGACTGGTCAGAATCAAGGCAGAAAGCTCATGGAAGAGTAAAGAGAGAAAAGGGGCAAGCACTGGAGGCTCACAGTGTGTGTGCCTAGGGAAATTCATATGAGGAAGGGAGGGAGTCAGGAGGTAGGGAGTCGGGAGGTAGGGAGTCGGGAGGGGTGAATCATGGCACAATTGTATCAGTGGCTTTGGCCCATCTGGTACAGAATTCTGGAGCTAGAAAGGCCCATGGGAGTCATTCCAGATCAAGGCAAGGGGGCCAAGCTTTGAACCCCTTGCTGGCCATTCACTGGATATAGATGTCTGAGCAAGGCAGCTTTGAGCAGAAGGCAATGACACAAGAACTCAGTTGATGTTGCTTAGTCTTGCACAGTGCTGACAACATTTGGGATCAAGGACCTCAGCTCCAAAGGGATGAAGAAGAAACTGTACCCCATCTGGAGTACAGTGTTCAGCTGAATCTCTGTGGGTAGAAGATGGTGCCTTTATTCTGTTATTGGCATTCCAGAACAGGGGCTTCTTTGTTGCTGGAAGCCATCTACAGCTTTTAGGATATCTATTCCTGGTCTACCCAGCCAGGTACTCCCTTGCCAGGTATGACGACCAAATATTTCCAGGTTTTGTCTGATGTCCTTTGGGAGAACCAGTGGTTTGGGGGAAACAGATGATTAAGGTGTTGCCCTAACGATGCAGGCGTCTATGCTTTGTTCACAGAACTGGGAGAAGCCCAGCGTGGCTGGAGTGGAGTGACCTGAGCCTGAGGGGACAAGAGAAGAAAGCAGCAATAGCAGATCACCAGGACTGGGGTTCCGGTTTTTACTCTAAGTTGTTGTTAATAATAATAATAATAATAATAATAATAATAATAATAATAATAATAATGGCTAGAGAGATGGCACAGTGGTTAAGAGGACTGACTCCTCTTCCAGAGGTCCCAAGTTCAATTCCCAGCAACCAGATGGTGGCTCACAACCATCTGTAATGGGATCTGATGCCCTCTTCTGGTGTGTCTGAAGACAGCCATAGTGTGCTCACCATATATATAAAATAAATAAATAAAAATATTTAAAAAAAATTAATAAAGCCTTGGAGGGTTCCAAGCAGGAAAAAGTTTGACTTAAAAAGAATTGCTGTGGCAGCTCCTTACGCAGGTGATGGAAGATGAAAGATGCATTCTGTGAGTCAACAGGCACTCAACAAATGGGCTGTCACCCTCAGGAGCAGGTACAGCGCGTCCTCCGATTGAGTCTGAGGTTGTTGTGTCCGATTGAGTCTGAGGTCGATGTGCAGCTTGTCTCCCACCCTGTCCTGGGCATAGAGGCAGACCAGAGTCTTCATGGCTCTGGCTTTGAAATAGGGGCCTGGCATATCAGAGCTGGATGGAGCTTACAAAAGAATGCAGAGCATTTACTGTAGAGAGGAGAACCAGCCCGGAGATCCCAAGTATCTCAGGCAGCGAGTGCACCAGGCCACAGCAGCACGAGGGTTAATCCACACAGAAGTGCTCTTTGAGAAGAGAAAGAAGTCTTTGATGGTGACCCAATTTGAGTTTCCTTATGTGAGTGTTTTTTTTTTTTTTAATTAAAAAGAGAGATAAAATTCAAAGACAAGAAGAATGTGCTTAGGGCTTGATGGGATTTTACACAAATAAAAAGATTTTCCCGGAAAATTACTCATTAAAATAATAATAATTAAAAGATAGGTTTAGCCTCCCTCTTACCCCCAGGAAGCTACAGTGCCAAGTCAGCACCTGGCATTGCCCAGTGGGAAGGAGCAGAAGGTACAGGTGCCCCAGACCTCGCTCTTGTTTGTGGTCTGGCTTTGGCTAACATTTCTCTGGAAGAGCGTCCCCTCCTGAGATGGGTAAGCGAGGCACTGTTGACCTTGACTTTGACCTCTGCTGCTGGGGATGTGCATCAAGTAGGAGCAGAGCCTGCATGTGGGCCCCAGAGATCCTGGCTCTGTTCAACTACCACCTAGACTGAGCCCCGTGCCTTCATTTCCTGGTCTCTGAGTGACGCACAAGTTTCTCACTTTCCCTGGTGTGATCTAAACAGTAGGACGTTTTATCTTCCTTACGTTCTCAGCCCAGCGCTTTGCCTCAGATGGGTACCTGATACATGTTTGCTGAAGGTATGAATATTTATTGAGAGACATGAGGTGATGTATGGGAATGTCTAAACCAGAGCGTGAAGGACTTTGTAAGCGTCTCTCAAAGTGATTGGGTGAGCTCCTGGCTCCTGATGAATTGATGGCTGTGGGCTGGGAGATTCGTTTATCCTCCTGCTTTCCCAGGTCATCCTGTACAGAACCAAGTGGAAACAGGGCTCCGTTTAGTGGATATACTTAGCAGTGGTTCGGGGGCTGGATCTGAGACAAGGTAGCATCATTTACTTCTGGGGCCTGATGCTGTGGCCATCTCTGACTCCCATGGGCAGGGCCAGTGGTAGAGACATCCAAGGGTTCGGGTTCCCAGCAAGAAGACATTCAGATACAAACAGAAGAAACAGTCTCTGCTCACCTGACTTCTCCGAGTCCCCACAAGAGACTCTCAAGCCTACAGAGCTGGAGTTGAATCTTGCCTCTGTCATGATACCGGCAACAACCATGTTTCTACAAATACCCTTTTCCCACATATGTAGTGGGGTTATTAGACACAACAAAAGAAAAAAATAGGTAGATTAGACTTCATCGAAATAAAGCTTTTGTGTTTCAAAGGATATTGTTCAAGATGGGCACAGTTCAAGATGGATGCATGGCTTATAATCCCAGCATTTAAGAGGCTGAAGTGGGAACATCGCAAATTCTAGGCTAGCCTGGTCTACAAAGTAAGACCCTATCTCAAAAACTAACTGAATCCCGACAGGAATATAAAACCAACCAAGCAAAGAAAAAACCCCAAACCAAAACAGAAGATACTATTTGAAGTGAACAGACAACCCACTGAACACGAGAAAAAATTAAATCACACATCTGATAATCGTTTGTTTTTAGACTGTATAAGAATATAACTCAACTTGATTTTAAAATAGCTAAAGGCTCTAAGTAGACACTTTCAAAGAGGAGCAAACGGCTAGTAAGCACACAAAATGAGGCTCAGCCTCATTAGTCACAGGGGAAATGCAAACCAAACCCACAACGAGAAAGCACTGTGTTCCCAGTAGCCCAACTCTTCTAAAACAGACAGAAGTGTTTGGAGGATGTGGAGAAATCCCAGCCTCCCACTCCAGCAGGAATATAAAAGGACACAATCACTTTAGATAATAGTCTGAATCATAACTCAAAAACTCAAGCTGGAGGTGGTGATATAGATCTGTAATCCCAATACTGGGAGGGAAGGCTAAGGCAGGAGGACTGAGAACTGGCGGCCAGCCTGGGCTACGTAGCTAGACCTTGTCTCAGCAAACAAGCAAAATAAACAAAAATTAAACAGGACCTGGAGGGATGGTTTAGTAGTTAAGAATGCTGGCGGCTCTTCCAGAGGACCTAGGTTTGATTTCCAGCACCAACCTGGTGGTTCCCAACTGTCACAACGCTAGTTATGACTCCCTCTTCTGGTCTCCACTGGTACTGCATGCCCATGGTGCACAGGCACATATGCATACTTATTTATGTAAAATAAAAATACATCTTCAAAAGAATTAAACATATGATGTTACTATATGATTCAGCCATTCCATTCCTTTGTACACACCTCCAGATAACAAAAAGGTACATTGGCATAAACTTATAAATGACATTGCTTATGGTGGTCAAAAGATGGGAACAACCCCAATGCTTATCAACTGTTCAATGGATAAACAAATTGTGGTATATCCACACAATAAAATATTACTTGGCCACAAAGGGAATGGGAGACAGATACATATTACAATATGATCGAATCCCAACAACTTAATCCTCACAGAAGAATCCCAGGAACAGCTCTACTTACTTGAATGCCCGCAACAGGAAAAATCCATAGACAGAGAGTTGGATGGAAATTGTGTAGGACTGACTCAGTGGTGGAAAAGTTAGGGGTGTAGGGGAGGAGGATGAGGCTTCTTTGGGGGCTGATGAAAGTATTTCAAACCTTCAGTGAAAGCCAGTACAACTCTGAGATTATACTAAAAAAAAAAAAAATCACAAAATCATCCCCTTTGGTGGGACAGTTCTATACTGCATGGATTGAATCACAGCAAAGCTGTTGTGAGGGGAAGATGGAATTCCTAATAGATTCTATCATTCAGTTTTGCAGCAAGGGACGAGAAGATAAAGCCTAGTGCCTAACGGGTAATGAGCTTAGCCAGTGCTCATTATTTTACTATTCCCGTCACCAGGACCGTTGCAGATTGTATGCACTTGCTAAGAGATAAAGTTGCTGGAATAGCCCACTGTGAGCTTGGTGATTGTGGTGCCCATGTGAGAGGGCAAATCTATTCTATCTTGGGACTGGCCTCTATCTTAAAAAGCAAAAGCCTGAGAACTTGACCTACAGCTGAACTGAAGCTACACCCGAGTACTAGGAAGGACCCCATGGCTTGTCCTTGGTCCACACCCCAGAGTTACTTCCTTTTTCTTAGCAACAGTTAATCAAAGATTAGTCTGATTGTTTCAGATGAACTTTCAGACCGTTTGTGATTATTCACCTGTCTTGCTTCAGAGCACCCACCCGTCGCCTTGGCTTACCATAGTCATTCAGTTAGATGCTCGCCAGGATGGACACCCCCTCACTTACTCCCATTTTCTTACAAAGCCCTGTCCCAGTGGGTCAGCCGCCGGTAAGCCCAAACTCGAGTTCGTAATAAAATGGCTCCTGGTTGGTCTTTTGGGATTCACGAATGCTTCCTGGCGAATGCTTTCTGGCGTAACACTTGCTCCTACCTGTTCCTGGGTAGACAGACCTGGGGAAGGCATGGAGACTCCCCACTGAATCCAGGGCTCTGGTCAGCTCCCAGTGGGAGGCTTAATCCTGTCATGAGCAGAGGGAAAAGTTGGGGTGGGAATCGTAACGGGGCTCCTGGTTGTGAGTCCTGTGTCTGTAGTCGCTGAGAAGAGCATTCACGGTTTTAGGCCGACTGGTCACCCTGTCCCTATTTTCCCTCTCCCAGACCCCCCTCCCTTCCCTACTCAGGTAAGAACTCAGCAATTTCTCCTCTTTGTTCTGGGTCTGCTCGGAAAGGAGTGGGCTGTTGTCTTTATTAATGGGGCCTCCTGAGCCTTTTCAATTTGAGTCTTTCCCCGGAGCTGCAGTCTCTCCCCCTAGTTTCTCTTTGTAGTGCAGATTAGCTCCTCAGAAGGATCTTTCACGTTAGTTTGTTCCCAGGAGGCATAAGAAACACATGGGGCTGAGCTGGGTGGGGGTTGAGATGGGAGGCTTGGCTTTGGCCAAAAAAAAAAAAAAAAAGCAAGTTTTATTACATGTATTTATTTATTTTTAATTTGGGTTAAGGGTTTGATTACCAGCTCGAGGTTACAACTATCTGTAACTCTGGTTCCAGGGGATCCAACACCATCATCTGACTACAAGGTACTTACAGAGTCAGACATATACAAAGCCAAACACCCTCACACACACAATTAAATTTTAAATTTTATTCCCAACTGTGGTTCAGGAACCAGATCTTGGGTCTGTCTCCCTTCCATACCTTTCCCTCTCCTTCCACACCATCTTTCAGTTCGAAGCACCATCTGACAGGTTATTTCTCTGCCTCTGCCAATGAGCCAGTTCAAGCCAGATCAGGTTATATTAAAGGCAGGCTTATTGGGAAGTTGCTTTCAGGCAGGTGAGTTCACTGACCCCAAGGACCAAGGCCAGGGAAGTCACCATGGGGAAGTGGGGGGGTGGGGAGAAAGGATGCTAGCAGAGAGAAGAGAAGAAGAAGAGAGCAAGAGACCAAAATGTCTGGTTTGTATAGGGAAGAACCTCTGAGGGAAGGGCAGCCCAGACCCTGGGCTGGAGGGTTCAAGGTTGGAGGCAGGGTATGCCAGGTAAGGACTGAGGGATGCTGGGAGAACCTGGAGGCCAGGTCTGCTGTGACATATAAAATATGCACCTTGGTCCCTTGTCTCTCCGGTCTCAAACCAACAGGCATGGTAGAGGGGAATCAGGAGATGTTGGGTAGGGATGGTGGGAACAGGTCTATGTGCATTCCTTTATTTCCTCATAAGACAATGTGGCATTCAGTTGAAGGTTTTACTGCCCGGTATCGTGCAGGCCATACTCATGTGTGCAAGAGGTGGGGAGAGAAGAGCGACTGAGATGGAAGTAAGGAAGATAGTCTCCATCGGGTCCTATTGGTGCGCCAAGACCCAGGCATTCTCCTCTCCCTGTTTTGGACCCAGTCAAAGCTGCTGGGATACAGGCTGTTGATATCTCTCAGTTGCGTTCCTTTCTGACATTGCTTCAATCAAAGAGAGCCTCATCTCAGGCCTTATCTCCTTCCTATGGAAAAAAGTCTGGACCCGATGACCATCCAGTGAGAGGGTGTAGTAAGGGTTCCACTCCTTCCTCAGATCAAGAAAACTTGTAAGAGCCACCCAAGATTCATCACCGCCTATGTGACCCACAGAGGCCCCTTCTTCTCAAAAAGCTCCCCTAGCTTCTCAAAAAGAACAGCCTGACATCCAGGAGCTACCTTGGTCCTGACATTGAGGTACTCCTATGGCACTCACACTTGGGTCTGAGTTCCCTGGCTGACACTCTCATGGGTCACTGGACACAGCCCCCCCTCCCCCAGGTCACCTTGAAGACACTGATAGATCATAGGCTTGTCCCTTTAAAATGCTGGTCACTCTAAGTGGCCAGAACTCCTAGCCTGAAGAAATCAGACTAGCCTCTGCTGCAGTTCTTTCTTAGGGACAGAGTTAAGAAGTCACACTCAGCTGTGACTTCACTGCCCCTAATTTATCATCCTACCTAATACCTAGTTTCTCCATCGTCCTTGTCAAATAAGCTATCCAAGATTAAGTCATGTGGTCTAAAACTTTCTGCAAACCTTTGAAAGGAGACTGAGAGAGCCAGAGTGAGTGAGCAAGTGAGAGAGAGAGAGAGAGAGAGAGAGAGAGAGAGAGAGAGAGAGGAGAGAGAGAGAGAGAAGCAGACATTAACAATTAACAATGGAGTAATAAAATTCAGAAGTGAGAACTGTACCAAGAACCGATGCAAGACAACTCCTCAAAGCTGAGGACTTGAGCTGAAAGAACCTATTACTCCTGAGCCAAATAGAAAAACATATAAAAAAGAAATGAAACTTAATCCCTATAAGCTACATGGGAAAATTAATTTAGCATGGGTGCTAGGCTTAAATTTGAGTAGTAACGCAAAGCTTTTAAGAAGAACCCGTAAAGGAGGGGCTCATGTCTTGGGGACAGACAAATACTTCTGATAATACAAATAGTAACCACAAAAGAAATCACTGCTGGATAAGACTGTTAAAATTAAGAACTGATTTTCAGTAAGAGACCATCTTAAAGAGATGAAAGGCAAGGCAAAAACCTAGACAAGTATTTTCATGGCTCAAATCCAGTGCACACAAATTCCTGCAAATTTATAAAGTGAGAGTTTTTGACTTTAAGGACCCTCCCAGTAAGATTGTGTCCACTCATGCAATAGTGGCAGGTTGTTGGGGGCCAACTAACAGCTTTCTAGTTGGATGTGAGTTTTGTTCCCTCAGGAGAGAATTTATGCTGGTACTGTAAAACCCGATCAAAAACTCATGGCTTGGGAGGTCATGGGCCCTGGCAGGCAGTGTGTTCTCTTATTGTTATTTTTCCAAGTAGACGTATTCTCAAACTGCCTTCTAAGAATTTATATCTCTATCCACAGATTAATGTAGCTCTCAACCTTGGTCCGAGAAGCTTCTTTCTACAGTTGGTTAGAGTTAATGCAGAGACTCATAACTATTAAAGAGTAAGAGTTGGGCATAAGTTACCCCTGAGTTTTCAGACCTAAATGTGCTTTCAGGACATTTCTATCAACAGGGCACCCCTAAGGCTCAAGGGACACCACAGAAAAGAGGACTGAAGGAATGAGAGCTGGGGAATGAGGAGGAGTGCGGGGAAATGTCTTCTGGAGAAGACATGGCCATTTTACTTATAAGCTCACTGCAAGTATGTTTATCTGCACAAGATCAAATCAACCACATCATTCAAGATTCCCAAAGGCAGCACCAATTGAACTCCACGGTTTACAGGAAAAAAGGGAGGATTTAAAGATAGGATGGGGATATACAAAGAGATTGGGTATCTTGAGGGAGTAGTGGGGGTAGGATCGAGATACATTATATGCATATAAAAATTATCAAAGAATAAATAAAAATAGGCACCTTATGAAATAAGCTCACCAAAGAAGTGTAAAATGGTCAATAGACATATTAAAAGACAATCAATGTTATTGGCAACCTGGAAAATAATAACCACAACCCCATGAAACACAACCACACTGCTACCATACATAACAGTGAGAATGTAAGGTCTGAGGGTGTTACACTGCAAGGAAGTACAATGTCACTGCTGGTGGTTGTTAACATTTGTAGCTTAAGTCACCTTTGAGAACCGTTGGGCACTGTCTTAGTTACATTTCCTGTTGCTGTGATAAAATACTCTGACTAAAGCAATTTAAGGGAGAAAGGATTCACTCGCTTTCCAGTTCCGGATCACAGTCTATCCCCACAGGGACACCACAGCACTGGCAGGAATTTGAGGCAGCTGGTCACATTGTATCTACAGTCACAAAGCAGAGAGTGATGGATGTCTGTACTCAACTCACTTTCTCCTTTTCTTGAAGTTGAGGATCCCAGCCCAGGGAATGTCACTGCTCATGGTGGACAGTTTTTCCCAACTCAGTTAACCTAAACACAATAGCCTCCCATAGGCACACCCAGAGGCCCAGCTCCCAGGTGACTAGACCTCATCAAGTTGACAATTGAGATTAATCATCATAGGCACCGTCTACAAAACCTAGGCAGATGCCTACCCCATGTCTCCCAAAGTCGAGTTCTATATAGAAACACAAAAAATTACTCATTTCTACCAAAAGACATGAACAAGAATGTTACAGAAACATTATCTGTCAACATTTATATAAACTAATTGCACAAGTCAATAAATTTGTGACTTTATAAATTTAAACAGCATTAAAAAAAAAGAAACAATGATTTCTACTTGGGTGACACTTGGAAAAATAGTATTAAATGAAAGTGGTCAGACATAAAGGGGCACTTCACTGTAAAAGTCTGTTTACAAAACACTCAAAAAAGGGGGTAGGTGTTGGAATAGTGGCTGATGTTGGGATACTGTCTTTTGGGAGAGTCATGCAGGGACTCAGGCTGCTTGAAGTATGTTTGTTTTGATAAATTGCGTAGTTCACAAGCTGTAATTCACAGAATCACATCTAAGCCCCAAACACAAAAGCATGTTGAGAGCCAAACACAATACCTGAAAAGAGCCCACACCAGCTTCCTCTCTGCGAGCCACAAGAGACACAGCGAAAAGAACATTCTAGAGACTCCCATGAGGGAAATCAGGTCACTGACAGAGCAGCAGGACACAGGCTGACACCGGCTTGTCAGCAGCATCAAATATCCTCACATTCAGAAAGAGATCATTTCCAACGTAGGCTTTCTGTACCCAGCCAACCCATTATTCATGTTGCAATGACTCAGGAAATTTATCTCCCATAAATCCTTTCTAAGGAAGCAACCTGAAGATGTGCAGCAATAAGCCAGGGAGTAAACCAGACAGAGGGAGGCTGGGAGAGCTGACGGCTAGAACTCAGAAGGGTGTGGCGAGTGCTAGACCTGAGTGCAACACCCAGGCCAGTGGTGGGGGGCACCCTGGCCCCTTATGAAGAGGGGGCTGGACAGAGTACAGTACACCTGGGCTTTTGAAAAGACCTGTGATGGGACTAGGGAGATAGCATTGGTGAAGCACTTGCCATGCAAACCTCGGTGGGAACCTCAGATGTACATGCAAAGGCATTGAAAAGTTGGGCACGGTGAAGCATGTTTGTAATCCCAGTACCGAGGCTGAGGGTGTAGAAAGATGGATTCTGTGGCTTGCTGGCCAGTCAGCCTATTCATCAAGGAGGTCTACTTCCTGCTGAACTTGAACTTGCTTCAAAAATCAACGTGGAAGGGTGACTGTGGTACAATACCCAAAGCTGACCTCTGGTCTCAAAGGGCACACACACACACACACACACACACACACACACAAATACCGCACATACACAAAACAAAAATGATAAAGAAGGACAACTTAGCTGAGTGTGGTAGCACATGCCCCTAATCCCAGTACCCAGGAAGCTGAGGCAGGAGGATTGCCTGAGTTCCTGGCCATCCTGGGCTACATATGAAGACCTGCCTAAAATCTGAAAAAGAAAACAAAGAAACAAAGCAACAAAACCCAAAGACAACTCAAAACACAACACAGAGCCTGCCCTGTCCTCCAAGAGCAAACGAACCAAAGCACACACTGGACCCTTCAGTGAGCAGCCTTTCCCAGGTCCCAGGAAATGGTTTTTGAAAATTTTTTTCAGTCTTAGCCCCATTTCAAGAGCTCTTTTCTGGTTGCAGAATGAATAAACACTTTCAATTCCTCATAACATGACAGAGACCGAACTTGTGCACTGAAAGCAGGGGAGAGGTGGAGGTGGGGGTGGGTAAAGAGGTGTGTGTTCACCTTCCTCTTTTTAGAGACCACTCAGTGGTCCCACATCTGCCAGAAACTCACAAACAGAAGAACCCGAGCCGGGAAGGTGGTAGGAGGGGTGAGGGTGTGGGTGAGATAAATCCTTGTTTACCAGAGCAGTAAGTCAATAGGCTGTGTCTCAAATTGATGAATCAAGAAATATGGGTAGAAGAATATTATTGGGAAAAATGGAGGCAAATACAGGACAAGACATTTTAAAAAGTTAGATGTGGCTGCCTGAGGGACCAGATAGGGAGTGAGAGGCCCTTTAGCAGGGTACTGTTTTTAACCTGATGCATAAATTTCTTCAAATCAAAACAGGGGGGCTCAGAAGCTGGAGTGTAGCTCAGTCAGTACAGTAGAGTGCTTGCCTACCATTTACAAAGCCCTGGGTATGATTCTCGGCTTTGCATAGAAGCCAGGGATTATTCTGCACACCTGTAATCTCAGCATTGGGAGGTAGAGACAGGAGGGTCAGAAGATCCAGGTCATCCTCAGCGACACAGTTTGATTTTCAGGTCATCTTGGGCTACACAGGATGCTGTCTCAAAAGAACTCCAAACAAACCAACCACAAAAGGGCTGGCAAGATGGCTCAGCGAGTAAAGGTGCTTGCTGCTAGGCCTAACAGCCTGAGTTCAATCACAGAACCCACATGGTGGAAAGAAAAAACTGACTCCTCAGGCTGCCCTCTGATCTCCACATGTGAGCCCGGGCATGTGAACCCATGCACACACGCATATGGTTCCCTCCGGTAGTAAATAAATGAGTGTACTTTACAAAACAAAAACCAACAAAACGTAACAGTGTTGGAAAACATGGCTGTGAAATGGCTTCAGGGGACAAACCACTCACTCACTGTACAAGCATGAAAGCCTGAATTTGGATCTCCAGAACTCCTGGATGTTCAGGTGGCCTGGGGTACACTGTGATAGATAGCCAAGAGGTTCTGTCTCCAAAATGGTGGAAGGTAATGACTGGCTCCTGAGGTTGACCACAAACTAGCCATGGTATGTGCATGTCCACATGAATACACATCACACACACATACACACACACACACACACACACACACACACACCACTACCACCATCACCACATACCATATACCACACCCCAACACAACAAAACCTTAAAATAAACAAAATTAGTCAAACAACAACAAGCAGGCTCAAGAAAGAAGACCCAGACGATACTGCTTCAAACCTTTGTCTCTTTCTGAGGCTGGAAGAGCCTCCGGGAGCTGCCAATAGCCGCCACACTCAGATTTGATGTCACCATATGCTTTGACACCCTGAGGGAACAGTACACCTATTCAGTTTGTCTAGGTTCATGGAACTGGGTACTTTGACATGTCACTAATTTTCCTGCTGAGGCTTCTTTTTGGCGACAAGCCTCATCCCCTTCCCCCTCAAAAATACAATTTTCAATAAACAGCAAGTTCATAAATAACACGGGCACCACAGCTCCTAATGAAATAGTGACGGACGCTCTGTCTCTGGGTTCAGGGGAATTCGCAAAGGGGAGCCTGAGGAGGGGGCTGAAGCCCCAAAGCTCAACAAAGATTTTTATTTAAAATTTTTTTACGTTTCATGTAGCCTACTAAAGTGGTTCTTCTGTGAGATAATTAAGGGCCATTTGCAGATCTCATTACTTTGTTAAGAAGACACACAGCCCAAGTTTGCCCAGGTGAAGATGGGAAGTGGGCTAGCTTAAGCTCTCACTCTGGTTCCCTTGGGAGTGGTTTTATGGCTAGAAGAGTCCTGAGACTCTTGGATTCTTCATCTGTAAAATGGGAGGGTTTCTTATCTGTTCAGAATGGTGTCGCCATAGATCGATCTCTCTTTCTCTCTCTCTCTCTCTCTCTCTCTCTCTCT
>JANHMN010000002.1:37739396-37754004 GCA_030674055.1 Rhabdomys pumilio
CCCCCTCCCCCTCCCCCTCCTTCTTCTTCGGCAAGTTCTCATCATGTGACTATGGCTGTCCTGAAACTCACTATGTAGGCCAAGCTAGCCTCAAGTTCACAGACATCTGCATGTCTCTGCCTCCCGAGTGCTAGAACTGAAGACTTCTCATCATTTCGTTAGCTCCTCCTGGATGCCTGTTGCTGAGCACAGAATACCAGTCCTAAGATCCCAGAAGGGGAAACTGACACTCACAGAGGCAAAGGAATGCAGCCAGGGATGTATAATAATAATAATCATGCCCTTATGTCCTGCCACTCTGAGTTGGGGACTGTCTCTGGTGTCAAAATTCCAACAGACAGAATGTAGCAGAATGGTGGTTAAATGTTCTCTTGTAGTTAGGTTACTAAAGACCGTGACTCCAGTGTATTGTGTATTTTTCTCATTGGGCCAAAGGAGAAAGGAGAAATTGCAAAAGGTATTTTCTAGAAAATTCCAGGGTCTCCATTTTCTTATGTGTCCCATGCTAGTCATTTAGCTGTGCTATGTAGTGCATATCAGCACTCAGGAGTCAGAGGAAGGTGGATCTGTAGACGTTTGAGGGCAGCCAAGGCTACAATACTGAGAACCTGTCTCAAAAAATCCCAAGTGTGTGTGTGTGTGTGTGTGTGTGTGTGTGTGTGAACAATATTGGACAAGTGAGTCCCAGTTTTATAGTATATAGTCTCTAGATGTTAAAGATCACAACTTCAATCTTGCTAACAGACTCCATATTGTCATCTTAACCCTGAGTTGCTGTCTTGAGAGAAATCATGGCTTGTAGGGATTATGGCAAAACTGGACATCCATTCATACCCACAGACACTAGCATAGTGTCACTATGCTAGTGACTGTGGGCTGCTTTACATGGCTGTTCTCAAGGCTGACCTGCAGCAGATTTCTGTCATCAAGCAGAGCCAGGGTATGAGGACAGGCCTGCCTGCTTGGGTTCAGGGCTGGGCTGGTCAGCCTCCTGTAGAGGACACACTGGAGTTGTCAGCCAGAACACCTTGACTACAGGTCAGGGTTCACCTGGCTCAGTGGGCACTCTGGAATGGTGGCCTAGTTCAGCTTGAAGCTGGAGGGGTGATTGGGGGAAGAGGAACCAGCCAGGTGCAGGACAGGCTGATCTCAACTTTGCTCCTCCTGTATCCTGTGAGTTCAGGGAGACAAGCTTCTCTTAGCTTTTATGTATGTGTGTGGTACAGAGTGACTGAATGGAACTTCACTAGGGTTCATCCCACCTGGTTCTTGAGGTCCTTCAAGGCTCAGCTCAGGAGGAAGTCGAATTGAGGGAATTGGGGACTTAAATTTTCAGTCGAGAGTTTTGCCTTGGTCCCTGAAATTCCTACCTAACTGTCATTATCTGAAGGCTTCTGGTGATCAGGGGTGTGGGAGTAAAGAGGCAAGGGAGGCCTGATTCTCAGAGCAGAGGGCAGGATGGCAGGATGGAATCTGTGTTGGACAAGGCAGTAGCTGCTGGGCTCCAGAGGTTCCTCTCTCAGCGCAGGGCCCAGCATCCTCCCCTACAGTTCAGCTCCACAGCCTCGGGTGGATTTGTCCAGCTGTGTTTGTGGTCTGGAGAGGCTGAATCAGAAATGCTATTTCACACCATTCTCCCTCCTTTCTGTGTCTAGGGGCAGGGGCCAGTGGGCTGCGTGTACATTTTAACCATCTTTTATAAACTATGAATCTGGATGCTTGCACAGGCCTCTCTGCTGTCACTGAGCTGCAGGGAGACTCAGGGAGAACCCTTGTAATACTGTAACGACAGAGAGAGTTAGAAGGGCAGGCAATGTCTGAGTCCAGGCTCCTGTGTTTGTTGTCTACATGACCTCAGCAGTGTTCATTAGCTTTTTTGAGCCTCAATTTCTTTGTTCTGTAAAGGGAGAGCAAGAGCACAAAGCTGGCAGAACACTGGAAGGAGTTTAGTATTAAGCTGTGTACAGCCAGTGGCCAATGGTGCTGCAGTTAGCCATTACCCACAGACCTGGGATGCAACCTGCTTCCGGTTTCCAGCAACCTTTAACCCCATGCTTCTTCAGGAGGCTGTACTGGCATCTGCCTCCCTCTAAGCTCTGTGGCCCCTCTGAGGTTGGCACTTAGCTTGGTTCTAATTGTTTTCTGTGGCTTCTTGAATGTTTCCTTTAGTCCTTTTTATGGAAGGAAATGGGAAGGTGGGTGGGGAGAGGTGAGAAGGAGAAAGAATGAAGTTCTAGACCCCTGAGACAGGGCCTTCTATAGCCCAACCCTGCCTCCTTCTGAAATCCACCCTAGACTCTTCCTCTCTCACCATCCTTTTCCTCTGCTCACAGGTTGGGATGACAGATGTATGTAAGCTTTCATTATTCCCATGTGACTGGAGAAGACCATGCCACCATAGGGGAGAGTGACTTGTTCGGGGTGACACAGCTTGGAAGTAGAGGATTCAGGCACGCCCCAAGATTTGGGCTTACCTCTGAACTCTTGGCTGTTTACCAGGTAATTCCAGGCTTTGGTCTGGATGAAGCCCCTCTAGGGACCTTATCTCCCTTACTTGGAGGTGGAGGTAGCTGTTAGAAATTTTCAGCTAGACTCTTTGCTCCAGGCAAAACCCAGGGCTGCCTGGTCCTTAGAAGCAATGCTCCTGCTTCCTGGAATCTTGGCTGACTGCTGATGGAAATTTTCAGCCTCTGCTTCACCTGGCCTTTTTGGAGTCTTGGGCCACAGAAGCAGAGTGTCGTGCTTAATTATTCAGAAGCCCATATATCCCCAGTAAGCAAGAAATCCACTCCAACAGGCAAGAAACGCCACAAATTGTTTATAGCTCTTTGTTTCAGATCCGGAGCGGGAGGCAGGAGAAGAGTTGCCTCTTCAGCTGCTGGAGGAAATCCGGGTTGGCCTTTTGGGTATCCATGTTCTTCTGTCTTGTCTGGCTGAGGCAGAAACAGAGTGGTCCATGGGTTGGTGTCAGGGGAGGAGTCCATGGCTTAGGCTCTTGTCCTTCCACAGTAGCTTCTGTAAAGCCAGAAAATGGCTTCTCACACACTCTGCTCTGGGAGACTTCGTGGAGGCCATGAAGAAACAACTATAGCCCATCCCCCAACCCCAGAGCAGACTCTGCGGTCCAGGCAACTCTGTCCTTGGCACAAGACTACCTCCCTTGTTTCACTGAGATTGCCTAAGGACTGTCAGAAGCTCATCATCTCTGGTACACATGCACATGTGCACAAGACGTGCACACACACGGACATTTGTAGGCCCCAGGCCTGTCTCCACCCTTGCTCTCTGCAAGTCTTGTCAAACACATGGCTTAAAGACTGGACTGAGAAATCAGTGAGTGGGGCTAAGACCCAGCAGTGAAACTTTGGACCAACAGCCGCAAAAGAAGCTGAGCTCAGATGAACGCAGTTCAACAAAGCGCAAAGCTCAGAGATGGACCTGTTTCCTTCTTTCCTCTCCCTCTTCCTGGCCAGGGAAGTCCAGGACTGCCTTCTGCTGTCTGATGCCAACACCCTACAAAGATGTATGACAGAGCCCCGCCCCCCACCAGAACCCACAGAGAAAAAAGCTTAGAGGGTGGTGCACAGGAAGCTGAGCATTCTACTACACTGAACAACCCAAGGACCAAAGCTGCCCCTGGCTGCTCTCTCCACCCCGTCTCAACCAGCCCCACCCCGTTATCCCACACCATCCTCTAGTCAGATAACCCATCACCACTGTGGGGGGCCCTGTGGCTGCAAAACCCCAGCTTGCCACCTGAGAGACTTCCTTGGACTTCATCGGGCTACTGCACCCTGCTTTGCTGTTCCACTCCAGTACTTTAGGTACTCTTCCATTGCTGGGATAAAAGACCATGACCAAGACAGCTTTAGAGGAAAGAGTTTATTTTGGGTTATGGTCCCAGGGTTAGAGTCTATGAGGGTGGGACAGAGGCATGGCAGCAAGAAAAGCAGCAGCAAGCTGAGAGCTCACATCTCGAACCAGAAGCATGAAGCAAGGAGGTTGGGGTTGGGTTGGGTCCAGGGAGAACACATAAGAAACTACATGTGCGTTTACATTCTCAGAGCCCACCTCCAGTGACACACTTCCTCCAGCAAGTCTTATTCCACCTAAGATCTCCACACAGGACCACCGACAGGAAGTTTTCAAGTGCTTGAGACTATGGCACCTTTTACATCCAAACCACCATACACACAGTGAATGGACACCGTCTACTGGGAAGTGATTGACCAGTGGCTGTGGATGCATCCTGGCTCCCTCTCTGCTAAGGTCCATACCCATTTCTTGAGTTCCTCAAGTATGACCTGCTTGTCATTCTTCACTGTCTTCCTTCCTTCTGGGGCCCGCATTCCTCTCTCCTTCCTAAATTGACTAGGCTTGTGCACTCAACCCTTGTCTCAGTATGTGCCTGTGGCCAGCAGGGTCCACACTGAGATATCTAGCCTTTATGATCAGTAGACGGAGGGCAGGCTGGTTCAGTGAGAAGACTTGAGGTACTGTGCTATCACAACGAGACCCTGGACTGGGTATTCAATTCCTGTGTGTCCCCTGCCATCATCTGAGGGCCAGGACTACCAGAGGTGTCCTGAATCACATGAGCAAATGCTCCTGACCCATGGTAGATGCTGAGTTAGGAAAGCTGTGATCACTGTTACGTGCTGTGGAAAATATGAAAGCGACCCAAAGGTCTGATTCTTAGCACAGTGACACCAGGATGGAAACTCAGGGAATGGCACTGATTGACAAGGATGAGGCAGGCAGAGGACATTTGCCTGGGTTTCTTGACATAGGCCCCACTGCCCTCTGGGGGGAATCCCAGCTCTAGAAGGAAGGGATAGGATCTCTGGAAGTGTGGTAAAGTGATGGAGCACTGAGGTGTTGCCGATCTGTGTTTCTGTCTTGTTGTTGGGGTGCCGGCTGCTGACAGGCCACTCTGGGTAGGCGACCGCAGTCTAAGATAGCAGATCCTGCCCGTGAATCTCTAGGTGAGAAACAGCAGGGGCTGGGATAGATGCTGTAGTTCTCAAGCTTCTGGGCACCAGATGCCGCTGGGAACCACAAGGAGTTGAAAATGGGAGCCCACAGGCCCTTGATGAGCCAGGGATGAGGGTGGGGGTATCTAGCTTAGCATTGAGTGCCAGGAGTATGGAGTACCAAGCGGCTTCTATGAGAGACTTAGGTGTGGCTCTATATGGCTAAGCTTTCCCCCTCTTCAGTCCTTGATGAAGGAGACAATTCTTGCTTGTCTAAACTGCTTTATTCATGGCAGATGAAGATGCATACAACTTACTCAGGGTAAACCAGAGATTAAATACCTTTGGCAGGAAAGGATGCCTAGGCAGAGAAGCTCATTGGCTAAACACTCGGGGCCTGTCTAGATACCTCATTAGCATGAAGAACTTTAGGTTCTATGTATGCAATGTGAGCAGTTGTCATGGGCCTCTTATTGGGGTGTCCTGGTCACATGCTCCAGGACAGGAACCTGATCAGGGGCTAGTTCAAACTCCTGTCCTTCTCAATTATGAGATTTACTGGGGTTCCGAACTCGCTACTACCTTACCAGTTCTGTCTGGTGTCACAGTCCACTGCCCCACAAGGTACAGACTAGGGAGTTTCCAGGAAAGCCTCTGAGTTGCCTGACCTGGTGGCAAAGGCTCATAATCCCATCTACTCCTGGGATCAAGCAGGAAGGTTGCAAGTTCAGAGATAGCTTAGGCAACTTAGTGAGACCCTGTCTCAGGGTAAGGCTGGAGATGTAAAAGTGCCACAGCCTTGCCTAGCAAGTGCAAGGCTTCAGATTTGATCTCTTGTACAGAAAAAAAAAAAAGTTTCTGAATTCTGTTTCCTCTGTGGGTTGAACTTGTGCATCCTAAGTCCTCACCTGGGCCCGATCTCCAACAGCTCTGGGAGCCTCGTTTGGTAGCTGCACTCACAACCCCCATTTTGGGGCCAAGATTTCACTTCAAAGCATTTATTACCCGTCAGTGTGATAAATGAAAAGTCATATTTTACTGTGAATTATCCCCAGTCTGTGTGAAGCACAGATCTATGCCTAGAGAGTTATTAAGTACTTACCACAGAATCTATAAAAACCTCATCATTTTCCCAAGGTCCGCCCCCGAGACGAGACGGAGCGGGGAGGGGCCATTGCCTCAGTGGTGGAGGGGCTGAAAAGGGAGGACTACAAAGCCCAGCTAGGTGCTCAGCTCAGGGAAGACACGTAGGTGAAATCTGGGGTAGCTGACTTTCTGTTTGGTTGTGACTTTGGGTAAATTTCTAGGACGTGGTTTCCCCTCAGAAGAAGTAGGCATGGGGAAGAATGGTTTTGGAAGTTGTGAGCCATGGGCCGAACAATGGCCAATACTATAGTTTAGTACTGAAATGGAATAAGGCTGACAACAGTGACTCTATTCATTAGTTAATTTATTAAGTGTGTGTGTGTGTGTGTGTGTGTGTGTGTGTGTGTGTGTGAGAGAGAGAGAGAGAGAGAGAGGAGTGTGTGTGCTTGTGAGAGAGAGAGGGGTGTGTATGTGAGAGAGGTGGGGAGTGTGTATGTGAAAGAGGAGTATGCGTGTGTTTGAGAGAGGAATATGTTTGTGTGTATGTGTTTGTGGGGAGTGTTTGTGTGGGGGGCATGTGTGTGGAGGTCAGAGGACATCTTTCAGGAGTCAGTTCTCACCTCTCACCTCTCTAAAGCAGGGTCTCTGTTGTTTCTGCTGCTGTGCTGTGTACTTGAGGGTAACTGTGAGCTTGTCAGTAATTGTCCTGTCTCCGCCTCCCATCTCGCCACAGGAGTCCTGGGATTTATAGACACGCACCATCACATCCGTTTTACACGTATCCTAGGGTTTGAGCTCCGGTTATAAGGCTTCCTTAGCTACAGCTTTTACCTCCTGAGCCATCTTCTCGGCCTGACAAAGTGACTCTGATTCGCATTCTGCAGAACTACTGACTTAATTGTGGCACACAGAGAGGACAAATTGTTTAATTCTTTTGTCTGATTAGGGACCCTGCGCATCAGTCAGGACCCTGGCAGGAGCCAGATGGCGGGAACACATTATGATAATTCCAGCAGGGTTTTTAGTAAAGAAATGATTTGTCAAGGTGTGGGCAGGGTGGTGGTGGGGAATCCCACCAGGTGTTACAGGGTTAGTGACAGGTGTAGTGCGATGGAGCTGACACTTAGGCGGAGAGGAACAGAGAAGGAAGCGTGATCAGAATCTATAGTGTCCAGGGTTGTGTCACGGAGGCTGCTCAGAGCGGCTTGTGACTTCTTGTCTAAGGTGGTCCTGCAGGAAGGGATTCTGGGATGTGGGTACCTATCTTCTCTCCCCGACTCCACTGCATGATTTCAGGATGTTCAGACCCAACAGGAGCCAGAGGCAATCAGGACCTAGGCTGGGTTTTAGGTGAACAGAGTGAAGATAGAGAAAGACCCAAGAGAGCCAGGAGAGACCTTGCCTCATCATAGGGTTCTGCACCTCCATGTTGGCTGCAGCTGCTGGAGGTGTGCCTTCCCTACCTGACTCCTAGTTCCCCTTTCTCCTGTTTTAGAAACTGAAAGCTTCCTAAAAGCAAGCCCCAGTCAGCTTCCCTGTAAATCCCCCAGGGTTAACAGCAAGCTGTGGTGCTGAGCTTGCAGAAGAGGATGGTGGTAGCATCCAGGGTGAGGTTAGTGTCCCTTGTTGACACTCTGCGTCAGCCCAGGACCTGCCAGCTCTGCTCTTCTTTGTTGACTCCATGCTGAAGCTGCCTCTGGGTCTCAGGACCAATAGACCGATGGGATTAAAGGTTCCCGTGACCTCGAGGACTCCTGAATACCTGGAGCAGAATCACTCCTGCTTCTCTTCCCACACGTACTTTTCCCTTCAGGTGCCCTGCCCAGCGGCATATCCCAAAGCAGAGCCTCACTTCTGCCTTGAGATCTGTATCTCCCTCACAAGCTCTCTCACTTTCCCCTCAGTTCCCTTGCCTCTCCCCAGGAACCCCTACTTCCTCCCAGAGACCCTCACTTGCTCGCAGAGACTCTCAGAGACACCCACTTCCTCCCAGAGACCATCAGGTCCACTCAGCCTTGCTCTATCTCATTTCTACCTTGCAGATAGACCTAGGGCTAGACTCCTCTTTTAGGTCCAGCTCTTTGCTGAGAGGCATTGACAGACCGGCTTCCTCTTAGGCATAGGTCTGTGAGGACTGGTGTAAGCACAGGGAAATGTTGGTCATCAATGATTTTTGCCTTAGGCCCAAGATTTCTTTCTCCTGGTCTGCTGTCATGGAGTCTGAGGAACTCTGGAATGGGGGAGGGCGCAAATCGAGGGGGAGGGGGAATCTTGGAGTCCATTCTTTCCAACATGCCCTTTGAGGGGTCCAGTTCCTGTTTGAATAACTCTAGGGACAGGAGACTCCTCACTCTTTAAGGCAGCTTGTTACCTAGTTGAGAAGAGCCCTGGCTGTCTTTAGCATTTTGCTGCTGACAGAGGGTATGCTGAATGGTGGTATAAAGAGAATGCCAGACACCTATGTGACATAGGCCATCACCACTGTGACATTAACTGGCCTCACCTGTGTAGCTTCCTAGAGAGCTGGGAAGTGCAGGGTGCTTCCTGCTCTGCCTGGCTGAGTCCCTGCACCCTCACCCCCATCCTCTGGCCACAGCTTTAGGTCTTAAGCTGCCAATCACAGGAATCTGGATTAACTACTGGTCCACAGGCATCTTGGAGCATGTCAGACTATCTGCTACCTGCCTCATTTTTGAAGGCTCACCTAGCAGTTCTTCTTGGAATCCTACCTGGGGCCTGCCTGCTTCTCATATATCCCAAGCTTAGCTTCCAAGTACCCACTACCCTGGGACCCCATGATGCCTCTCCACACCTTCTTATGCATCTTTTCATTTAGCTGTGGGCTTCTAGACTGTACCCCTCACTATGAGGAGTTGGGGGAGCAGAAAATTGAGGGACAGAACTCACAACTAGTGACTAAGTCCTTGGTCCTCTTTGCGAGGACCTCTAGGAAGACCACTGTCTTCCAGATCCCTGTGAAGTCCTCCCACCTCCCCACCCTCACCATGGCTGAGTCCCCCGCTCTCTTCTCTCCACCCTTGCCCTCCCCTACCCTGCTTCCAACCCCATCTTGTTGCACCACCCTTCTTCCCCCCTCCAGATTCCTGTCCATATGCCTGCTCAAATTCTAGATGTATTTATGTTGTTGTTGTTGTTTTTTGGTTTTGGCCTGTGCATCAGCACCAATAATGTCTGATTTTTTTTTTGTGTGTGGAAGAATTAGAAAATCCAGGTAAGTGTAAAGAGGATATGGGTGTATATCTTTACAGATTTATATGAAGATATTTCCCCCTACGGGAATGGCATCTCACCATAGGTATTATACTGTGACCTGCCATCTCACTTGAAATATATGGAGACATTTTTCTATGTCAATAAATGTCCTCCCTACATAGTGGTTTACAGCCCTGCTATGCTCTGCGATGTGGGTCAGGACTGGGGCACTGAGAGTGCAGAGTGGGATGCCCTCCCCTCTCCCTGCATGCTGTGACCTTGCGCCATCCTCCCTGGTCTGTTGGCATCCGTCCCTGGATTCTCCTCATCCTCCTTCTCAAAGTCTAGTCAGAGCTTGGCTGGACATGTGTTTCTGTCTTCCCACTTTGTCTCTCATCCTGGAACCCTGGAGCCCTCAGCGACACTGCAGCTCAGGGCATGCCTGGGTGCGGCTGCTCAGGGGCAGTAGATAGGGGTGCTGGCAGGGAACTAGATGTTGAGTGCTGTAGGGGTTTTAGTTAGTACATTTTCCTGTCTCTCCCTCCCTAGTTGTTTGCTTGTCCATGTTGCCTCCCTGTCTTTAGGCTCAGGTCAGAAGTCACCTTGTACAGAAAGCTTTCCCTTCCCTGAATGCCCATACTACATCATCTTTTCTCGGTTGTGGACCTTGTCACAATCAGTTATGCAATCACAATCAGTTGTAATTAGTTACCATATGGATGAATGTCATGGTAGACTGTTGACTTTGCTATTGACTGGCTGTGTGACTTTGTTACTTTTTTGTTGCTGAGAAGAAACACTATGATCAAGGCAATTTATGGAAGAGAGAGTTTACTGGGGGTTTGTTTACAGTTTTAGAGAGTTAGCTCATGACTACCACAGCAGGGAACATGGCAACAGGCAGGCAGGCATGGCACTGGAGATGTAGCTGAGAGTTTACAAGGTGTAATAACACCCTCGAGGAGGGAGGGAGGAAAGAAGGGAGGGAAGGAGGGAGAGGTTGGGAGGGAAAGAGGGAGGGAGGGAGGGAAGGAGACAGAGACAGAGACAGAGACAGAGGCAGAGACAGAGACAGAGACAGAGACAGAGACAGAGAGATTTAACTGGGGATAGCATGGGCTTTTGAAACCTTCAAGCCTTCCCCACTGACATACCTTCTTCAACAAAGTCACACCTCCTAGGGCCATTCTGAATGATACTACCACAGTGATCTAGGGCAGACTCCTGAGACTCAATTTCACCTGTAAGATGGAGACAATATTACCATCCCTAATCCTGAGTTACCTATCACTGCCTCATTATTGCTTGTGTCTGCTTTACTAGATGCAAGATTCTTTGTGTCTTTCCTACTGTGTTTCCCACTCTTGGGCCCAGTACAGGGCCTGGTACTGAGCTAGCTACAAGTGTTGTGGCCTCAGGGATTGAGAATAAAATCCTAACAAGGAAACTGAGGTCCAGGGAAGAATCATGGCTTGTGATTGTGTGGAAAATGGGCAGTGTCACCAGGCCACAAGGGCAGGGCTTCAAGCCTTTCCTGGAGTCTCCTCTACATGGAGGAATCTTAGTCCTTCCACCAACAGTTGGAGGAACGAATATTGTGTTTAAGAATGTTCTGGGGGACTGGAGAGATGGCTCAGAGATTAAGAGCACTTGCTGCTCTTCCAGAGGTCCTGAGTTCAATTCCCAGCAACCACATGAAAGCTCACAACCATCTATAATGAGATCTGATATCCTCTTCTAGAGTGCAAGCATACACACAGGGAGAACACTATACATAATAAATAAATAAATCTTAAAAAAAAAAAAAAAAGCTCTTTCTGCCATCTTGGCACCTGTGGAGGCCTGCTGGGAACAGGACTTCTAAACAAAGCAAGTATGTCTGGAAGGCTGTGGTGCAAGGCCATTTTTGCTGGCTATAAGTGAGGTCTCCGGAACCAAAGAGAGCACATGACTCTTCTTAAAATTGAAGGTGTTTATGCCAGAGATGAAACTGAGTTCTACTTAGGCAAGAGATGTGCTTATGTGTACAAAGCAAAAAACAATACAGTGACTCCTGGAGCAAACCAAACAAAACCAGAGTGATCAGGGAAAAGTAAAAAGGGCCTACGGAATCAGAGGTACGGGTCATGCCAACTTCCGAAGCAACCTTCCTGCAAAGGCCATTGGACACAGAATCCGTGTGATGCTGTACCCATCCTGGATTTAAACTAATGGAGAATAAATAAATAAAAATAGATTTGTGCTCTTGTAAAAAACAAAATGACAACAATACAAAAACAAAAAAACCACAGAAAGAAAGAAAGAAAGAAAGAATGAAAGAGAGAGAGAGAGAAAAGAAAAGAAAATAAAGAAAGAAAGAAGGAAGGAAAGAAAGACAGACTGCTGCTCTGGACTAGAGAGATTGTTTAGTGGTCCAAAGCACTTTCTGCCCTTGCAGAGGACCCAGGCTTGGCTCCCAGAACTCATACCAGGTGGCTCACAACCGCCTGTAACTCTAGCTCCAGAGGATCTGACACCCTCTTCTGGACTCTGTGGGCACCATGCATGCAAGTACATACATGCATGCAGGCGTGTGGGGAGTAGAGGAAGCTCTGAATGAGTGTGCAAGGGGCAGATAAACTTCTGGGTGAACGTGTACTGTTGACACAGCCATGGCCAAATCAATCACCTCAATGGCTCAGACCCATGGGAATGGCAAGGCCTTCCTCAGGTAAGGTTCAGTGAGTGGGTGAAGCTTTCTTTCTGTCTGTGTGCAGAGGCTGACTGCATGTGCAAACGCTGAAAATGTCAGCTTTCTCCTCCAGGAGGTCTACAGAGCCCTCCTACCAAGATAAGCCAAACCTGCCTCCTTCTTCAGCTGGGCACAAACCTGCCTCCTGGATTGCAGGCTGATGATGTTGCTGCGTTCCATCAGAGCACACGCACAGCCCACCAGCTTTGCTGTGCCTGTATTTGTGTTTCTGTGCTGCTCGTATTCTCTCGTGCCCTCGTCAAGGATTCAGAACTAAGTCATGCAGGAAAGGTACAGGACCAAGTTGCGAAGGAAAGGCACAGGCAATCACACATTTTAAAAAAGTATTTTCTACCCAGGGGCTGGAGAGCTGGCTCAGTGGTAAGGAGCACTTCTTGACCTTGCAGAGGACCCGGGTTCAGTTCCAGTTATTCACACGAAGGCTCACCACCATCGTCACTCCAGTTCCAGGGTCATGTATCTCTGTGAATCTGTGACCAGTCTGCAGTCTGTTCTACATAGTAAATTCCAGGTCAGCCAGGGCAACATTGTGTGTGTGTCTGTGTGGGGTGTGTGTGTGTGTGTGTGTGTGTGTGTGTGTGTGTGTGTGTGAAAGAGAGAGAGAGAGAGAGAGAGAGAGAGAGAGAGAGAGAGAGAGAGAAAGGAGGCTAGGGCCCTCTGCACCCTGGTACCCCTGCTGCCCTGCTCCCTAACTTCTGATCTATCCAAATCATGTCCTTGGTGGGGACAGAAGGGTAGAGGCTGTGATGCTTAGCCTGGTAGCTGCTGAATGTTCTAGAGGAATCTCAAGATGGCTTCATTTTCTGTCCCAGAGTTGAAGGAACACGTGGTTGTTGCTGAGTTCTGGGAATATCTTGGCTGCAAGGTAGGAAGAGGTTAGGTGGAAATAGGAAAGGAGAATAACCTGCTAAGCACATAAGGGGTAACCTGGGCTAAGTGGTCTCCTGGACTCTCTTGCCTAGATTCCTGAGGCCTCTATTGCTGGAGAAAATGCATAGGGAGACCATATGATTTGGAATTTGAGTCTTGGCCTTGCTATGTCCTATCTGCATTATCTTGAGCATGTCATTTGACCCCTCTGAATCACAGTTGCCTCGTCTATAAAACAAATGTCACCGTACTGTTCCCAAGCTGTGGAGATGAAATGTTGTTATCTGTGTGCCCAGCATCCACCAAATCCTCAGCCCTCTGGTTTCCTCTCACATTCTTTTTCTTCGTGAATACTTCTTTTCCTTTCTAACATAGAGAGCCTGGGGGCCTGAGGAAATCAGGACTGTCAGGTCCCAGAGTCCTGTGGATGCTCCATTCCACTCAGCAAGACTTCCTGCCTCGTACCTCTCCCCCAGGCTTGCTGGGATCTAGACTCCAGCTTCCGGTACTCCTCCATGCCCACATTTTACCAGACTGCTGCATTCTTGCTTAAAACCCAACTCAAGCAGACTGGCACTTCCTTGTCAAGCCCAAAGCATGCTTCCAGAGGGACATCAGTGTGTGCTGCCATCCTGGTAAAGGCAGACCCACACGTTGCTGGGGAGGCAGGCTCAGAGGTGAAGTCTCACTGAGGATCTTTCTAGAATGTAGACCATCAGTTGAAACATAACAGTGCTGCCAGTGCTCAGGAGATGATCCCTCCTCACGTTATACAAGAGCAGCGATACCCGAGGGGTGGTGGCTTGCCAGGCTCTAAGAACACAGCTGGGGTGAGCTGGGAGCCAGAACTGGTTTTCCCCACTCTCATCTGGAGCTCTGACATCACACATTGTCCATGGTGTGGCTCCTCTGGCTGTCTAGGCCCTGGGACTGGGAAACTCATGCCTATCCTTTGCTGTGGGATATCTGGACTCTAAGGCATCAGAAAGTCTGATGTGACTGGACTGAGTAACTTCAGGACCTCTGGCAACATGGTTCCAGGTGGTAGACTTCTGAAGGTAAGGAGGCTTTTCTAGGCATGCTGAATTCCTTCCTCTCCCAGGCCACCATCGCTACTGCTGCATTTGGAACTTGAATCTCTCCTAAATTCTTGTGTGTGAAGGTCTGGGGTCGATGGGGGCAGAGCTACTGGGAGGTGGTGGACCCTTTACGAAGTGGGCCTTTACGAGAGGTGTTTCGGTCTTTAGGGGTGGACCCTTAAAGGACCTTGTGAGATTCTCTTTCTCCTTTGCTCCCCAGCCATGAGGTGAGGGGTTGTGCTATCTCTGGTCATATTCTGTCATATCCATTGTGATGAGTGGCTCTAGACCCAAAGGTAATGAGCCAACTGATTATGGACAGGAGCCTCTGAAACCAAGGGCCAAAGTTTTTATTAGTTGACTATCTTAGGGATTTGTTATAGTAATGGACACCCAACTGACTCAATAGGTCTACTCCTGGGAGTGAGGGTTGAGGAAGGTCCCAGTGGTCCCCATATTTGATAGAACTCAAAGAGCTTCTCCAGACTGGGGAAGCAAAAGGTTGTTAGGGAGACTTAGCCTGATGCCAACTGACTTCCCCAGAGAGTGGGGGACTACATGCTGTTGTCCCATCTGCAGGCTGAGTCCCAGCTATGTTTTCAACCTTCCCCTGAGACGCACATTTTCACCTTTTC
>JANHMN010000002.1:37754104-37770817 GCA_030674055.1 Rhabdomys pumilio
CCACCTGCCTCTGCCTCCCAAGTGCTGGGATTAAAGGCTTGCGCCACCACCGCCCGGCGCCATGGAGCTTCTTGTTCACAGCTCAACTCCAGTTGGCTGGAATTGCATATGGCAGGTGTCGAGGGCCAGTACCACACTTTCATCAATGCTCAGAGCTTCTGAAGGCCCTATCCTGATTGGCTCTGATCACAAGTGGTGGGTCTGCTCTCCAGGAAGTTGCAAGTTCACATGAACAATTCATACAGCCGTCCAGACTCCACAGTGTCAAGACTCTGGCTTGGGTAGTAGTTGGCATTGCTTCCCATGAGTTTTAGGCTTGGTTAGGGCTGGGAGATATGCTTCTGACACAGGATAAAGAGAAACAAATGATTGTGGACTAACCTGAGCTCATAGCAGCCTGAGAAAGGGCCGTCGGTTATTGGTATTTGGGGCAAGAAAGAGGAATGTCTGGGAAGACTTCCTGGAGAAGGAGTCAGGGCAAGGTGAGAGGCAGGGGGTGGGGTCTGTGGGAGATGGTGGGTGGGTACTTATGCCCAAGCATGCCAGGTGCAGGTGCAGAAACTCAGCCCTGTTAGGTGGCCTCAAAGGACATCGCTCACCAACACATATGCGCTGATTTTCAAAGTTCACCTTTATGAACATCTGCTTGTTTTCTCCCCTGATAAAGGAAAATAGTTTCAAACATAAATCCTGGAGTGGCTCCAGGGATGGCCCCTCCCCAAACCCCATCCCTGACTGCAGGGCCTGAGGGGGTAGACAGTGTGCTGCTTCCTGTGTTTATCACCGCCAAGCAGAGCTCTAGTGGCAGAGCTGACAGCTTGGTCACGTGAAGGTAATATACAGAGGCTTGGGAGAGGGCCCTGGAGAGGAGACTTGGTGTTTGTCCTTCAAATACAAAGTCACTCTATTTATTTATTTATTTATTTATTTATCTATCTATCTATTTATTTGGTGCACGAGGACAGCTGCTTACAATTGTGCTGGGGGTGGGGGGTGAGCACAGGACTTAAAAAGGGGGTGATGGCGAGAAGTTTGTT
The DNA here is from genome assembly GCA_030674055.1 of Rhabdomys pumilio. Taxonomy (NCBI): domain Eukaryota; kingdom Metazoa; phylum Chordata; class Mammalia; order Rodentia; family Muridae; genus Rhabdomys; species Rhabdomys pumilio. The sequence goes on from JANHMN010000002.1 coordinate 37,755,142, forward strand.
CCTCTGCAGTGCCTTGAGAAGCACCATCCAACGGCACCCTTGTGGTTTCAGCCTTGACGGTTGCCAGATGGTGGTCTCCCTCATCCATTTATTTCCAGGACTATTCGGGAGCGTTGACTCCTGGGACCCTAGAATCCTGTATTTCTGGAGGCTCTGCCCTCACATTTAAGATGTCCCAACCCGGACTGGAGATGCTGTGGTTGATGCTAGGGGTTCCACACTCACCCCAGAGTCCTCTCTTTCTCGAGGGAGCCCTCTGTGGTTTTCTCACTGGAGTCTCTCGTGTTGAATTCATAGACGTCAGAATTATTTCCTTCCTCAAGCATTTTGTGATTGTTTTTAAGCTGCATCAAGGGTTCTGCGGGATGCTTACTCCCTGTGGAGGTGAGAAAGGTTCTAGTTCTCACTAATACTCCAGGGATTCGGGGAGGGCTATGCTGCAGGGACAGAAGAGAACCCAACTGCACTCTATTCTGCATTAACTTCCTTTGAGAGAGAGGTCCCAGAACAAAGCCCCCATCTAGATATTTCTTCCCAGGCCTGAAATCCATGTGGTAAGTCTTCTGTTACAGATGCATTCATTGTCTTCTGGTTACAGACTCATTCATTGTCTTCTGGGTAAACCACATGTGAAAAGCCTCTCTGGGGAACCCGAGGAAGCCTAAGGTCACCTTAGATTCCTGGTCACACCTTAAAGATTTCGTTCCCAGCTCATCTGGCTTGACTGAAGAGCTATGAAGCTGGGAGTTGGGGGGAGCAGCTGGAAGAGACTGCTCCTCATTGCTGAGTCAGTGTGCTATAGAGAGTGTACTCTCTGTGACTTGCGGCTGGCCCCTCTGCAGCCTTAATGGGGACCTGCCTCCTTATTCACTGTAACCCCCAGAGACCTTCGTTTAAAACCCCATGATAGGAATTCTCTAGGAAAAGGCTTACTACTAGATGCTGTGGGTCAGGTTATCCCATGGTAGCAAGATCCATCTTTTTACACAGGCAGAGGTCTGGTTGTTAGTTCTGCAAAATGTTCTCCAAGTGGCAGAATAGGACATGAGCTGCTTCCAGCTTAGCTCATCCACCTCCCTACCATAGGCCTTCTGGACACCACATGGGAAGATGCAGCAGGGTGGTCATTTCTATGGTAACCTGAGACTAGGAGTGACACAGGTCACTTCTCCTGTGAACTCACTGGTCAGGGCTAGATATGTGGCCTCATCCAACTGCAGAGAGGTTGGGAAGTATGGGGAAACCGTCCATGTAAATATTAGGTAAGCATAGCAGCTTCTACCAATCTCTGACTCTCAGGACCAAGTGGCTTGGATTACCCCCAGAGCACGGGAAGATGGCTGCCTGGATATATGAAGAGTAACCTGCCTCAGAATAATTGAGGTGCAGTAGATGGGAGACTCTAGAAAACATCTTAGACCTACCTCCTCCTCCTCATCCCATGTTATAGATGATTAACAGGTAACCTAGAGAGTCATACCAAGTAATTGCAAGTCACACAGCAATGTGGACCACAGCCGGCCTAGCCAGTGCTCCCAGAGCCTACAAGTTCAGCACATCTATCCACACACCCTTCCATGGCCTATTCCTATGGGCAGCTGGGAGGTCAAGAAGAGTGGTGGAAGGATCTTGCTGGAGCTATGGAGTTGGGGTCCTAAGACCAGGCAGGACCTGGTCAGCATTCTTCACCTGTCTCCATTCATCCTGAGTGTGATGGCCAATTAGCCAGTGTGCACCATTATCCTGCCTTAACAACCACTTTAGATGCAGCCAGCATGGGCGTGCATGACAGCCACGATGGACGACGACATTTGTAATTAGCAGAGACATCGGGGAAGGAGAAATGGGAAGCTTTTATAGTCAAGCAAACCTCAGAATTGAAATAACTCTGCTAATTGTGCCTGCGTGCTTATTAACATGAAGGCAGTTAGTAAATAACACTGAGTCTGGAGCTTCTTCACCCCATTGTCTCTGGGGGCTGAGACCCACCGTGGAGGCAGCTTGCCCAGAGATACTGAGCTCAGATGTGAGCCGATTGCTGTTCCGTTCTCAACACTTTGACTGCACTCATTCTGTGCCCAGGGTTGTAAAGAAACTGTGGAGAAGCAGAGGAAATCTGTCTTTGATATAGTTTTCTTTTCAATACTGGGTGTTGGACATAGGGTCTCAAACATGTTAAACAAGCATTTTGTCTTACTAATAGTATACTAATAGGTGCAATACTAATGCACACCATCTTACTAATTAATTCATTAAAACACCAGGGATAAAAGCTAGAGCCTTTTACATGCTAGGTCTGTGGTTCTTAACCTGTGGGTCTCAGCCCCTTAGGCAAACCTCCAAAAGGGTTTTTAACCTCCAAAAATATTTACATTATGATTTGTAACAGTGGCAAACAAAAATAAATTTTATGGCTGGAGGCTCAGGGCAACATGAGGAACTGTGTTAAATTTTATGGTTGGGGGACATTTAGCACAACAGAGGAATTGTATTCAAAAGTCTCAGCATTGGGAAAGTTGAGAACCGCTGCCCTAGACAAACACAAAACACTGGCTACATCCCAGCCTTTTTTTCCTTTTCCCTTTGAGATAAGGCCTCCCCGAGTTACACAGGCCGTCCTTGAACTCATTCTGCATCCCAAGCTGTCCTTGAATGTGCGATCCTCCTCCCTCAGCCTCCTGAGAAGCTGGGATTATAGGCCTGTGCCATCAAGCTTGATAGGCTCTGATGTTCTTAACTGCAGGTTGAGAACAAAACTGGGGCTTTGTGTCTGGCAAGGATTTCTCTCTGGCATCCTGGAGATCCAGGGGGAACAAAGGAAGAACTCAGAGAGCCTGTGAACTTGGCCAGGAAGGAGTCCATCTCCATCTTCACTAAGCTTTCAGTGAAATTGAGGATTTTGTTGTAGATGTGGGCAACCAGCTACAATAGAATTGGCAGAAGTCAGACTTATCAGTAATAGGAATCATGGGTGTTTCCGAGCCTTATTCCAGAGGTTTAAATATCCTGAGAAACAACTTTAACTCCTTACTGTTTTCTGCAACTAGATCCTGTCCTTGAAAAAAAAAAAAAGCATGTATGTGACTAAAATGTGCATTTTTCTTTTAAAAGCCCCACTGGATGATGCCTGAGGAAATGGCTTCCCTTGCAATCCTATACATTATGCTTTGGTCTTTTAAAAGGCAGGATTCTGAGAGAGAGTACACAGGCTTCACCAGATCTGCAAAGGCTGACATAAGGCAAAGATGGGAAAGAGAGAACCCCCACTACCTCTTGCCAGAGATCATTCTGCATGTGGAGGGACCCTGGCTGCCCCTTGTCCTGCTTTGTCTGGAGCTGCTGGCCTCTTTCTACTCCATGCTCCAGGTCTGGGAGTCAGAGCTCTGCCCCTGGTATCAGTGAGAGAGATAGCATTTGGCTCCTAGCTCCATCTTGGGCAAGGTGTGAAGCCACTCCGTGCCTCAGTTTCCACATATGTACAGCCAGGATGACCATGCCGGAAGGCCTAGTGAGAGGATTTGTGTGCAAGAGTGCTTGCTGCATATGCCTTAGGACCTGAATTTAGCTCCTCAGTGCTCATGTCAGTAAGCCAAACTTGGCAGCACGAATCTGTAATCCCAGCACTGGAGAGCCAGAGACAGGAAAATCCTGGGATTCGCTGGCTAGCCAGTCTAGCTGAGTTAGAGAGTTCCAGATTTGGTGAGAAATCTTGCCTCAAAAAGTGGTAAAGGAAGACACCTGACCTTGACTTCTGACCTATATGTGCACATACATGTGCACACATGTACTTATACATAAGTTAACCTGGAACTCCATGCTCGGGAAGTCCCTCCTCACAGAGAATCCATGGAGACTTTCCTATGGGACAGAGATCCTGCCATTCATCTGCTCTGCAAGAACAGAGCACCAATGAGCCAGAGAGACAGCAGACCAGGCAGAGCTCTGACTCCCAGACCTGGGGCATGGTATGTGAGGCAGTGCCCCAGCAGACCTTGTACAATACAGACGCTTTCATAGCTGAAGACAAATCCTGGCACAGGTGGGTTTGTGTTTCTTTTGATGAGCTGAAGTCACCCTGCTGCACAGAAAGGCTTCAAACGCAGTTTACAATTCACTGGGCCTGACAGCTTCAACATTCTTCATGCCTAGAGAAATGCGAACAATACATGTTATTCCATACTTTGCATATAAAGTGAGACTTTATTAATATCTTTATGTCACAGTGTCAGAGTCACATAATTCTGAATCTTATAAAACATGGAGATACCTGTTGCTAAGTGACTTGGATGTCCAGCTGTGTGGTAGGGCTAGCCTGTGAGCTGGTAGGAAAGATCCAGCTTCACATGTGTGTGTCCCCTGTGTCTAGTACAGTGCCTAGTGCCAGCTCAGGAAGGGCCATCCAGTGAGCACAGTCTGATCTAAACCAATGCTATTCTGTTGGTTCTAGCTTGGGGGACAGGGAGACTCCCTGGAAAGTGATTGTGCTGTTTTGAATGTGAAATGTTCCCCATAGGCTCATGTATTTGAACACTTGGTCCCCAACTAGTGACACTATTTTAGAAGGTTGTCAAGGCTTTAGGAGCTGGAGTCTCAATGAAGGAAGTGGGTCACTGTGTGTGGGCCTTGGGGTTTCATAGTCTGGCCCCACTTCCTGTCCATTTCTCTGCTTTGTGCTGGTCAAGCTGTTAGACTATAAAGAATCCCAGCTGCCCCAGCTAGAGATGCCCTCACCACCATGCTGTCCCTGCTATGATGGATGGTACCCTCAAACTGTTGCATGTAATTTTAAAATGCACACTTGCTCCTTACCCGATGCCACAGCAGTCATCTCACCCAGCTCCCACGGCTAGCTCTGCCAAACCTCTAACAACCATCCTGTGACTGTGCCCTTTCTCCTGCCCACCTGAGTCGACACGGATGGAAAACACCAGACAGCCTTAATATTTTAAAGCCAGCCAGATAACACAACTGCTGGGCAATGAATATCCTGCCCCATCCTCCTTAGCCTCCACTGGGAGACCCACATGTCCACAGTCTCATCTGACCCCTTCTCTCTCTTCTCCTCTTCCTCCTGGGACCTGGAAATCTTTCCCCCAGTAATTGGCTTCTGCTGTCTTTACTGACCAGTTAAAATGGGGAGAAGGTTTACAGGGAATCACCAGAGTAGTGATCCACTCCTCATAGGGGCAACCCTTCTTGAGGAAGCAGAATTAACATCAAAATACAAGCAGCAGCAAGGCAGTCCACAACAACATCACATGGTGGCTCAGGATAAACCTTCCTCTTTAGTTTTTTTTTTTTTGTCTGTCTGTCTGTCTGTCTGTCTGTCTGTCTGTCTGTCTGTCTGTCTGTCTGGTATTTGGTTCCAGCAACAAAAGGAATAATGGCTACAGTGGTATTTCCATGGACTTTTGTTTGTTCCAGGTTTACTGCCACCTTTAAAAAGTGAAGAGAGGGAAGAACATGGCAGCTGATAATGATAAGAGGGCCAGGCAGCAAGGACCACAGCAGCAAGCAATAGAGGAAACAGTCTACATAGAAAAACTACATTCAGGATGAGGAGAAGCTCAGGGCATTGGTCTGCCAGCAATGATGACCAATTTCTGGGTCACTTAACCAAAATTGAGGAGACGCTGTTCAAGTTATACACAGCCTCCTGAGTGAAATGAGGCTGGGAAGACTTGGGGATAGCTAGAATCAGAGGGCTACCGTCTTTCTCCTCTGTAAGAACCCTGCTCACAACTACCCAAAATAAGGGTGGCATTTGTCAGCTTCCCTTGCAGCTAGCTATGTCCATAAGACTAAACTCTGGATGAGCAGCAGAGGCAGAAATAGTGTTCACAGCTTCCAGGAGATGTCCGTGAAGAAACTAGAATACACTCATCTTCCTGCTAGCTGCAGTACAGATGTGATGACTAGTAAGGGAACAGCCACATCAAGCCGTGGTGTGAAGTGAGGGAAGAAGCCGTGGAGCTGCACGGTTGAGGGAGCAGTGGTTGAAGCTCGAGGCCCTGATATGGAAGGTACCAGAACAGTGCGGGGCCTTCACTGGAAACATTCCTGTGAAAGTTCGCCGACTTACAGAGCTTCTCCCTTGCCCAGTGACTGGGACTCAACCTGTCTGTTAGCTGCTGTGCTACATAGTCTAACCTGAAGGGGCAGGGTTAGATTCAAAGGAAGAAGGTTGGCACTTCAGTCCTGACAGAAAGTGGGGTTCCTCTTTCCAGAAGTGAAGTATTTAGTGAAAGGGAAGATTGTTTGGGGTATGAGATGTGAGGAGGGTGCAGTTCCTGACTTTGCCAATTGTGTATCAAGTGCTCTTGGGTGACTATCTCCTCATCTGAGGAGCAAGAACAAGGACCCCTCCTTCATGGGGTTGGGGGAATGAGAGTTGATGTACACAAAGGGTCTGATGGAGGCAGGTGCTCTGGGATCATGGGTTTGAGAAGCCAGGGACTTGAGCCCTCCCAGGCCGAGAGTTCCATCATGACTCTTCCTGCATCCCCGGAGCTGGAAGAACCCAGTGATGATCTAGGTCAGCACGGAATTCTGTGAGAATCGAAAGAACCGAAGAGCGCAGGGGAGGTGGGCTTGTTAGAGGTGGGGCATGGGTGCGTGCATGAGTGCGTGTGTGTAGCTGAGATAAGAGATCTGAATGGGATCAGAGTCTTAGTATGAGACAGTGGTACTTCCTGTTATGACTCCGATTAAATCCAAGGTCACAGGAGAGTTGGTTGGAGGAGCAGGCCCCAGAACCAAGCCCTCTCTGTGTGCAAGGATCCCCTCCCACACACCTCCAGGCCACCGCCCTTCTCCCTCTTCCCAAAGCCTGTATTTCCCCGATTAGGATGCTAATGAAGAGAAGGAGGAAGTAGGGGAGCTGTGGCGCCAGAGAAACACCCAGGATGGGGAGCCAGTGGCTAATTAAAGGCTCCATGTCAAAGAGGAATGCCAAGTAGGTAATTTCCATGTCATTTGAATAATGGGGAAAAAAACGTTTACCATCTCTCAAGTTTGCTTATTGAAAAGAGAGGAAGAAAGAAAAGGGAGGGGAAAAGGGCCGGAGGGGCGGCCACATGCTGTTGAAGAGGTTGGGGGTGGGGAGGAGCAAGGAGAGGGAGGGAGGGAGGGAGGGAGGGAGGGAGGGAGGCAGGCGCAAGTGTGAAGGGTTTTAGAAATTAGAAAGAATTTGGGCTAGTCAAGAGAGCAGCTGTGATGCAAGATCCCAGCAGAGCTTAGAAAAACCCTCATGTGTTGTACTGCCCTTGACAGTCGGCAAAGGTAGTCTCTACCCTTTGCCTCCCAGAATCCTTTGCTGCCCATAAGATGGGCTGTGAGGGGGGCAGAAAAGACATGGTGATGGTGGTGACCATGGTGGTGGTGATCATGGTGGTAGTGATCATGGTGGTGATGGTGATAATGGTGTTGATGAAGATGTTGGTGATGATGGTGATGTTGATGGTGATGGTAATGATGGTGGTGGTGGTGGTGGTAATGATGGTGGTGGTGATGGTGGTAATGATGGTGTTGGTGATTATGGTGATGTTGATGGTGGTGGTTATGATGGTTATGGTAGTGGTGATGATGGTGATAGTGATGGTGGTAGTAATGATGGCGGTGATGGCAATGATAATGGTGACCGTGGTGATGGTGATAATGTCGGTGATAATGACTGTAATGATTTGAGGTAACTCAAATGAGCTCCTAGGGGTGAGAATGAATGGCACAATGCCACATTTATTCATCAACCAATTGATTCAGCCATTCAACAAAGCCATTCGTTAAGGACAGACTGTGTTACCAGGCCTAGTGCCATGTGATAAAGATGCAAGGGAGAATAAGCCATTGTCCTGCTCCCAGGGAATTCTACAGAGAACGAAGGACAGGTAGAATCACCCACTGCTAGGTGTGTGAGCGCCAAGGACAGTGGGGAGCCTAGCCTGCTGTGGTGGCAGGGGCTCTGCAGAGCCTTTAAAGTGAGATTTCCAGTATGGTGGTTGTCAGATGATGAAGGGAAGGGTGTTTCAGGCTGAGGGAATGGCATATGTGGAGGCGTGAAGTCTACTGAGGGCTTCTCTTTCCCAGACAGTAGTGAGGGCTTACTGTAAGAGGTGGGTTGTACTCCCGGGGTAGGGCTAGGTTTGGAGGAGACAGTGAGACTACAGAGGCAGGTGTAGACAAAGTGTGGAGGCCTCATAGATTTTATCTTCAGGCCCCAGTATCCAAGATAGTCACCAGATAGTACTGAAGGATATAAAGTATTGCAAGTATAGGGAGTCCCCTGTCTCTCTGGAGCCACTCTGGGACCCAGGCTTCCCCAGGGTACTCAGTTGGGGCCTCTGAGTTCCTGTAGGTTCTGGGCTCCCAGAAACAGGAAGCTAAGTAATGGGTGGAAGGCCCCTGTGGCTCTGGCCTCCCCTCCCTGGTATTGATGATAGGTAGAGGGTCCCTGTGGCTCTGGCTTCCCCTCTCTGGTACTGACTACTTCTCTTTTTACTGTGACCAAATAAATATCTAATCAAAAAACTAACTCAAAGGAGAGATGTATTTTGGTTCATGGTTCAAGCATCCTGGTTGTCGGTAGCCGACATTAGAAGATGGCGCTGCCTGCCTGCCTGCCTCTTCAGATTTTTCTGGTAAACAGGTATTCTGCACATGCGTCTGCATGATTCTGGTGTGTGCCCCTCCCGAGTGGGCATATGCTAACGAGGTATTGTAGCCTTAACCAATCCTTGCATTGGCAACCCCTGCTCCTCTATATAAGCAGCAACCTCCGGCTGCACAGGGTCCCCCATAGTATTATTATTAGTTCCTGCAATAAAGGCTGATGAGAAGAATCCAACCGTGTTGTGTCTGCTTGCTGGACAAGTTGGGCGCGACACCTGGTGAGAAAGGTGTGGCAGCAGAGGGAGCCTCCACGGATGACAGCAGGAGTGTGGGACTGCGCCCTCACATCTCCACAGACCAGGGAGCAGAGAGCAGCGAACACTGGCATTCCGTGGGCTCCTCCACACCTTCTTTTTATTCAGCATGGAAGTCCAATTGATGACTCCTACACTAGGGTGGGGTTTTCCCTCTGCAGTTTATAGAAATGCTCCACTTCCCAGAGCTGTGATTCCTAAGTGATTCTAAATGTAGTCTGGTTAGCAATCAAGACTACGGCAGCATTCTGCTGTCTTAATTTCTGATGCTCTGATCCCCCACAAGCCTGGCTGACCTGGAGAATCTGCCTCTCCTAGGGATAGCTCACACTTGGGGATGCCAACCATATGTAAATCCATATTCCATCCACTTGCTTTATGGGTTTCTTCCACTCCAGCACTAAGCACCTAGAGACTGTCCTTCAACCTAGGACTCACTGAGACTATTCCAGCAAGGTGTGCCTCAACCCATCTACCTTGTGGTACACGTGACTGTTTTGGGGGAGGCCACAGGAATCCTCGTGACTCCCTCTTACTCCCCTGTGTCCCTGTTAAATCTGATGCTGCCTGTGCGGCTGTGCATGTCATGACACACTGTTCCCCTGAGACTGTTGACAAGCTCTTTTCAATGATAATTGTCTCCTCACCTGCTGGCCTCCCTATGCCTGAGTAAAGTACTACCTACATCAGTTACTTAGCGACACTTTACAAGACCAAAAACAGTATCTTCCACAGCAAACGCTTGCTGACACTAGTGATTTCTTTGGATAAGGACGTCAGGGATGCCCACTGTGGCATCTGGCTTAGATTTTCTCATGAAGTCCCAGATGGTGTGTTGGCCCAAGACTGAGGCTATCTGAGGCTTCTCTAGGGTTCTCTGTGTCTTAGTTAGGGTTTCATTGCTGTGAAGAGACACCACAACCAAGGCAGCTCTTATAAAGAACAACATTTACTTGGGGCTGACTTACAACTTTAGAGGTTCAGTCCATTATCATCAAGGTGGGAGCCAGCAGTGTTCAGGTAGGCATAGTGCAGGAGGAGCTGAGAGTTCTATATCTTCATCTGAAGGCCAATAGGAGAAGACTGGCTTTCAGTCAACTAGGACCAGGGTCTTAAAGCCAACACCCACAATGATGCACTTCCTCCAACAAGGCCACACCTACTCCAGTAAGGCCATATCTCCTAATAGTGCCACTCCCTGGGCCAAGCATATTCAAACCACAACACCCTGCATCAAGGATGTCCAGCTTCATGATGGCCTATCTACCTGACTATCAAGACAGCATTTGGAGAAGCCTGGATCCTCACCTCAAGGACCTCTCTGAGGCTATTTAAAGTGTCTTCACATCCTGGTACCTGGCTTTCCCTAGAGTGAGAGGGGACAGGACGGAAGTAGATGATTCGTTGGTGACCTAGCAGTTGTATCACCCATTGCTGGAGTAGAACACAGGAGGACATGGGCACCCGAGGACACCACAGCCTTCATCCCAGAGAAAAAAATCAAAGAGTAGCCTTGCGATGGGACTGTGATGTGGGATCGTATGTGCACTTCCAGCCTACTGAGTATGCTCTCTGTGGTAGGCTGGGCTCAGCCCGCTTTGCAGGACCAGGCACATGCTCCTGGCTTTCAGCTCCAGGGCATGTGCTCCTGGCAGTGGCAGCCTGCTGAGTTTCTCCTTTCCCATCTTTAATCCCATCGCTTCACCTTCTTCAATAATTGCAGTTCCCAGAGGGCTTTGCAGCAAACAATTTGCATAACTGGCCAAATAAGCACCATTCTTTGCTTTAAACTAACTCCCAGCTTGAAATTTTCAATGAGCTTCTGCGTAGGTCAGCCACTGCAGGGCATCTCTTTCTTATGCTACCTCCAAATCATCCCCGGGTTGGCTGGGCAGCAGAACAGGGTCTGGAGTGAACTCTGTTCACTGCCCTGAGAGTACCAAGTCCTGTACTCTGATTCCCAGGGGCCAGTGTGGCCAGTTCTCTCTGTTCTCCTCCTCAGAGTCCCTCTGTGGGACATGTTGGACCATCTTTTGCCATGGGCTTGACTTTTCCAAATAAAAGCCAGTGAGAACCTACAGTCCCATAGCTATGGCACTGTGGTGACCAGGGGTAGGATAAGGTCTCCCAGCCCCCATGCAGAGCTCCCTACAGAGCATATCCATGGGTGACCATGGCAGTTCCGTACTGTGACCTCCACTTATGTCTTCCTGATAGGCAGGGCAAGTGACAGGAAGACAATGTGGGGAAGAAGGGAGGAAGAAGCGGTATGTACTAGCCAGATCTCATTGGCAGTATGTATGCACATATGTGAACACACACATACATGCAGGAACACACATGCACAAACACACATATGCACACATGCACATGAAGGGGGTGAGCATGAGGAGTGTTAGCAACAGGTAAGAAGCAGATCTACCCCTGTAAGGCTCTTGAGCTTAGCAGAGGAATAGAAGGACTGGACATGGCCACAGCTAATGTTGTTTCATTGGGTCCTGGAGCTGTCATGGTCCTTGAAGCTGAGAAGCAGGTAAAGGGAAAAGAGGGATCCCAGGCACACTCTTATTCACAGGGCACAGAAATGGGTGGGACCATGAAAAGCCAGTGAGATCTGGGGCTGTGGGGCTTTCAGTTTGATGTCAGTTGTGCTCAAGGCAGAATGAGGGCCCTGGATCTCTGGCCAAGGTTTCCTGTCCATCTCAGGAACCTGGAGAGTCTGGGACAGTCTGTGTGGTAGCTTCACTGGGACTTTTTTGGTCCCATCCACATCCCTCCTGCCAGATGAGAGAGAATGGAAAGTCCTCTTCTGCCCTATCTATCCCTCCTGGCCCTTCCCCTCCCTTAATTGGCCTCCATCACGAGTTAACATCAGGAAAACTAATTTTGATCTTGGTGTGAGAAAACCTTAATCCCAATTGAAAAACAGAAAAGAGATCTGCTCATGCTGGGAATATCCTGCAGGTGCCCGAAGGGAGATGGCTTCTGAGTCAGGCAGGGATTGAATTTCTCTTCTCACCAGGCTAGAGCATCTCTGCTCCAAGGTCTGTCTGTGTTGGTGGCATCAGATGGCAGGGAAGGGGGCAGAAAGCCAGTTATGTTATTGGTGCCTGGCTTGTGGCTTTTCGTGTGGTTTTGTGCTCTGGTGTGGTAGAGCAGTGGCCAGGGCTCACAGCCAGGTTCATACAGCTTTGGAAACTGGGCCTGGATGACACTTAACTCTGGGTGCTGTGCACAAATGACAGAAGCAGGGGAGGGGTCTTGCCCCCACCCCTAGCTCTGTTGCCAAGCCCCTCAAGCAGCTGGCAGGGGTAGGGCCCCCTAGGGGAGCCAGACTCACCACCTGCAGTGGGTTGGGCCTGCAGATGAACACTGACACTAATTGGGGAGAAGGATCCCTGACATCCTGATTTCCTGTCTTGACTGCCTGGCCCAACAAAAAGGCTTTGTTTGATCTGGCTCGGTGACAGCATCTTGTCAGAATCTTCTTGTCTCCTTCAGCCCTGCTTCTAAGACGAAAGGACCCCCCACTCCCTGTCACTGTCTGGTAGTCAAGGACAGAGATTGGAGTGTTCCTGGAGAGCACTTGCTATGTAATCTTGAGCAAGTTGCCTCGGTTCTCTGGGTCTTAACTTTTCTACCCATGAAAAACAGAATTAGGTCATCTATCTTCCTTCTCTTCCTCCTTCTCCCTCCCTCTCTCTCATCTATCTGTCTGTCCTATGGGTTGAACCCAGGGTGTAATGCCCATGGAGCAAAGGCTGGACCACTGATCTATAGCCCCAGCTACCCTGTTACTTTTTATTTTGATAAGGAGGGTATCACCAAGCTTCCCAAACTAGCTCTGAACTCAGGGTTCACCTGCCTCAGCCTCTGGAGTAGCCAGATGCCAGGCTTATATCACCCAGTCTGGCTTCCTTCCCATGGTAAGAATGGGTATTTTGGAGGGTCATAGGAAGCAAAGGTCTGGTCATCCCTGAAGCCAGGCTGCAGAGATGGGAGATGTTCTCTAGGAGGCAGGGATTTATGTTAGAGAGATGCTATTTACATGTACTTTACACTGTCTTCAAATGTGGAAGTGTCCTGGCGTAGGGAGTCTAGCACCAGCATGGAGGTGTATCAGCACCAGTCTGGGTGTTACAGGCACTGGTCCTGTCTAGGTGCTTCGCTGCCTTCACCAGGATCTTTGGAAGACACTGTAGGGACTTGATTGCAGCCTTTTGTCTTTGTGAGTGATTCATTTTGTTGCTATGCCTGAAACAGCATGGTGTGATTCACAGTGGCTACTCCCTAAGAAGAGCAGCTAAGCGCCTCGTTCAGTATCACAGTGGAGGCAGCGTTGGCATGCCCAGGATCTCTGCTAAGAGATGACCTACTGACCAAGAGTAGGGGCACAACCCACAATTTGCTAGAATGAGCCCCAGATCCAGGTGTGCATGGATCAGGGTTCCCAGGAGACTCAGAGAATAAGAGCAGCAAAAAGACCAGTCCTAGAACTATCTCTCATGTCTCCATGTCTGCCATATTTGGGGTGGTCTCAGTGAGAGCTCAGAGGTCTTCAAGGCTGGGGCTTCACAGGCTGTATTTTTCGAGTAACTGTGTCTTCTCTGGGTGGGGTGAGAAAGATGAGCAGGCAGGTCCCAGGCGTCTTACTCCTTATACATCCTGGCCTCTGGGGAGGGGGTTAATAATTTGTAAGGAATACAACATCCCTGGAGTGGGCTGTGCTGTCAGGATTTGTGTCTTTTAAGGACCTGATTTATCCCATTTGTCCTCTGTCTACTTTACAAGTGAGGACACTGACATTTGCAGAGGAGCAGGGCCCTGCTCAAGGTCATAGGGAGTCTAGGGCCAGCATGGAGGTGTATCAGCACCAGTCTGGGTGGTACAAGCTTGGCATCCTGATTACTCTCTGGGGCTGGAAGAGGAACAGCAAATTCAACTCCCAGTGGCTTAAACAAATATGGATTTTTCTCCCATGCATCAAGGAAGCCAGGCACAGACTGAGGGAAATCACCATACTGAGGCTCAATGATGGGCATATTCTTCCTGTGTTAAGATATTCAGCCATCCTTAGCTTGGGTGTTTGTTCTCATGGCAGAAGATGGCTGCCACCACTCCAGAGTCAACCCTGATGTTTCAGACAGGAAGAAGAGGAAAGTGTGAGCAGGCAGAGGTATTCTTCTTGCTTGTGCTTTAGTTCAAGGAAAGATGGCATCCCGAGGCCTCTCCCCACTTGTTTTAGGCTAGAACTGAGTTACAAGTATTCATTCACTCCTGGTTGCAAGCCAGGGAAGGGAGATGGTGGCCATCTTGGGTGAAGCCACTCAGAGAATGAGTACCTTTCCCTCTAGGGAACTTGTCTTGAGATTGATTCCTCAGCATTCCAGTGCTTTGGGATGGGGTGAAAAGCCCCATAAAACTGGTTTAGGGGCAAAAGCTTTGCTAGACAAAGACTTGCACCTGGGGTGCATGGGAACATAGGATTGGCTTAGAGTGCACAGTCGAAACCCTGGGGCTAATTCTAATTCTCCTTCCTCTGAGCAGCTCACGGCCCCTAATGAAAACACGTGTAAGAAATCTGCAGGGTTAATTTTGCTGGGGAAAAAAATTCCAATAAAGCTCCATTAGATTTTCGTGTTAAATTAATGTAATGGATGCTTAAAAGCCATGCTAATTAGGATTTGTTATTAAGGGGAATGTCAGGTGGATGGGACTTGGCCCACAGCTGACACTTTCCACATACAGATAGGGAGGCGGCCCTTGTGATCTGCAGACACTGCATTGTCTGGCCCCAGTGCCCAACTCATGTCCTGGAATGTGTGTTGCCATTTAAGTTCATTGTCTGAGTCTGGAACATTCTTTGCCCTGAGATGTCAGAGAATCAACTGTGGGGGTTTGTTTTTGCGTGTTTGTACTTTTCCCATCTCCAGAGATTACCTGCAGCAAGGAGTGTGGCACAGGAGGGTGGCCTCTTAGGTAAGGATCTAATGACCCTCCCCATCCCGTCTCTCTATGCAGTAAGGAGTGTGGCACAGGAGGGTGGCCTCTTAGGTAAGGATCTAATGACCCTCCCCATCCCGTCTCTCTATGCTGGAAGGTCAACAGGTGCAGCCTGCTGAACAGCTCCTGGAGTCACAGCTGCATGGGGGGCAGTGTTATAGCATCTAGACTGCCTGGCACTTGGGGGAACTTGGGGTTCTTGGGAAGCTGTAAGTCAGAAGTGGCTGGGGAAGTTGGGTATGACGGCACAAACCTGTAATCCAAGTACTCTGGAGGTGGAGGCTGGAGGATCAGGAACATAGGCTACATCAGACCCTGCATTAAAAAAAAGAAAAAGAGAAAAAGAAAAGAAAAAAAGAAAGAAAAGAAAAAGAAAAAAAGTGGCTGGTGCAGCATCCCCTGGAAAGAGCCAGGCTTACCATGCATACATGTATCCACACATCCATCCATCCATCCATCCATCCATCCATCCATCCATCTATCCATATACCCATCCATTCATATACACATCCATCCATTCATCCATCCATCCATCCATATACCCATCCATCCATCCATATATCCATCCATCCATCCATCCATCCATCCATCCATATACCCATCCATCCATCAATCCATCCATCCACCCCACCCACCCACCCATCCATCCATTCATCCATCCACCCACCGCATCCATCCATCCATCCATCCATCCATCCATCCATATACCCATCCATCCATCAATCCATCCATCCATCCATCCATCCACAGAT
>JANHMN010000002.1:37771217-37856154 GCA_030674055.1 Rhabdomys pumilio
CCACCCACCCATCCATCCATCCATCCATCCATCCATCCATCCATCCACCCACCCCATCCATCCATCCATCCATCCATCCATCCATCCATCCATCCACAGAGATCCGTCACTTCTCTGTATCCTGGCCCAGCCTGTCCCTGACACTCAAGGGGATGAGCCTTTCCCTGGGAAACTGTTCCTTACCTGAATGTGTAGGACAGTGCTGGGAGGCACAGGAAAGTCACTCTTTTAGGATCCTGTCACCTTTCTTTCAAACCTACAGGGGTGCTCATCCCCTCAGAAGGGATCAGAATTTCTCTTTGAGGTCCAAAATGCTCAAGTTTGGGGTAGATTCCATGGGATCCAGGGATTCAGGGAAAGCAATTTTCTCATGATCTGGGCAGCAGGTTGGGAGACATAGGGAATCCTGGGAGCCTGGTTAGTCATCTGAAGGCATCTCCCAGTTCTAAAAGGGGAAAGAAGGAAAGGCCTCCTCCAGTTCTCAAGACCAACCAGCTGTAAGAGAAGCAGGAAGCTTTAAAAATCCCAGAGGATTTCTGAAACAAACCCAGCAGCCACTGGGATGCAACAGCAGGGAGAAGAAACAAATCCTGGGGACAGAGGACAATGGAGAAAGCTAAGGGGTCTGCAAGTAGAGAGAGGGGACAACATGGGGAAGAGAGAGGTAGGGAAATATAGAGAGCATGTCTTATGGACATCTGGAGGGAGTGAGGAGAGGCCATATGCAGGATTTGCACCAGTGTCTAGGGATGGTCACTCACCCTTGTGGTCCCCACGAGCCCTAATTCTTTCTTGCTGCCAGAACTCAGATACCAGCAGCCTTAGTGCAGAGACAACAGATACTCCCCTAAAGCAGTGCCTGGCTCTCTTTCTCACTCTTTTCTGCAGAAGGCAGCCTTTCTTTCTTAGGTTTTAGTTAACCCCTGCGGGAAGTGGAAGCTCATTGGGGGTGTTTCCCTGTCAAATAGGCAAGATGATCCTTGTGAATGAGAAAGATGCCTCCCAGCACTTGGACTTCCCAGTCTCCATTCATTGCACCCCTTTCTCTATGGTAGAAGATCTTAGCACCCTGAAGTTCTTACGTGGAGATCTGAGACAAGGGATGTCTTAGATAACTTCTTTCCTCCCTCCAATAACTGTTCTCAAGAAAGCAGCAAGAACTTCAGACTCAGTGCTGCTGTTTTGCATGTGGACAGGGAGGTATCCAGCAATTCAAAGGAGGTGGGCCTCTGGATCCAGCTCTCTTTGGGGCTACTCAGTCTGCAGTCCTCTCTGCAAAGCTCCTGGTTCATGAATTCTCTAGTCCTCATCTATGGGCGGTGAGACTTGCTGGGGAACTCCCAGGAGTCATTGTGGCTACCCCCCACCCATGGGTCAGCAAGAGAGGAGCAGAAGCTGAGGGCCTGCCAGAGGGGCTCAAGCTAGGGTATGCAGAGACCAAGCTGAGCACTTAACAAAGATGAGAGTGGAGGCTGAGTGTGCTCCTCACCTTGAGGGCTGGGACTCTCCATGTGACATCCGGAATGGAGCCCTGAAGCTTCTTCCTCACCCCACAACCTCCACTTTAAAAAAGATTTAGGGGCTGGAGAGATGGCTCAGCAGTTAAGAGCACTGGATGTTCTTCCAGAGGTCCCGAGTTTAATTCTCAGCAACCACATGGTGGCTCACAACTGTCTATAGTGGGATCTGATGCCTTCTTCTGGCATGAACCATATAGACACACAGAACTCTCATACATTTTTTAAAAAAAAGTTTTATTTTTATTTTATATGTATGAGTGTTTCACCTGCATGTATGGATGTGCACCTTAACTCAGGTGTGTCCACAGAGTGCAGAAAAAGACACCAGATCCTCTGGGCTTTGAGTAGCAGAGGGTTGTGAGCAACCATGTGGATGCCGGGAACAGGATGCTGAGTTCTCTTCAGGAGCAGCCAGTGCTCTTAACTGGTGAACCACCTCTCTGGTCCCCAAAAGCTCTAATTCTTTCTTGCTGCTAGAACTCAGATACCAGCAACTCCCAAATGCCAGCAGGATCCTGTCTGCCCCAGGATTGAATCCTAATGTCTTAAAGTAGAATATATTGACCATGTTTCCTCCGCTGCTGCCGCCGTATTCACCGGCCATGTGGTCACTGCTCTATTCACTCAACCGTTACTTTAGTTTATAATTTACAAACTTGCAGCAGCGAGATGGCTCAGCAGGTAAAGGCACTTGCTTTGCAAGCCTAATAACCTGAGTTCTATCCTACCTAATGGTTGAAGGAGAGAACAGACCCCCACAAGTCATCCTCCAACCTCCACATGGGCACCGTGGAACCCTGCATCCCACTATACACACAAAATAAATAAAATGTAATTTTAAAAACTAAAAACATCATACACTAAATTTTACAGTTGAGGATAGCTGCAACATAACAAGCCAGTAGTATTTATTTATTACACATACCTAGATGGCATGTCTGGCCTCTAATAAAGCTTATTTAGAAAAGCAGGTGGAGGTTAGATCCAGTGAGCCAGCCATGGTTTGCCAACCAATCATCTACTGGGTCTCAGCTCCAGCATCTGAAAACTGGGGGCTCATGTTTCTCGTGAGGCAAGATAGATCATCAAAAGAGTTGGTTTAAAAGGAGAACCAAGGGCCTTAGTGCTCAGGAGTAGAGAAGTTCTTCACTCTGCCTTTTGCCATCGCTATGTGACACTGGGAAGGTCACTTAGCTTCCCTGGGCATCATTTATCTCCTTTGTAAAGGGGGGATGCTAAGACCCATGTCTCATAATATAATATGCATGGGTTAGGTGACAGCACAGACTGCGTGCTCAGTGGATGTTAACAAAGAGCAGAGTCCCTAGTCCCTGTCACCTGCCTGTTGCTGGACATTTGGTAAATCCTTTCCCTACTCCAGTGCCCATGGGCCCAGGAACCCTCCTGGACATGGGATGTGAACCTGCCATATGTGGTCCCTCCCTTTCCCACCCAGTGCCCCCCCCACCACACTGCTTCCCCATTTAACAGAACGAGTAATTAACAATGTTAATTCTAATCTCATTTGCTAATGAAGGCAGTCTAATTGCACCATAATTGGCAGCAGCAGCAGCAGCAAAACACAAAATAAACCCTGCGTGTGTAATTCAGTTTAACTTCTTTATAATTACCTAGGGGGCCGGGACTGGGTGCCTGGGATGGGGTGGGATGGGTAGGCTGGGGAATTCAGAGCAACCCCTGAGAGTCGGAGAAAGGGGTTTAAAAACTCTCCCTTCTCAATGGGCTCTGACTATTCCCCCAAGACCTTTGTGACAAACCTGGTTTCCTCCCTTTTTCCTCCTTTGGACAGTGTGTTCTCCTGCAGGCAGATCCCTGGGCCTTCCTAGTTTTACTGCATTGAGTTTTCCTGTAGGTGGGCCTCTGCAGAAGGGGGTGCAGCCTCAGTTGTAGACTATCTGCTTGTCTGTCCAACCTCACTTGACATCCAGTCCTTAGATCTCAGACCTGACCTTAAGTTCCAGCCTGTAAGGATTGGTCTCCGCATCATGAGGTTTCCATGTAGAACTCCTCCAACCCCCAACCTTTAGAAGCCTTCAGAAGACCCCACAAGAAGACCTGATCTGGCCCTCTTACTCGAGTGGAGGAGGCTACTTAGATAGGCATCCCATAATTCCACACATGCCTTTTTATCGCCAAGTTAAAGTTTTAATTTAAAATTTCATGTCTGTGGTGGGATTTGTGCCCATTCGTGCAGGTGCCTGGGAGGACAGAAGAGGGCGCCAGATCACCCTGGACCTGGAGTAACAGGTAATTATCAGTGTGGGCTTTGCGAACTGATCCCTGGCCTTCTGCAGGAAGTACTGGCTTTCATTTGTTGAACCATCTTTTCAGCTCCAAGATGGATTTTATGTAAAAATTCGCAGCAAAAATAGGTGCTTGGCTTTATTTTTGTAGAATGAGAGGTAGGGACTATGGAGAAGGTTCTGGAAGGGAAGGGAGTATGAAAAGCCTTGGGCGGGCTAGTTTTGGTTTACTCTGCAGTGTGCTCAGGACCTCGCTCTCTGTGAAGCCAGAGGCTTAAACTTCATCTCTGTGTATGACACTTTTTATATTGTCACAGGAAAGATGAAAGGAGGGAGGGAGGGAGAGAAAGAGAAAGAGGGGAGGTTAAATTCTAGGCTTCTCATCTTTGGAACTGAAGCTTCATACCTCAGCCTCCTCCCTCCCCCGTCTCCCTCCCTCTCCCTTGCTCTCTCTCTCTCTCTGTCTCTGTCTCTCTCTCTCTCTCTCTCTCTCTCTCTCTCTCTCTCTTTCTTTCTCGTCCACACCTTCTCTAAACCCTAACAATTGCCTCCGCTTTTGACCCACAGCAACATCTCAACAGCGTCTGCTGCCTCATTTTGGAAAGAAACGAGTACCAAGGTGTTTGCTCTGCTTAAGGGCCAATCATTTCCATAGCAACCAGCTGAGGCTTAGGCTAAACTACAACCTGCTCCGGCTTAGGGGTGATGAGAAAGGATTTAGCTAGTTTGGGGTTAGAAGGCATTTGGTGCCCTTCTTCTGAATCTGTAGTCCTCACCGCGGGAAACTCGGGTGCCTGGTCTAGGTGCGGTCAGCGGATCCCGGATCACGTGGTCCTTTGGTTTTGGTTTCTTTCCCAGTCTCACCTACGGGGACCATGGCAATCTGGGCGTTCGTTCCTTGCCCCCTGCCTTCCGCTTGGCTCCTTATTCCACACTGTTGTTTTCCCTCGCTTATGCCTTCATGTGGGAGCCAGCATACCTGAGATTACTTAGAGAAAGTTGGATGCCAAGCAGTTCCCAGGTCATTTATGTAAAAGAGGAGTCTTTCTGGTGGTTTTCATACCTTTTTTTTTTTGAATCCTCATTGTTCTGAGATTTCCCAACAAAGTGTCTCCAGTATTAGGTGCCATCCAACGGAAACACAGATCCTTGGGTGTATAGATGTTTTCCTAATTGTCTTTGTGGTAAAAGTCACACTTTTGCCTCCTCCCTCACTAGACCTCCTGTTAGCTACTCCATGGGTCTCCTGGACCATTTCCTGAATTTCCAATCACTTTTCTCCTGTCTTTTACTTCTATTCTTTCTGATACACATTCTGGTACTTTCCTAGATAAACTTCTCCAGCCTTCAATGGAACTTTTCCTTTTTGTTTAATTCCAAGGGTTAAGAAGAGATTTTTCCTAGCATTTTTTGTTTCTTCACTAAGGGACTCTCTTTTTTTCATGGATGCCTCTCTAGTTTCTCTGAGGATGATTTTTAGCGTTTGACATGTGTTGGTGCTATGCCTTGCATCTGTTTAATCTGAGGCACCACCCCAGGCTTTTCTTTTTGTCTCTAACTTTTTCCCAGATGCTGGGATCTGGGCACTCCCTGTGTGCCGGCCTGGTGTGCACTGGATATGAGGGGAGGGCCAGTGGAAGGTCTATTCTGGGTCTGTTCTTTCTCACAGAGAGCCCCTACCTCCAAACCCCAGCACAGCAGGCCTGGTAGGAGGTGGAGAAGCTTCTGGGACTTGAGTAGAGAGGTGAAGTAGGAAGCACAGAGGGCTTTGCTTAAAGCATTTGTTTCCATTCTGGATTGGAAAGCTTCAGACCTATTTCTCTTCTTCCCCTCTGCTAGAGGGTCCTCTGCTTTATATACTGGCCTTTATCATGCACAGCTATTTTTACCCTGCCTTCGGTGCAGCCCTTGCTATCAGTGAGACATGCCAGCCTGCCCCTGGGCTTGCTTCCTGCTGTCCGTTCACTTTCTAGCCACCTCTAGTCCTCAAGTGGTCAGCCATGCTTCTTAGCATCCAAATCTTTTTTTTTCTTTTTTTCTTTTTTTTAGGTGAAACCCTGTCGTTCTAGTGAGGCAATGAGACGGAGAGATGGAAGATGGCTTTCTCAGTTATGTGCAGTGGTGTAGAGTCTGCATGGTCCTGCCTCACAGAGATCTCCATGGGAGCCCTGGCTGTCTAGGTGGGGAAGGAAGTCTGCTCTGTTACACTTGGTCAGCAGTGGGAATCTACGACGTTCACACAAGTGAAACTAGATGGCTGTGGAGGTGAGGTGCACCCCCCCCCTCCAGCGCCTCTGCTTCCCCATGCTCCCCACGTAGAGTTTAATGAGAAGCAAAATGCCATGGGCACAAGACCCAGTGGGAGGGAGAATGTGGAATCAGAGCTGCTGAAGATGGCCTGGGTCCTGGTGCACCTGTGGGAAGATCGCTTTGATGTCATAACTGACGATGTGAAAATTAAAAGCTGAAAACCAGAGGCAATGCCCGTTGCTGGGGGGATGGCATCGGTGGAGGCTGGGCATGCTTTTCTCTTAACCAGTCTTCTCTGGAGGCCTGGCATTCCCAGTCATATAAATGCTTGCGTGGGCGTGCATGTCAATTGCATGTGTCTCTGTGTGCAACCTGCATCCATGTGTATATACAGATCTGCACACTCCTACCCAGGCATCTTCACCCATGTCCTGTGTATACATATGAGTGCCTGAATGTGTGTGAGCATGTATGGAGACCTACAGCACTGTAGGTCTGAGTTTTGGTCTGGGGCAGTGGGAAACATTGAAGATGTAGATTAGGCCTGCTTCCCGGCCTCTCCTTGTCTCTGTTTGGACTGCCAGACACACAGCAATAAGGTGTCTGAAAAAATAACAGGTGCTAGCCAGATTGTGGTGGTGCACACCTTTAATCCCAGCAATTGTGAGGCGAAGGCAGGCAGATCTCTGTGAGTTCAAGGACAAGCCTGGTCTACAGAGTGAGTTCCAGGACAGTCAGAGCTATACAGAGAAATTCTGTCTCAAAAACCAACCCAACCCAACCAAACAAAACCAAAACCCAAAACTAACCAACCAAACAACCAAAAACAAAACAAAACAAGACCATCCTCCAAACAGGTGCTTAATTCTCACTGAGTTGTGGAGACTGGGAAGGTGTATTGCGAGGAGGGCCTGGTCTCTGGCTCATTGACAGTAAGTACAAAGGCAAACATGCCCCTTTGATCCCTCTTACCAGGGCATTGACTCACATCCATAGGCTCTATCTACTCTTATAACGGAGTCACTTTCTGAAAGGCCCACTTCCTTCTTCTGTCACCTTGGGGGTTGTCTTATTGTCTTTTCCTGTTGCTGTGATAAAATACTCGGACACAAGCAACTTAAGGAGGGGAAGATTTTTTTTTTTCAGCTCACAGTTCAAGGTTCAGCTCATCATGGTAGGGGAGTCAAGGCAAGCAGGAGCTTGAAGCAATTGGCCCACTTATCCCTGCAGGCAGAAGAGCAATGGATGAATGCTGAATAGTGTTCAGCTCTCTTTCTCCATTTTATAATGCAGGATCTCCAGCCTAGGGAATGGTCTCGCCCACGGTTGACATGAGCCCTTCTCTGTCAGTTAATGGAACCAAGACAATTCCCTACAGACATTCTCAGAGACTAACCTTAATGGAGATCATTCCTCATTAGTGTGCCCTGAGTCTCATCTCCCAGGTGATTTTAAATTCTGTCAAGTTAGAGATAGTAACTGTCACAGAGGTCATTAGGACTCCAGTATAGGAACTGGGGTCAGGATGAGGAGCTCCCACATTTTATTTTAGGGTTACCCTCTTACTTTTGCTGAGTCACTGTCAGTGAGGTCAAAGCTAAGCAGATGGGGCAGGTGGGAGAACTCTTGGAATAATATGTGGAAAAGACCTCAGGGAGCATCAAGACTTAGACAAACATTCAGTTACTCACTCACTCACCTGAGGAGCAGTCATTGAGCATTTCCTGTAGAGGACCCCATCCTGATGCTCTGAGTCACAATTGCAGGCTCTCAGCATGCTCTCTGTACAGAGCCCAGAGGGGTGCTGGTCTGGCTGGAGGAGACCTGAGGTATCCCTGCTGTGAGACGAAGTGTGAGGAGAGGTAAGGGAGAGGGGATCTCTGCTTAGCCTAAAGCCCCTTCTAGCAGAGGAGCAGGGATCACAAAAGCTCTAAGGGAGCTTGCCATAACTAGAGTGTGTTTCATGGTAGCTGGTCCAGTTCTAGGCAACATTACGTTCCAGCCAATGTCTCTCCAGCCACAGCGGCAGCCAGGCCTGTGAGCATTCCTAATTCACTCTTGAACTCAAAAGCATTAAGCATCATTTTGTGCTGGATCAGCTGCAGCCTTCTCACGCCAGGAGCCCAAAGCCCCTTGTAGCCCATCAGTAACTCTCAGACCCTCAGGTCAACTCCGGAGACATGCCCAGATTGTTTGAGTCACTGAAATTTTATGCTGTTTGTCTCTTCCCAGGAGAATGTCTCCGCCAATGGCTTTTATGATACCAAGTAAAAAGCCCTCCCCCCTTAGGATACTTTTATTTCGGCTTTAAAGGGTGGGCACGGAGATCGAGAACATCGCAATAAAATATTCCTGGACCTGTTCCTCCTTCAAGACGGAAATGACAAGCCGAACTGGAGGTGGCCTGGACCTCCAGGGACCTCATGGTGCTGGGCTTCAGGACCCATGCTAAACTTCCGGTGACAGAAATGGGCGTCCTCACTTCTTGCAGAAGGGCTTCGCCTCCCTCTGGGACCCCTGGGCCCATGTATCTATCCAGCTCCTCACTTGGCTTTACAGATGGGGCTAACAATCCTAGGTCATATGCTTTGCTAAGCACTCTGTGTGGGAACAGAATATGAAGGGCAGGGATCTGTCAGATCTGCTCTACCATGGCTGGCTGTGAACATTTGGCCAAGTCTCCCAACATTTTGTGACCTGGTTCCCTTATAGACATACAGTATATGCCTGCTAGGGTCTCCGGGGCCAATAAATAAACTGATGTGGGATGGTGAGATGGTTCAGTGGGTAAAGGGGCTTGCGGCCAAGCCGGACAAACCAGACTTCACTCCCTAGGACCCGCATGGTGCAATTAGAGAACCAACTGCTTCAAGTTGTCATCTCAGCGGTCTCATCTAAGCAACGGGGCAGCTGTGATCTGGTGTGCTACAGCAAGCGTCCAAGTATTACTCTTTCCTGGGTTCTGGTTGGGTCTGTCAGCAGGAGATGGGAACTGGGAAAGGGCACTGTGAGGAGCGTGCTCCTGCTCCACCATGGAGGGCTTCAACACCATGCAAGTGGCTGGAAACATCTGGAAGGTCTTCATTTGCTAGCTCTGTTGATTCCCAGGCTGGGACTCCTTTTTGAATGGCACATCCTGAATGGTGGTAGGTGAGTATGAAGAGAAAGCATCGAGAGAATGCTCAGTGTGGGGCAGGGAGACGTCGGTTGGAGGTAGGTGGGTAGGAAGAAGGAAGCATCTTCTTTCTATAACCTAGCTGGGGAGTGTCGCCTCTGCTGCCCTCTAGTGGTAGAGGCAGCGGCAAACCTGCCAAGGTTTAAGGTAGGAACAATTTATAGCCCCAGCTTACTGGTTTGGATATTTGAAGTAAATGATACATGTTTAGAAAAATGCCTGAGATACAGTATTAGTTTAGTTAACAAATGCTAACTATTATGAAAAGTAACACCTAATAATTAAATGTTACATTTTATAATTAGTAAAGTATAAGTAAATGAAATATTTTAGTTTGTGTTGTTGGGAGATAGTAAAGAAAGGCTTCTGGAAGATGATACACGAATAGGGTTTTGAAGGATAGATAAGAGTTTGCTACGGTACCTCTTAACACAATTTGGGTAGAGGAAATGACTTGGACAAAGTCCTAGAGGGTTTGAAATAGTGATGTGTTCAGGGACACCTGAACGTTGTGGGGTACTGCAGTAACATTCAGAGCAAAGAGCGTGGTCCTGAGGGAAGCTTGTCAGCCGGACTGGTCTGGACTTTGTCATGACGGTAGCAAGAAGCTATGAAGGGTTCAAGCAGGAGGAGTGACAGCATTGTGAAGGGAGAAGGTGGAGTCTGGGCACCAGAGGAGAAGCGACAACACGACCCCATGCAGTAACATGACCACCTACATGGTGCCTGTCCCCACTCCAGGCATCCAGGAGGAAGCAGGTCTGTCCATCGTTTTATTACATTTATTTAGGCATGTGTATTTTATGTGTCTGTGTGCAGGTTCATATACATGCACCACAGTGCACATACGGAGGTCAGAGCACAAGTTGTAGGAGTTGACTCCTTTCAGCCTGTGGATCCCAGGCATCGAACTCAGGTAGTAGGACTTGGATGCAAACCTTTCTGTGCTGAGTCATCTTACCAGGTCCCAGATCTGTCCATTGTACTTTGTCGAGTCTGAGGACCCAGAGACCGAGCCAGACTTTCCTGAAGTCCCTCAGCCTAGAGCTAGAGACATCACCATCTGATGCTGCTGCTAGTCTTGTATAACCACAAGAGGGGACAAAAGTGGACTCCTTCTAGACACTGCATCTCCAGCCTCGTCAGGGCTCTAGACAGTCTTTTACTTTCTTTCTGGTTGGCACTAGGTGGTCACATCTCAGCAACAGGTGGATGCTGTGTCTATGATGCATGGCGTGACAGCGTGAGGGACTTGGGGCAGGACACAGACATCCTGCAAAGTATAACTTTGGCATAGAAACATGGGTGCTGGAGCCTGGCTCCATGGCTTCAGGAAGAAAACTTTTTTCCCTGACCTCTAACCTCCTTGTCCTTGCATGGGAATTCAGTGACATAAGTATCCGGAGTGTAGGGGACATGGAGGCCAGACCCTCTGAAAACACCTTCTGTTGTACCTGCTGAGAGCCCTAATGTCTTATCACCTAATAGCCCAGAGACACAGTGCTGCATCTAGAGCATCTGCCTCTTTTGGCCACAAAGTGGACTACACTTCCCAGGATCCCCTGCAGGGAGGCCATACAACCTGGATCAAGGCCAGGAAAAATAGTAGCCTCAAAGCAGATGCTGCCAACTTCCTCTTTCTCCCTCTGCTGGCCAGCTGCAGAGACACTGGAATGACAAGTCTCCACCAAGGTTTTGTCCCTCTGGGAACACTTGGCGATGTTTAGAGATAACCATTGTTATGTCTTGTGGGAGTGCTGCTGGTGTCTGGTGGGCAGAGATCAGGGAATCGGCTAAACATGTCACTGTGTTTGGTAGGACACCTCCACAAGTCACCATCTACCCCTTGCCACTAGCGATGACTCTGGAATCTCATCTTGAGTGTCCAAGTCCCTTTGATGTGCAGATGGAAGAGCCCATGTTCTTAAAGGGCTGCATGGAACAACACAGTGCACGAACTCTGCACACTGCTAAGTCATTGTCTTCTTGGGCTGTGTTGTCAGAATTACTCATGTTTCTTGCTTGGTGGCCATTTCATTTAGGAAACCAAGACCAATGTGAAAAACTTGTATGTTGACAAAGCATGGGTTTGAACTGGTGAGTCTGGTTCTAAAACCTGTGCTGGCCTCTGTGTTATAACTCCTGGTTCCAAGGAGAAGTGGGCCATCACTGTGCCCCCCTTGTCTGCTCTCTTGGGGCTTCAGTTAAGCCTACAGAGCCCCCACCAGGTGGGCAGACAGAGCACCTATCTCCAGCATGCAGCTTACTTCCCACAGAGCCATGACTGGTGAGGGTGCAGGTACCAAGTTGGTAATCTGATGCTCCAGACCAGGTTGACTGTGTCTCTAGTGGCTGCATCTGGGGCAGACCAGGTTGGTTATCTGTGACAGACGCCTCTTAAAAAGGCTTGAAAGACATCACTCCTGCATGGACCCCTGTGGTGTCCTCTTCAGGAAGCTCCTATAGTCTGGATACTTCTGTCAAGCTAGTCCCCACTTGCCCCAGGCTTGAGTTTGCAAGCAGGTGTCTGGAGGTGTCTCAGCTACTTGTTAATTTCCTGGCTTGCCTTCCTGAAAGGCGGAGGGC
Source organism: Rhabdomys pumilio (assembly GCA_030674055.1). Lineage (NCBI taxonomy): Eukaryota > Metazoa > Chordata > Mammalia > Rodentia > Muridae > Rhabdomys > Rhabdomys pumilio. Next base: position 37,783,013 of record JANHMN010000002.1, read on the forward strand.
TGAGAGACTGCTGTACAGGGAGATGGGGGAGATAACAGTGTCTGCCCTGGCTTCCTGCCTGTCATCAGTTGTCTCCCTCACCTCTGTCTACCCTCATAGTCTCTACTATGCAGTCAGAGCCTTGACAATAGGCGCTGGCCAGCCTAGCTGCAGGCAAGCCCTAGGACCAGAAGGAAACGTCGGTGTCTTTGGTCCTAAGACTCATGTATGTTTCTGAACATGTGTGGAGGTGTGCTTACCTATGCTTCCCACCCTTACAAGTTGTAAACATCTCTGACAGATCATTTAGTTCAATCCTCTGTATCCACACAATTTGGCATCCTTCAAAAGGATCTCCACATCCCTCCTTTCCTGAAGTAACTTCCAAGGGTGAACTGACACCCGAGCCACTTCTCCGGTAGGTGGGAAGTCCTTCCTTAGGTTTGCTCCAAGCCTATCTAACTGAAATCTGAGACCTTTGTTTTTAGTGTCTGGACTGAGGTTACTGTCTTTTTATTTCTTAGATATTAATTCACCAAGTACCTGAAAGGAGAAAATGTACTCCCCTCCTTACCCAGCTTCCTAGATGCTCTTTTGCATACATAGCCCAACCCATGGTCTGTGGAGGTTTGCTGCAGGAGGGAAATACACAGTAGAAACAGCCTCACTCCTCTCTGGCTCTTGGATGCTCTTCAGCCCTGTTTTGAAAGCTCCATGACTGTAGAGCAAGCAAGAGTGTGGGAAGAAGACTGGCAGACAGGCACGATTAACCTCCCTGGGTCTGAGTTAGACTCAGATACCCGAGTTAAGTAGCTAGATGGAGGTTGGTGGTCTTGGAGGCCATTGAGGATGGACACCTCCCTCATGAGGGATCCCACCTAGAAAGGAGCATGCAGCTGCTCCTCTTTAGGCCCCTGGGTCCAGAGACCACCTCAAGCTGTACGTGAAGGTATGACATTCTCACCTACTCCAAAGCCCAGAACATTATGTATTATTGCTTCTCCCTTAAGAGGTAAACCAGCTGGGCTTGTCACTCATCCAGCCTGGAGGCCACCCTTAAGGAAGATGGATTCACCTGAAGACTCCCTAAGGGGACGGGAGGGATAATTATCCCTTTAATGAGATAATGTGCTTATACTATCCAGCCCCCACCCCAACCCAGCCCCAGCCACTTATGGAACATCCATGCAGCATTGATAAACCTGCCCAGTTTTCCAAGCTTTAACTCACAAAGCACAACTTTTTCTGTCTTTCCAACTCTTTTTCCTTTGGGATATTGGTCAGAAGCCTAAGCATGCTTTTGCTGACACCCCGGACTTTCTTGCTTTTCCTCTAAAGCTCTCTTCCCTTCCCACCATGCAGCTGCTTGCTGTACCTCCATGGCTGAACGTGTGGCTTTCTTGAACTCAAAAGCAAAATTCATGGCTTTTTCTTCTTATTTTTCCATCTCTCGTCTCCTGCTGGGCAGCAAGGTCTGCAGTTTGCCTGACCCCTTGCTTTTCTTTCAAACTAAATTGTCTTTGAGTTTCCTTCTGAGTCCATCTTTAAATTCTTTTATTGATGAGACTAAACCCCAAAAGGGAACCCTGAATTCCCTGGTAAAACTTACAAGGAACAACCTGGAACAGGAAGCTGTTTCTTCCCCACTTTCCTATAGGAGCCTCCATCTCACCCCACCTGCCCCTCCCCCCTCTGAATCTCATTGGCCCAAGTGGAGGCACAAGCTCACTAAAGTCATGCTCTGTCCAAGGTTTCTTCCCAGTGGGCCTCATGCCTGGCCAATGGATCTCACGTCCAGTGCCTTCTCTCAATCATGTTATTTAGTTACAAGCTAAACCCCAAGCTTTATCCAGGGACCTCAGACCTCTCCATTGCATTTAGGGGTCCCTTAATGCAGAGAAAGAGGATGTAAGGGGATGGCGGTGGAGAAGGCCCAGGCTATCCCTGGGGCTGTAAAGGCCTGCAGCCCATTTTCCTGAAGGCTGCTAAGTTCTTAGTCTGCTTGCAGCTTCCAGATTGGCTACTGCCTCTGCTGCCCAGCATTATATAAATCCTCACAGGATCTGCAGACAAGAAGCAATTAGGAGAGGGAGGGAAGGAGGGGGAGAAAGGAGGGGAGAACAAGGCAAGGAGGGAGAGAGATAAAAACAGCAGAAGAAGAGAGGTTAGCAGTCGTAAGCCTAGGATCAAAGAAGGGGAAACAGAGACAGGGGAAGGGGAGGGGACAGAGAAGGGGAGGGGCTGCACACACACACACACACACACACACACACACACACATACACACAGAGTCAGAGAGAGAAAACAGAGTAACAGATATCCCAGGACAGAGACAGAGTCACAGAGAGACACACAGAGAGAGACATTGACACACAGACAGATACACAGACACAGACACATAGACACAGATACACACACAGATACAGAAAGACACAGAGACACACACCATAGACAGACAGACAGACAGACAGACACACACACACACACACACACACACACACACACACTGACACACACTGACACACACTGACACACACTGACACACACTGACACACACTGAGGTAAAGCTGAGTGAGAAAGGAGTCAGAGCTAGACATACATAAACCCAGGAGGTCAGGGAGACAGCTTTCCATTTGCAAAACATGGATTAAGCCAATCTAGGGTAAAGGGAAGTAAGAATCTTGGAACCATGAGCTAGTGTGAAGGACAGGTCCAGAATGAGAGAACTAACTATCCGTTTGCATTTTTGTATGAGACTGAGCTTTGCCGAGGTCCCATGAAGGAGAGCAGACACCGCTTGTTGTCATCCACACTATAAAGTTGGGAAGTAGATCTTCTGTTAAGCAAGGTAAGATCCCAAGTCACTAGGCAGGAAAAGGCCCAGTAGGGTGTGCACCTGGGCCAGTCTCACCAACAACTTGGTCCTCTGTGGCAATGGCCCCAGTAGCCAAGAGCATAGTAGGACAACTACCTGGTTTCTGTGCCTCTCTGTCTGTCTGTCTTTTCTGAGCCATGGGTAGGCTTAGAGCATCTGAGAATCCCAACAGGTTTTATGGGGGGCACCTCTTTGTGGTGTGAGAGGCAAGGAAGGAGGCTTGCTTCTTCCTTTTGTGTGTTGGATGCTCCCTGTATCCCTGAGCACACGGGAACTCCCTGTCATGCTTGCAGCCTGCAGGCCCAGCCCTGATTCCACAGATGGCCTACCTTGAAATGAAACCTAGTACCTTGGACCAGAGCCAGGGGCCTGGGGGAGCAACAGCAACCTCCTTCTCTCCCTCCCTCCCTCTCCTATTCATTTTTCAAATGTTATTTATTTTTTAAACATTCCCTCTCTCTTATTCATTTTTCAAATGCTCGCTCTGTGCCAGGCAACTGTTCTAGGCATCGAGAACTACAGCAGTGTACAAAACCGATAAAAACTCTGCCTGGAGGAATTTACATTTTAGAAGAGAGAGAGAGAGAGAAAAAAAAATAAACCAGCAAAATAAATACAATGTGAGGTATTAATGATGATAAGGGCTGTAATGAGAGATAGGCATGAAGGAGGGTAGGGCTTCTGGTGGGGCAGTTTGGGGGCTATAGTTTGGACCCCACTGGGCTGGATGCTTTCTCTGGTATACCCGCATCCTGTTTCTTCCTACCATCACTAGGGGACCATGGGAGGACTGTCCCTCAGTACTGGCGATTGCTGTCCTGGACTCCATAAAGAGACATAACCTGAATGGGGCTGGCCTCAAGACACCAAGTACGCTCTGGCCTCTCCCTCCTCTGGAACTCTTCAGTGACTACCAGCCCCCCAGGGAATTCTCCAATTCCCACCGGCTTTGGAGCATCTGTGGAGTCCCTGCCTGGTCATCTCTTTTGGTCCTTGAGTCAAGAGTCTTCTTGCTCTGGGCTTTGTGGAACCTGAACAAAACCCCTTGCAGACCTTTCTGTCCAACGTCAGCCATATTGGCTGGCCTCTAAACGTGGGACCACACCCTGAGGTGTGGGATGCTCCGCTGGGGAGGGGAAACTTGGGGAGCTTGACTGCACTTTTCGAAGTACGCCATTGGATGCTGAGCTTTAGGGAAGTGCTGAGACAGCACCCAGGGCATGGGAAAATGCAGTCTGAGATGTGGGGGGCCAAAGTTGGGGTTACCTGACTCCTGGACCACTGCTGGAATGCTGCACAGAGGAGTAGAGAATGGAGGATTGAGGGGTCCACAGGCCTTGACTGAGGCTGGGACTGTTGGAGGCCCTCAGACTGAGGACAGTGATGAATCCGGACTGTGAACTCAGACTTCGTTCATCAGTGAAGGTAGCAGTGGTTATCTGGAAGCGCAGAGATGCCTTCTACAGGAGACTGAGGCGGCGGCTCTGTAGGCAAAGGCCTTCTCCATGCTCCATACAGTGGTTCTCCATGAAAGAGACACTCCACGTTTATCCATACCATTTATTGACTGTTTATCATGGAAAATGGATGCGTACCTACTTCTCAGGGTGGAACAGAGATTAAATACCTTTTGCAGGGAGGAATGTCTAGGAAGGGAAACATGTTGGCTAAACCCTAAGGGCCTCTAGGTACCTCATTAGCATTGAGAACTTTGTTTTGGGCTATGTGACCAATGTGGGGAGTATGGACACCTGTTCTAGGCCAGGAATCTGGCAGGGAGCAGGGAGCAGGGAGCCGTCCACCATCTTAGGTGGATGCCCGGGGGTGCCGGGAACTCAGACCCACTTTGCCTTACCAAATTTCTTGACAAGATTCATTGTCCCATAGTAAAGTGCTTGTCCCCAGGAGAACACAGAACAGGCTGGTCTTATGCAGGAACATAGATTAGACAGCTCCATGTCCAGACTGGATACTCTCTGAGCAAGTCATCACCCTGTCCCCAAAGGTGGACTGGGACCCTTTTTGTCCTCAGCAACCATACTCTTCCCAGCAGCTACAGACACATCTAGAAAGCCCAGGGTTGTGCTGGGCTACCAAGTCTCTCCTGCAGAAGCAGGGCATCACCCTCCCTCCCTGCATTTCACTGCTCCTGAGTGTCCTCCTTGGACTAGAGGAAGTGTCACGTGTCATGTGTCATGTATCATCTGAGTGACTGAGAAGCAGCCAAGAAGATGTGCCCTCCCTTCTGGGGCCATACACATTCAAAATAAGTACATTTTGTCCATGACTAAAGAGAAATCAGACCTCAGGCTAAATAAAACTGCTCCCCACCCCCACCCCCATCCTTTAAAGGCAGAATTTCTCTGTGAAGCCCAGGCTGGCCTTGAACTCCTGATCCTTCTGCCACAGACTCCCCGGGGCTGGGATCATAGGCATGTATCACCATATTGAACTCCGTCGTCGTCGTCTTCGTCGTCCTCGTCATCATCATCATCATCATCATCATCATTATTTTAGGGACCACAGAGCTCTGAACTTAAATGTGTCTCCACACTCCCCACACTCGTATAGTCTCAGAACATGATGAGGTGTCTTGGAAATCAGGGCAGGATGACATCGGTTGTAAATAATGAGGGAAGTCAATGCTGGTGAAAGACCATTTTTTTCTGGGTCTGTTGTCAGGCACCGAGGCTTTGTCTTGGCTTGGTTAAGATATCTGGCTGCACACTGGCCTCTGTCTTTGCTTCTCTGAAGTGTCTGGACCCCTGAGACCCTTCCATTAGGTACTGACTTCCTGCAGCAAGCATAGCAAAAGGGACCCCCATGCTTTCCCAAAGAACTGTGTTATTTTGGGCCTGGATTTTTTTTTTTTTTTTTTTGTGGCTCCTTGTGCAGAGAACTGAATTCTGAGTTTGATGAGAGACTGGGGACCATGGTGAACTGTGTCATGTGGTGTGTGTGTGTGTGTGTGTGTGTGTGTGTGTGTGTGTGTGTGATGCCTGAGAGGCAGTTATAGAATCAGTGGATGGTGAAACCTGGGGCTGTCTGGTTCCTTCAGGGGAAAACCCCAGCTGGCCTCTGCCTGGTTCATCTCTCCGTCTTGGCATCCTCAGTGTGGCCTTGACCCTAATCTATTTCCTGATTCCTAGAGAATTCTCTCCAGTGCAGCCAGGGTCTCTGTGATCTCAGCTCCTCTGGGTAGAGACCCTTTGCTTAATAGATGTGGGCTGCTAGCCCTGCCTTTCTTCCTGAACCCTGGCCAGAGATAAGCGTGGGGACAGATAGAAATGTCAGAAGCAGGAAGGGATGCTTCCATCTTAAACCCTGGTTGCAACTGCCTGTTTGTGGATGGCTGGGCTCCCTCAGGGAAGCAGGGGTGGAGGGGACTGTCTTCCTGATATGTTGGTGACCTCAAATGATGCCCACAGCTTCTGCACCAGAGCCACCTGGCTGTGCATTACATACATAGAAGACAAATGTCTTCTATAGACCTTCAGATCTGGAGTGCTTGGGCATGTGCCCAGAGATCTGTATTTTCATAAATCACACCAGATGTTCTGTTTCATGTGAACTTGGCCTCGACCTCCAAAAGGATCTCTGTTGTGGACATTCTCCCAGCCTGACTTCTGAATGTTTCGTCCTTGTACAGTTGTATGCTAGGGGTTGTACACCAGTGTCAGGTGTCACGTGAGGCCCTGTGGCTGGTTCTGAGAGGAAGCTTAGTGGTGATGGTCACTGTCCTTGGAGATACCGTGAGGAGACAGATTAAATTGGGTAAAGGACACAGCACTTCCTAAACAACCACCTCCTGCTGCCCAGGCTCCTGCACTCAGCAGTGGGGAATGCCTATCTCTGGGGATGGGATGGGGTGAGAGGCGGGAGTAGGGCTGGTGTTCTGTGATCTCCTGGAAGATAGAGAAGAGATTAAGTGGCAGGTGGGAAGTAACCTGGTTTGAAGATATTTATGAAGGTTTCTTTCAAGTCAGAGATGCTAGACTGCCACAAGAATCAGGTAGCTTTACCTGCCTGGGGTTTAAAACAGTTTACATACACTTAGTATGCACTCATACCCATCCAAAGGCACCTGTGTGCTAGCTTTCAGATGTGTACAGAGGCATAGGTGAGTACATGGGTTTTTACAAGCACATTGCCTGTCTTTCATATACAGTGCTGGGAACTGAACCCAAGACTTCATGCATGCCAGGGAAGCATTCTGCCAACTACACTACATGATTTAGCCCAGAGTGCATGTCTGCCTGTGAGACAGTGAGCATGTTTTTCATGTGCACAGATACACGTATGTCTCCCACACTACACACATCTGTCTCAGCCTCCTTTTCCTGGCTGTTTAATTTTGTCCCCAGAGCCAGAGTCTCCCTTTGCTCTTTCTAGAATGGTCTCTGGAGTGAAAGCCTTGTTTAATCTCCATTAGCTCTCTTATTTCCTGCACCAAATTAAAAGTGTGACCAAAAGTTAATTATTCTAATTCAATTTGGTCCTAATGTGGTGTACGTGGGGACAGAGAGGACTGGGCGGAGGTGAGCTAGAAGCGGGCAGGAGAGAAGGCTTTAGTTTTAATACATCTTAATGGCTCCTACAGGGAAATGCTGAAAGCTTTTTTTTTTTTTTTTTTTTTTTTTTTTTGTCTTTGTGATTTTCCTGCTGCTTCCCTGGGTTCAATCTCTAGATTTTCTAGGAGTTCCAGGGTGCTCTTGGGAACTTGGCTCTGAGAAATATTTGAGGAGATAACAGACTTAAATAGAGGTGAAGCAGCCCGTGTGTGTGTGTGTGTATGTGTGTGTGTGTGTGTGTGTGTGTGTGTACACGTGTGGCATGGGTGTGCAAAGGCATGCTTGCTGATGGAACGCAGCCCCAGACTCTGTTCCAGAAGCATGCAGATAGAAGAGCCCAAACCTCCCTGGTGAGAACAGGCTGCCGAACTCCCTGCTGAGTGCTTAGCCTTAGACAAGCTAAGGGATTACTGCCTCTGCAAGGACTGGAGAGCAGCCAGCTCAAGGTGCCTCCAGTCTTTCTCAGATCACCTGTGACCCTGCTTCACTTCTCTTGGACCTCTGTTCATTCCCCTTTCCTGCTCTGGAATACAGACTTCAGCGCTCGCTCAAACCTAGCTCTCCAGGCTGGTGTGTAGCTCAGTGGTAGAGTGGTTGCCCAGCATGCATAAGGCTGTGGGTTCGATTTCTGGTCTTACAAGGAAATAAAAAGGCCTAAGGTGTCAAACCAGATTTCTCTAGTAATCATAGCTTCCTCAGGCTGTGTCTGGACCCTACATGTGAACAGGAGTCATGGTAAATCTACATCTCTGCTACCCTCCTCCTCAAGCTCAATCTCTCTAGGAGCTGACAAATGGAGAAGAAAGGATGGGGGTAGGCTGGCCTGGAGGCTTTCCCAGTTCTGTCTGGAGTACATGTTCCTCATTCTTGTTCACAAGCCTCCCTTGGCTAACACTCAGCTCCATGGTTATCTAACTGCAAGGCATGCTGGGAAACACCAGCTTTGGTGAGTTCAAGAGGAGCAAGTCTGTCTCCTTCAGCCCATCACTGAGGGCATCTTTCTCTAAAATGCCAAGGTCTCTTTTAAAGGTGATGCATAAAAGGTATTTAAAAAATAATGCTCTGCTAGGTACTAATAAGAATTCACCGTTTTTGGACACTGAGCACAGTCTACGTGGCACTGTGCTGAAAGGGGCTCCTGCTAGCTCTGAGACCTGAGAGGATTTGCTCTCAGCTAGCTGCTGAGCTCTGGACCAGTAACTCATCTCATCCTCACATCTTCCTGTCAGGCCCCTCGGGGGCACAGAGGACGCACCTGCATCACACAGCTTCAGCGCTCAAGCACCCTCTGTTAGTGGGGTCCAGACTCTTGAGTTTCCTTCAGACTGGCAAACAGAGGCTTGGAGAGGACAAACAAGCCCCTAGCATAGCACAGCCTGAGGGGACCAGAATCTTCTAGATGCCTGCCTGTCTGCTGGTCCTACACGTTTGAGCACCAGCTATCTTTTAAGAATACAGGAAGACATTTAACACAGTTGGTCACACATGTCACAGAAGGAAAAGGTACTTTGAAGCTTGCTGCTTCTCCCTTTGAAACATTCTAGAAGGCTTGCGCCCTCAGATGTTTCCTTCTCTTTGTGCTCTGGAGGAAGATTCTGGACAGCTGAGGGAACGCTGGAGGGTAGACTGTGTGCTTTGTGTATATAGTGCGCATACACAATGTGTGTATAGTTTGTAAGTGGATTGTGTATATGATGTATATGTGAACTATGTGTGTGTGCATATGTGAACTGTGTGCACGAAGTGTGTATGTGTGTGTGTAGTACATATGTGTGTGTTGGCAATGGTGGCTTGGGTAAGAGCAGACTCCGAGGTGGAAGTGCCTTGCATGACCCCAGGCATCTGTCTTCTTGGCTTTCACCTTGTCTGTGAGACCTGCCATTTTGGTTCAGGGCAGTCCCACTTGATCCAACACTGAGGTTTGGAGACTTGAGTTGGAGCTCTTCATGTGACCTGCTAATCATCTATTTTTCTCTCATGACTAGAGTCATCCCCTAAAACAACTTGGAGAGTTTTGTTCTCCCCTCTGCTGCCTCCCCTGGCTCACTTCAATGTGTACATCAGGCATCCAAGGGCCAATTCTGCCTTTGTTTCTGGAATTCCTGCTCTTTATACAGAAAAGAACAGAGTTGCCTGCTTTCTTCCAGGCACTGAGTACAATTTGCTAGGACTTTTTGGGAAAAACACTGTTGTGCCTAGGGCTAAGGCACAGCCCACATGGCTCTGCTAATTTGTGTAAGGAGACTTGCTCAGAGTCAGACCCGCTTACCAACTCCCACGGGACCTCCTTCTCAGTTTACGCTCTGAGGATCTGAGAGAGCTGGACCATAGTTTCACCAGCGCATTTTAGACTGAGAAGAGACAAGGTCTGATTTTGGTAAAGAGCTGGGCTTTCTAGGTTCTCCTTTCTGGGACTTGGGGACCCCCCCTGGGATATCTCTGGATGTTTTTGTACCTGTTGACAATAGTGAACAGGCAATGGCAATAACCATGGCTTCATGAAGTTAGGACCAGCATGAGCTAACCCCTCAGTAACATTAGTCTGTGTTAGCCTCCTGAGCAAGTCTAGATACCTGGCCAAAGCACTGGCAGAGTATGGAGTGTTTCTTTTAAATGGCAAAGGATGGACATGGATCTCTCAGGACCTGCAGCAGTGCTCCCAGAGCCTGCTATAGTGGCTGGCACTTCTGTATCAACACAGGGGCTCACTCTGTAGTCCAGGTTGACCTCAATGCCCCATCCTCCAACTTTGCTCTCCAGAGTTCTGGGTTTCACCGTATCCCGAGGCGCCATTGCACTTATCAACAAACATTTCTACCTTGAAAACCCAGGGACAAAATGACCACATGTGGGGTCTGCACATGACAAGGGGAGGTGGCTCACATCAGACTTTACTTCCCCATGGCAGGCATGTTGCCTCAGTGATCTGTATCTGTTGGGGACTGTCTGGGAGGATCGCCAGCTCCTTACCTCCAGCATTCCATGGGCTCTCTGTGTCTCTGGCCTCAGTTCCGGTTGCACCTGTACAGTGAGAGACCAGAAACCAGACAGCTCTGGATGTGACTCTTCAGTGATGGGGCCAGTAGCCCAAGGCAGATGCCTCTGCCTCCTTCTTCCAATGCAGTCACTGGGTGGTTGTGCTTATGGCAGTTCTGAGGCTCCAGAACTTTCCACACAGGTTTTTTCACAACTCCATTGTCTGTGCACTCGATGTGTGTGTGCTCTCCTTCTGTCTCCCCAGACCCCTCTGTCTGCTGCTCTCTTTGGCCTCTTAGGGTCAATCATCTTGGTGTTTGATAGTTTTTTTCTCCTTTGAGTCTATATAACCCTCCTCAGACTCCAAAGCCATTCTTCCCGAATTCTTCTTCAACCAGCGGTCCAGATGAGGATCTCTCTTGTTATGGATATACTCCCAGCACCTGATGGGCGGCATGTTGTGCTTAGAAAACACACTCAGTAGATAGTTATTACACAAATGGCTCCCTTTGTGGAATGTCCCCCGGGAAGGAGAAGTCACTGAGGGTGAGTGAGTCTCTCTCCCATCCCACTGGATGCTGTGATCTCGCAGACACTGGAGCCAGCTCCCTGTGTGGAAACACGACTCTATTATCTGGTCACATCAGTCAGTGATGCACCTCAGCAGGGGTCTGGGGACCCAGGTCGATTTAATGCAGCACACCCCTCTTCCTCTCTGGCTTCACTGCTCTTGTTCCTCCCCTCCAGCCAGTCACATTAAGTGAGTAAGTAATGAGAATGGCTAGAAATTGAATTTTATGAAAAAGTAAGCCACAGCTTAGAGAGCAGGATGGGAGGGGGGGTTGGAGAGGAGAGGGAGGAGATGAGGATTTCTAGGGCTGTCAGGAGGAATGAGGGAACACGGGGATTGGCAAAGAGAGTCAGGAAGGATGCCATTCAGTTAGGTAGGATTTTTGTCCTCCTCTTCTCTCCTCCCTCCACCCCCTATCCTTTTCCTCATCTGTGGGTATTTTGTCTTTGTATTCAGGAGATGGAGAAGGAGAAGGGACTATGCTGAGAGGCAGCAGGGGGGAGAGGAGAGATGTTCAGAGCACGGAATAAATTACTCTGCCTGCAATTCCAAGAGCTCAGAGGCTGGAGTGAGCAAGGACAGAAGGTGTGAGCAAGGCACAGGGCTGGTGAGGAATGATCACCCAGCTCGGATACCACCCATCCCATCACTTTGGCCTCTCCAGTGGCCTCTCTAGTCAATCTGTGCCAAGCAGGATGGGTGAGCCATGCTGTTGGACAGACTGGTTAAGATAGAGAGTAAGCCAGGCTGGGTACCAGTCACAGGGAGGAGAACATGTTTGTCACTCATCCTGTGATGTGCTCATGCAGTGAGATTGATCTTATTTGGCTGAGAAGATGCTTAGCCAGTCAAGTGCTGGCCACAGGAGCATGAAGGCCTGGGTTTGATTCCAAGGATCCATGTGCAAGAACTGGACTGGGTGGCATTCACCTGTAAACCCAGAGCTGGAGAAGTGATGAAGACAGGCAGCTTAGCCTACTTGGCAAGTTCCAGGACAGAGAGATGTTCCAGGACACAGGGAGATGAATAATGGCAGATGGATGACATGAAATGTCCCTTGGCTTCCACATACAATGCAGGCAGTGCACACATTGCACACATAAACAGTCACAGACACCGGCACACACACACACACACACACACCATTTCTGCATACCAACAACCCCATTTTCAAGATGAGCCAAGTAAGATTGGAAAGGTGAGCTGAAGCTTGGATTTGGATCCACACAGTAGTTGTCCCACACCCATCAGCATGAGGGTCTGGGGGTTACAACTATGGGCAGTTCAAACCCTTGGCACGAATTTACTGCTTTCAGCTAGCCGACCTTCTTCACAAGCCTTATGTGTCTGCCCTAGAGTCCTCTGCTTTTGTGTCTTCTTACAATGCCCTGTGCCCCTTCACTGACACCTCACCCCACCCCACCCCACCTCCATTTGCAAACAGCTAAGTGGAACTCAGCTGGAGCCTGATGTTTGGTGATGATGAGGTTCCCAGCAGGGGAAGGGTTTGATGTGTGAAGACAGAGACCAAAGCAGAAACATTAAATCTTCCTGCTCAGAGCTGCAAGAGGGCCCTGAGAGGGCAGTGGTAGAGAGAAAGCCACAACCAACAGAAGCCTCAGGGGGTTAAATGCCAGGCAAAGGGAGGCCCACACAGGGCTGATGGGATAACGGAAGGGGGTGTGAGCCTGTCTATTACTAGGCAGACTGGATAATGGGAGCACAGGGCAGAACTCGAGCGCCTAGCTGGCTGGAGGCTGGCTTCTGGTCGTGGCTTTGCCACCCGGTCGTGGGAAGGAGTTGAGCTTCACAATCAGCTGTTTACAGTTAGTTAGTTAGTTTGTGTGTGTATCTGTGTATGCTGCATGTGTGCTTATGCATGTAGGAGACAACACCGACCATTGTTCCACAAAGGCTAACCATCTCTCTCATTTTGAGACAGGGTCTTTCACTGGCATGGGACTTACCAAGTAGGCTAGACTGGCTGGCCAGAGAGCCACAGATATCTGCCTATTTCCTCCTCTCTGGGATTGCAGGCGTTTACCACCATGCCCAGCTTTTGAAAACGTGGATTCTGGGACAGAACTCAGGTCTCCATGTCTGTAAAGCAAGCTGTTATTTGTTTGCTTGTTTGCTTGTTTTAATGTGTGGTGACAGAGGGCAGGGGTTGCACTGTTTTTCATTCTAACTAACCCAGGCTTTAATTAGCAGCTATTCCAGGAAAGGGACTATATTTTAGCAGAGGTCTTACGTTTAGAATGGTGTTGGGGACTTATTTACCCCACCACGTACTCAGCTGAACAGGACCAGTCTGAACCCGGCCTCCCAGGGTCGTCCCTGTTCTAAAATGGGAAGAGATAGCTGGTAAGATCAGGCAAATATGAAGAACTGGGTGAGGTACACCACGTGGATAGCATTGCTTGGAGATTGGAAGCTGAGCTACAAAGCAGGAACCAGGTTCCCAGTCGTAGGAGAAATGGGAGGAGAAATTTCCAGAAGGTAGAATCTGAAATGTGCAGCAGGAGAGGGTGGAGCTTGATGCATTTGATAAACTCGAAAGGCTAGAGGCTGGGAGTGGGTGGGGCTGGAAATGCTGGGTCTGGGCTGGAGCTGCCAGGATCTGAGCTGATGGAGCTGTCCAAGGTTCCAATCAGGAAAGCGCACTAAAGCACAGAGCAATCTTTTTACCGTGAGGTGGGCAAGAAGGATGCTTGGGATGACTGAGGTTTCAGGGTAGAGTGTACGATGGACTGCTCTGCAAACACCCCAGTCACTCTTTCTCCGGCCCTTGTGCCTTGCAACACATCAGTTTTCCTGACCCTTGTATTTTTTCTCTAAATACTTCATATCATTTCTCCTTGCTGGTGTCCGAGGGAGCTAGGGACAGGAAAGATATTGCCTGGTACAGAGAAGCAGAAAATAATGAATCTTGCTCCTGATAAAGAAGGCGAGGAGCTCGGTGCTCAGGAGCCACTCCCTCCCCTCCTCCTCTGCCCATGCATGCATACGCAGGATCTGAAAGCAAGATCATGATATCAGTACCTGAGGCCACAAGGAAGAGAGCAGAAAGGAGAGAACTGGACCAGACCTGAGGAGCCAGGGAGAAGACAGGGAGGAGCGAGCAATGATGACTGCTGGGTTCATACCTTGTAAACGGTGGTGGTAACGCAGCACCAGGCAGAGGCTAAACAGAGGTGAAGGGCTATATGCCACATACCTTCTATTTATTATAGGGGTTCCATAAGGCAGTTCTCATGTGATTTGAGTATATTTCCCACCACTCCCTTTCCTTCTTTTCCACCACTTTAGTGTCTGCTGTTCCACAGTTTAGCTTCTCTGCTCACATCATTAGTACCTAGCACTTTGGTTACCTACCAAGTTTCGGACCCTCAGTGAGAGAAACGATGTAATATTTGCTGAAGATAATTATTAACTGAATTACATCCTCTATCTAAGAATTCAGGGAGGAGGATAGAGAGATGGCTCTGTAGTTAAGAGCACCAGCTGTTCTTATAAAGGACCTGGGTTTGGTTCCTAGCAACCACATGGCAGCTCCCAACCATCCAGGTTCAGGAAATCTGATGCCCTCTTCTGGCCTCTGTGGGCACTGCATATATATATATATGCACAATATATATATACACAATATATATATATATATTGTGTAGAGAAACACACAGGCAAGACATCCAAACATATAAAATAAATATAAATCTTGACATTTTAAATTATAATCATTTATTTAGTATGTATGTGTACATGGCAGGAGGGGGAGAGCTTGTGTGCACAGCAAGTATATGGAGGTCAGAAGCGAGCCAATGGGAGTAGGGCTTTTCCTTTCAACACTAAACTTCTGGAAATCAAACTCAGGTCATCAGGCTTGGTGGCAAGCACCCTCACTGTCTAGTTTTTAAAGAGGTGCAGGTAAGTTGGATTTTTTTTAGGTGAATAACAAAACAGTAAATACTCCTTCTCTCTGGAGGGATGCCAAACATACCCTTGGGGCCAGTAGATCTCCAATTAATAACCTCTTAGGGTTTCCCCCCACCAATTTGATAGATGGACAACAGGTCTAATGAGGACAAAGCTTGCCCAACAAGATGTCCATTCTCATGGAGTACAAGGTACACTGTCTAACTTAGAGTATATGTTAGTTAATCTTCTTCAACAAATTGGGGGTGGGGTGGGAGTGGATTTAGAATCACCAGAGAGATTTAACTCTGAGAGAACAAAGACCCACCCTGAATGTGGGTGTTACCGTTCCACAGGCTAGGCTTTTAGACTGAACAAAAAAAGGAAAAATGAATCAAAGGCTAGAATTCACCTCTCTCTCTGCTTCCTGATTGCAGACACAGTGCAGCCAGCCTGGCTCCCCGAGCTGTGGGGAGAGCTGCTCTTACAGTTGTGCCTTTCCTGTGGTGATACAGATACACTGTGCTCTCAGAATAAACCCTTCCTTCCTTCCTTCTGTAAGCTGCTTCTTGTCAGGTATTAAGACTCAACAACAGAATTAACAGAGCATCTACCATGTCCTCTGCCCGGCAGATGCAAAGATGTATTTAAAAGCCACAGTGCACTGGGGTAGGGAGTGACCAGTCTCATGCCTCTAGGACATAGTATGATGGTCATTAGAACTTGCACAAGGAGCTCCCAAACAAGCATAGAAAAGGAATCGGTAAGCCTTGCGAAAATATCGATAGAACCGAGTCCTCTAAAGAGCCTGATCTCAGCTTCCTGTGCCCTTAGCAGTTAAGAGGCTACATGGTGCTCTGAGCCCCATCCTTGGCCAGTGAACCTGGATGAGGATCCTGGGGCTGGAGACCATCACTCTTTACTGGGACTGGGGCCCAGGCAGTACGGGTGGTGGCCTGGGCTGCAGCTGGTAGAAGAAGGCTGCTTGGCAATTTACAGCAGCTCTCTGGTGTCTAATTGCACCATGACTGCTCGGTGTTGCAGGGCCGGGGAGAGGATGGATGAGCTGTTGTTATGGGCCTAATGGTTGCAGTAAAGCTTGGTGTTCATAGTGTTAAACAGCCAAGCCCATCATGCCCAGGACCATCCTTCAGCTCCACGTTGGGGCTGGTAGCTGTAACACTGGCTGGCTTGAGATGGGGCTCCCAGGAAACAGCGGTCCTCTGTGTCAACTCCTGAAGTTGCAGAGGGGTCTGTATGGGGAAAGTGACCGGGACGTTGGCCCTTTTCTCTTGTTCTTCCTGAGCACCTGGTCACATTAGTGTCTCCCAATGGAGGGATATGCTCCACCTACACAGGGGACTCTCAGGAAGCAGGGCTTCCTACCTGTCACCTGACTGAGGACATCTCCAAGAGAAGGAGCAGGCAGGGCTCACTGATCTCGTTGTATCAGCATTTAATTGGCTGGGCTGATAGTAACTGCTCAGTGGAAGTGGAAGGAGCAAATGTCTTAGTTCCTGGGTGGCACAGGACACAGCCTGGGCAAAGGATGGGGGAGGGGAGCGCAGGGAGGGAAAGAGAGTGAGCTGTTCACAGAAGTGCTACGGGAGGAGGAGGAAGACTGCAGGATGAAGGCCTTTTGGGTTTTATTCTACTCCTAAGTACTAGGGTCTCTGTTGGGATGGAAGGGAGAGGCGAGGAGCCCATCAGACACTTCTTAGATGCCTTTGACTTCCCCTTTTTATCGAGATTCTTTCCAGGGATGGAGGAAGGTAAGTTGGGATCTCCAGTTCAAGGACCAGCCAGCTACTGAATATCAGGGGCAGTGCCATCTTACTACTATTTGGAAAAAGAAAGTGGTGGAGATAATTGTGTCTTGTTGGGTATGGTCAGAACATCTTCCTGCTTTGGAAGAAGAAACATCTGCTCAGTATCATCTATAGTGGGTGCACGGCACAGTTGGATGTTGAAGTTTCCCCCTTCAACATCCACCGGAACATCTCTTCCTAACAGGTGACCATGCATAATTATGTCAAAGGGTTTGGAGCTAGTCCCAGAGGTTGGTTAGGACAGTTCTCAGGTCTGGGAAGGCAGATAGGAGGCTGGGAAGGTATGGACCTTCTAGGAGCAATAGGCAACGTGGAACAAGCACCAGTTTAGAATACCACACCACTCAGTCTTTCATAGCCTCCTTTTATCTGCCTCTGTAGCTTCTCCCAAGTCACTCAATCCTGGCATCTCCTCTCTGTTTCACTCATGGGGACTGTCTTAGTTATAGTTTCACTGCTGTGAAGAGACACCATGACGAAGGCAACTCTTGTAAAGGACAATGTTTAATTGGGGCTGGCTTACAGGTTCTGAGGTTCAGTCCTTTATCATCAAGCCGGGAACACAGCAGCATCCAGGCAGACAGAGTGCTGTAGAAGAAGCTGAGAGTTCTGCATCTTGATTCAACTGCAGCCAGGAAAGACTATCTCCCAGGCAGCTAGGAGGAGGGTCTAGGGCCCACCACCACAGTGATACACTGCCTCCAACAAGGCCATGCCTCCTAATAGTGCCACTCCCTGAGCCAAGCATATTCAAACCACCACAGGGATTCTAAGCCTTGGTTTAAGGCCAGAGGCCGACTGATCATGTCCAGGATGGTCACTTGCTCCAGAACAGGCAGCCACTGCCTCCATCACATCTATTAACTCAGTGTCCAAATGTGTTTAGTTTGCGCCATCCTCCTTCACGGCCTCAATCTGCAGTTTCCCCTAATTAATGATTGCAAATTGCTAAGTAACGAACCACTTGATGGTGCTGCTAATAATAGTGGTTGATAGTGGATGAAGACTGGGGTGTGGGAGGGAATGATCGTTAGTCTGGTGTTGACAGACTCTGTGTTGGGGACAGGCCCAGAAGTTTACATGGAAGGCAAGGTGGCAGGGAAGGACCCGCAGGCTCCATTTTGGTCGTTGCCAAGCTGGAAGACTAGAAGCTAAGTGACTCCACGGCTGGTAGCTCTAGGGTCCTGAGTAACGTGGTTGGGATCTCTGGGAGATTAGGTCAAAGTTCTTCCTAGAGCTTGCCTAGGGTCTAGCCAGCTGTAGTAGAGAAGACATTCATCAGGCACCCATCTTGGGTGGCAGGGTGTGGGGAGCAGGGGAGTAGCTGCCTGGACCATGAGCAGAAACTAAGAGTAGATAGATTTCAGGTGCTCAGGGTTGGTCCAGGCCATCAGGAAACACCCACACAACAGCTGACCTCCAAGGCAGATGGCAACCATGCTTAATGGCAACCTGAGTTGTGGGTGGAAGGGGCAGGGGCAGCTGTCTTCTGACTGGAGGGAGCATGGATAGCTCATGGAGAGAATACTCTTGGAACTTACGATGAGAAATAGCTGCGCACACCAGCTCCAACTGCTCAATGGGCCTCCCAAAGTCCTCCTGGGTCAGGACCAATGGTAGCTCTCAGACTCCCAGCTGCACTCCATGAAATGCAATAGCATTTACCAGCTCTTCCCAGTATTCTGGTGTCACTTTCATGTTATGTGCGTGCGTGCGTGAGTGCCCGAGTGCGTGCATGTGTGCGTGTGCCTGTGTGTGTTTCAATGTTTCTGCTATCTTTGGTCTCATGTCTTCTCAGCTCATGGCTTCCTGTCCCTTCTAGTCAAGGAGACTGCTAGACATCTGTAAGAACTTGCTCACACTATAGGTAAATATGACAGTTCTTCAAATGTCCTTCTAAGAGGCAGCTGGAGAGAAGGGGGCGCTGACCTCTAGCCACATCTCCTGGAACCCTGAGCTTGGTGGAGAGCTGGGTGGGATTTAGCACTTTGCTTGGTGGATTTCAATGCAATACCGTTCCGCAGCTGTTAATCCCCCTGCCCCATGTCTGTTGGATAAGTTAAAATAAATCTCTAAAGATTGCTTGACACTAAACAACTTTTGGTAGAGGGGGAAGAAAAGCCAAATTGAATAATAAGCTGTTTTCTGGTTCCCTCCTTTTTACCAGCCTTTGTGAGCACACAGCCATCTTGCGGGCTTGTAACTAACAGGAGAAGTCTGTCTACTTTCCCACCTAAAGACCTTGCACCCAAGTCTTTCTACTGTTCCTGTTTGGTCCCCCAGAGCTGTCACATTAACTCAGCCACCACTCACTTCTCTGTCATTGAGTGTTGGGTAGTGGTGATATTATTTCCAGTCTCCTAAACAGTGTTGGCACCAACGTCTTTGTCAAAAGAGTTTCTTCCCCCTGCCTGCGTCTCTCCTTATTTCCCCAGGGGTTTATTCCCAAAAGGAGAATTACCAGGTCAAAAGGTGTTACAGTTTTGTAGCTCACATCCCACACTGCCAGATGGCATTTTGAAGTCAGCGCTGTCTCACTTTTAACTGGGTGCACAGGAATGGAACTGTACTGTTGGTCTGGTGCTTTTCTTCTTGGGATTAGGGTTCACCACCAGTTATCTGTGCGACCTTGGGCAGGTCAGACCCCCTCTCTGGACCTGGATTTTCTTGTTGGGGAAGGAAGACAGAGCCCAGCTAGTAATGCAAGTTTGTGAGCATGTGTGTGTGTACATGTGTGTGGGAGAGTGCACATGTCTTTCAGACACTGGGATTACAGGTGTACATGACTGTGCCTGACTCTCATGTTAATGCTGAGGTGTGGGCTCAGACCTTATGCTTGTACCTTAAGGCTGAGTTGAATCGCCTCCCCAGCCTTCTGCTTAATTCTGGATGAATGATGTGGTGTGTGGGGTTAGCAGCCTCAGTCTGAAGGTTCTAGGCTGCAGTTGTTAGCTCCCACTGGATCAGGTACACTTTACACTTGGAATCTTTTGCTTGATGGGCTACTTGGTAGGTATTCTGAATTTCATCCCTGGACATAAAGTATCTGGGAGTCTGATAGAACTGGGTTTGAGTGCAGCTTTCACGTTTATCCACTTTGTGAGATTAAGCAGGTGACTTGATTTCTTGGAACCTTGGTTTTTCATCTGTGAAATGGGAATAAAACCACTCACCCAACAAGTTGTTTCCCAAAGATTAAATAGTAATGAGTATAAAAATGTTCTTAGTGGAGTCCTCATTAGCACAACAGTTTCCACAGACCTGTGTTCTTATAGTCTGCCTTGGGGCCTCTCAACCAAGGTATGCATGGCTGTCTCTGCTATCTGCTCAAGGACCTGGAAGGGCTTGGCTTCCTGCCTTTTTATGGGTTCTACCCACGTGCTCATTTACCTGCCAGCTCCTTTCTCCGGGGTTGCCTGGCCCCTCATGGTCCTCTTGGCTGCCATGAAGTTCAGATGGTATGAGGCCAGAAGGCGAAGCCCCAGCATGAGGCAGCCTGCCTGGATTCTCTCCCTCATTCCACCTTAGGTTCTGCCCACATCTCTGCTTCATCTCATCCTTTCTTACAACCCTGGGTCTTCAGAAATGATCCACTAACGTCTCCCCAGTACCCGGAGAGCCCTAAGATCCTCCGCAGATCAAGTACCTGCCACTTGGCCCTTTTTCTTATTCCTACCCAGGCTCTCATGGGTCTGGCTACTAGACCATCACTTCCATACATCACTGTGGCTGACAGGTCTTCTCAGCAATGCCAGCTGCTTCCTCCACCCACTCAAGGAGACCTCCCAGGCAGGGCAGCCCTGCCCCTGGGGATTGTGCCAGCGATCCAGGCCCAGACACTTCAAGGTCTGCAGGTTGGAAGAGTTATCTTTAATCTAGACCGGAAGCTAGCTAGGTAAGAGAGTAGGAGTAACAGGGACCCAACTGTCTTGCTTGCCCTTTGAAAAGTCGCTAATAACATACCACACCGTCCTGTGATGCCCCAGCATCCTGACAGGTGAAAAACCTGGCACCATATCCCTGCATCTATGCCCTCCATGGATAGAGATCCCTAGAGGTGAGGTGTCACCCTCTTAAAAAAGAGGTTCCCAACCTGGGTCATGCCCCTCCCAAATCACAAGAAAACCCAGATATTTACACTGTGATTCATAACAGCAAATTACAGTTATAAAGTAGTAATGAAATAATTTTATGGTTGGGGGTCACCACAACGTAAAGATCTGTGTTAAAGGGTTGCAGCATTAAGAAGGTTGAGCGCCGCTGTCTAATAGCTCGGTATTTCAGAGGCAGCACTCGACACGGAGACCTACTTACAATGCCCTGCTTCTCATGAGACATGCCCTTCATAGGTACCCACCTTGCACTGGGGACTGAAGGCCCAGAAGATGTTTTCAGTTGATTAGACCCTAGCGCAGACTGGGCCCTGTGGCTACCACCTGTTTGGTATGTGGATTTCTATTGGAACAGCCCATTTGTTTTGTATTGCCTGTGTGACGCTGGCAGAGAGTGGTGTGCAGAGTTTGCCAAGGGTGAACTAGTAACTTTGGTTCTACAGAGTCCAAGGTACTGGTGTGCACAACCAGGCCTAGAGCCTATTCAGCCTGTTGTTATTAACAGTAGCATGGTGGTCTCAGGGCCACACACTTCCAGGGCCAGGTTGGGATTAGGTACTTAGTATATATTAAGCTCAAGCCGTCTCCTGATGCACTTCCTTCTCCAGGTGATTCTCTCTTTTCCCCTTCCCTCTCTCCCTTCTTCCTTCCTAAAGAAAGAGAAATTAAAACAGGATTTCTCAGACTGGACCCATAGTTTTTTTTCCTCCTGACTCAGTGCTAGGATTAAGGGCATGTAACACCACATCTGGCTCCAAGGAGACCTTCTTGACTTGTAGGAGTTGAGGGTTGGTTCCACTTCTCTTTCCCAAGCATCCTGAACTGGGGAAGTCTGTCCTAGCGGAGGCCCACCCTCCTGATTACTCAGTCAGAGGCGAGCACCTAGGAAAGAGATCCAAGCTGCCCAGCCACTGAGCCTATGTCCTGTGGTCTCAGTTTGCCCATTTCCTGGGCACAAGAAGAGTCCTGGGTCTTTGGCCTTCCCAGGAAGAAGCAGAGCCCTCCATTCTGTGATCGAGTTGGCCGGCATTGTGGTTCTGTCCTGGGGATTGGGGTGAAGAGAAGAATGGGACCCCAGCAACCCTAGACTCACTTTTTTTTTCCCCTAAAGAGCCCAAGGCATTGGACTCTCACTCCTGAAAACCGTCTTCCCAAGTACAGGAAACAAAGTAATTAGCAGCCTCTTTGTTCGGGTGCTAATTAATTAGTGTTTTCTGAGCGCACCTCCTTCCAGGTACAGCCCATCATCTCTGGGGCGCTGGCAGGGGAAGGCAATTAGACCCTTGTTACTGTGCAACTAATTATGGCTTGGAAACTGCTTGAGGAGGCTGAGAGGGATTCTTCTGCAGCTCCAGCTCAAGGGAGGGACTTCACTTAGGGGCAAGAACTGAGGGGAGCTAGGTCTGGGCCCCAGAGAAAAAGGCCTTGGAGTTTAGGTAAGATTACACATAGGCAGGCCTGGGCACCCCACTCTCCCACTCAGGAACTTTGAGTTGCTCCTACCAAATCAAGATCAAGCAGCATGCTTCATGTTCACAGCTCCCTGCTACATGCTTAGACTAAGCTTCCAACAGCATCTCTCATAGCAACTCACAGTCTGTGTGTCCCTGGAATATCTAAGTGCTACCTGGATGGACTTTCTGGGTTTTTGTCACTCAATTTCTAACCTTTACCATCTACCTGTGTCTGCTGAAAATGGACTCCCCAAGCCTTCCCTGAAGGCAAGAGAGTTGGAACTTAGTTACTTCAGCTCCCAGAACATCAGCTTTGATCCCATAACCCCAGGTAAAAAAGGACCACAAATACTCAGCTTGAATGCTGGTCCTCTGTATCCCTCCCATGCTCAAGTCCTGGTCTTCCATGTTTGCCTCATAGAAACAGCCTCACTTGACCTGGGTCAGGGGTTCACCTGGCTGTATATTAGTTTCTATTCTTTGTCTCTGAGTGGGGGAGAGGAGGAGGAGGAAGGAGAGGAGGAAGAAGAGGCAGAGGAGAAGGAGGAAGAGGAGAAGGTTCTTAATCTCGCCTGCCACTGTGGGTCTCAGGACCCTGGACATGTAGCCTCGAGGAACCAAGACAATGATTCGAAGCCAAGGCACTGCTGCCCCCTAGGAACATGCTAGACCATCACTAAGACTTGGCGTGGGGGGATGACGCTTGAAGTAAAGGTAAAGAGGCTCCCTCCTTGCCCTTGTCACAGAGGGGAGGCACCAAGTGTGTATGTTTGAGACAGGACCTAACTGTGAGTCACTTTATGCTCCGCTATTTTCAGCAGCCCTCATGGAGCCCAGGGGAGGCTGGACTTTGTTTCAGGAACATTTTATTGGCTGGAAATACAGCATCATGGCAACCCTGCTCCTGGTGCCTCTGTTCCTAAGAGAAACCAGATCCGAGGCACTGTCACTGCTTCTAGGAGCAGCACTCACAGGGCCACCTCCTTCCCAGCTCATCTGGGGCAGTCCTGCTCCTGCATCACAGGCTAGTCTCCGTGTTGTTGTTGTTGCTCTGGGGGTAGAACTGACCAGGGCTTCACATCCGTTTGGTACCCCCATGTTACTTTATTATGACCCCTTTCTTATTTATTTCAACAATTAAAGCAAAGTAATTTGTGGAGGTGGGTTCCACAGCTTCACTTCATTTCAGGAGGGAGTTGTTAAAAAGGGGGGGCAGTGAGCCCAGGCTATGAAAATCCCAGGTTAAAGCTGGGCCTGACTGGGTAGGGGCTGTGTAGTCTCACTAGGGGGGTCCCCTCTTTCTACTGTGTGTTTTCTCTCTGTGAGCATCTGCATACATGTACGTGTGTGTGTGTGTGTGTGTGTGTGTGTGTGTGTGTGTGTGTGTGACTGTAGTATATGTATGTTCCTGGCTCAGGCTGAGTTTGACCCTAGAAGCTGCCCCATGCCATCATATCCAGACTCCAGACCTCAGTTTCCCTCTCCGACACTCCAGGCATTCTTCCTGTATCCACACTTCTTTAGAGTCTGCTCCTCTGTTGAACGGCACATCTTCCTCCCACATCCTTCATTCCCATTCCAGCTCTAGGTTTGGCTCCCTGCAGTGAGCAGAGTGAATTAATTAGAGAGTTAATACAGGGTGTTCTGAAGCATGTTGCTTCTTCTCCCACCAGGACCGGCCCCTACCCTGCCTGTCCTCCCCAGGGGCTGTTTGTGTTTGCTGTGGAAAGTGGCTTCTAATAGAAGCTAATGTCCCAGAACGGTGGTGCTGCCTTTGGGATCACAGGCCCGTTACCTCATGGCTAATTGACTGGTGGCTCTGCCTGGCTCATTGTGGTTCTGAAGCAGCAGCTTTGAGGGGACTGACAGCCTCACTGCTTGTCCATCCACCCTCAACCTCCCGTTGTCCATCAGACATCAACTGTCCTTAGGTGTTCATCAGACCTTTGAGAAGGAGCTGGGGCTATGCTGAGAGGTGTGTGTGTGTATGTCTGTGCATGCATGTGTGCCTGTGTGTGCATGCTTATATATGTCTGTGCATGCATGTGTGTGTGTATCTGTGTGTGCATATGTGCCTGTGTGTGTGCGTGCTTGTATGTCTGTGCATGCATGTCTGCCTGTGTGTGTGTATGTGTGTGTAGATATGTGCCTGTGCGTGTGTGCATGTGTATGTGCTTGTATGTTTGTGCATACATGTGTGCCTGTGTGTGCATGTGCTTGTATGTCAGTGTATGCATGTGTGCCTGTGTGTGTGCTTGTATGCCTGTGCATTTGCATGCCTGTATGAATGCATGTTTGTGCATGTGCATGCGTGTGTCTGTATGTATGAAGAATCATTTGTCCCCATGTGTGATGGTTGACCTTGAATCTGTGTCTAGACTGGGTTTGGGGCAGAAACCAACCCTCTGAGGACTCTCACTTCAGTGCTCAGGGCTCTGGCGTGGGCCTGCCAATAGGGAAGGTCCTCCAGCCTGTGGGACAGCAGTATGTTTTACCAGCCAACTTTCCATCCATCCCTTCTACTATAAAGAACAGTGGCCCTGACTGTCAGCAGGGGAGTGACTGAAAGGGACTGGGTCCATGGCTGATACCTGGTTTCCCTGGATCTCCAGCGTTCCATCTGCAAAGACCTCTCCTTAGGCAGCTAGCTGGGGGAGAGCTGGGAGAGCCTCTTTCACTTGCTTTTCAAAACCTGTAAGCTTGGAGCTCCTCCCACTCAATCACTGGGCCCAGTCAACTGATCAGCACACAGTGCACACTTCTACTGAGAAATCTACTTATTGCTCGTCTGAAATGAAGTGAGTATCCTTAAAGATGACTGACCTGGAAGGTGACCTACTTCAGTGGACATGCTGGGGCCATGTACGTTGTCCCCAAATGTGGCTGGATATGTCTTGGTTCGATGACAGCATTGTGGGATGGTGAGGATGTTTGGCATGGTCTTCCATCTTTTTTTTTCTCTCAAGAGGCTTTCATGTAGGTTTCTTCCTACCCAACCCAGCTTCCTGACTCTAGCCATTCTGAATGGAATGCCTATGGTCCCAGGAACTTACTGTCTCTTCCCCTCTACAAGACCTTGGCAGGTGCTCTTTCCAGCTCTTTCGGGGAGCCTTCTGTCTTCTGGAAGCTTACCTAATGACCTGGAAACCTACCCTCTGGTACTCCTTCCTCATTCTCAGCCCTCTGTCCTTGCAGGATTGTACCATATTTTATGTCACCCAAACCCCTCTATGGTATTGCTGTGTCTTGGGTACTCAGAAAAACCATGCCTTCCTTGAACTGGTCTGTGTCTGGTTCATCTCTGTGTTTTCAGAGTCCAGATCTGGGGTAAGGTGGAGAGCAGGACACAGTAGCTTTGAATGCAGCTCAGAAGTATCCGCCCCAGGGTCACAGCCAACACAGGACTTCTGAGCAATGCAGCCAGATCCGTGAGCCTTAAACAGCCACTGATTTCCCAGGCTTAGTGTGAAAACGAGGACATAAACTGTCTCATTAATGCCTTTTAAATGTTCATTCTACATTGAAAAGATCACATATTGGATTCATCAGGTTAAATAAAATATCTTTAAAAATTAATCTCACCCACTTATTTTAACTTTTCAGGATATGAGTAGGGAATGTAAAATTGCATACAATGTCTCTTGATTAACACCCACCAGTGAGCGTTGATCTTGATCTAGCCTTCCCAGGTTCAAATCCTTACTTTTATATGCCAGACAGCCTGGGGCAAGTCAATTAATGGCCTCAGTTTCCCCATCTGTAAAACAAGGATAGTATTAGAATCCTGTTCACAGGCTTGTTACAAAAATTAGACCAGCTCACACCGTGGGCTTTGCAGATAGGAAGTCTAATATAAATATTAACCATAGCTCACTCTGATTAGTCACATAATTAGAATTTGTTGAATGGAGCATTGAATTTCTAAATCCTAACCACCTCACCCCACCCCATTCCCGCTGTAAGCGTTTATCTGTCACCCAACATTTATTCAGCAAATATTTATTGAGACACTACAGTGCGCCAGGTTCTGTGATTTGATTGACACCACAGGCAAAGAGGAATATTTCATCAATCAATTAATGGGTTTCACGGATCTTAGCAGAGCTCAGCTTTGGTGCCAGGGATGACTATAATCTGGGTCTACACAGGCTGCACACTCAGCTTGGAATGGGATTTCAAGGTGTGTAGAGAAGACAATAACTGGCAAGAGTTTCACACTGTAGACTGCTGTTAGGATGCGGGACCAATAGGGTAAGTAGAAGGAGGGGGAGAAGGAGAGGGTGCCAGGAGATGCCTTGGGAGGGGCATATGGAACTCTGGGAGAGGCTGGCCAGAAGGAAGGAAACTGCTCCAGGGAGTGGAGAAACATCTTCCCTGTCATCCATCAGATTAGGAGCAGAGAGAGCTGGGTCACAGACGTTAACCCGAAATGCAGGACACATCAGTATCAGCCGAGACGGCTGTCTGTTCCTAAGCAGACAAGCCAGCTGGTTGATTGAATTTTTCACTCATCGTTAGGGTGGTGAACAGAAATCTAGGAAACAAAGCCCTCCAGCCAGCAGCCTGGGCATCCCTGAGTTTAGGCTCCCAGACAGCAGTACCCCTCTAGGCCTTCCTGCCAGACTCTAACACCCAGCCTTCATGGCTGGCAGTTTAGTGCACAGCTGGTAAGTTAAAAGCAGTTTAGTGATAATTCCACCTCGCACTGAAGACTTCCAGGGACTGTTAATGAATTTAAATGCCGGGGATTTTCTCTGATGCCTCACTGCATATGCTCCTCACATTAAGATGCTAATGAGGACTCTAGTGGATGGAGTCACTGGAGCCGGACCAGGGACGGTGGCCTGGAAAGGGTTGCTGGCTGGTCAGGGCTTTTCTAATTCCTTATCAGTGCTGGATCAGTGACCTCTCGGAGTGGGTTAACTGGCCCTAACCTCCTTAGGGTTGGGGAATGCACTCAGCTGGGACTGAGTCAATGCAGTGCTTGGAGCTGAGGCTAATGACAGCAGTCTTAGTGAGCAAACAGGAGAGCTGCTGTGAGATTCCAACTAAGGCCTGGGACTCCATCCAAGAGACTGTGCCTTGCGGACCCAGATGGATTGTGGGTGAAGCTCAGACTGCAAGTCTGAGTTCTTGAAGACTCTAAACTTTCAAGAAAACACTGAATACCACCAGGATAAAAGATTGCTCAAGAGTTAGGTGGCACAGAGTGACAAGGTGTGTGGACAATGGGCAAGTTGGCCGGGATGACAATCAGGCTGCCCTTGAGGACATCAGAAGCGGTAGTTGGCCTAGAATCCCCATGAGGATGGGAAGATGGAGTATGGCTTCTCTTCTTGATAAAGACAAAGGAAAGACATAAGATATTAAGGTTTTAGAACAAAGAAGAAGTTGTAACGCTGATTTTTTTGGGGGGGGGCGCGGGGCAGAGGGGCAGGCATTCTAGTTTGAAACTTACACCTGCCACTAAGAAACTGTGGGACCTCCGGGAATGAAATACTGAATCCTTTTCTGCCTCAGTTTCCCCATCCGTTAAATGGTGATACAAATATTAAGTATCCGCCTTGCTTGTCCAGTTAATCCCTTGGATTTGTGATGAAAGCTGATCTTCTCCAACCAGTTTTCTGGCTCTGCTTACAGAGAGGAATCTGGGAGAGGAGGTAAGCCGAAAGGTGGGCTCCATGCCAGCGAGTGCTGGGGAAGAGGGCTCTGATAACGAAGCTTCCTTTCTGGCGACTAGCACTACACACAGTGGGGAGAATCTGCTGGCTCCCCTAGGAACCACTTTCCTGGGTTTCCAGAAAATCCACTGACAATTTTTGTAAATTTGTTTAAGGATTAAATTAATAAGTCTCTTCTCCTTGGCTGCCATCAACACACAGAACCCTGTGGTTCTGTGCTCCCACAAGCAGCTTCTGAGGCTGCTGGTGGAAGAAAAGAGGCTGCCTCAGAACCTTGCTCCTCCAGGGGTACCCAAGATTAACTTGGGGGCCTCCTGAAGTGTGGGTGCACTGCCCTGCTCAGCACCCACTTGTAGGAGCACTGTCAAGGGCCAGCACCCTGGCTAGCAGCTGTGTGAGAGCTAAATTTGTTCTTCTTCCTCCCCAGATCAGGGCTCTGGATCTTCCTGTCACACAGAAAGCTCCTTCTATGGAGGGTTAATATATCCCCCAGGAATGCTTTTGGGAGTTCCTCCCACATTCTCAGGAATGGAGGTAGAAAGGTTACCTAAACTTAATAGTAACCTCTTAGTTCAAAGATACCATGTCATCTTCAGCCCCATGGTGGGTGTACATGGGGGTCTTTTGGGGTCTCACTGGCCACTACTCCAGAACTACCAACACCTTGGTTGTCTTGAGAGACCCGATGTTCCCCGTTCCCTTACCCATCTCTCTCAGCCTGAACAGGCTAGGAGCACACCATGGTTCTCTGTCTTATGCCTTTTCTGCCTCCTGCCAGCAGATGAACTTCTTGCAGAGTAATTGAAACTGGAGGAATGGCTGGCCACATCCATCCCAAAGCTGTGTGTGCAGAGCCTCTGATGAAGGGCCAGCAGGTTAACTCCTCACCATTCAGCATGTTGGGCAGGTAGGGGCAGGGACCTTCTGCTCTCTCACCATCCCCAGCCAGCACTCTGGAAAGCTTCAAAGGAGAGTCTGGGAGGTCGAGGTCCAGAACCCATCTGTTAATCGAATCTTGGCAACCCAGTCGCTTAGCCTCTTCTAGAGAATGCTGGAATCCCAAGTTCTAGAGGGTACAAAGGGCCAGGTCTAGCCCTCCTGCAGAAGTTTTGTGGGTGGGCATTCAGCCTGAGCTTAAGTGCTCCCAGATACATCGAGGGCCCCGCCTCCCCACTGCACAGTGAACCAGCTCTACCTGTTAAATTCTTTCTATTAAATTAAACCTGTCCTGTGATAACATCTGCCCACAGCATCTCTGGCCTTTGGAGATGTACAGATTAAAGCTCATTTGTCTTTTGTGGCTGGCCATCAAAGATTTAAGGCAGGCTGTTCCTTCCCCATTGAAGAATGCCTTCTCTTTGTTGTGCAGAGTTCCCCTAGTTTGTTTTCACTGACAGACGTTCCCAGAGACTCTGGAGTCAAAATATCTGGGTCCCTGATTGTTCTCATAGCAGCTTTATATGCTATTAAGCATAGCAGCTCAACTCTCTGAGACTCGGTTTCCGGGTCTGTGACTTGGGTACAGACTGGAAAATTGCAACCTTTTGGGAATGGGTCCAGATGACAAGTCCAGTGTGAGATTTGGAGTAGCTCTTCAAGACTGATGCCCTTGCTGGGCAGTGGTGGCATACGCCTTTAATCCCAGCATATGGGAGGCAGAGGCAGGCAGATTTCTGAGTTCGAGGCCAGCCTGGTCTACAGAGTGAGTTCCAGGACAGCCAGGGCTATACAGAGAAATCCTGTCTCAAAAAGAAAAAAAAAAGACTGATGCAAAAAGACTGATGCCCTTTCCTTCTCTTTATCCAGAAAGGCTTCCCATCCCTGCTCCTGACCCTGGTCATTCATGAATGAAGGGTAGCAATGTATGATCTGATCACAGCCCCCAATGTTGGCACTGAACTTTCTCCAGCTGCTGTAGTGTGGTGCCTTCCTCATCTGGCTTTGTCTTGAAGGGAGGACTCTTTAAGGGCATGCTGGCACTGGTGGCCTCCTCCTGCTGCTCTGGGAGCCCCTGCAGACACCAAAGTTCAGCAGGCACAAGGTATGTGGCTGCAGAGCTATTTCAAGGCTTCCTGTTTTGAGGAGGAGGCTTTAATTATCCCCAGAGATGTGACTGAATTACAGACCTCCCCCCATGGGTGCACAGCACGAACTGCTCATGGAACTGTATCCTGGTGAATTACATGGTCCTGTGGAAAAATACAGGCTGGAGAGTGGAGTTGCTGAGAAGTCTCAATGGCTTCCAGGCCTATGTGACTGGAAATGGCAAGGCCCAGTCAGCCTGCGCTTGGGAAGCTCAAGGATGGTGATAGGTGTGCTTTCCTTCACTAATCTTATCCCACCCACTTAGGTGGGCCATGCTGATGGTGGTCTTCCATTTTCACTGGCTGAAACACACTCTTAAGCTCAGGTTGTTTTTTTTAACTTGCAGCCTTCTCATCAGAGCTCTGACAGATATCCTGCCTACTAACGTCTTAATTCTGCGTGAATCTGCTCTATAGCAAGAACTCCAACCCCTGCTCCCTGCAGTGGAAGACTTAATGACTGTAGTCTCATCTTATATTCAGTCCCATTTGGAATTGGATCTGCTTCTCCAGCCCCTTGAAGCTGAGCTGACTTTGAGACACACTGGCTTACAGAATGAGGCCTCAGGGAAGGATAAAGGATGAGGACCAGGACTTAGGCTCTTGGGCTTGTTTCATCTTTGCCCATTCTAGGTGAGATCCTAAGGCTACCATGGGCAGCAACCAATGTAGCTCTCTGAGCAAGAGATTGAGTCTGTCCCAGCCAATGGTTGGTGTCACTGCCTGTTGTAAGGGCAAGGCTAGCTCTACCTTCTAGACCAGCAGACTTTACAGCCAAACACAGCTCCATGAGGGACATGAGAATGGGGGACCTCAGTAGCCACCTTGCTGGCTTGTAGAACAGAAGGAAAGAAGGAACCACAGTTGCTTGAGTCACTCTGGTAGTTTGCTGGGTCGCAATAGTGTCCAAGACACCAAAGACAGGATAAGTGGAAGCTGTGTTTGAGCAGGGGACCCCAGAAAATGCTCTGAGAGTATGAGGTGGTAAGGCAGAAGATGGGTAAAGATAGATATGTGAGGGGTAGTTTTGAGAATAGCTATGACTCCCTCTATCTCCTAGGGAACTCTAAGATACTTGTGTCCAGGAAGGAACCATGTCTGAGACTGATTATAGGGAGAGGGAAAGAAGAGGAGGCTTACCCATTGAGCTCCAATCTTACCTTCAAATGGTTATTGGAGGCTGTAAGTGCTCCAGCTTTTTTTGGTCTGACTGTACAGGGGCTTAGTCAGCCTGGGGCCTAGAAATGACATACAGATGGAGGCTCCGGAAGCTGTGGATACATCTGCAGGTAGTTTCTGGAGCTGACAGAGGAACATGGCTATAGTGTGCATTCATGAGCTTCAGACAGGAGGAATTTACTAGCATCCACCGTATACCTTCTATAACTTCTAGAGCACAGAAATGATCAGGACAGGGCAAGTATATCTGTCCTTTGGAGACCTCCAGGGTAGGAAAAGCCCAGGAAAGCTCATGGCACAGGGCTGTCACTTATGGACAGTTTTGAGAGCAAGTGGGAAACATTTTTTTATATCCATCATCACTATAGAGATGTTTGCTGGCTCTTATGAGAGGGGTCATGAGCACTAAAAATTCATCAGTACATAGATTCATCAGTACAAAGATTCATCAATAAATAGATGACCTTGTGAGCTGCAGAGTCCCTCTTTGTCCACATGAATTTCAAATATTTCAGTCGATATTCAGGTAAATGACAACCTGTTGCTAGCTAATTGCTATGGCTAGGAACCTAGCTCTGGTTTATAAGAAAACATAAAGTATTTGTGTTACAGATTCAACACACACAGAGTTTCCCAGGCATGTCACCACTGTGCAAACTGAGGGACAGCTGCACTGGGTGTCTCTGCAGATGATTCCAAGAATTACTCAGCATTCCTGGAAAATCTGCGTTTGTGAGGGCAACGTTGTTTGTGTCCACCGATTCTCGGCTGCATTTGGGACAGGGTCCTTGTCCCTCATGGTGACTGGACAGGCATAAACTTCTGCTTCCTCAGAGTCCCTCGAAGCGAAACCAGAATGTTTTCCTACTGAAACACAAATTTCAGTATAGATTATCTGCACTCAACTTTTTCTTTCTATCATAGCCAGGACATTATGTTGATTCATTTGCTGCTGATATGTCTGGGCCGTTCATTCTCGATATGAATGTCATCTCAGGAAGGCAGAAGACCCTTTACAAATGATTTGTTACTGAAGTGGGAGGGAATTTGATATGGCCAAGAGCTGCCTGGCATTTCCAGCTAACTTCCCTGCTGCTCAGGGGCCTGGAGCTTTGGGCTGGAGAGAGAGGAGACAGGGATGGTTTTAGTGGAGGTAGGGGTTAAAGGCCACAGTCTGGGCATGCTTCACAGGGAAGTGACATGTGAGCAGGTCTCAAGGGTCAAGTGTACAGAACATCTGTCACCCTAATATAGGTCTAAGAGCAGATGAGCTCTCTACGATCTTGGTACAAGCCAGTTACATTGAATGGATTCTTTGTTTTGTTTTGAAGGCGTGTACTCATCATGTAGCCCTGGAATGTGCTGTGTGAGTTAAGCTGGGCTCAAACTTGCATCCATCCTCCTGCCTCTGCTTCGTGAATGCTGTGGTTAGAGGCATGTCCATCGTGACTGGTTCTGCTATATGACTGTGTTTGTTGTTTCACAGAGGAGCAAAGGGCAAATGGGTTTCAGCAGCAAAGATGATGTAACCGAAAAGTAGGTCACCGAAAAGTAGGTCACCTCCTTCGCAAACCTCTGTAGACCACCTGCTACACGAAAGCTGTTGTAGGCTCTGCCAGTTAACAAGATATGAACATGGTGGGCCCAAGAGAGAATGAGACAGACTTTCTCAGGAGGAAGCAAAGCAAACAGACAGACAGGACATCCCAGCCTTCATACTGAGGACGCCTGTAGAGGTTGTGCTGTGCACTCCTGTCCTCTACCCACAGGTGCTGACAGCACTCTTCCTTGCCTAGATGTGACATCCAGATGTGTCTCCAGATATTTCCTAGATCTCCTGGGGGACAAAATGATCCCCAGTGGAGATGACTGTTGCAAACCAATATGACCATATTAGGGACTGTTAGTACCATGAGTAACATAACTTGGGAGGTCGAGTGAGTATGTGCCTGGCAAGGGTGGGTAGTAAGGCATGTCTGAGGAAGTGGCTCTGGAGACAAGGCCTGGAGACAGGAAAGCCATGCATTAATTAGAAGGAAGGAAAGCTTCCTTCCTTCCTTCCTTCCTTCCTTCCTTCCTTCCTTCTTCCCTTCCTTCCTTCATTTCTTCCTTCCTTCCTTCCTTTTTTCCTTCTTCCCTCCCTTCCTTCCTTTCTTACTTTTTCCTTTCTTCCTTCCTTTTTTCCTTCCTTCCTTCCTTCCTTCCTTCCTTCCTTCCTTCCTTCCTTCCTTCCAATCTTCTGTCATTTCTGAAGGTGTAGTGTCTCTGTGGGGAACTCTCAATACTGTGTGATGTAGAAGTGCTTATCTCACCCATTTCACAAATGAGGAAACTGAAGCACAGAGAAAGCAGCAAAAGCAGAGGCCTCGAGGTTGGCCAGATGAAGGTCAATGAGGCAGAGCAGAGCAGAGCAGATGTTGGGGAGGGTGGGAAAAGAGGCACTGGGGGTGGGGCAGGTCATAGCGGCTTTGTAGTTGTGTGTACTGAACTCTGCATGGGTGGCTGTCATCCCCTGGCAGCTGAGTCCATCTCAGGAAACCACAGGGAGCTGAAGAGAGCTACCTAGTCCAGCTGGGGTCATGCCTTGCTTCTGGGAAGGCAGCTTACTTCCATGGCAGGTTGATTCCAGGATATAAGGTTTGACTCTCTGTTTGGGACAGCTGTGAGAGTCTACCCATTATGTATCTCCTGTGGGCTCTGCTAGGCTGTGGTGGTACCAGCAGCGTGGGTCCTACTTCCTTTCTTCCCCACTGGTAGGTCCTGAGAACACATCTGAATAAATAAGCTTTTCACATACTTTTTCCTGTCATAGATAGAGTCTCTCCAGGGAACCTGATTAGTGGTATCACATAGTGTGCCATTTGGCTCTGTTTTGGCTGCTGTGGGAAACCATTGACCTATGAAAGTCATGCATGATTCAGGCCAGCACTTAAGTGAGGAAGGACTATATGAGCTCAGAAGCCTCTGGAAATGGGGTTCACATGGAAGGTTGGAGCTGGTCACCCTGAGGCTTAGGAACCAGGCAGAGGAGCTCAGAAAGGAGCTGAAGAAGTGGCCTTGAGGAGGAAGGAGACTCTGGAAGGGAGCAGCCACATGTCAAGAAGCAGTGACATCTAAGGTGTGTGTCCAGTACTCCTGAGAGCTTCACCAGGGTGGAGAGACAATTAGTTGAGGCCCGGGTGAAAGGCTGAGTCATTGCACAATGCTTAAGTGGGGGTGTGGTCTTGCCTCTTGGATATCCACCTCCTTCTTGGGTAGATATCCTCTTGACCCAATCTCTGGTCTCATCCTGCAGTCTTCCCTGCCTCAACTGAGGGATGGTGTCTGCAACAACTATGGGAATCTGGGCCCCATCCCAGGCTTTGAGATGAAAGACAATTGGGGTAGAGACTCATTTGGAAGCAAGGTTTTGGATCTAGGGTGTTCCAAACTTGCCTTTCTGACAAGGCTTTCTGCTTGACACTCCTACCCTGGTCCGTCATCTCGGTCCACAGGGTTGGAGCCATTTTTGAATGTTTACCACCTGCAGAGACTACAGCCTCTAAGCATAGATGTGCCCCCTTAGGCCTTCAGTGTATAAGCAAGGATGCTGTCAACACAGGTGTGTCTCACTGTTCTGCGGTGGGGTGAGCTGGAAGCTCCACAGATCTTCCACTCTTGTCTGATCATAGCAGCTTGATTTCCCACCTGGCTGCAGTGCGAAGCTCAAAGAGGATGCATGGTCATGAGTCACACGTATCCCCAGCCCTGCTTCCTGCCCAGGCTTGGAGGGAACCTATGGACTTTTCTGAGGTTCCACGAATCTTCCTTTGAAGAGGTATGTTTGGAAATAGCTTCCGGACTCCAAACCCAGCATTGTCTGCTACACAGAACCTCAGTCTCCTTATTTGGTCGGAGGACATTTTGCTGTTAATTGAGAAGTTTCCTTTTCTGCTCATTGCTTTTAGTCACTTTAGGATTCATGCTCAGGTTGCTGTGGAGGGCATGGGAAAGGGATATTAGTAGCACTTAGTCCCTGCCTATTGGCTTGGATTTATGCCTTTAGATCAGTTCCAGGTGTGCCTAGTTCTATGGCTCAGAGTTTAACTGTTAGGCTGAAAAAAAGCCAACACACCTTTCTTCTTCCTGCAGTGTTAAACGTGGTCCTATTGACCAGCCACACCGTCTGTAGCATATTATGAACTAATTAAAAAAAACCCCATAATTACCTTGTTAATAGAGCAATTATATTACATTGTAATCTTTGTGTTAAGTATTAAATTGTTAAATGTTAAGATGTAATATATACCACATTTTTTTTTGTAAGCCAATTTTGGCAAAATTTTCATTGTTTTAACACAATAGCAAGCTTGAACAAGTGGCCTCAGAGGGACGCTGTGGTCACAGGATCTTCTTCTAATCCAGTTGGAATACTGGTTGGGAGGAGGGAGCCATTGTGTTTATTTCTCGTGATTCTTTTCAATTACTTTTTTCCTGGCAAAGAGCTGTCCTTCGCCAGAGCCTGGAAGTCCATGGGCTATCGAAGAATTTATAAAGTCAAAGAGGAAGGAAGCCAACAAACAGAACAGAGGCCTGACTCTGCAAGTTCTCCAGGGGTTCTTGGATCGGGTCAGAGGTCAGTTGGTGGACAACTTAAGCTCAGAGGGCTGGGATGTGTGTGTGTGTGTGTGTGTGTGTGTGTGTGTGTGTGTGTGTGTGTCTGTGTGTGTGTGTGTGTGTCTGTGTGTGTCTGTGTGTATGTGTGTGTGAGAGAGAGAGAGAGCTTAGAGGGTTGTGACACCCACTTGTGTGTGTGTGTGTGCTCTCACTTGCTTATGCAAGAGAACACTCAGATGGGCACAGGCTGGGCAGGGCTTGGTTAGGGCAGGAGAGGTGACACATATTTAGAGTCAGTACTGAACAATCGAGGGGCTTTCTGGAAGCAGTGGTCTTCCTGTCTCAGGTGGGCCCAGAGAAGACAGTAAGACCCTCTTTTATCCTTGCTCCTCAGACATATTACCCTACTCCCACCCCCACCCTGCCCCCAAAGAACAAGTGACCCAAGGGGAAGCAGCTTCGCCTAAGACTGGGATCTGGGAGGGACCTGAGTTGCTGCCCTGACAGTCTCCTGCCCTCGTCCTTACAGGTGAGGTTATTGAGGCCAAGAGACCTCCCACTCTGGTATTTCCTTCAGACTTCTCTATCGCTATTTTGGGAATAAGATAGGGAATAAGACTGTTATACACAAAGAACATGGGCTCTCTTGAAGTTTTGGGTCTCCACAGGTAAGCTTGTGGGGTGCAGGTTCCTTATAACCCTTGCCCAGCCTGTTTCCTGTGTTGCACTGTGCTGCCAGCCCTCTCCTGAGAAAAGTGACAATAGAGTGTCGGAGGTGACCTCCACCCCCGTTCCCAGATTCCCTGACCCACTTTGATTCTGGAGGAGGAAACTGAGATCAGAAAGGGGCAGTGAGTAGCTCAAGTTGCCCAGCAGGCCCCAGGAGTCCTGTCTACCCACAGCAACTTTTGTGTGCTCACTGGCTTTACCTGCTGAGGGAGGAGCCCAGCAGCCTCTCCAGTGAGGTGCTCCATCCCTTCCACCTGCCTCTGCCTGTACAAGTCCTCTCCTGCTTCTTGAAAGACAAAAATATGGACCCTGAGGCTCCACTGGAGTCCAAGGACAGTGACAAGATTGTCATAAAGCACCTGGCAGGTACAGCGCTCAGTCACGACAATGTTCAGTGCATCAAGGTCAGAGGTATGCAGAGAACATTGAGCCATTCCCCCAGATTGGTTTTAGAGTTAGGAAGCCTTAAGGAATTGGCTCAGAACTACCTGTGTTCAAGTCCAGGCTCTGTTACAACCTGGCTGGGCTTTTGGGTTAGAATATTAAATGTCCTATAGGCTTCTGAGGTGAATGGGGTTGGGGGAGGCATTTTTGAAAGGTTCTGGAAACTTTAGGAGGTGGGACCCAGTAGGAGGAAGTAGGTCACTGGAGGAGTCCCTGCCTCTTCCTTCCCCTCTGCTTCCTGTAAACCATGAGGGGAAGATTTTCCCTACGACACACTTCCTATTCCACGAATGTGGCTACAGCCTGCCATTCTCTCGGGGCT
Organism: Rhabdomys pumilio; assembly: GCA_030674055.1. NCBI lineage: Eukaryota > Metazoa > Chordata > Mammalia > Rodentia > Muridae > Rhabdomys > Rhabdomys pumilio. Next base: position 37,820,327 of record JANHMN010000002.1, read on the forward strand.
GCAGCACTGGTAAACTATCACTCTGGGTGGTCCAAGGCAATAACTGACCCTCTGGAGACTTGCTACAGAAGGGAAATATTGAACTGAACTTTTTAACTACACAGCTAAAGGAGTGATCCTTCCCAGTGCACTGTGGGAGCTGGCAAAGAGAAAGAAACCTCTAGTTAAGCCAGGGCCATGCTCTTGACCCCACACTGGGAATTAGGGGCATGCCAGTTTGTTATCTGTTAGGCACAGGCTCATTTGTATCCATTCTTCTCTGGAGGAGCAGGCAACACTCTCTTACCTCTTTTGGGACTGGATTCACTGCCTGCCATGTGATCTTTAAGAAGAAGGCTGCTTTCTTTGATCCCTTATTGGGCTTCTGGGAAAATACGCAATGTCAGTGGTCAGTGGTGTTGGGGATGGAACCCAGTGACTTGACTCTAGGCAAACACTGAGTGACTTTTTCAGTCCCCACAAACCAATTATAACACTTAAGATAGACTATTATGGGCTGGGCTCTGTGAAAGGAGCAACATGGTGCCAATGGAGTCTTTCTAGAAGTATCTAGTATTGGGATCAGAGTTCCCCAGACCTGCCCTGGCTCTGTCACCATTGCTTCCTGGACCAGCTTCATACTGAGAAGACTCTGGCTCTCCCGGCTTAGCAGAGGTGTAGTTCTGAGAGTGAGCCCTATCCCTGTCTCAAGCAAGCAAGACTGGTTGGGGACCAAGCACAGTGGAGCTTGACACAACAGCATGTACTGGATTTTAAGTAATATCTTCTAGGCATGTCAGCTTCTCAGAGGCTTCAATGTCTACTTTCTCAGAATCAGTATCCTCAGGCAATGTTTTCTACTTTGGCTTCCCATGAAGCAACTGAGCAGCAGGAGATGGAAGGAACACGGGCTGCAAAGACAGGATGCAGTGACCCTAAGAGACGGGGCACTGTGTTGGTGAACAAGTGAATGAAGGTCACCTCCAGGCATGGGAGCATCTGGTTCATCCATCCAAATGAACCCAACCTCTCCTCTGCGCACACACCTTGGTGAATACCCACAGAATCAATGACCACCACATGGACCATTCCCCAGCCAGCAGGCGGCTCTGTACACTGGGAAGGGCATCAGTAGCCTGCAGAGGGAGTTTTGTAAAATGCGTGCACCGTATGGATGTCGGACAGCATACTGCTCCTCTCATTATTGTACAGCCCATGATGTTTACAGGAAGCACTGTCCACCATAAGACAAGAGAAGGAGGAGCCCAGCCTAGGAAAGCATGAAAAGAGATCACTTAACTATTTGTCTCAGGCTGTTTCACACACACCACCCCATGTCTTGTGCATAAAACCATTTCAGTGTAGAATTAATATCTGCCTTTTTCAAGCTAGGAAGATGGTTGAGAGGTGAGCTCCCCACAGGTCACCAAGCAACACACTGATTTTTGGACTAGATCTGTCTCATGGGTTGGAGCTCTTAAGAGCTCTCGCTCAGTCTGGTGCATTGGCAGGGGGTAGCCAGTTAGCCCTTGTCTTGGGAGCAAGGTTCCTACTCCTTAGCACAATACAGAGCTAACCTAGGCAAGGGTCAGCAGCAGACAGCTGGCAAATCAACTGTAGAATGAATGAGTGACTGAAGGAGAAAATGATTCAGGAGGCAGGTTGAAAGGGAAAGTCTCCCAGGGGTAGGGGAGACCCCATGCCTGAGTTCCCCCTCCTCCCCGCCCTCTCTTTTCCTTCCCTTCAACCTGACTCCAAGTGGCAGATTTATTAGTTTTAATTAACAGCCCAAATGCTGGGAAAACGTCCAAATTCCAGCTCTCGCCATCACTGGGTTTCCATGGGAAATGAAGGGAGGGGGGATGATACCAGGAATAGCAGCAAGGAAGGGGCTGTCAGAGAGACCACCTCCCCTACCTGGGCCCAGCCTTGGAACATGACCTTGGAACCTGACCTGGCCTAACATGGCTGGGGCTGGGAATGGGGCTGGGGTTGGGGCTTTGATGGCTCCTTGGAGGGGTAGACCCAGGCCAACATTGGGCCCTGGTGACCTCTATGAGTATTGTTGTTACTCTGGACCTCGCCAAGCCACAGGACATCTCTGGTGTTCTGTGCCGCTCATCTGCAAAGCAGAGGGTAGCTGGAACCACTGTAAGGGTCCTGGTAGGTTGGACTTATGATTCTAAGTTCCTTTTAGATCTTCTAGCTGGCAAGCGTCCCTAACTCTTCCCCTTTGGTGAAAGTGGAGTCTTCCCTTGGGCTATGTGCCTTCTTGGGGAGCTCTTTCAGGACAGAAGCAGTTCTCCATCCCTTGTCCAGGTTCAAGGCTCACTGAATGTGATGGAAACATGAGCATTTGTTTGAAGACTGTCTATCTCAGCTTGGCCTTGACTCTGGAGTCCCTGCGGGAAGAGCATCTCAGGAAAACCTTGAGGTTTGCAGGCTGCACACAGGCTCAATGCCTGCTGCTTCAATGTGTAGAGCAGGGGAGCAGTTGATAGTGTCCTGCAACCTCTGTATGGTCATCAGCACAAGACCATGACCATGAAAGTTAGGAGCCATCAGGAGGGCTTTGCCTTCCCCAGTGACAAGAGAGGGGCACCTTCTCAGAGCACTAGGCAGAAGGAGAAGCTTCTTCAATGACCGGTGACTAGCAGTAGCTGCTGGCAGAAATCCCAGAGGCTGGCCACAGCCCTGTGAAGGAAGCTCTTTAGATTTCAGTCCTATTCCTTCCCCTCAGCTCAAGCCCCTTATCCTCAGCTCGGCTTTCTTTCATGCTGGGCAGAAATCATGCAAAATTATTCAGCTAAAATCATCCAGCAGGAAAGATACCATGAGCAATCATGGTTTGCTGCTGGGAAGCTGTGGCCTTAACTTAGGCTGGGCAGCGGGAGCCAGGGCTGTGGGAGGCTGGCATGTTTCAGTAGTTTGCAGAGATGGAAGATGCAGGGTCCCTGCCGGGTCTCCCCTCATCCATGCTCAGACCAGAGCAGGGAGGGGAGTAGAATGGCCAGGTAGTCGAGTTCCCTCTTAGTGCCAGGCTTTGTGGGTATTGTCAGCATGGGCTCCAGGCTTTTCTGAGCTCCAGCTCCAGTAGGCTGGAGTCACTGATCTGAGCAAAGGGATTTGGGTCTTCAAGCGGCACACTTCCATCTGGGATCTGGGGCTGAAGGGGAAAAGAAGAAGTGAGGAAGGGAGGCAGGAAGGAGGAAGCAAAAGAAAGCTAGAGAGTGGAGCCTGAAATGCAAGTCCCTGCTGGGCACCTGGGCTACACTGAAGCCTTCCTCTTCTGATCTGATATCCTTCCAGTTCACTCTGCCTTCTTGAAGGCATACCACCAACTCCCTGAAAAAATTATCTTATCTGCCTGCCATTCCTTAGCTCCCTGTGCCCTATCCCCAGACAGAGCAGGATGGGTGAGCAGGCTGAATCCCTCCTTTGATTCCTATGATGGAACTGGACACCCAGCAAGAAGAAACTCATGGAGTTGGGCAGGCCCCAGTTCAGGATGTACTTCACAAGGCCTGTGCTGGAGGCCCTGGGCGTGACTTCACCAATCCTAGAATGGCACAGATGGCTCAGGTCCCACCAGTGTCCCACTGACCCTTCAGAACTCCCTATAAAACCCCAGGAGGAAAGAAACCCACTTGGCTTCTAGAACCGTTCCAAGTCAGGTAATAAGCTCCAAGGTCTGGGCAGACTAAGTTCAGAGGACTCCGAATTCTCCCCTGCTCATGTGTGGACAGGAGGCCTCCCCTAGTCCATTCACTGACCGTGCCAGGGTGCCAAGCCATGGAAAAGGCACAAGGAAGGTCGTCATCAGAGCTTCCTCTAGGGTTGGGCTGATCTCCACCCACACAGCACCCAAACACTTCCGTTTCCTTCCTGTTATTTTAGGATATGGCTGCACAGTCTCATTTCTCTGCTCATGGTAAAACCAAGGCCCTAGAGGGGTGGGGCTGTGTTTTGTTTTCTGCTTCCAGGAAGTTGGCCTCAGTACAGGACAGAAAAGAGGCCAGCAGTGAAGGTTGCAATGGGGCCTTCCTGGGATGAGGAGGTGTCTGGCACTGCAGTGGAGCCCATGGACACCCCTGGCAGGCAGACATCATCATCCTGCTTCCGGGGACCCGGGAGATTCCCAGGGCGTTCACTTTATACAAGTCATTAAGCTCCCCATTTATGGGTTATTCAATTTTTGGTATTTGTGTTATATTTCACAATAAAAAAGGTTTAAAAACTCTAATAAATCTCATAGAAACCAATTACACATACAAAGCATTTGTGGGAGCCCAGGAGGTATGCAGGCAGCCTCACAGTGCTAAAGCCCCAGTCCTTTCCTCTGCTGTCCCAGGAGAGAAGCAGGCGGTCGGTAGGAGACCCACACCACAGCAAGAGTGTGGGTCAGTGTGGCCCTGGGCCGGGGCTGGTAAGGATGCCTGAAGGTTATGGCTGCCAGCAGCCTCACCTTAGAGGCTGTGTCCTTGAGTTTATCACATCACTACACCCCCCCAGGGCAGCAGCTACTGGGAGTCTGTAATCAGGGTCCCCTCCAAATATGTCTTATCTTCCTGCAAAACAGGAGGGCCAAGGTGGGAGCATCATTTTTAGATCTGTTCACTTAATTGAGTCGTCAACTCTGTAGTTCCAGAGTGGTCATCTTTCCTTCTCAGGATCATGCAGCATTCAGTGAAGATCTGAATGGAGGACCTCCCCAAACCCCTTGCTCTTGGCCAGGTCCCCTTCAGGATATAAGGCCAGCTTGTCCTGGGAAGGATGTGTGGCTCTCTGTTGACCATGGTGATACAGCGCTGGCCCCAAACACTTGTGACTTCTAAGTTTGCTGAGATTTAAGGCCAATGACTGCTGGCCTCCATCTCCCCAGGCTGTGAGCAGGAGGAGGGGTGTGATTCATCTCTCCTTTCCTGGTGCTTAATAAGAACAGGGCTATAAATGTAACCGGCCGTTTACGAGCCCCACTGGCTGCAGCCTCTTCTGTCAGCTGTAGCTGTTGTATGGGCTCTCCTAGCCTGATCCTCGGCCCTGGAAAGAGGAAAGGATACTCTTGGGGCCTTTCCACCTCCATCCTTGGTCCTGCTGTTCCATTTCCCTTAGAGTTCCTTTCCTCCCTGCTAAAGGTGTGTGTGTGTGTGTTTCTAAGGAAAGCCTAGTTCCTTGACACCAGGAGGCATAGCCAGCCCAGAGAATTCACATCATACACAAGAGCAGTGAGCATGCTTTGTGCTCAAGCATTGCCAGAGGCTTTCCCAGGTCACAGGACCTCTACTGTGAATTCGAGGTCTGCTGAAGGTGGGCTTCTGCAATATCCCTGCTAGCAGCAGCTGCAGAGGACAACACAGCCTCAGCTTCCACGGAGGAGCCAGCTACATCTACTGCTTTTGTTCAGAAAGACCTGGAAACTTGAGACTAGCCATCAGAGCTGTATAGCAGTTGGTCCACCATCCATGCATGGAACCTCACCCTGGTTAGCTCTCTAAGTCCACCATATCCGTTCCCCCTACACCGTTATGACTCTGCATAGTGGGGCAGCCTAGATGCTGGGTAGGACTTGCTGAGGGTCAGTCATGAAACACACACCTGCTATTCTCAGGAGAAGCTGTGGGCTCCCTCCCAAGCCCTGCAGATTTGGGATGTGCGTTCTTTAGCAGCTTTCACCATCTCTCTTGGCGCCACCCTGATCATCTACAAGACAAGAAGAACAGCACCTACCCTCCACACCGGCTGGTGATGCTTTGTCAAAGACAAAGTGAGACAATTGGCATGCATCGCCCACACAGACCCTGGCATGAATAGATGCTCTGTGCTTGTGAGTTTCCTTCCTTCCTTTCTTCCTTACCTGGGCCACAAAGATAGAGGAGGCATTTGAGGTGTGGTGGTGGTGGGAAGCCGCACAAAAAAGAGAGCCCACAAAAGACACAGACTCTGGGAGCCGGCCAATCAATGCTGGCATAAGCAGACCCAGGCTATCATTGCTTAACCGATTTTGCAGGGAAAAAACATCAAAGGACGGCAAGAAATGAAAAACAAACAGAGCAAAACCAATACTCATTTATCTAAAACTAGTTTGCTGTCAAGGAGGGGCCAGTGCCTTTGCCCGAAGATCCATCGATTACAACTGCAGAGAGAGGTGACGGGCAAGAGGCATGCTCTCTTCCCCAGATTTTACAGGACAGGGAGAAAGGCGAGAAGAGTTTCTGGTGAAGACTCAAGAGAGGACCGCAGGCAGAGGAAGATAAAGATGTCAGGCAGCTCCGGGAGATGTGTGCGCTCTTCTTGTTTGGCTGCTAATGTTTCACCCAGTATATGGAGGTATTCTATACCTGCACAAAAGTTTGGGGACCTAGCAAAGCAGAGCTAATCCCTGGCCCCCGCAGCAGGACTGCCACGAGCTGCAGAGCATGCTCTGTACTGCACAAAGCCTGGAGAGAAAGTGGGGACTGAAACGTAACCTATAGCTCATTCTGTAGCAGTGGTTCTCAGCCTTCCTAATGCTGAGACCCTTTAATTCAGTTCCTCATGTCGTGCTGACCCCCCACCCACAATGTTCTCTTTTTGCTTTTCCATAACTGTAATTTTGCTACTGTTACGGATCATAATGTAAACACCTAATATGTGACCCCCCAAAAGAGTCACGACCTACAGGTTGAGAACTTCTGCACAGAGCATGCATGATTCCTGATTCCCCAAAGAAACAGCTACACGTCCCCCCTCCCTCCACCCCACTAGCATGTGCAAAGCATCCTGGAGGTTAAGGTGTATCTTAGGGTTTCTGTTGCTGTGAAGAGACACCATGACCACGGCAACTTTTATAAAGGAAAACATTTCATTGGGGCTGGCTTCCAGTTTTAGAGGTTTAGTCCATTATCACCATGGCGGGAAGCATGGTAGCATGCAGGCAGACATGGTGCTGGAGGAGCAACAAGTTCTACATCTTATTGGAAGGCAGCAGGAGATCATGTGCCACCCTAGGCATAGCTTGAGATTAGGAGACCTCAAACCCTGCCCCCACAGTGACACACAGCCTCCAACAAGGCTACACCTCCTAGTAGTGCCACTCCTTATGGGCCAAGCATTCAAACACATGAGTCTATGGAGGCCAAATGTAGTCAAACCACCACAAGGTACTTTTGTCTCTGGATGAGGCCAAGAGAATCCCTGCGTGAAGATGAGCTTGTTTGTACTGGAAGACATGGGGAGGAAGCTCATCCCACTGCAGCCCACTTGTGTCTCTTGCTGAGACTGAGCTGCTCCAGGGTGAGGTAGAACTGCCATCTTCTGGAACTGTCTATTTTATCCCCAGCTCTGGACACTCAGGACGTTAGCTCTGAGGAAAGAATCTGGGCTGGAAGAGAAGGCATGGGGGTAGAGGAAGAGGAAGGGTGGAGAACAAGGAAGAGATGCCAGAGTTAATGTAGAGTAGAACCTGCAGGAGGGCAGAAGAGGGCAGGCCAAGAGAAGAGAGCCAAACTGGGCCGGAGAGCAGACAGACACTGGGTAGATTCCCGCAAAGGAGAAGGTGGGTGACCCAGAAATCCAGAGGCCCTGCAGACCTGGAGTTGGAGAAATCTTTCGGTCTGAAATCTCCTGAGGTCTGTGTAGCTGTGTTCCTTCTTCCCTGATCCTGAAGTATGTTGAGACCATTCCTCCTGGGGGAAAGCACTGGGGGTGGGGAGCTATGGGAAGTGCTCAGGTCGTCAGGTTGTGCTGGAGTGGGAAAGACCTTAGCAGAGAGGCCCTGAGGGCTGGATGTCCCTTCACCAAGTGTGGACAAGGCAAGAAGCAGCCATAGGTTGTAGCTGGGCTCTTTAAAAGTCCCTAAGTTCACTGGGGCTTGACCTTGGACTTCCTCTGCCTTGCCAGGAAACAGATTTCTGTTGTCTGTATGGCCCTTGGTTTATGTTGTTTTGTCACTCCAGCTAAAGGCCCTGTTTGTGTTCCTGGAGGCTGTATTTATCAGCAAGCTTGGAGCACTGCCCCAATGTTCTGGTTAGGTTTTTGTTCACTTGATACAAGCTAGAGTCATATGCGAAAAAGGAAACGTCAATTGAGAAAATGCCTCCATCAATCTGGACTGTTAGGGACGTCTGTAAGTTACTTCCTTGATTAATGATTTATATGGAAGGGCCCAGACCACTGTGTATGGTGTTACCCCTGGTATATATGTAAAAGCAAGTAGAGTGAGTCACAGGAACAAGCCACGGCCTTTTGCTTCAGTTTCTCTCTCTAGGCTCCTCCTTAAGTTCCTGCCCTGACTTCCCTCAGTGATGGATCTGGGATGTATGAGCCACATGAACCTACTTCCACCCAGGATGCTTTTGGTTGTGGTGCTTTATTACAGCTACAGAAAGCAAACTAGGACTCGCCCCATGCCCGATGATGGAGCAAAGTCCTTGTGAGTTCCCAGTGCTCCTTACTGTGTGTTACTGATGAGGGACAGGAGTGTGTGCCTTTCTGGAGCTTTCTCCACATCTCCTCTTCCAGAAGAGCTGAGAACTCAAGTCCTGTAGCATGCCTAATGGGGGTGATCAGAAAGAAACACTCTCTGAGCTCTGGAGACAAGGTATTTGGTAAACAACTCTGGCAGGCTATGGTCCAGTCCATGGGCCTGTCCATGGGGCCAGGTAGAACCCAGGGCACCACCTAGGAGTAGACATACTCCTGACTATGATCCTAGGCTATCTAGGGATATCCTAAGTCTGCCATTCATTCACTGTGTATCTTGGGGAAGTGGCTTAACTGGTTTGAGCCCCAGCCCCTTCATAATACCAATATTGTTTGCCTCAGAGATGTAGTAATAACAAAGTCATGCTTTGCACACCGAGTGCTTTCATGAGGGTCTGACACAGAGCATGTAGCAGTGGGGATTTATAGATGTATCTCTCCAGAACCTTCTATACACTCTCTTCTCTTTCCTCTGCTGATTTTTGGCTTTACTGAAGTTTAACATCCAAACTCCAAGTGGCTGAGTTCTCAGAGTGCCCATTTTGTCCCACCTAATGAGATACTCGAAAGAGTCTGTGACCCCATTTGTACCAGTGGGCTGGGCAGTGAAGGAGCAGGCTCTAGCTCCAGCAGGGATAGTAAGTACACTCTCCCCTTCTCCTTTCATTGAATGAGCCTGAGAGACCTGGGCAGAAAGCATGGTGTCTGGGTATAGACATCCTTGACAGGGAACAGATACACTTTCTCTTCTCCCATCTCTTCTGTTCAGACCTCATGTAACCCCGTGTAGCACAGGTGGCAACAGCCACAGTGTGGCTAAGTCCCCAGGGTAGGAAAAAAAATTCCTTACAGTTACAGTTGTGATCCCATAAAGTTACTTAAGAGCAGACCTACACAGTCTTTCAAAGATTTTGAAAAAGAGCCTAACAACAGGCTCTCATTCAACTCCCAGATGTGACATTGTATGGCATATACACAGATCTAAACAGCTTTGAAATCACACTGGTGTTGAAACCACAGCCTACAGTAGGCTGGCTGGAACTCTTGACATGAGCCCAACTGGGTTGTTTGCATGCTCCATCAAAAACACCAACCTCCTCCGTAGGAGTTAACGAAGGGCCAGAGTCAAAAGGTCCAAGAGTCAACTAAATTTACCTGGAATCTGAAGAGCCCAGGAAAATCTCAGTATTTATGGGAACAGACAAAAGACACTGACAGCAAGAAGCCACAGATGCTGAGCCAGTAGGCAGAGTTTTCAAGAGAGTGTTTATAAACATGCTTCAAGAATCAAAGGCCAGAGCTAGGCATGGCTCAGGTCCTGTTCTTGCTCTACACAGCAAGTTCCAGGATATCCAGGGCTACAAGAAGAAACCTTAAAAAAAAAAAATCAAAGGCCAACGGTCTTGGGTTGGTGAGATGGCTTAACAGGTAAAGGAGCTTTACACAAGTCCTGAGGTCTAAGTTCAATTCTCAGGACCCTCATGATGGAAGGAGAGAACTAAGTTAACTCTCCACATGTTATTCTCTGACCTCCACACTCAAGCTGTGGCACGCATGCGTGCACGCGAACACACACACACACACACACACACACACACACACACACACACACCATTAAAAAAAAAACCTTATTTATTATGTATACAGTATTCTGCCCGCATGCCAGAAGAGGGCATCAGATCCCTATATAGATGGTTATGAGCCATCATGTGGCTGCTGGGAATTGAACTCAGGATCGCTGGAAGAACAGCCAGTGCTCTTAACCTCTGAGCCATCTCTCCAGCTCCCCACACAATACATTTTTAAAAGGTAAACACTCTTAATTAAATGACAAAAGGCCCATAACAAAAACAGAAAATTGAAAGATGAATCAGTTGGAAATCTCAGAACTGAACAGGCTAAATGGACATAGCTCACTACATGGGCTCCGCAGTAGCAATTAAACGGCAAAGGTGACGATGAACTTGAAGGCTCATCATTAGAATGTACCTAGAGTGAACAACACAGAGAGAAAAGACTTAATAGGAAAGACCAGACCTTGTGACCTATGAAGCAATACCAAAGGGCCTCATGTTTGCATCTTCAGAATCTCAGAGAACAGGAGGAAAGACGAGTGCACAAAACAAATTTGAGGGACCAGTAGGAAAAAGGCTCCCAACTTTAGCAGAAGACATAGATATATAAGACCCACTGAGCCATGGAACAGCTTCAGCCAGAGAACTCTGCACAGAGAGACATCAATCAAACCATGAGCATCAACCACCAAGACAAATCCTAAAGCAACCAGAGAAAAATGACACATCCCTTACAGGGGAACCATGGTATAGGTGACAGATGATTTTTTTAAAAAACCAACCATTATGGAGGTTAGGAGCAAATTGGAAAGATTTAAATGCCAAGAGAAAAGAATTGTCACCTCAATTCTACATTCTGTGGAAATGTTTCTTAGGGATAAAGATATTCTCAGGTGAACAAAACTTCAGAGATCACCCCTGTTGTGTTCTCTCTACAGGTTGAACTGGGTCAGAGGGCAACTTGGCAGAGCATGAATAAAGAAGGAGCAACAGGAGTGGCCAATATTTATGTCTGGGAAAATATATATATTCTCCTGGGTTCTTTAAAATGTTAGGCAGTTAACAACAAACACGGTAACATTGAATTTTCAGTGTGTGTACTGCTATCATTTATAAGGGAATTATAGCAACAGCCCATGAGGGAGGGCAAGTTTCCACATTACCTTTGTGTTGTGATTTGGATGTTGAAATGTCCCCTGCCAAGCTCATATGGCTGAGAGTGGATGAGGAGGGCTCTGACTTCATTAGGGACCCAATCATCGATGGATCCACCACTGAATGGATTTGTGGGAAGTAGCAGAAGCCAGAAGGTGATTGAAGAAAATGGATTCTGGAGACAGAAAAGGGTTATTGTGCCCCTTGCTTTGTTCTTTCTATTACCTCCCTGACACCACTGGTTGGCAGTTTTCCTCTGTGCCCACACACAATGATGTTTCCTCCATACCTGTCTTAGTTGGGTTTCTATTACTAAAATATTGTGACTTAAAGCAAGTTGGAGAGGGAAGTGTTTATTTACTCTTACACTTCCAGGTAACAGGCTATCTCCGAGGAAAGCCGGGGCAGGAACCCAAGGAAGGAACCTGGATGCAGGAACTCTTGCAGAAGCCATAGAGAGATTGCAGCTTTCTGGCCTGCTCCCTGCTCCCCATTTCTTGCTCATCCTGCTTTCTTATATCAGTTAGAACCATGGACATGGGGTGGTACTGCTCTCACTAGGCTGGGTGTTCCCATATCAATAGTTAACCAAGAAAATGACCTATAGATTTTGCCTATAAGCAATCTGAGGGAGGAGTCGTTTTTCACTTGAAATCCTCTTCCCATGTAACTCTAGCTTGTATCAAGTCGAAAAAGAAACAAAACATAAACAAATAAAAAATAACCAGCACAATCCCCGTATGCTGTGAGATGAGCAGCTTCCCCTCACGCTCTCCATCGGGGGTGAACATCATTCCTTTATGTATCTACACCATTAGTGGGCAGCTTTCCTCTGTTCTCTGACGCCAGGAGCTCAGCAGTGCTGTTCCGTGCTTGTCCACCATGATTAGTTTATCTTACTATGGGACTAGAAGCAATGGTTCCATGTCAGCAAGGGCTAACTAACTCTCCAGAAACTGGCCTAAATGACTCTTTTCCCTTTACAGCTGTTTCCTTACGTATTTCATCACAGTGACAAAAACCAATGCCCACAATTTGGAGGTGACAACACAGTAATTTTAAGTGGGACTATGGAGAGTTAAGTGTGTACACTGTCGTCCCTACAAGAACCACCGGGGCGGGGGGGGGGAACCCCACAAAGCAGAGGTAGTGAAAAACACAGTAGGTAAATTAAAGTGGGACACAAATCACTGTTCACATTCACATAACCTATAAGAAGTCAGGAAATGAGGAAAAAGAGGAAAAAAAAAAGACTGGTGGGAAGAATCGGGAAACTGATAAAATGGAACTCAATGCGAGCATCGAAAATTGTATCAAACATTAGTGTTCTGACAGTGACATCAGTGTAGATGACATCAGAGTGGACATTAGAAAGCAGCTGCCTATAGAATAGGACATCAAGCAAAACACTGTAGGCGCCTGGAAGCACAGAGAAAATATATACCATGCAATGCTAACTACTGTGTTAAGACTGAGTGTCCATACTAGCATCAGATGAATACACAAATAGCCATGTGGTGGTTTGAATGAGAACAGCCCCCACAGGGTCATATGGTTGAAGGCTTGGTTCCCAGTTGGTGTCTTGAGTTGAGATCCTAGGAGTTAAGGCCTCTAGGAGGTGAGCCCAGAATAGACTTTTCTAGAGGATAAAAGAAGATGCAGTCACTTCAAAACCAGAAGAGTCCTCCCACTGGTCCCCATCCCTGCCTGAATGCCAGACCTGATGCCACCATGAACCTGGGCTCTCCGGGAGTTGGGAAAGAGAAACATTTGCTGTCTGAGCCGTTCAGTCTGTGCCTCTCTGTTAAAGACCAAACTTGAGACAGGTAAAAGCAATCAAAACACACTCAGGATCAAAGAGCTACCTAGAAGGAGCCTACAATTATAAAGATTGAAATTGTAGACATATAAAAAGAATTCTTACAAAAAGGGAATCTCCCAGTCAAAATAGTTTTCCTGCAAATGTTAGCAAAGTTTTTTTTTTCTTAATGCTTAGAAGAGTTCTTCACACTGTCATCTAGAATAGAGAAGAAAAAGGAAGACTTCTAAACTTACTTAATGGAAGCGTCCAAGAAAGAGAAGCAGATCAATTTCCCCCATGAACACACACAAAATTACCTAACAAAATATTAGTGAATTGTTTCTAACAGTATATAAAAAGCATTTCACACCATGACTAAGAAGGGCTTATCACAGGGGTGCCAAGCTGGTTAAATATTTGAAAATTAAACAATGTAGGCTGCCATAATACAGCCTCAGTAGAGGTTGATTATATTAACATAAATGATTCTACTAACGAATGCAGGAGACACACTTAACCTTGGCAAGTGAGAAAACTCTCAGAGGCCAGAGGGACCTTCCTCGCCCTGATAAAGGGTACTCGTTATAAAAAAAATTTAAGGCTGACATCTTGTGTTACAGGTGTAAGAACATAATAGTGAATATGTGTTTCCCACCTAAGATGAGGATAAGACTGTCCTCCTGTCCCTGGTAGTGCTGGCCAAGACAGTTAAGGCAAGGAAAGTAAATAAAGAAATGCCAATTGAAAAGTAAGAAGTTACATTGTTTCTATTCACAGAACAAATGTTTGTTTCCATAGCTGCGAAGAAACCCACTCTGGCAGCTAAGCTGCAGTTTAAGACAAAATGGCTAGGGGATACATGCCCCAGTCGATTCTATTTCTCTATACCTGCAACAAAAACTGGATGGCCACTAAAAAGATTTTTAAGTGGCATCATTTACAGTAGCTCTGAAATGATGAAAGATAGGGTATACATTTAGCAAAAGCACGTACTGGTTCTGTATACTGAAAATTACAAAACGCTTATGAAAGAAACCAGCGAAGGTTTGTATAAATGGAGAGCCATCGGGGCAGCCTACATAAACAAAGGCACACATGTCAGAAGAATCAAAATGATAAAGGTGCCAGCTTCCTTCAATCAGACCTATCGATTTAAGACAATTCTGGTGAAAATCCAGCAGGAAATTTTTTTTTCCCTTTAAAGCTCTAAACAAACAAGCTTCCAAATGCATTTGGAGAGAAAGGCAAAGGAATTAGATAGTCAAAACAATTTTGAAAAAAGAAGTTTTTAAAGCCCACAACCCCCAATTTGAAGGCTTATTATAAAGCTGCTGTAACCGAGGCATTGTGGTATTGGCAGAAGGAACAACAGTGTGCAGAGAGTGATTGCTGATCAATGAATGGGGAAGGAAGTCTGAAGCAGGCCTATGCGTGTATGATTTGGCAGAGGTGGAAGAGCAATTCAAAGGAAAAAGGATAGCCCCTCTCCATCAGGAATGGAACACTGGAGATCCAGATACACAAAAATGACCCTAAGCATCATTCCATATGCAAAAATCCACTCAAGACAGAACATAGATCCAGACGTAAAGCACAAAACCTTTAGAAAGAAACATAATGCCCAACCGTTGTTGAAGGGCTCTAAGCAGGCCCAAGCATGGCAAGCGTGGCTCTGGCAGGCTTTGCCCTTCTCCCCCATTCCCTCTGCCTTGCTAAAAACTATTAGATTGCATTCCTAAGGCTGGCCACCAAAGTCTATCCCCTCATTTGGCCACTTTCTCCTTCTGAAGCTGACCACCAAGGTCCAGCTATGGAAGTATGGAAATCCAGCAGTCAAAAGCCACCTTGTGGTTAACCTAATTAACATGCCCAATTAAAATCAAACACCTCATCCTAACACAGGATCTCTCCCCTGGTACCTTTATGAACTGCCATTTTCCTATGTGCCATGTATCTCTCCTATCCAGAGGCAGTCCTTTGTCCCTTAGGACAAATATCCCTTCACCCCCTCCCCTGTTTCCTTCTCCCTCTGATCCTGTCTTTGTCTCTTACTCCCCCGCCCTTTGTCCATCTAGGGAAAATAAATCTCCTTTGTGCTGAGAACTTGGTCCTGGGCTGTATGTGTGTTTGAATTGGTTTGTTCCCCATAAATTCATGTGTTTGAATGTGTGGCCCCTAAGGAGTGGCACTATTAGGAGGTGTGGTATTGTTGGAGGAAGTGTGGCATTATGGAGGCTTTGAGGTCTCATACATGCTCAAGCAATGCCCAGTGTGACGGTGGTCTCCAGAGTGCCTTCAGATTAAGATGTAGAACTCTCAGCTCCTCCAACACCATGCCTGCCTGCACACTGCCTTGCTTCTTGACATGATGATAATGGACTAAACCTCTGAAACTGCAAGCCAACCCCAGTCCAGTGTTTACCTTCATAAAAGCTGCCTTGGTCATGGTGTCTCTTCACAGCAGTGAAACCCTAACTAAGACAGGGTGTCTGGTGCTGATTTCAAGGTCTTTTCAGTTGTAATGTGAGGCTAGGGGGAATCCCAAATGAAATGTAATAAACAGGATGTCATCAAGATAAGCTCCCACTCACGGAGTGAGGCTGCCGAGGGACTGGAAGGCAAGCTTTACACTGGGGGAAATGTTTACAAATCACACATATGTGAAGGGACCTGTATCCAGAATACACAAAGAGCTCTCTCAAGACTCAAGAAAAGAAACAACCTAACGGAAAAATGGACAAAAGACTCAAGCAGGTGCTTCACCAAAGGAAACACCTGATGTAAGTAAACACACAAAAAAGATGCTCTGCATCATTAGTTACTAGGGAAATGTAAAGCCACAATGAATGCCAATGTATATATCAATCAGAGTGGCTAAAAGAAATACTGACAATATAAGTGCTGACAAAGATAGGGAGAAAGTAAACTCCACATCCTTTGTAGGTGGGGATGCAAATGGTTTTTACATCTTCCTATTAAATACACACATCAAGCCCCTCAGCCATATTATTCTTTGGTATTCCCTCTAGAAAATTTATGTTGAGATAAAGACCTGTAGGTGAATGTTCATTGTAACTTTATATAACTCCACTTGAAACTGTAAGCAATCTTATTGTCCTTCAAAGGCAAGTACCCAGGGCATACCCACATAATAGACTACTCCTTAGCAATGAGAGGAAATAAATAATTCACAAAATATGTTATGTGAGTCTCAAAGGCATCAAGGAGTGACAAAAGCCACACAGGGCTTCTCATCACACAATGACATGTATTTCTATGGTAATTGTAGATAAGGCAAAGAAATAGTGATTTAGAACAGGCTTGTGGTTCTCCGGGTGTGGGAGTCGGAGAAGATTTTCCTGTAAGGGTTAGTACATGGGAGCTGCCTGAGGTAACACTGTTCTACAGTGGTGGACACATGAGTCTGGTGTGTTGAAAGTCACAGAACTGCACAGGCTGGAGAGATGTCTCCGTGTTTAAGAGTACCGGCTCTTCTTGCAGAAGACACAGTATGATTCCCAGCACCCACCTGGTGTCTCACAACTCTGTTCTACGGGACTCCAGTGCTGTCTTCCGGCCTCTGGCATTAAGGGCACAGACATGCAAGCCATCAACAAACAAACAAACAAACAAAAACAAACAAACAACAACAAAAAACTCCTACACATAAATTAAAATAAAAAACTAATAGTATTGTAACATCAGGAAAGTCAGATTTATATTATGTTAAACAACTTTAAAAAAGGGAAAACTAAGTGTTTTGATACCTCAGAGTCACAAAGAGAGTTGCAGAGGAAATGAATTTTCAGGTCTAGCCACCAGGCGGAAGCTGCAGCTTTCATAGTCCAGAAGAAGATGAAATTCGTCTTTGCTCATCACTTCTCACCACCAGCCTGGGGGTTCAGTCTGATGGCCCAGGAGTCCTAGCTTGATCTGACTCCATATTAAAAATCTCCTTCTCCATGTGGACCACCATCTCATCTCCTCCCCAGCACTCTCCTCCAGATCCCCCTCTGCTCCTGTCAGAGACTTAGGGTGGCCTCTCTGATTCCTTCTCCACCTCTTCCTGTCATTCCATAAGATGCTCCTCTACATCATGTGAATGTCCATCACACATCCTGCATCCCAGCCTCAGCCCAGATCTCCTTCCTATTCTCTGCTCTGGACCATGACAGTGGCCTCTTCCAGCCCCAGCCTCTCACCACATCAGTCCTCTGGACTCACTGCATTCTCTGCACAGAGCCAGCACGTTCTTTCTGAAGCTCAGACTTCATGTCCCTGCTTGAAGCCACCATGGTTTCTTGGGTAGAAGAGATCAGCTTCCTGCCAGCCTCCTCATAGGATCTGCTTCCTTCAAACCTCAGCACGTCAGCTCTCTGTCTCATTGCTGGGACAAAATACTTCACAAAGCAAATTAAGACAGGAGAGCTTTATTTTGGCTCTGAGTTGAGGTACAGCCTATTATAGCAGGGAGGGCCTGGTGGCTACAGCTTGGACAAGTGGTCACCATGTGTCTGGAGTCATGAAACACAGAGATGAATGCTGGTGCTAAGCCAGGATCCTCCTGTCCTCCATCCTCCAGCCACTGTCTACGACCACGGTTCTCAACCTGTGGATCATAACCCCCACAGGGGTTACATATCAGATGTTTACACTATGGTCCATAACAGCAAATGAAGTAGCAATGAAATAGTTTTTTGGCTGGGTGTCGCCACAACATTAGGAACTGTATTAAAAAGGTTGCAGCATTAGGAAGGTTGAGAGCCATTGGTCTAAGACCTCAGCACATGGCATGGTGCCATCCACATGTAGTGAAGGCCTTCTCACTGCAGTTTACTTAATCCAGATAATCTCTCACAGACATGCCCAGAGGAGTGTCTCTGTTATGATTCTAGATGCTGTCAATTCACAGAAACCATCACATTCGGCTCTCCAGCCTCCTTTTTAAACCTTGGGCCTCATTATTCTTCCTCACAAAGTTCTATGACTCTGCCTCCCTTTAGTCTGGAATAATCTGCTGCTAAGGTTGGATCTTAGGTGACCACTGTGGTAAAGGCTTGATCTCTGGCATGATGTTATGGGTGGGAAGTCTGCAACCTTTAAAGAGGTAGAGCATGAGCTCTCCTGATTCCTGGGGATGTGGTGGTGATGGGGAGGGGAAAGAGAAGGGGGATGGGGATTATGAGGGGGAAATGCCTGGTCCCATCTCCCTTTTCTTTTCAATACAGTCTCGAGGTCAGCAGCTTGTCTCTGTCATGTGCCCAGTTTTGATGTGTCACCTCAGTCCCAAATGCAATGGAGACCATCAGTCCTAGGCTGGAACTTCCCAAACTGTGAGCCAAGATGAACTTCTCCCCAAGCCAGTAGGGCATCAAAGGTGTTTGCTGTGGGGGATGGGATGATGCCTAGTGCAGTTCCATCCCTTTTCTTGGTTACCTCCTGGTTTTCTTTCAGGCCCATCTTGGATGCCATCTCTTTCTAGAAGTTCTTCAGGACCTCCTGTTTCCCAGACAGCTTAGGCATCCCTCCCCGTCTCCCTGCCCACTTAGCCTCTGCCTCACTTCCCTTGCAGCCTGGTCAGAGGACACAGAGACAGTCTACAGAGAATGTGTCTGGAGCAGGGTCTGGGTCTGATCACAGGGACCAAGGCAATAGTCCCCAACCCCTCTGTGCATGTCTGTGGAGCCATTCAGGAAATCTCCTAATAAGTAGATTACACAGGATCTCGTAAATCTCCACTCTCCTAGGCTTTCCCAAGCTTGGCCTGTGTCTGCTGGTTCAATGTCTACTTGGGTGGTAGAGAAAAGGGACCCAAGTCTCTTCCTCACTGTGATTTAGTCATAGCCCTTTGACGATGCTCGGTCTGTGAAGGGAGGAGGAGGACCATAGATAGTAAAAAAAAGTCTTGAATTCGAGTCCTACCTCCATTTCTACTGTTACTTGGGATAAGACACTGTTGCTCTCTCCAGCCTGCAGTTTTATGCATCTGATCAGGCTAATGGAACTTGTCTGGCCCATTTCTTAGGATGGTAAGTCTGAGAGCTGGGTGAGAAGTCAGCCTTGAACCAGTGAGATACCTCCAAGGGTGTCGGAGTCAGTAACTCACCTGTGGTTAGCAGTCACTTGTCCTCTCTCTTGAAACACTCACTCATAGCAAGGAGAAAAAAGGTACTCAAGGAACCCCTCCCTTCTCTCACCCACCTCTTAATTGCAGGGTGGGCAGCTGCCATCACCCCTTTCCTCTCCCACATTTGGTTCAAACCCCTAATTTGTCAGTCAGGGAAGCAACCAAGCATTAGCAATGGGTGGAACATGCCAGGCAAGAGTGGAGTTCACTCCACCAGCGGTTAGGGTGTAGAAGGGTGACATATGATTACCACGAGGTAGAACTGGGGTTAGGGTGGTATCTTACCTTTCTTGGCCTCTCGTTTCTGCACACAGAGAACATTCTGGAGGGAGGCAGGCGGCCTTTCACAGTGGGCTCTCTGCTTTTCTCTAATAGTCACCATTAATAAAACATTGCATTAAACCCAAGCTCAGAGGGGATAATTGGAGCCATTTGTCACATCTCCAGGAAGAGAGAGGGTTGACTCCTGGGTATAGTGGCTGGTGACTAGGTAATTTGAGGTAAACTGAGGACCTGTGGGGGCTAAGAATCTGCAGAGGAGCAAGTTCCGAAGAAAAAGGCTCAGGTTGGAGACTCTAACCTTCCCCTTCCTCAACCCAGGACAGCAAGGACCTCCTTTCTGCTTTACACAGTATCCATGAGGGCATGCCCAACTGCCAACAGGATAGCTGGAGTGCTGGCCTTTCTACTTTCCAGCTCAGTAAATCCTTTTTCTGAGGCTTAGTTTTCTTATCTACTCAGTGGACATGATCCTATAGAGGGGCTTTGGTAAAGTCATCTAATGCACTGAGGTGCCCAGCAACCAGGGAACACTCTCTGTTAACTGCTGTTAACAGTTTGCCTGGCTGATAGAGCATGGAACACAGGCTCTGGTGATTCTCAGGGTAATGATCATAATTATAAAATCTAAAGAAGAACAGTGGGGTTAGACAGATGGCTCAGTAGATAGAGAGCACTTTCTGCTTTTCAAGAGGACCTGAGATAGGTTCCCAGCACCCATTAGGTGGTTCATTTCAGTTCCAGGAGACCCTACATCCTATTCTGAACTTTGTGAATACACACACACACACACACACACACACACACACACACACACACACTATTGAGTAACGCTATTCCTGAGAGCTGTGAACAAATGTCTACTCACCCTAGTCAGGGAACTGATGACAGATCAAAGTAAGGATACCACAAATCCAGCCTGATGAACCAATGAGTTTTGTTGGGCTTCCTTATAGTAATATGGGTGAGGAGGGCAGAAATGATTCAAAGACAGTCATAACACCAAAAATCCACCCAAGCATGGATGACAGCTTTTGAAAGCTGGGAATCTAAAGAATACTGCACAGACTACAGGCAGCTCAACAAGCTGGAGAGTGTCATTTCCAGGTGGCTCAGCTGGTCTGAGCCTCCCTCTTCTTGGCAGCTATGTTAGTCTTTGATAGCTCAGCTTGTATGAGAGTCAGCAGTCCTTACTGCTTCTATATGTGTTTGGAGGGAGGAGCCTAGTCTATCTGGTCAGTTTCAGGGACTTCCTGAAGTTAGTTTGAGTTGTTTACTTCCTGCCTTAAGGAACTTTCCTGCAGGATGGAAAGTTTCATACATGCCCCCTTAGAACATTCTGCTGTTTAACCTCTAATCTCACCCCATACCCCACCACTCACAGCCCTGCTTGTAACATATTGTGTCTTAAAGAGCTTCCCTCTAAACCAGAAGACTTTATTTATGTTAAAGAAAATTGCTACATAACATATACATAAAGATAAAAATTCACATTTAAAAATTAAAGTAGGGGTCAGAGAGATGGCTTAGTGGCTAAGAGCACTTGCTGCTTGTTCTTCTAGAGGTCCCAAGTTCAATTCCCAACACTCACAGTCATCTGGAACTCCTGTTCCAGGATATCCAATGTTCCTTTTGGCTTCTGAGAACACTGACACACACATGGTACATAAGCATACATGCAGTCAAAAACACCCATACACATACAGTAAAAATAAAAAAAAAATGTAGAAAAGACTTCATCGTTAGGCAGGCCCCAGGGATTTCAACCCAGTCCATGTTATCACACACGAAAGTTAACTATGATAACTGCTTCCTAACTTTCTCCTTTTTCCAGCAGGCACTGCCCTCCTGGTGAAGCTGCTTCAATAAACCTTTATCAGACCTCAGTGTACATCGTGCAGAAACCCAGAAGTCCAGCATTGGGTTCTAACTGGCTTATATTAGATCTACCACCTATCCTTAAGCCAATCCCTGTAGTCTGGATTGGCTGGGTCTATAAGTGCTCACCCATGGAGCTGGGGTGCAGTGCCAACTTTAGAGCATCTTGTCTGTCTACATGGAGAAGGATGTGAACTATTTATAACCAGTGGATGAGCAGGTGAGAACAGGGAGAAGAGCCTCAGAAGAAATCAGAGCAGAGGGAAGCTGACTCAGAGGGAGACTTACTGTAAGTCAGCCTGGTTAGATGGAGGGTGTCTTCAGTTTTGTTCATTTTTTTTAATTTTATTTTATTTCAGGAATCTCAACAGGAATGAGACGTTTCATAGTCAACAGGCTTTCTTGGCTGTTTTTAAGGTTGATGAGGGTTATTCCAGAAGGTTTCTTCCCTCCAGAAGGTGTAAAAACACTCCAGTGTGAAACTGGAATCCTGGAGTAAGGGCACCTCTCAGGACAACAAAGTAATTAGAGGATAGACCAGCATGTCCTAGGTCATTCCTGGGGCACTGTGAGTGACCAGGGGCTGAGTCCTGAGACCTGAGCTGGACTCTTCCTGCCACACGCAGGCTGGATTGCAGAGCCTATTTGTGATATAAGCTGTGTACACGTCAACCATGATGTTTTAGTGTGGGTGGATTGTCGTTGATCTTCTGTAATCCCGGATGGGAACGAAGCCTCCTTAGAAGCCAGGATTCCTTTGCCTTTGGCTAAGTACCATTATCTGAGAGGCCTCTTTAACCTTGGGAGAATTCTCTAACACTAAAGACCTGAAATTCTCTAACACTCAAGAGTTCCCAAGTCAGTCTAGGGCCGTGGTTTCTCAACCTTCCTAATGCTGCCACCCTTGAATGCAGTTTCTCACGTTGTGGTGACCCCCCCAACCATAAACTTAATTTTGTTGCTACTCCATAACTGTAAATTTGCTACTGTTATGAATTGTAATGCAGATATCTGAGTTTTCCCCCCATGGTTTTGGGTGACGTTTGTGAAAGGGGTCATGTGACTCCCCAAAGGAGTCTCCATCCATAGGTTGAAAAGCACACCGATAGCTTTGAGTAAGCCAAACAAGCAAGAGACAGAGCCACTGTCAGGAACAAATGAGGTGACTTGTGCTACTAATTCCAATTCTGCTTCCAGCTTCAGCCTATATTTGTCAGAATGAGAAGCACAGTCTGAAGCTGGTGGCCCAGAAGGTACCTGAGGGCAGCATCCAGGCACTGTGGATGGACATTTCAAAACTGAGGAGCTGCTGTGGGCAGGAAGATTGAATTGTCTTTTGTGCCAAAAGCTCCAGGCTCAGTGTGACTGCATTGGAGATGGAGTGATTGGAGAATGACTGAGGCTGTGATGTCATAGGGTGGGACCACAATCTTATAGAGTAAATGCCATAGAAGAGTCACTAGTCAGCCTCTTTCTCTCTCTCCCCACCTCTCTCTCTTTCTTTCTCTCTCTCCTTCTCCTCTATTTCCCTTTCCCTTTCCTTCCCAACCTTTCCTGGCCTTTCTTTTTGTTCTTTGCACATACAGTAAGGCAAAGCCATGTCAGCACACACAGGGAGAGGGCAGCCATTTGTAGGCTAGGAGCATGCTCACAAAATCCCAATTAGACTGATGCTGGAGCTCAGACATCCTGTAAAACAAAAACATCTTGGTGTTGAAGTCACCTGGTCTGTGGCACCATGTTGTGTCAGCTTGAGAGAGACTAAGGCAGAGCTGGTGAGCAGCAGCCGTTCAGCTGCCTGGGTAGAGGTTTCCTAAGTGTCACTTCTGGTCTGCTGTGTCCTCTGAGAGATGGCTGCCACACTCACAGCAAGCCAGGAAGGCTAACATTGTACACTGGTCTGTGTGACGCAATCTTCCTCAGTGTAGGATGACACATGTCATTCTACTTGTTCATTTACAAAGGCTTATTATCCATTGCTTTCTCCCCAACATGGAGACAGATGTGACTCTTAATGTTTTTGATAAATATTAGTTGAAACAGCAAATGATCAAGGAATCTTGAAGAGGGGCAGAGGTGGGTGATCCTTGTAAGAGGTCTCTGTGCTATGACAACCTTTTGCATGGGTGCAATACAGAGTCTGGTTAGCAAAGGAGCCACTGTACATTCATGGAAGAGATGTGTGACTCTGAGTCCTGCTGGGGGATACACTTTAGTCCCTGTGTGTTCTTCAGACAGCTGAATACTACAGCTTTGGACCATGGATCTCAAGGCCCTGCCTGGGCTCCCTGGCTGACCACAGATGGCTGGGTTGTGTGTGGGGGCTCTGCTGGCTGATTTCCATGTTATTCTATAGGTTACCTCCTCTCTCTCTGGGATGATTAGGCCTTAATAAATAACATTTCTCCCTGATATTGTGCTATCATCAATTCTGCTTAGCTCTCCTCCGAGAAGATTTTGTGGAAACACTCTCAGTGCTGCTATTTAAAGCTAAATTAATTCGGCTGATTATTTCTGTCCAAGTAGATTTGTGCTCAGGCGACCAGGGCCAGCATGGGGGAAGGGTAAGATGAGAGTCCCCTTCTTTATGGCTTGACCAAAACTTCTTCCATACTCCGAAGCTGAGACTTGAGTTCTCCCTAGGTGGTGCTGAGGGTTTCTGGTATTGATTTGTCAGGGCTGCAGGGTTCAAATCCTCCTATCCTCACTTAAGCAGTGGGTGATCTGAGGAGGATCCATGGGTTGCTTGCCCTCACTGCATCTTCGTAAGGTGTGGACAAGTGCTAGGTCCTCAGAGGAGACACAGCCAAGATGTTAGGTTTTGTGGAAGAAATCAAGAATCTTGTAGAAAAAAACAAAAATGATTTCAGGACAAGCCCTGAGTTTTCTCTGTGTCTATAAACACAGGGGTCTAAATTCCCCAGCCAGTGACACTGGATTCTCCTCTATACAATCTATCTATACATAGACGAGGTTGTCATACTCTGCTAAGTCTCAGAAAAGAGTTCTGCGAAAAGTGCTGCCTAATACAGCTGAGTTGCCTCAGATTGTCCAGGTGGCCCTCACACAGCAGGGCTCTTGGTAGTAGAGCAGAGTTCCTTGAATCCAAATCTCTACAAACTCACCAAAGGTTTGACATGGCTAAGCCCAGTTCCAAGGAAAGAGAATGAATTCCACGTAGCCAAGCAAGTTGCTATAAAAACAAAATGGGGTTATACGGGGAACAAAATTAGTTTCTGTACATCAATATTGGGATGACTAACAAAGCCCAGAACAGATTTCTAAGAAGCTAAGTGGAGGTCGGCAGAATTGAGTGGAGTTCTGCTTAAGAGAGCAGACGCTGGGTCCCTGAAGAGCCTTGGTGGCAGGTGCAGAGTTTTGTTTGATGATGGCATACTTATGTGTTTGGGGCTATGAGGCAGTTTCTAGGAGAAGCTCTGTGTACCCACTTCTCTCTGGATAAAGCAAGGATTTGCATAACAAAGCAGGCTTTTTCTCAGGGCGCTGGGAGAGACAGTTCTAAAATACAAAACAGCAGTCATGCAGGTATGCTGTGAGGTAAGGCAGGAGGCTGAGAGAGACAAAGCATGGCATGCCCTGTGTGACAGTGTCCAGGCTAGGTGCTTGCATGCACCCTAGCTGCAAGGGAGGCTAGAAACAGACTAGGTGCTTGCAACTTAGCTGCAAAAAAGGCTAGAAATACATTGCCAGATTTGTTCAGTTTTCATGATGGAAAAAAAGTGGGGAGGGAGGTTCTTCGAACAGAAGAAAGGAGTTTGGATGCTGGAAAAGGACAATTTTCCATGGCACCTGCCTTCAATTACATCACACTTATTCCTGCCACAGGACCTTTGCTCCTGTTTTATCTTCTTTTCTTCCTCTCTGCCTTGTCTTCTTCCTACCATTTACCTGCAAACACTCCATACACTGAAGTGTATAAAGTGTATAAAGTGTTAAAATACCAAGAGTATGTGGAGGTTTGCCTCAGATCCCCTCATGCAAACACTTTTTGTTTGTTTGTTTGTTTGTTTGTTTGTTTGTTTGTTTGTTTGAAACAAGCTCTCATGTAACCCAGGCTGGTCTTAAACACACTATGTAGCTGAGGATGACCCTGACTTCCTGGGCCAGCCTCTTCCTGTGCCATCTCACCAGCGTCATGCAATCTTTGTGTTAACTCACTGGCTTACCCTTCACCACAATCGAGCAAGCTTGGGATACAGGCTTACCCAAGCATCTGTCCAATAACCACTTCCTCTTTGGGTAGCTTTCCTCAGCTCTGTGCCTAGAACTATGCTTCAGCTCCTTACAGAGATGGCCCTGAAGTTCTATACCTACAGACCCCAAGTCCTTCCTGGGCCCTGGACACCTCTTCCTTCAGGCCCATGTGTGCCCTAGATTGAGTTCTCCACCTTCTTCCCACCATATAGGCTCACATCCTAGGTCATGTGGGGTGGCAGCTGTGTTGCTGGCCTCTTCATCTTCCAAAAAAGACATTTTAGAGTCTCCGCAGACTTGTCCTTATTCCTAATTTATTGTTTTTAATTTAGGAAGGGGAAGCTGGAGGGGTGGAGTGGAACTCAGGATCTCACATATGCTAGGCAACTACTCTGCCACCGAGCCCCACCCCCACTTTCATGTTCTTTTTATCTCCTCACAGGTGAGCTGCAGTGACAGGCTGTGGTGCTGCAGGTGGCAGATCACATTATCACTGGAATCCAAAGTCAAAGTGACAGTGGCTTCAACAAGATTCAAGATTGTCTTCTTCTCAGGACCACAGGCTGCTCGCCAGCAGTCCTGGGTAACAGGTGTCCTGGGGTGCTTGCTTCCCTGCTCCCTAGGCTGTTGCCCTTCTTAGTGTGGTCACCAGGACTCAGCATTGTCCACCAGGGTCTGGCCTTCCACCAGCAGGAAGAAAGAAAGGCAGCGGGGAGCTGGACAGGCGCATTGCCACCTGCTCTAAGAGCACGTGCCAGACTCAGGTCTTCCACACTGCTGGCCAAAACTGAGCTGCAAGGGAGGCTGGGGAGTCTGATTGGCTCTGGAGGTTCTGTCAGAACGAAGAAGGTAGGCAGCCAGAAGTCTCTGTCAAATAACTGAAACAGCATGAACCCTAACCCACCCCTTAAGGAGGCCTGCTGGAAGCCAGAAGGTATCTGGTTCTCACACTGAAGTGCCAAGGCAGGCATGGCCGCCCCAAGAGAGGAGCCTGGGCTGGTGAAGCTTTCAGTGTTCTGTTGACAAAGCTCAGAGAGATGATGGATCCAAAGCTGAAGCCAGAAATCCTGATGCTGGAGCCCACAGGCTTTGTGTCACGGCACACAGAATGGATGCTCTGAGGAAGGAGGCCATAGTCCGATTTCTTCACAGATCTACTCATGGCACGTAGGCAGTGCGAGCTGAGTCATTGTTATTTCTAGAAGGAATTTCTAGCCTGGTCTGGTCTTACCATTGCCTCTTGTGCTTAGTCAAAAGGTTGTTGGCCCTTTCCTGCCCTGTGAGCGTGCAACAGTAGCAAGTGGCATCCCCTTCTCATGACCCATCATTATCAGCAGAGAGCCATCAGTTCAGGTCAGGCCCCTCACTATTCCTGTGCATATGGGTGGGGCTGGGGCAATAAATCTCACAGGAAGGGGTGCTTTGCCAGATAGACAACTCAACTAAGAATCCTTATCTGCCAGATCTCCAGTGGGGCTGCTCCTCCTTTTGTTGTTCAGGAGCCTGAGAACTGAGGGATACCCAAGTCTCTTTCCTCCTGTCTGTAACATGACTAACTATCCCCCCTCCCCCTCGCCTTCTCTGTTCCGGGCCTTTTATTTATCTTAGAACAATGTGGAATAGGTCTCCCTTATTCTCACTATTTCACTGATCAGGTTGTCAAGGGAGAGAGTGGTTAAGTAATTTTTCCAAGATCACATAGAGAGGGAGCTTGCTGAAGGCTTGAGGCTACACCTGGAAATACTCTGTATTTCCTCAAATACTTTCACACTTTATAGCCCAGGGTGAAGCTATGATTTAGCTTGACTCAGGTTAAGGCTCACAGTCAGATGAAAAACATCAGAGAGGTTCCTGATCCTCCCTAGGGACCCAGCTGGCTGTGAGGCTCTCCCAGTTCCCACTGTCCTGAGGGACCCAGCCCCTTGCAGCCTTCCTTCCCTCCTGCAGCAGCTGCAGCTGTGCTCGCATGCCAGTGATGGGGATGGTGGGTGTCGCGTGGGAGAAGAGGGCTGTTTATTTACGACGTGACAATTTTGATGTATTTGCAAGGGAGGGGGAACCAGCCCAGCACCACACAATTAAATTAAAAGACCACCAGTTGTGGGCGAAGCTCATCTATGGCTTAGAATCAAACACATCAGAAAAAGACACAAGTTGCTTCTCAGTCTCCAACACCCGCTTCACCCCACAGCTCTTATGCTGCTCTCTGGGGGACAGCTTGCCCAGGACTGCACCCCAGCAGGGCTTGAGTCAGATGAGGCAGTGGGTGCTGGGGTAGCTGCACATTCTTTTGCTCTTGTCCTGTGATGATCCTGAGGATAGCACGAATGGGTCCATCTTGCTGCTGTCTAGGTTAAAAGCATGGCTGTGATTATTATTTATCTCGTGTGGCAACGGTCTCCCACCTAGCCTCCTTGTCTCCAGTTTTGCCCAGCTGGATCTATTTTACATTTAGCTCCCGTCTGTAGAGATCAATTCCTTGACATGTCCTGCAAAGCCCCTGTATCTGATAGATTTCTGCTATGATAATGCCATATAACAACAAATAATCCCCAGCTCTTCAAGACTTAGAACCACAAACACCATTCTCAGGCACAAGCTTCGAGTGGGGTTGGGGGAGGCAGCTCTGTTTGAAGCCATAGGTTGGCTTCAGATCTGAGCCCATCACCCTCATTTGGGGGCCAGCAACTCTCCAAAGCATATTCTTCCATGGCAAACAGCAGAAGTCCAAATGGTCCAGTTGAAGACGGCTTCCATCAAGGTCTCTGACTGCGGCATGGATGGCCCTTCTGTACCTCACAATCTTGGGATAGGATATTGATTGCTGCCTACTGATCTTGCTGGTTTTCAATATGAAGTCTGCAGAGTCAGCTCAGTAGTCACACTCAGTGGGACAGGATCATGTGTTCCACCCAGTCTCATGGCAAAAGAATAGACTTGTAATTTTATTACCGGAAGGAGCCAGAGCACTGGGAATATTAATCTAATTTGCTGACCCATTTTTAACTGTGACTCTCAAAGGTATAGTCTAGTCTAGCATGCATTAAAGTGCCAGCTTGGCCCCATCCCAGGGTACAGAATGAAGAACCTGGCCTAGGGCTTGGCAGTCTGTTATCTATCCATCCCTCCATGTGATGCCAGCTCTATCCTCTGGAGTAGAAGCTGGACACCCACTCCCTGCTTCTCTGTATGTGCACAGGACTCAGATCTGTGTGCTCAGTCCATCAAGAAGGAGTGCATGGTGGCTGTGTGATTGGACCAAGAACCTGCATGCCCAGGACTGCAGCATGGATGTCCTGTCCTGTACCTCACAATCTTAGAATAGTGTATTGATTGCTGCCTACTGATCTTGCTGGTTTTTAGTATGGAATCTGCAGTCTCTGCCCTGGGAACCAGCTCTCCCAGAATGCACTGCTTTGGCTGTGACTACACAGGGATTATGAGTGGTCAGGATACCTAGGCTGGAGGTGTGAGGAGGGGGTGGCCAGGAGTGGATGAGGCACAGGAGACCATGGTTTAGGAAGTCTGGTTCAAGTTGGTGCCCAGCTCTGTAGGGCTTGTGTTGCTTATTTTATGTTAGCAGAATGGCCATCAGACTGAGGGGTTCAAAGTGAGCTACTTACTCCATCAGACTGGATGCTTATTTGAGTTAGGAGCTCCTGGTCAGCAGCAGCATCTCTGTCCCATTATAACAAGGACCTCCCCTCCCAAATGGGCTGTGTGTGCCTTTTGCAGCAAACCATGAATTCCTGGAGTTGGGACTGGATCCTTCCTACCAGACGCAAGCATCCCTGATTAGAGATATGGACTGTGTCCTTCCCCACTGTCTCCAGGAAGAAGCAAATTACTTCCAGTGCACTTTCTAGTTGTATGTGTGTGTGTGTTAGATGTATGTGTGCCAACACATGTTAATACGTGTGTGAGGATGCAATGTGTATGAACACATGTGTGTTATATATGTGAGGATGCATATGTGTGTACACATGTGTTTTGTGTATGTGTGTTTGTAGGCCCATGGATAACCTCAATTGCTGGTCCTCAGAAACCCAACACTCTCTCTCTCTCTCTCTCTCTCTCTCTCTCCTTGAGACAATCTCTCACACTTGCCTGGGACTCATCAAGTTGTCTGCCAGCTTTGCTGGCCAGTAAAGCCGCATAGAACTGCCTGCTTCTGTATCCTCAGCACTGGGATTACAAGTGTGCCCCACCATGACAGACATCTTTATTTTATTTTAAAAATGAGTTCTAGGGATTGAACTCAGGTCCTCATACCTGTAAGGCTGAGTTATCTCTCAGTCCCTCTCAGTTTCCGTTCAGTAGTTAAGCGATGGAGGGCATCTTTTTGTCCTTCCACCCTCCAGGGCAAGACTCCGTCCTCCTATCTGGAATTCCTGGGCAGGCAGCTAGCCCAAGGATGAAGCACTTGCAGTGGACAGGAGAGGGCTGGGAAGCAGCACTGGGTGCTGGGAGGAAGGCTCCCATGCAGTTGGCAGGCCAGATGGATGCTTCTCTCTAATCTTTTCCTTCCGGCTGACAGGTACATTTCAAGGGAAATTGAATTGCGCATTCAACTTCATTTACAGTTACTGTGGTCTCATCTGGCTGGCAGTGGGCAGGAGGCTTTTGATGTCTGCTTTTGGTACCCAAGCCTGCTTAAGCCTTTTCTCTTTGAAGCCAAGGAGGAAACTGACTTGCACTCCTCCAGCAACTTACTTAGTCTTTGGAGATCTTTCTCCCAGAGGCTCCTAGGGCTTGAGCCAGTGCTCCATCCCTCCAGCCTTCTAGCATGCTAGGTAAAGCTGAAGAAAAGCTTCCTGAAGACTCTCATAGAAAAGATGGGCAAAAACCCCAGTAAGTTTCCAAGCCGGACTCACCAAACCCAACTCTTCATGCAGAGCCAGGGAAGCCGTCATTTCCCAAAGGCTTTTCTAAAGTGGCTCTAGCATCCCTGTGGCTCCATCACTACCCTTTCTCACAAGTCACCCACAAAGCCATCCCCTTGGGCTGCCTTGTTCTTTTTAATTTTTTTAAATCAATTAATTTATATGACATGTAGCTGGCCTTTGGCTACTTTGTGGGTTTTTCTTCTTTCCACCTTCCTTCACCTTTCAACCCGTCTAATACTAGATAAGAGAGAAAAAAAGAATGAGAGGAAGGAGATCTGTGAATAAAGTCAGCTGTTAGAAAGAGGGCGACATTAACATTGGACTACTTCCTGCTGATTACAGGCATTGAGTTCTTTGGGGGCTAGTTTTATCTTTGCTTTCAGGTTATCTAATTTCTTCCTGTTGTTTCTTTGTGTAGGACTACTTAACAAACCACAGACAACAACAACCAACAACCCACCCCAACTCTCAGGGGCAACAACTAATAACCTACCCCAACTCTCAGGGTCTCTAGCATTTATATACCCTCTGAAAAGTCCCCAGAATTCCAAATGTCTCCGATCACAGAAACTATCTGCTCTGGGCAGAGTCATGCCTCTGCTAGAGCATGAGGCAAATCATACCCAGCTGCTGCAAAGCAGCCCCGTACTCCATATCCACTAATTCTGTGTTTTGTAAAGGCATCAAAATTCCAAAATTGTCACTACAATTATGTACACTGGTGTTTTGTTTACATATATGTCTGTGTAAGGGTGTCAAACCCCTGGGAATTGGAGTTGCAGATAGTGGTCTCTTAACCACTGTGCCATCTCTTTAGCCTCTTTATTCTTCATATAGGCAAATTATGTTTTCTCAGTCTCATGTGAAGAATACTGAAGCACATCTGTCTTCAGTATTCCATGTAGCCACAGTGCCCTGGCCATGCAAATGCAGCCCAGGCTGCTGAAACTGCTTCCCCAGTAGATCACAGTGATCCCTTCAACCGTATTGCCTAGAGATTTGCAAGGGAGCAGAAACCACTTAGGCCCCTTTTCTCTAGTTTTGATGCATCATTCCCCCCAAAGCCCTTAGCCTGATGCCATGCCTTTGCCTGTTCCTTTTGGGCTTCTGGCAGCAAAAGAGGTCCCCATCTTTGTTCCTGTCTTTGGAAAGACTTCATAGAGGAGAATGAAACATGTGGACAGCAGTAGGCTTCATCTCTCTGCCTGGCTAGACCTGAAGAGTGCCTCTCTGCTCACCCAGCCTGGCCTGAACTCTCTGGGATGTAGGTGACTCTTTTGAGGGCAAAGTCTGTGTACCTCTACACATTCACCCCAGTTCTCTCTGTACCCAGCTCCAACATTTTCAGGAAAGATAGGAAAGGGTATGGCCCCAAGAACTTGGTACCCAGGGTCTGGGGGAAGAGAAAGGTCTGAGCTTAGAGAAAAGTATGGATTTGGGGAACAGGAGTGTGTGTGTGTGTGTGTGTGTGTGTGTGTGTGTGTGTGTGTGTATAGTTGGAGTCTCAGCCTCAGATCTGAGGGCCCTCCTTGTGATGGAGAAGACAGTTTATGGGGTAGAATAGACTTTTATTATAGTATAGCGTCCTTGGCTCCCAAAGCAAACAGTACAGGTGTTGTATGACATCACTGAGTTGACATAAGCTAGCAGAAGGGCTCCCTGGAGTACCTCTTCTGGGGTTTGAAGAACTCAGCACCAGGATGACCTTCAGGATGTTTCAGTGACAGGGGTCACTCCTCTGGCCAGTGCTAGGCCGTGAGGCCTCAGAGAGGCATAGCATGGTGTGCTGAGCTGAAACAGTCCCTTGAGCTCTTCACCTCTCATGTCCTTCCCACTACAGGGGAACTTGAATCCTACCTGCCTAATAGCTGAAACAACATGGTGGGGCCCCCATTAGCTTAAACTTTGGGCTGCTCATCCACCCAGGGCAGCCTGTTAATTTCAGCTGTGCTGGCAGCAGGCTGAGCCCTTGCCCACCAGCTGTGTGCAGCAGCTGGGCCTAAGTAAAAGTTTCTAGTGACTTGACTGGGAAGGACTCTAGTGGAAAGTAGGCCTCCCTGGAGCACCAAGGTTGCAGTAGGAGGGAGCACCCGCACCAGCCTCTGCTTAAGAATAGACAGAGTCATTATCCAGCAAATAATCGGCATAATCCCGGAAGACACATGGTTCCCCTCCGGTGCCTTCAATCACCCCTGAATGGGAGCGGAAACCTGCACAAGCATCAAGCCCACGCAGGTGGAAGCTGACAGCTCCCTCTCCGGTCTGCTCCTAGCAGCCTGCTCCTGGCTCCCCGGAACCTGGTTTGCAGAGCCAGGCCTCACTAGCTTTCAACCTGCTGGGGAGATGGGATCCCTGGTTACTAGGGAGGTGTCCTTGTTTGCTTTCCTATTGCTGTGAGCAAAAACAACTTTGGAGGAAAGAGAGGACAGGGTAGCAGCTCAAAGTAGAGACCCAGAGGCAAAGTCTTGAGCAGAAACTTTAGAAAAACACTGCTTACTGCCTTGCTCCTTCTGGCCTGCTCATCAGTTATTTTTCAAGTCCATCTCAGGCCTGTCTGCCCAGGGACGGCACTACTCACACTGTGCTAGACTCTCCTACGTCAATCTGCAATCAAGAAGGTGAACCACAGACACACTCACAGGTCAATTAGATGAAATTCCTCAACTGAGATTCCCTGTTCCCAGGTTTCTGTCAAGTTGGCAAAACTTCTTACGAGCACAACAGGCACACCAAGGGCAATGGTCACATCCAGATTCTGGCTGTGTTGCTCACTAGCAGCAACTAGGGGAGTGTCATCAACTGTGATAGGACAATGACCACATGAATACTTCATTTAGCAGAGGTTGCATGAAGTGATGTATGAAGTGCCTGCATATGTCCTTACCATGGTGGTGAAGCCAGTCGGTCTCTGACCTGTGTTTATATACGTGATGTCATCTTAGGCTATGCATAGCCTGAGAGACAAATACCCATGAGACTCAGGAGATGCGCACTCATCTGTTCCTTCATCCCCTACTTTCACAATTGGTACTGGATCAAGGGACTGAACCTCTTTAATGGTCCAGAGTCTATGTGAAGGAGCCCTTCAGAGAGGGAATGCAGGATATACTCCTACATCTGACTTTCATGGGTTGATTTGCTTGATGGTGTCCCATCTGCCACATGCAGAGAGAGTTGGCACATAGAGTCCCCAGTATAGACTTCCTGGGGGTTTTCTCTGGGGTCCATAGGATGACAGGGCACAGGAGTCTTTGCCTCCTAGGGACAAACTTTTAATTGAGATGGAGGTGTCCCCTAAATGGTGGGAGCTTGGCTGCACCTGGCAGCCATTTCAGGGATCTACTCTGAAGAATTGCAAGAGGCCATGCCTACTTCCCCAGCGAGGAAGATAGGTGTGAAACATCATGCATGGGGCTGCTGACACCCCACAGGGATGTGTAGCCCTCAGGCTGTGAGATGGGGTAGACAGAACATAGGTCAGGGTCAGACAAGCTGGGTTCAGATCCTGACCTGCCACTTCCAGATGGCATCTATCACAGGGCCCTGTGCCTTCCTCTTGGGAGCATGGGAGTTAAAAGCAGCTGACAACATGAGAGGACACAGGAAGTGCTGGTATCCTCCTTCCTTCCTTCTTCTCCCTAGTGGGCCTCACTAGGGTCCCTGAACTACCTACCCCAGGAATCTACTTATCTAATGCTGTGCTCTGGCCACCTATACATACCCAGACATGATGCCCTTTAGAAGCAAACCTTAAGGTCAGTTTTGGGGAAACAATCTTTGGAGAATTTCATTTCCTTGTAAACATTTGATGTGCAGAAATTAGGGAGATGGCATTGACTCAGAGCCTTATTCCAGGAACCAGACTGGAACAGTCAGGCTGACTCTACAGGTGCACGCAGAGCCTGCAGAGGGATGAAAGCCAGGACTGGTTGCTTCATGGGGGGGCTGCAGACCTAACTATGCTATCCCCAGTCCCCGGATTCTCTGTTTCTAGGTAGCCAGGTAGAGAGGTAGAATACAGGCTTTAGGGCCATGGGAGTCCCAACTCTGACATCCATGTGTTCTGTGACTATGGGAGAGGAAATGAAGCTCTCTGAACTTCAATGTCCACGTCAGCCGGGAGAGATAACTACAGCTGTCTGAGCCCAGTGGCGCACAGAGGAAATGAGGCCAAGTCTATGAACTTCAGCTTAGAGCCTGGTGCAGAATAGGTGTTTGGTGAATCTTCTCAGCATTCGAGATATGTTTGTTGAACCTGGATGGAAGCTCATTCTCCCTGATGGGTGAGGTCCAGAAAATAACTAATATTCTATCGCTTCCCTTCAGGACCTCTGTGGAAGGAGACACCCTTCCTTCTCTGTCCTGTTCTGTCCTGTGGTAGGACAGGAACAAACTGGACACTCAGCAGCCCCCTAGCTGGTTCCTAAGGGGAAGCTTACATCCTCCCCACCCCATCTTGTAAGCTGGGGTTCCTGTGTCTTTATCACCCCAGTCCTTGTATGTTTTTAACCTCCCAGCTGAGTGGTAACCCTTTCTAGAACTTTATTCCAAATCCTTTCTATTTTGAGCCCTGCTGAAAAATGAGGAGCCTGTGGGGAGCCAGATGTGGCTGAGTCTTGCTCATGCTTCCACACTGGGGAAGCTCCCCACACATACTGAGTTTCACTCCTGTCTCTCCTGCTATTTAGCTATTTAGAACCCTGCCTTTATTCCCTCTAGCCATGCAGAGCTCAAGGTCAGGTTAAAAAGAAAGGATTTTTTTTAAAAAAAGGAAATGAGCAGGCATGGGGCAGATTGGCTTCAGGTGGAGAAGGAGGGCTGGAGTGAGCAAGGCTGTAGTGGCTCAGGCTGCAGACACAGCCGTGTGTTCCTCACAAAGCTAGGAAAGGATGCTGGTTCTCTCAACCTTTCCTGGGCCCCTGGCTGCCCCTCGATTATTATTCTGTCTTGTCTGAGCCACTCTTGCTGCTCTACCCAGCTTCATTAAACCCTTGCTGGTCTGTGCACTCAAGAGAACAAGATATTTTGGGCTTTCAGCCCCTCTCTGCTTATACATTTCCTGTATAAGGCAGCTTCAACTTATGGAGAAGCTCATGTTTTTCCAGGCCTCCAGAGAAGAGGGCTGGTGCATGGAAATAGTTACGGAGAGTCAGATCAGTGGACAAAATGCTTGTCGTGTAAGCACGAGGGCACGAGTTTGAATCCCCAGAACTCATGTTAAAAAAAAAAAAGCCAAGCATGGTGCTGCATGCTTATAACATCAGTTCTGGAGGAGGAGAGACAGGCAGACCCATGAGGTTGTTGGCCAGCCACTCTAGCCTATTAGGTGAGCTCCAGAGCAGTAAAAGACCCTGTCTCCTAAAACAAGGTGGGTGGCTCCTGGAGAGCAATACGTGAGGTTTTGATCTGGACTCAACATGTATATGAACACACACACACACACACACACACACACACACACACACACACACACA
>JANHMN010000002.1:37856164-37881365 GCA_030674055.1 Rhabdomys pumilio
CACACACACACACACACACACACACACACACACACACACACACACACGAGAGCTGGGAAAATGACAAACGCCCTCCTTGAAAAGTCTTTATCTGCTAGCTGACCTCCAAGAGCCAGCATAATATGTCCACGTTCTCCTTCACACCCCAGCCTCTTCCTGAATCCACAGTGTGCTGACTGGGGCGAGGTCCACCTAGCACAGGTGCATCAGCCAACACGGGGGTGGGGGGTTGGGGGTGGGGGCTGTGGGTGCTGTCCATGGTACCACCATTCTCTTGGGTGACTCAACACTTGTTCAAGAAGTTGACGGTGTCAACTTTACGGGCACAGAGAGACTTATAAGGTGCTGCAGATGCATAGCTACAGCCGCAGTGTGTGACTACCTTTCAGCTTATGCCCTACTCTACACAAGGTAGAAGGAGAAGAAGACCAACAACAGAGTATAGGCCTGGGGAAAGAGAGCAGTAAGGGAACAGGGTTTCCTAGTCCCCCCCCCCCCCCCCCGCCCCCGGCAGGGCTTCCACAGGGCCAAGTACTCTTGAAGCCACTCGTTAGCCTCCCTGCCTTTGTGCTCCCCAGGTGACTGCTATGCTTTTCAAAGGGACCTTCCATGGCTTTTCTCACCGATACTGAGAGTCACATACAGTTTAGTAAGAACTTTGTTTGCGTTCCCAGATCATGGAGCAAAGTTTAACAGAACACAGATGCTTAAGCAAATAATTGTGGATGAGTCAGTGAGGAGTAAGAAGGCCTGAAATATACTGGGATAAAGGAGTTATTGAGAGTTTATTATGTACCAGGCTCTTTAATATCGATGGTGACACATACAAAGTGCTTATACCCTATAAGCAGAATTAAGTTCATGTGCTACAATGACCAAGGAATGTAGGTACCTTCTTTATTCTTCTTTTATACAGAGGGAAAGTGAGGCACAGGGAGATTTTCCATTGCAGAACTTTTTACTGGGCTCTGTTCTTTTCTTCTGCATCCAGAACATCAATTGCTAGACTCAGCAGGGTCCAGAGGACTCATCTTTATGCTGCATACACACATAAGGAGAAACTGAGGTCAGGCTTTGTTAGGCTTCACCACCCCACAGTGGTGGTCTCTTCTGGTGGCAAGAGAGGGAAAGAATCATCTCTGGCCACATCCTACCTGTCCTCAGCTCTGTTTCTAGGCAACCTGTTTCCTAAGTAGTGAGTGCTCCTAGCTAGGTGTTTAGATGTGCAGCTCATGAGGCTGCTGGTGGGGAGGACAGGCTCTGTTCTCTGACAGAAGTGCAGAGAAAAAGAACAGAGGGCAGAAGGAGGGAAGGGACAAAGCACAGAACCGCATTCACCTGAATGCAAAAAGCAAAACATAAAACAAAAGCAAGCAAAACACATCTTCCCAATTTCTGGCTTTAAGGTGTTCCAAATATTTCTATTATCTAAAAATTGTCATCTAAACCCTGGCTGCATCCTCTCAGAAAGAATAAGGGAGAGAAGATGCCTTAAAAAAAG
Source organism: Rhabdomys pumilio (assembly GCA_030674055.1). NCBI lineage: Eukaryota > Metazoa > Chordata > Mammalia > Rodentia > Muridae > Rhabdomys > Rhabdomys pumilio. Next base: position 37,857,666 of record JANHMN010000002.1, read on the forward strand.
TAAGACAGGATTTCACGTAGTCCAAGCTGGCTTCAAATTTATTATGTAGCCAAGGATGGCCTTAAACTTTCCTCCCTCCATGTTTGGAGTCCAAGATAACAGGTGTGTACCCCCATGCCTGTTTTTATGTGATGCTAGGGATAGAATCAAAGGCTTTGTGTATGCTATGTGAGCACTCTACCAAATGGGGACACTTCCCCAACCCTCTTTTCTTAAATTTGAAAAATATATTAAAAATATTCACTCCAAAGTAAAAATCACTGTTGGACAGCAGCACTTCCTTCTGGTTGATACACATTCTATCCTGCAAGAAGCTCAGCAAGACTGGGAAGCAAACAACTCAAAAGCATAAGGAAGTCCCTGAAACTGACAAGAAGCACTAGGCTCCTCCCTCCCTGAGCTTATATAACTAGTAAGCACTGCTGAGAGACAGTCTCAGAGGAGCAGAGCTGCCTAGAAGGGACTCAGATTAAGCAAGATGCCTGAAAGAGGCAGACACCACCTGAGCTGGCTTGAAAGAGACACTCTGTGATCTGTTGAGTTGCTGGCAGGTTGTGCACTGAACTCTAAGTTCCCAGATTTCATAAGCTGTCACCCATGCTGGGAAGCGCTTTGGTGACAAAGGTATCTTTGAGTCATTTCTGCTTCTGTAAGTAACCCCTCACCTGTATGCCTGTAAGTATCACCAGTAAAACTCACTGGTTCATCAAGTTGGACTTCAATGGTATTCTTACTTTAGTCTATCGTTGGTTTCCTATCTGGGGTGAATAGATGGGTGTTCACATCTCTCTAGGAATAGTGTCACACAATAATCATTCTCAATCCCATTATATTAAATTATACAAAAATAAATTAAAATTGTTAATCTCTAGCGCTGAGCCTTTCCCTCAGAGGTTAAATCAGTTAAGAACATGACATTCACATACTGATTTTCCCTGTTTATATGGATCTTTTCTATGTATGTTCAAACATATCAAAAATATTAAATTAGAGTTCAGCTATTCAACTAAGTTTACATCTTGCTTTTTTCTTTATTAATATTATTTTTAATTGATAAATTATAATTATGTGCATTTAGAGAGTTCAATGTGACGTTTTGATATATGCATTCAATATGGGGTGATTAAATCAAGCTAATTAACATATCCATCACCTCCCTCACCCATCATTTTTGCAGAGAGACATTTGAAATTTATTCTCTTAGCTGTTTCAAAATGCATCTTGCTTTTTTTCTTTTTTTTTTTTAAAACAACTTGACAATAGATCCTGGAGATTTTCCAGCACGGTATCAGTCATTATTAAAGTATCTTCTGTTTCTGAATAGAGTTTTAAGAACAAAAGCAAAGGTCTGAGTTGGGGTTCCAACCCTGGAGGCTTCTGGAGGAGGCAATTGACACCCTTAGCTTCTGTGACAAGCAAGGAGAAAATCGTGCTTTCCTGAGCTGCACAGAGCTGGTCTTATATTCTCATCAGCACATCTTTTTTTCTCACCACAGTCCTTGAGGGAGATTAGCTCCCTCCTGCGAGTGCAGAAGCTGAGGATGAGCACAGCCTCAAGAGCCAGGAAGTGGAGTAGCCCAGAATTGGATTCCAGGCTGTCCCCTCCAAGCCTGCAAGTTTCCTCCAATCCCACACTGGCAAGTCATCCAGCCCCGGCTTGTAGGGACCTGGAGGAACCCCCTCAGCCCTTCCCTACCCGCTCTGTTCTTTCTCTATTGGAGTCAGAGCCAGGTGGAGCTCCAAGCTCCACAAAGCACTTTGGAATTCATAAAATGGAAATTTATTGAACAAGCCTTTGGAGAAGGGAAGTAATGAAAGCCACTATATAAATTATGAGGCCATTGGTATTATACAGCTGCAGCTAATGCTGTTGGTTCCCAGAAGGGTACAGAGTCTCTCAGCTCCACCCAGCTCCCTGGCCAGAGTGATGGGCTCCTGTGCTCACAGGCAGACAGAGCTGCAGACCGCTCAGCTCCCTCAGCCTCAGAGCTCTCTCCCTACCTGCCACACCCCAGGGTAGGGTGCTGTATAAAAGGAGGAGGTCTGTTGTGTTTGTAACCCTGTCATCACTACTGTAGTCCCTCAGTTTGAAGACCTCCATTATTTTCCCGTCTGACCTTTTTAATCTTGGAACGGCCGTGCAGAGAACACAGAGGCAACAGCTTTGGTTTCGCTTGATGAAGCAGCAGACCTGACTCTAACTTAAAGGCATCATGGAGTTGGAGGGACATTGTTGGTGGTAGGTGGAGGAGGGGGAGGCTGGTGGACCGGACTAAGGATGTCTGTCCAGAACTGATTCTAGGCCTATTTGAAACTGAAGGTTTTTTCCAGTGTGGGGTCTTTATTGCTTCAAAGCATGAGAGTCTTGGGAGACCTCAGAGTGGGCTGCTTATCCCACTGGGGTCTCTGGGTCCTAATTTGTTCACACCCGGCAGGGATAGAAGGCAGAGGAAGGTGTGGCAGATCTATCAGTGACAGTGACTTCCTAGTCCAGGGCTCCTTGCCAAGAGTGCTTCCTACACAGTCTTGAGATCTCACCCCAGGAAGAAGTGCAGCTCCTGCGAACACAAGCCCAAGCTTTAGGGGTGGTCGGGTCCGTCTCACAGACTGCTTCATCCCTAGCACAGCCCTGACGTCTGTCACAGCTCATATGTCAGTCATAGGTCACATCTCACGGTACCTTTATCCTCACCATTGCACAAACCTGCTATAGACGGAGCTGACATACCCCAGAGAGAGCAGTCCTTCCCACAGGGCACATCAATGCCAGGCCCAGGAGGGACAGAACATGGGATCATCAAGAAATTTTTTTTCTGCAGAGTGCTCCATCCTAACTTGCCCATGGGGATTACTTTGTGGAAAATGGAGGTAGAGTGAGGGTTCGACTGACAAGAGAGAAGCCCTGGGACCAGGTTGCCCTCTTGAGTTCACCTCTAGGTGGCAAGTTTGAGCTCAGTTTAATCTTTGTGCATTTGCTGTGCAGCCTCAGACCAATCATCTGCCCCCTCTGGTCTTCAGTTCCTCCCACCCACCTTCACTTATTCAATGAACTATTTGGGATAATAAAGTGACTCTCAAAGCCATCTGTAAGTCCATCTACTAAAGGAGAATGCTAAAGTAGTCCCATGCTCTGACCTGGAATTGCCGTGAGAGGGTTCAAGGCTCTGTGTGAGCAGCTTCACGGAGGTTTCTGAGTTGAAACTGAGGTGGGCTGCATGGTCAGCAGGGCAGTGGGAGGTCATCCCAGGACAGGGGAGGGTGGAGGCATGCTTTCGGAATGCTCAGCCTTTGTTCCCAGCTAGGTGACCTTGGACGTTGACTTAACCTCTTGAAGCCTTGTCACCTATGAAAAAGTGGGGCTGATAACCCCAGGGAAGGGCTATGGAGAGGAGTAAATCCCATGATCCATGAGAGAGGTTTCATCTCCCTTTCCAGCCACATCGCTTGGATGTCAGCCTGGCCCGTCTATCACTGCAACACAGCAACATCTCATCCCTTAGCATCTAGGGGGCTGGACTGGGAGGTGGCAGGGGCAGGTAGAGGATGTCAGAGATGGGGAGAGGGATCTTGGAGGAGAAAGGACAAGAGGTAGGGTGAAATATAGCCCCCTTTTTTTTCCGGAGTATGCCTGCCTCTTTATCAACCTAATGTGGCTCTGGCTGAGCAGGGCTTTGGAAGATATGAGAGCAGAGATTGAGAACAGTTGCAGCTGCCAGCTCTCGTGTGTGTGTGTGTGTGTGTGTGTGTGTGTGTGTGTGTGTGTGTGTGTGTGTTTTCTGGGAGGGAATAAAGGTCTGGCAGAAGGCTGGAAGCTAGCCTAGTGGTTGAGATTGTCATTCTTCCTTACTGCCTTCAGTCAGCACCTGGGAGGGGACAGAGTCCCTTCTGCCATTTGACAGCCTCTGACTTTTAACTTCTGGTTTCTGAACTCTGACATGACTTGGGGTCACTCCAGGCAAACGTTATAATTTTTGCAGCCCCATGGGCCTATAGCACCAGTGTTGGGCTGAGAGTAAGGAGGAGCCTATAGGCTGGGTCAGGATCCAAGTCCATGGTGACATTCACTGGTAGTTCTTGAGGTCCTTAAAACGTAGGTCCTCTCAAAGGAGATAAAAGTCTATTTTAGAGTCAAATAAGAGGGACCATGGCTATCCCCTGAAAAGACAAGTATCAGCTCAGGACCCCAAGACCAAATTGTCAGCATAAGAGATTTATTTTCCCCAGAGGGATAAAGAGCAGGGAATAAGAGACAAAGACAGGAGACAGGATGAGGGAGAAGGGAACAAAGGAGGAGGGGAGATAGGGGCAAGGGGGAAGGGGAAAGAGTATTTGTCTCAAACTGGGGCAAAGAACTGTCTCTGGATAGAGAGGAGACAAATGCGACCCATAGGAAAATGGCAGTTTATAAAAGTAAAGAGGAAAACCATGATGGAATGAGGTGTTTAATTTTAATTGGGCATCTTAATCAGGCAAGCCAAAGGGGGCTTTCGATTGCTGGACCTTGGTAGTCAACCTCAGGAGAAGGAAGTGGTCAAAGAGGAGAATAGACCTTGGTGGCTAGCTTTTGGAATGCAATCTAACAGTTTTGAGCAAGGCAGAGGGTATGGCAGAGAAGCGTAGGGCCTGCTAGAGCCATGTTTGCTATGCCCAAGCTGGATAGAGTCCCTGCACCCTCAATTCCATGTTCAAAAGTAACATTAGTTTCATGATGTTTCTTTAACTATTCCCTTTATTTTAAATAAATAATTTATTTTTAATTATGTTTATTTGTGTGTGTCTGAGTGTGGGTTTGTGCACACGAATGCAGTCTTTGAGGAGGCCAGGAGAGGGCATCAGATACACCGAAGCTGGAGCCCCGGGTAGTTGTGAACCAGTCAAAGTGGATGCTGGGAAATGAACTCGGGTCCACTGCAAGAACAGTATGCGCTCTTAACTGTGGAGCCATCTCTCTGCCTTTTCATGAAGTTTTTATAGTAAGAGAAGGAAGACGGTCATCAGTCAGACCTTCTCAAACCTGCTGGAGGGAACACCAGGCAGGTGGGTTAGAGCAAAGCAGAGCAACCTGTTGCCACAGGCCTCAGATGCTGTGGATGACATACTTAGCTTTGGGTCTGCCCATACATTCCAAAGGATTTACCTCAGAGGCAAAAGGCTGGTAGGTCCCATACAAAGGTGGACAGGAAGTGGCTACTAAGGGACTAAAGGCCACTCATGATAAACTGTAGTCTCTGGGCCTGCAACATTCTGACCTCTCTCTCATCATTGACGGTTCTAAGCAGTACACCAACCTTGGTAAGTCCAGCTTCTTTCTGGGAACTTCGGTTCACACCCTTTCAGGTGTCAAAGGTTGGTGGCACTTTAGACCATCCTGGCAGGCAGCCCACTTAGCTTCTCATGTTGAGCTAAGCCTCAGGTGCAGGAGACGTACCACCATGGCTTTCCTCATCCTTCCTCATTCCTCTCCACTGGCATCCTCAGAAGTGACAACTCTCAGGAAGGGAGTTGGCTTAATGCATCTCTTGGATTTGTTCCATGCTGAACCTCAGCCTTTCCCCGTGGTTGCATGGGGGTCCTGATGCCATCCTCGGCATAGGGAGGGAGGAATCTGATGAGTAAGGGGCTCAGAGTTGAGCCCTTGACTGGAGAAGGGTTGTTTGATCCTGGAGTAAGAGAGTTGAGGTCTCTGATGGTGAATAGTACCTGGGGCAGGATGAGGAGATGGTGGGATCAGCAAGAGAGAGCTGCACTGGAATCCTAAGGAAGCTGGGTGAGGGAGTTGAGGTGGACAAGTGTCTCTCAGACAATTGCCTGAAGGTAGATTTCAAGGGGGCGGGGGGGGGGGGGGGCGCTTCTTAAATACTGGTGCTCAGGAATGCAAGGGAGAGAATAATTTGCATGTGTTTTGCATATGACAATAGGTCTCAAAGTCTGCTTTCAGGCAGCCTTGAAGCAAACTGAAATCTTAACTCGGCCCTATCCATTTGTCTCAGCTTAAAGGACTTCTGGACCAGCCCCCTTTGGAATACAAAGCATATCGAGGTTGGGAGCATTGTTTCTAAAGCCACACGCAGTGGAGGAAGACAAGGATGTGAATAAAAATGAGGTCCCGGGTTGCTGCTCCTGTGGGCATTTAATATCACATAATAATAATGGTGGTAGCGATAAAAATAGCAACGCGCTAGTCAACACTTACTTACCGAGCACGTCCCACTTGCTGGGCACATATCTAACACGTTAATTCATTCCATCCTCTCACTCACCCTGGGTGTTAGGATTATTCCCACTGGACTCACGCAGAGACTTGAAAACAGAGAGGTTAAATAGCTTGTCCGAGGTCACAGAGCTAGACGTGGCGGAGATGAGATTGAGACCTGGGTAATATGTGGCCATAGGTCACCCCCTGTGACACCAAGTTTTGTCCAGTGCATTCACAAAGGAGCCAACCAAGCTTCATTTATCCTTGCCCCAGGGCTGGCTCTATCCCTCTCACAGCCCCTTTCTATAAGTCACTAGCGTGAATTTGAACCCCAGTGGGGTGGAAGGCCAGGGTCTCTGTAGCTTCATCCCCTACCATGATTAGGGGTTGATTGCCTGTACTGCACTTTGGCTCCAGAGGGCCAAGGCCGGAGCAGCTGGGGAGACAATTGCTGCAGGAGCTGCATTTGTTAATCTTGCATTCGTTAATTTATTTTATTTTCAGTCCTCGGAATTAGGACGGGCCTCTTGAACACAATATGCAAATGTATGCAAAGTAAGATGAGCAGGCAAGCTTCAGAGAACCGTGCATTAGAGGCATTGTGACTCTTCAGAGCCAGAGGGGAGTGGAGGTGGCAATAGTGGTGGAGGAGGCTCCTAGGTCACTTCTGAAAGAGCAGCTCTGTCCAGGGTTCTGGGGTACCTCCAGGGACCCTCTTGGGGCAGAGGATCATCACCGTTTTCTCTGGAAGCCAGTGATGTGACATATTCTGCATCTTGCAGGAAGGAGGGAAGGATTAGACAGCAACACTTCAGCTCCAGGTCTCAGTTTCCTTCTCTGCCTTTAGCCTCACCAACTTTTACCCTGCCTGTCCCTCACATAATGGGCACTGCAGCCTGGGTGACCTGACAGAGGCCCAAATAGCCTGTGGCCTGGGAAAGGGTGATGAGGGTGAAGGGTCTTCAGTCCTCTATCCTACAGTAGCCTTTACACATCTCACTCCTGTCCTATGAGTTTGCCTGAGCCTCTAGGTATAGAAATGGAGTCCTTCAGGATAACCTGTTCCTTCCACCTGTGCCTCACTGGAGACTGTGTTGCTACTTGCCATGTAGTTAAGAGGTCCCTGGGTCAGAGGCCTCTGTCTGATTGCTAGAAGGGCTACCCTTGGCTCCCTAGGGAGCACAAAAAGATGAATTCCTAGAATCAGCCATGGCTGGTGGAGAGGAGAATGGAGAGGAAGAGGGGGAGGGAGAGGGAGAGGGAAAGGGAAGCAGAGGGAGAGAGGGAGGCAGAGAGGGAGGGAGAGAGAGAGGGAAAGAGGGAGAGAGGAAGAGAGGGAGAGAGGGAGAGAGGGAGAGAGGGAGAGAGAGAGAGGGAGAGAGGGAGAGAAGGAGAGAGGGAGAGAGGGAGAAAGGGAAAGAGAGATTTAGGAAGAACTCCTCTTCCTCCTCCTCTCCCACCTCTTTCCCCTTTCCCTTTGTTTACTAGGAACTCCAGTTCAAAACCGACTTTTTGCAGTACAAGGACAGCTTGGGAACAGAGTAGTGCAGACTGAACTGAGGTGAGACCCAAGAGCTGCTGGAGTGGGTCTTGGAGGCATCGGACAGGATGGGGTGGGAGCTCTCTGGACAGGGCAAAAGGGGGCAGGGAGCCTGAGGCAGCTGAGGAAGAGACCATTGGAGATTTAAAAATAGTGGGGGTGGGTAAGGAGACTACATGTGTCCTATATCCGTAACATCAACTTGCCACAGCCTAGAGTCACTTGAGGAGTTTCCCAACCAGTTGTGGCTTGTAGGCAGAGATGTGGGGAGACTTGATAATTGACAGAGGAGGGTTCAGTCCACTCTGGGTGGCACCATTCCTTGGGCAGGTGGTTCTGGGCTGTGTAAGAAAGCCAGCTAAGCATGAACAGGAGGGAGCCAGCAAGTAACCTTCCTCCGTGTTTTCTGTTTCACGTTTCTGCTTGAGTTTCTGCCCTGACTTTCTTTAGTAATAGATCATTTGCAATTTGGAAACTGGAATAAGTCTTTCTTCCTTTAAATTGCTATTGGTGAGGGTATTTTATTGCAGCAACAGATACTACCAAGCTAGAATAACATTTTACATTTTTTTTAAATACTGAGAGTGGGCCATCATCTTGTCTATGCCCCTGTCTCCCTGTCAGGAGGGCCAGAGAATGGGCACAGGGGTCATGCATGTGAATCTAGAGCCTGCTGCAACCCTTCCTTCACAGGTGATTCCCAGCAGAGGAACTTGTAAGGCTGCAGTCTGTTGCTTGGGAAAGAAATGCCCAGGCAGAAGCTAGGATACAGCCTGGTGTTGGGAGAGAAGCCCACCATCTGCTCATGGGGAAACAGACACCATCAGCTCAGCCAAGTCAAACAGCCGGGGTGCGGTGGTGAGGTTCCCAGAATCCCTGCCGTAGCAGACGGCAGGCCACCCTACTCGATCCCATTGATCAATACAGGGACTGCAAGAAAGCAGCTACACAGAGTCCCATCCAGAGGCCAGCCAGCACACTCCTGGGCCACCAAGCCACCCTGACACTGTCCTTCCTCTCCCTCCCGCTCTCAGATCTGTTCTCCAGGGTCAGGTTTTATGAGAAGAGTGGGCGAGACCTTGAAAAATAAATAAAAATTTTGAAGACAAATAAATAAGGGAGCAGTTCGCTCTTTTCCCCTTTAATTTTTTAAAGGAAAAATTAATTTTCCCCTGCCTAAGTACCTGTCACCTTAAATTAATGTTTCCAAGAGCAAAAATGACAGAGAAGTTGGGTCATTAGGCAAATTTTAATTAGAGGCTCAGATGTCCTTTACTAATAAGATGTTACATATATTTCATCCTGTTCTTGCCTCCCTACCTCCAGGATGGGTCGGCAACACCACCAGAGACTGCTGGGGAACCGGGAATTGGAGACTGGGCTAGCGAAGAGAATGCAGCTATTTTTGAGGGGGAAGGGGAAAAGGTGGAGGGAAGTAGTTTGGTTTTTCTTAAGAAGATGGCCTGCCAGGGCCAAGCCAACTTCTGCTCTCAGTGGTGGGCATCCCAGTGCTTTCAGGGCAGGCTGAGAATTGTATGTGCCCTGAGAATTGTATGTGTGTGTATGTTAGTGTATGTGTATACATGTGTTAATATATGCATTAGGGTATGTGTGTGTGTATAAACATGCATGAGTATGTACATGTATGATGTGCACATTGCATTTGAGTATGTATCATAAATATATACATATGCATATATATGTTCATATGTCTGTATGTGAATGTGTGTACATGTGTGTCTCTGCATGTATACACGGGAGTGTACATATGTATAAGTGTGTAGATGTGCTGCATATATATAAAACTATGTGCATATTTGTGTATGTGTTCATGCATGAATATGTATTATACATGTGTGAATGTCTTAGAGTGTGTATGTGTACATGAGTGTATATATGTGTACATATGTGTATATGTATGCATGTATGAATGTCTGTATATATATGTGCCTGTGTGAGTCTTATGTGAGTACATATTAGAATGTGGATGTGTGAATGTGTATGCATGCGTGCATGCATGAATATATGCTTATGGTATACATGTGTGAGTGTGTTAGTGTGCATGTACAAATGTGTATGTGAGAGTATGATTTAAAGATTCTAATGCAGCCTCCTCAGAGTAACATTGGCTCTAATAATGTCTAATAATGAGTTCTTGGAGTAGTTGCTTACCTTATGCCTCAGTTTCCCCATTCTGACAAAGGGGATGGTGGATTTCTTCCTCTACAGATGCTGAAAGAGTTCCTTAGAATAAGGCCTGGTACCAGGAAGCCCTCAGAGCCAGGTGCACATGGATCTGCAAGCTGCTGAGAACCTGGGTGTGGGGATGACAGGCCTTCATGTGGGAAGAGTGGAAGTTTGGGAGTCAGAAGGTGTGACTTAAGCCCCATACCCACTATTTCTGGCTTGGGGACCTTGATGGACCAGGTCCCTGATGGCCGGCCACCTTACTCCTCTGAGCCCTTAGAGGTTACAGTGTGCAGAGAAACCTGGGGGCTGAGACCTGCAAGCCTCAGGAGACTAAGCATCTTTAGGAAGCAGGGGACACAGGAAGGAGGCCTACCTGCCACTCACACACTTCCTTGTAGGCAGCTCCACAGACTGGTGCTGGGTCTGTTTGCAGCTCACAGTATCTCTGAGCATGCTTGCACTTGTTTGTATGGATGTGGTTAGGCAGAGAGGGTTGGAAGGGTCCTTAATGTCCTGAGGACTTCTGGTCCTTTCTTAGTCCAGCTCTGAGGACTGAGACCATCAATGGTCCCTCTAGGGGCCTGATGATCAGGGGCCAGGAAAGATTCAAGAGGTAGCCTATTCTCCTGGTGTCTGCTTCCATCTTATGACACAGTCATGGTCAAGGTCAAGGCTTGATCCAGCTGAAGTATCTCCTGCTATGTCTTGGGTACCCAGTCCTGTGGGACTCCTGTATCCCTTCCAGTAAGGAATAAGATTTTCCAATCTATGGACATTACATTCCTCCAGGAGCTTCTCAGAAAAGAGGCTGTGAGGCCCACCCCAGTTATTCTTGCTTCCCTGGCAAAGTTTGTTGAGGCTTCTTCCTTCAAAATCTTTGATTGGGTCAAGAGAACACCGCACATGTTAAGCACCTACTATGTTCCAGGCACTGAGTGTGATGCTTTACATGCCTTGATCCACTGACTCCTCTAAGGAACCAGGGATGGTGCTGCTATTAGCGCTTTGTGTAAATGGGAACACTGAGGCCGGGTAATTTGCACAAAGCCTTACAGGTGATAAGCAGACATCTTGCTGGGCAGTGGTGGCACACACCTTTAATCCCAGCATTTGGGAGGCAGAGGCAGGCGGATTTCTGAGTTTGAGGCCAGCCTGGTCTACAGAGTGAGTTCCAGGACAGCCAGGGCTACACAGAGAAACTCTGTCTTGAAAAACAAAACAAAACAAATCAAACCAAACAAAAAAAGATAAGTAGACATCTCAATGTAGCTCTGTCTGATCTAGAAGTATTTTCTTTGTGGATAATGGGGGGGGGGGCAAAATGAGGAGTCAATTGCTGGGCTCTGGCAAGTGTCAGGAGCTCATAGTCTCTACAGAGACAGCACCTTCCCCCTGGGCTTTGTCCTCTCTCTGGGGCAGTGAATCAAAGGAGCCTTGACAGGCCCCTGGAGAGCAGGTTTAAAGCACGGTGCTGGTGTGGGACCTGGACTGAGCTGAAGCTGCAGCTCGCCCAGACTCACTGGCCCCCAAGTTCATCTTTGGGGCACAAGGTACAAGCTGAGGGCAAAGCCATTGCCAGGGCCATTACTCACCAAGGCAACACCTCGGCAGCCAGCCGTCATACACTCAACAGCTGGACTCAGCTTCCCGTGGAAAGGAATGGAAATTGCATTCATTTTCCAGGAACAAAGAGACCAGCTCACACCGACCTCTCCTGTTTCCTCCCACCCGTGCCCTGTTCCTGCCTCTGTCTGGTTGCATAAGGACTTGGAGACCCTTTGGAGACCTGGAGAGTGAAAAGACAAACAGAGTGAAGCAGGAAGGCTGGGGCTTCACACCACACTTGAGAATCTTTGCCATCAACAACCTGCCTTCCTCCACTCAGGGGAGACAGAACCTGGGCAAGTGGGTATGACAGAGAAAGTTAGGGCAGGGGTGCCCAGGTTATGAAGAGAGCAAGGGATGCTGGGGTCGAGAAAGTGCAAACTGGAACCAGGAGCATGCAGACCCATGCTGATCTTTTGTGTGACATATATCCATACGTGGCATCTCATCTAATTCTCAGCCACACTAATCCTCACTCCCATGCTCAACAAAAAGAAAACAGATCCAGGGAGGTCGAGTGACTTGAGCATGAATACAGCCATGCCAGGATGTGGACAGATGCTTGCTCTGACTCCCCAGGGCTTTCTATCAGGTTCCATCCTGACTAGGAGTTGGGAATTCTGAGTTTCAATGAGGGGTGGCGATGTAATGTTGTCCCACAGGACCCTCTGAGTCTATCTAAACATACGCATGTACAGAATAAGATCACATTCTGCACATGGCTTCCATGTTCCAAGTGACTTCCAAAGTCTATTTTAGTGTTGTTTTTCTATGGTTAAAAGGAGACACCAGGCATAGTGGCACATACCCAAAATTCAAGCACCGAGGAAACCGAGACAGGAGGATTGCCACAAATTGATATAGCCTGAGCTATATCAAGAGTCCTAGGCCAGTCAGGGATGTATATAGAAAGTTCCTGTGTTTAAAAAAAAAATCAAGAGAAAAGAAGAGGCTAGAGATTGGGGACCGATGTGAAGAAGTCTGAACTGTGGGGAGGTGTCAGGACATAGCCTGATGTCCTCGTGAAGTAGAGCAGAGCCTTTCTGCTCTCAGCATCCCACCATCACCTCCCTCACAAACTCCGAATCCTTTGGCTATAACTTCCTGCTCTGCAGGTACATGTCAGCTTCTGGGATGGGAATAAAAACAGCCCAGGTCCAAGGAAGGGAAACCTGAGTGACTCCCTGTGCACCATGGTTCTTTTCCCTCCCCACAAGCCACTGACTCCAACTAACATCTCAGCACCAAAGTTCTCAGATACCTTCCTGTAATGATACACTGCATAATGCATGTCTCAGTGCTGGAACAAGGGAGGGTGGGAGGTAGAACCTGTGTGTGGTGTGCGTGTGTGTGTGTGTGTGTACGCATGTGTGTGTACGAATGTGTGTGTGTAGACAAAGGGAGAGAAGGGCAAGCAAGAGAGATAGAGCCAGAGAGGGAAAGAAAGAGAGAGGGGAGGGAAGGAGAGAGAGCCAGAGAAAGAGAGAGAGGGGGAGGGAAGGAGAGAGAGCCAGAGAGAGAAAGAGAGAGGGAGGGAAGGAGAGAGAGAAGGAGAGAGAAAGAGAGAGAGGGAGGGAAAGAGAGAGAGCAAGAGAGAGAGAGAGAGAGAGAGAGAGAGAGAGAGAGAGAGAGAGAGAGAGAGAGAGAGATATTCCTGGAGGCTGCACTTCTCCACTGCTTTTAAGAAGGGTTAGGGTTCCCAAAAGGACTCCTGGCCAGAGAATAATCATAATTACCTGGCTCCTCTGAGCTACTATACTGAGCATTATGAAGTAAGAGGAATAGATGGTTGTGCCTTCTGCAGGAGACCCTATTCCTATCTCCAGGGAGTCTGAGCTTGATAGGAAGGGATGGATAGGGAGTGGAGTTAGGAACTCAAACTGAGAAGATACTTGCTGTCTTCCCTTAGGGGACTCTGGGCTGGTAACAGAGTGTGTGGACAAAGTGAAGGAGTGAAGACAGTCAGAGTGCAGAAGGAAGGAGGCACAAAGTCCAGACAGATGCAGAGAGGTGAGACTAGGAAGTCTTCAGGGCCAGACAGGAGGCAGCTGTCCTGGTCCCAGCTGAGTACAGCTCTACACAATCCCAGCTGAGAGTTGTGTGTTTGTGCATGTGTGCGGGTGTGTGCAACCTCACATCCAAGATGGAAACTTTTACTTTCCAAATTTGTTCAAATGAGAACATATCAGGGAAGCCTTGAGAAAAGTAATGACTCTCTTGTTTCTTCCTGGTCATTTGGTGGCAGAAAAGCTCAAACTGGGAACAAGCAGTATTCCATTTCAGTTGTCTGGGTTGAAGTTGTTAGACTTCTGCTCTGTTCCAGTAGAGAAAATGAATCAAGGTGGTAAAGGCACACCCAGTCATTGCATGCAATGACTTTAGAAGAGTCCCTTCCCTCCAGGGATCCAGTTTCTCCATTTTCTCAATCAGTGCCCCCACCTGCTACATTCCCCTTGGCCAGCATGAGAGTCAACCAACCACCTTAGGTCTGGCCCAACTTCAGTTACACTTTTTCTATTCATTAGTCACCAAATTTTAAATTTAAGTTGTACTTGATAAGTTGACAAATAAAAATGCATGTGTTGTTGCGGGTGTGTGGCATGGCATTTTATTGTTTTAGACACACGTGTGGCAAGTACTCAGAGCTCTGTGTCACAAAAGCCAAAATATGAGACTCAATTGCCAGAACACTGTGTGCCTGTAACTGGGCCAGGGCTAGAGGACAGTCACTTTGTCCCTCCATATTTATTGTGGTGCTTCCATGGCCAGGATGGCTGTGGTACCAGTTTCCCCCCAATCCTAATGTGCACATGGAGGAGGGGACCATGGAGAACTGGAGATGCTATTTTCTCATTTGCTGCTCCCTCCCCATCCCATGAGGTGAGTGGGGATGGTCCTTCCATGTCGTCTGAATGGTTCTTTCATCTAAAACACATGTACATTATAACTTGCATGAAACAGTCCCATTTTCCCTACTTGTGGCTTTATAGCCAGGAAGGGAGTTGAGTCTCAATAATCCAGAATCCAAGTGGTCTTTTTTTTTTAATTTCTAAGGAATGAGAGATGGCTCAGCAGTTAAGAGCACTCATTGCTCTTCCAGAGGTCCTGAGTTCAATTCCCAGCAACCACCTGGTGGCTCACAACCATCTGGAATACGATCTGATGCCCTCTTCTGGTGTGTCTGAAGACAGCAACAGTATATTCACATATATAAAAATAAATAAATCTTTAAAAAAAAGTGTATATCCAGGAAAAGGCACAGGAGGAAGGATGAATGAAACGCACTACTGAGTTCTCGCCAAGCTTTTGATATTTTGTGTTTGTACTTCATGAAGTCTTCACAAGAGTTCCCTGTAGAAGGACATCTTACACTCTCCATGCTGTTGTACATGATACCAGGGGCTGTCGAGATGCCTCAACTGGTAAAGGCCGCTGCTGCTGAGCCAGATGACCCTAGTCCAACCCCCAGGACTTAAGTGGTGGAAGGAGAGAGCCAACTCTTGCAAGTTGTCCTCTGACCTCCATATGCACACACAGGTGCACATGTGTGTATGTACACATGCATTAAATAAATGAACATGATAAAATATTTAAAAAATAAATACTGTGTTATCAGGAGTTGAAACTGTTACGTCATCACACGATGGAAGGCAGAGGCTCCTCCCACCAAGCTCTTTTGTGAAGTATTGACTAATTGATGAGGACTCAAGCTTCATGACCTAAACACCCACTCAAGAGTTCTACCTCCTTCCAACTGAGTTATATTGGGAGTTAAGTCTCAGACACGTGGACTTTTGGAGGACCCAAAACATCTGAACTCTGGCCAATGATATTCGCTATAATCATTCCAGTCTTGCAGCTAGCTGAGAGGGGGAGCAGAGAGATTATCTGGCTCAAAACTCACCAGATAGCAAGTGAGAGATTGTGGTTTCCAGTCCGCAGCCCATCCTTCTTCCATTCCAAAATTAATGCAGGCTCAAGAGCAGAAACAGAAATAGCCTAAAAGCACTTCTTATTGAGTTATCCTAAATTGCCCTGCAATTATTGCCCATCTTTCCCCATCTGCAGTTCTCTCTGCTCTTCTCGCTTGTAGCAAGTGAAATACTAGATTCCCTCTTGGGGTGAGTCAATTTCTTTTCCTTCTCTTGAGAGAGGGGATGGGGTATGGTTTCTCTCTCCTTATCTTTGCCCTTTAGATCTCAAATATGCCTCTTGGGAGAATTTTTTGTCACACTAAGTGACTTTACAAAATTGGAAGTGTTCAAACAATGTGCTCTCCTCCAAAGGGTCGTTTGGTGGCTCCCTGCAATAGTAAATCTGCAGGTGGGGAGACATCCTGCTGGGACCAAACCTCCTCACTCAGGAGTGCCTGCTATTGCCATTCCACCTCACTTCTCACCTCTGCACTGTGTGGAGGGATTATGTGACTAGCAGTGGTGCATTTAGGGGAGGAGCTTCCAAAATGCCCTGGAGGAAAACACTTTCTTAAAACAAGTTGGAAATGTGATAGAAGCCAACATTGTATGGTGTCTGCTTATTTTGTGTCAATCATATGAAAGTCACTACAATGTCACTGATGGGGGTAAAGTGGGATAGAAAACAGAGAGACAGGACAGGAGTTAACACAATCCTGGAGCTGGGAGAAACAGCCAAGAGCAGTTTGTAAGTATGAGTCAGCACCACGGACAGTGACAAACTTCTGCTCTGTGGTTGCCCTTCACCCCTGCTTAGTTTTCAGCTAGGGTCATAGTCTCCAAACAGCAGGCCTCCTTATCCTGACCCGTTTGTCTGATCCCTGACTTACCCTCTGCCCTAGCTTGGGCATCTCCTGGGGCCATGAACAGCTGGCCCTGCTTTGGCACATTTACAGAATAAACTTGCTGCTTTTAGAACTCAGGCCTCCGACATGGAGGGCATCTGGGCTGCTCGGGCCTCCTCCCTCCAGGGTAGGTGACCTTCTTATTTGATGAAGGAGCAGGTGTGCTACTTTGGCTTTGTCTAGGATTTTTGCCGTGACAGGTGGCCTAGAGTCATTGGACAGGAAGCCTGGTCCCTTCCCCCACATCCAGGAGTCTGGCTGCAGGGTAAGAGAAGAAAGATTAAAAAACTAAGGTTTATTATAGAATTAGGGCCATAAAACCACAGGCTACAGAAATGCAACAGCTACAGCCATAAACCCAGAATCCACTCCATCATAGAATAGGAACTGTTACCCATTAAGCAGCAATGTTTATGTACAGGTAACAGAATTACCCTCGCACTGTGTTTTGGCAATAACTGGTTCTTTATGAAGCTTTTGTGGCTGCTTAATTGTGGTGGATAAACAAAGAGATCTGGAGTGGAGCAAGGTCAGGGTACACAAAACTGTGGCCAAGGCTGAATTTCATGACCAAGGAAACAAGACTAGTGGTCCACATGTTTCAGACCGCCAGACACAGGAGCACTTTCTAGACTAAATTGAGGGGGTATACCTGGAGATTTGGGAAACACAGTCTGTGGAGGATTCTTTCCTCTCCACCTCTCCAGTGTCTTAATTGACCATGTTATGGTCATGGTCATGCTCTTTGTCACCTTGCAGAACTCAGCCCTGGTATGGTCTTGGAGTTTAGGTTCCTTGAGTCTCTTAACTTGATGCCTTGTAGAGCCCATATCCCCTTACCTTTCCAGGTAGTAGGGGGTTGACTTATAGGGCAAACTCTTGGTGCTCTGAATAATCTGGATAAGCAAGGAAGTGACGAAAACTACCCAGGAGTGAGTGTCCTTAGCAACTAATGTGCCCACCACTCTAAATTCCATGAACAGAATCTCTCTACACAATTGTACTGGACACCAATGGGGAGCCAGGCTCTGGACACAAGAGTTGTGAAATGGGTTAGACACAATCTCTTCTCTCAACCTTCCCAATTTGTTACTGAAGTTTCAGTGGTCACCAGTGAGTTGGAATAGAACAGACGTGTGGCAATCTGCAGTGCCTCCGGAGGACAAACTCACAAACTCACTCCATACTGTATTTGCATACACTAATGCACAACAGTTTTTATAACCACCCTGGTGGGAATGAAGTTATAGCGGACACTAGTGCACCTTCATTTGGATATCAGACTATAGAAAGAGTGAGCTTCCTGACACATTGGAATTTTCCCAGCAATGTAATGAGGGGAGAAGGAAAAGGCCAAAGCCCTTGCCAGCCAGACAAAGAGTTTGTCTCCTGGAAATATTTATAATTTATCAAAGGCCCTTGCAGGAGACACTAAAGCTGAGGCAACATAATAGGGATTCTACAGTGTGACAGGGACTGCTGAGGTGTACACTTCAACTCTCTAAATCTCACATAAGCTCTGTTAGAGAGTTCAAGCCCCAAGGTAGCCAGTCTGTGAGCAGAGAGGGCTGTAGGCAGAGCAAGACCAACCCTTCCCCTCATCAGAACAGTGGCTGGAAGGTGGCCTGACCGCTGCCATGTAATATGGATTAGGCATTAACCAAACCCCGCTCTTCTACCAAGAGAAAGAATGACCCCAGACATGCAGCTCAAGTCATGTGTGTACTGCTTCCTTATCTCTGTCATAGCACAGATCACATGTTAACTAGGCCTGCTTCTCTGAGGTGCAAGGCTTTCCATCCCTTGAGGACCTTCAAGGAAGGTATCTTGTTTTATCTTACTGGCCTGAAATTCTACCTCTGGTCCCTCCCTTTACTCTGACTTCAGGATCTCAGCACTTCCCCTTTTTGTCTTCTTTTACATCCTTTCCTCACCTTCTCTAAAACATAAGGAGACAGGAAGTCAGACTTGTGGGATCACTGGGTGTCTTTGTCTTTCTTTCCAGTGTGCTTCTTTTCTGTTCTCCACTATTGTTTTATTCAGTTGCCTTGTTGAGGAAGGATGGCCCCTGACTTGTTGGGTTTTCCAGGGCCCAGACTGATGTAAATGACTCCTGTGGTACTCCAACCTAGGTGCTCTTATTTCACCTCCCTTCACAGATGGGGAGATGGAAGCACAGGGAAGTGAGCCAAAACCACGAAGCCCCACAGCTGGGCAACATCTGCCCAAAATGGCCTGGCTCAGATACAAGTCTTTCCTTGACCAAATTTCTTTCAGACCAATCTGCATCTTTCCCCCTCAGGCCTTGCCACTGCCCAATTCGATCAGCAATCCTGCTGACTAGGTTTAGCCTGAATCCTACACCCTCAACACAGTGATCAAATTTCCTATCCTTTACCACCCTCCCAGAGTTAGAGTGGTTGTTTCTGCAAGAATCCTGAAGGTAGGTTTAGCTTGAACCCTCACCCATGGTGTAACTCCGGTCTCAGCAGTCCCTCAAGCAATGCTTTGCCTCCACACCATGTACCTAGCTATCATTCCCCAGCTTTCCATGCTGTGCTTAGAGTTGAGCCTAGTCTCTATCTGTACCACAGACCCCGTCTTAGTGGTTCTCCCATATCCATTTTTGATGCTAAAGAACAAGGTCACCCGGTAGTTTCAACAAGTGTCACAAACAATATTCACATTGACATTCTCTATCTTCTTAACCACTATGTTACACTGTAGTTCCTATGGGGAGATTGGCTTTCAAGTCTCTACTTTGTATTTACTTGCAGTGTGACTTTGAATAAGCCATATCTTCTATGTCTAGGACTCAGTTTCCCCTTACTGGCAAATAGCAACAATAGTAACTCATGCTCATCTCGAACTTTGTTGCTCACACAATGTCTTGTCAGGCACCATCCCATCTGAAGCGCATGGCTCTCTGTGAAGAATATGACAGTCTTGATTTTACATGCAGAGATCCGGAACCGAACAAGGTCACACAAACAGGACTGCTGGAATTGCAGTAAGGTCTGCCTGGGACCGATGCAGGTCTGCAAAAGCTCCCTTTCCAGAGTTTTGGAGCTATAGGCATGGATCGGACTCTCAAGGTTACTGTGATGGTTTGTATATGCTCTGCCCAGGGAGCTACACTATTAGTGACACTATGTGGCCTTGTTGGAGTAGGTGTGCCACTGGGTGTGGGCTTTAAGACCCTCATCCTGACTGCCTTGAAGTGAGTAGTCAGCCTTCAGATGAAGATGTAGAACTCTCAGTTCCTCCTGCATCATGCCTGCCTGGATGCTGCCATGCTCCCACCTTGATGATAATGGATTGAACCTCTGAACCTATAAGCCAGCCCCAATTAAAAGTTGTCCTTACAAGAGTTGCCTTGGTCATGATGTTGGCTCACAGCAGTAAAACCCTAACTAAGACAGTTACCCAAGTGAGAGTCCCAGGTTTTTGTGTTCCAGAACAAAGAGCCAGGGACACAGGTGGCAGAAATGGAGACAGTTTGTTAAGAAGTAGAATGTTCCCAGCACCTCCCTATGGATGCGTTTGATCAGGGAGGCTCCAGAGGTTCCCTACAACAATGCAGACTATCTCCATTGTTCTTAGTTGCACACCAGAACTACTCGGCAAATCCAATTCTTAAGACATCATGCATCTTGTTTGCAGGATATAGAGAAATCAAGCTGAGCTGGAAGCCTTCTCCCTGGGCCTAGCTTTTCATAATGCCAGTACATGCTATGTAGGTCACTAGGGAAGAAAAGTCAGCAACAGGCTTACCCAGTTATGAAATCTGTGAGTGACAATATCAACCTGGCAGGCGAGGTGTGTCCGCTGGGTCAGTAAACACATGTCTCTCACAGGGCTTTCTGATTGGATTGGAGACTCACCCCACAGGAGGGAATTCATGCCTGCTTCTCTAAACCAAGCCAAAAGCCCACAGTTGAGGAGGTCAGAATCCTTCTCCCCTGGGGTGAGATCGTTACCATTGTTTATCTAAATAAATATGTTGCCACACCTTGAAAATATTTATGTGTTTACCCACAAATTAATGCTGCTCTCAACTGTGGTCAGAGATGGTTCTCTTTGCAGTGGACAGTGGTTAACGCAGAGACACCTAACTAGTCAGCATGGAGAATAAGAGACTGCTGAGCGCTAACAGCTCTAGATGGGACACCTATGTCACCCGTCTGAGACTCAGAGAGCATTGTGGAAGAGGAGATGGAAAGGATGTGTGACCTGGAGAAGGAAGGAGAGGAGGAAGAGGAGAAAGAGGAAGAGGAGGAGGAGGAGGAGGAGGAGGAGGAAGAGGAAGGCTATGAAATGTGCCATCTAGGCACGACTTGGTTGTTGGACTCAGAACCTCATGGCAGCTGTGGTTAGCTGTACAAGACCTGACAAAACCCAACACTAGGCCTGTCAACAATTTTATCATGATCAGAAGAGGGACTTCCCTCTCAGGGAAGCTATTGGCAGATAATGGATGAGGGGAATTGTTTTCTTCATTGATGTAGCAACTGCTTAAATTATCCATGCTCCCATGAATAAACCCCTCCCCATGCTCATGCTGGCAACCCTAACTAGCCTTAGTGAGTTATTTAAAAAAAGCAAAAACAAAAAACCAAACAATCCCCCCCCCCCCCCAAAAAAAAGCCCAAACATATTCCAAACAAGCAAACAAAAAAATGTGAGATTGTGAGAAGGACTCATTGCAAAGAAAGGTGAAGTTCAATGGGAGGGGGGTGGCGGGGGATGGTGACCGGAGCTGGACACGGTGGAGATACATTGTATAAACATATGAAACTGTCAAAGAATGATACATTGAAACAAATAAAGTCCCGCCTACATGCAGGAATAGAAGAAACTTATTTACCCCCACTGCCCCTTTGTACCCACTGCGCTGACTCAACAAGTACTGACTGACTCGCAGGCAACTTTCTTCCTCCCTACCACGTGACTGGATGGACCGATGTTCATTTCAATTTTTAATCAATTTTCTCTTAGTTAAGATTTTTTAAAAAATAAAATGTTAAATTTGTTGTAAAAAATAGGGAACAAAAGGAGCACCCTAAGCATGGAAGCTGGCAAAGAGCTGGCTGGCCAGGCAGGTGGGACACTCTGAAGCTGGGAAACCAGCCCTTTGTACGTCATTTGCATAGCGCCTGCCTGCCGTTTTCTCCAGCGTTTGGAGGCCTGGAGCTTTCTCTTTCTCTTGCCTGTAGCACTAGTGGGGAGGAGTTTCCAGCCTTCCCTCTCAGGCACCACCGTGTTGGTTTCTTTCCTCTCTCAATGCCTCTCCTCCCCTTGCTCTACTCTCCTGCCGCACTGCTAGCCCATACCTGTGCTGGGAAATAGAGTCCAAGGCAAAAGTGAGCTCTTATTGTGAGGTCCTCATGGTCTAGTGGTGCAGACGACCACACCCCCCTGAGCACGTGGGTGGATGAAGGGATGTTTTTGCAACCCTTTGCCCCTCCCAAGGCTCATGGGAAGAGGACTCCCCCAAACCACCCCCTAATACAGACTTCCTTTTGAAACAGCCATGAAATCACCACTTGGCTCTTCCCTTCCCCAGCCTGAGGAGCCCTTCTCAGCCTGCTCTTTCATCTTTTCCTGGTACCCACCGTGGGGATAGCTGGAGAATCTCTGAGCTAAGGCTCAGTCCCCAGAGGGGCCAAAGGAGAAAGGGCAAAAATATAAAACAAAGATTATGCAAAAGAATTACCCCGCGTGTTTCTCCCATCTCCCTCATCTCTCCGGGTAAATTACCCTATTATTCGGCTCCCGGAGGACTCCCGATCGTCCTTATTTCTTCTTTTGAGCTAAAGTCATTCATGCAGTAAATTAGTTCTTTGCTTCGAAACAGCTCTGATTGTAGCCGTTGCCGCCACCAGCAGCAGCACCATCATGTCCCCGGACAGTTTCCAAAAAACTAAGAATAAACGACAAAAAGAAAGAAAAGATAAAAGCTCCCAATAGCCTCCCTCATGCCCCACGAGTATCCTCCTGTTCTGTTCGCAGGCATAGAGAGACATGGGGGTGCCCATTTCCTAGGAAATGATTTCTTCGAAAGGCAAATTGGATGATGAGGGGGAATGCAGATAGAGCCCTAATCCAGAAACGGCTCCGAAGGGACAGGGACAAGTGGCCACCGTAGCCATGCATTCGAGGTCTGTTCTCTCTCAGATGCAAGCCTTACCTCACCGTGAGTCACCAAGGAAGCAGAACAGCAGAGTGGGTAAAGGCTGATTTTTAGCTGGTGGCATCGGAAAGTGTCTTAGACGTCCTAGCTATGTAGGGTCCCTTACCTCAGACATATACCTCATCCTATGTTCAGGGATCCAGGGCCTGCCTCAGCCTCTCCTCTTACACATCTAGTAAGCAAACCAAATTTAGAATGTCCCTCCTGATGTGCCTACCCACTGTGCTCATCCCACAAGCTTCCCTAACTCTGTAAATGTCAGCTCCTGTCATTTTTGTTCAGGCTAAAACTCATCATGGCATCGACTCTGCCCCTTCTCTGACACATTCACTAGCTTTGCCGCAGAGCAACTTGACTTTCTTTAACATTTTACAATCCTTGTGCATCTTCCCAGCATGCACTGCTGTATCCTGAGCCCAGACAATGAACATCCCTCAGCTGTGCATTCTAGAATCTTCTAACTAGCTGGCTTATTGTTTTTCTTGTCTCCAGGATATTAAAAAAAAGTTTATTTGCAACACCATCAGCACTGTGTAATCCTGGCTAGCCTAGAATTCATTATGTAGTCATGCTCCTGCCTCAGCCTCCTGGGTGTTGAATTCAGGCAAGAGGTTCTCTCTTTTTTATTTTAAATTTTAAATATTCTCTCTCTCTCTCTCTCTCTCTCTCTCTCTCTCTCTCTCTCTCTCTCCCTCCCTCCTCCCCTCCCTCCCCGCGTGTGTTTGTGTGTGTGTGTGTGTGTGTGTGTGTGTGTGTATTCCACATGTGTACAGGAACCCATGGAGTTCAGAAGAAGGTGTTTTGTACTCTACGGCTGAAATTATACATGGTTGTAAGCCACTCAATGTGGGTTCTGGGAACTGAACTCGAGTACTCTGGAAGATGAGCAAATGCTCCCAATGGCTGAGCTATCCCTTTAGCCTACCATGTGGCTCTTAAAGAACATAAGTTATACTTCTCTAATGGCTTCCACACGACTTGCATTAATAACCCAGGCCCTGAGCACTCTGTCACCCTTCTCTGGGTGGCTGTAGTCAATCCCTATTTTGTAGGATCTACCAAAAATATTGCTTGTCTTCCTGTGATTCTGGGATTCTCTTATTGCAGGATAACTGTGTGTGTGTGTGTGTGTGTGTGTGTGTGTGTGTGTGTGTGTG
>JANHMN010000002.1:37881375-37901548 GCA_030674055.1 Rhabdomys pumilio
TTAGAGGAAGTGTATCACTTTGGGGGTGGGTTTTGAGGTCTCTATGCTCAAGCTCTGCCCAATGTGGAAGAGAGCCTCTTCCTGTGGTTCAAGAATTAAAGGAGTACCAGAAAGTGAATGGAACTAAATCTTGTTTTCAAAGAGAGAAACAGATTAAGGGAGTAGTGATCTTGGGGCAGGATCCCACCCAGCTAAGTTTATTGTTTACGCATTTGCAATTGAACAGCAGATAGTTATATCATGTTAAGTGTTATTCTGATCTGGTTATTATTTTTCATTTGGATATAAGAAGATATGATTATGTATTAAATTGACAAGAGATAGATTGTAACAGCTATCCTTGGTTGTCAACTTGACTATATCTGGAATAAACCACAATCCAAAACTTATAAAGATTTTGTAAAATGGAATTAAAGAAAAGCTTAGGTCCGAGCATGATGGTACATGCCTTTAATCCCAGAAGAAAAAGTCAAGTACATCTTTGATAGGATAGCATGGTACAGAGCAAGTTTCAGGTAAAGAAAATTTAGGTCCAGGCATGGTGGTACATGCCTTTAATCGAAACACTCAGGAGACAGGCATGCAGATCTCTGAGTTCAAGGTCAGATTACAGAGCAAGTTCCAGGACAGCCAAGCTTAGATAGTGAAGGATATAATAAAACAAGGGGGCCATGTTACAGCCTCAGTAAGCAACAGAACTCAGCAGCTTTGGCCATGTAGCCCTGGCTTTAGAGTCAAGAATAAGGGGTACTGGGACAATTGATGATGGTTAGCTCAAGCTTAGAAATTAGCAGTTATTAAGAAGAGACTAGCATCGCTGAGATGATATCTTCTGGGAAGTGTTTTCTGAGAGCACAAAGAGTCTATGTTCCAGAGAAGGCCAAGGTTGTACCTTGTGCTGCAGTTGGACTTGGAAATATGTAAGAATCACCCAGGTGGTACTGGTTTTGAAGGCGTGAAGGGGTCATGGAAATCAGCTGAGACTTAGCACTGTGAGGGGCCAGGAAAGGCCATTGGTGAAGGTGCAGCCTCAGTTGCCATTGACAGCTCAGGACTGAAGGGGTTATGCAAAGAAGCTGAGGCTTGGCACCATGAAGAGAGCTTATGAGAGGCTATGGCTAAAGCCTAGTTGCAGCAGAAGACTCCAGTGTATTAGAGATGCCAGTACCATGGGTTGACCACCAAGAACAGCAGCAGCAGTGGAATGGAGTCAACCAGAGCCTAGAGTGCTACAGAGGGCAGAGCTGGAGAAGTGATGCCAGCCCTTTGGAGTTGCTCAGAAGACCATGTGTGGATTTTGGACACTGGAACAAGAAGCTGCGAAGTTGAGGTTGCCTTGCAAAGCTCAGGATGTTAGAGATGCCAGAGTGGTGGGATTCTTGCTGAAGAAAGCTGCTAGCAAGGAGTGGAACCAGGAGAAAGAATTATGTTGCAGTTTACAAAGCTGAAAGGAGTTGGACATGAGACATGGGAGATACAGAGTTTGAAGTTTGCCCAGCTGGTTTTTGGTCTTGCTTTGGTCCAGAATTTCCTCACTATAATGTTTTGAAGTGGTAATATATATCTTGTGATGTTGGAAGTATGTGATTAGCTTTTTTATTTTGATGTCATAGGGGATTACAGTTAAGAGATTGCATAAATCTCAGAAGAGACATTGAACTTTGGACTTTTAAACATTGTTGAAACTGTGATAGATTGTAGGGACTTTTGAAGTCTGACTAAATGTATTTTGCATTATGCTATGCTCAAGTTTGCCCCCCCCACCCCCATAGACTTGTGTTTGAACAAGTCTATGGGAACCAAGGAGTAGAATGTGGTGGTTTGAATATGGTTGACCCATAGGAAGTGTCTCTATTAGGAGGTGTGACCTTGTTGGAGAAAGTGTGTCACTGTATAAACAGGCTTTGAGGGCTCCTAGTGCTTAAACTCCACCTAGTGTGGAAGAGAATTCCCTTTCTGAATGCTGGCAGAAGACAATCTTTCTCTGTCTGGCTTTGGATGGAACAAGATGTAGAACACTCAGCTCCTTCTTCAGCATCATGTCTACCTAGATAATGTCATGCTTCTTGCCATGATGATAATGAACTGAACCTCTGAAACTGTAAGTCAACCCCAATTAAATGTTGTCCTTTATAAAAGTTGCCTTGGTCATGGTGTCTTCTCAATTGACTTACTCAATTGAGAAGATATCCCTACAAGATCTGCCTGTGAACAATGCTATGAGACATTTTCTTGACTGACTGGTGGCTTTAGGAGAGCCCTGACTATTGTGGATGGTGCCACTCCCTGGAAGGTGGTACTAAGTTGTATAAGCAAGCAGGTTGAGCAAGCCACAAGGAGCAAGCCACTAAGCAGCACTCCTCCATGGCCTTTATTAGTTCTTGCCTCTAGGTTCCTGACTTGAGCTCCTGCCCTGACTTCCCTCACTGATGTAGTATGACCTGAGACTTGTCATAAGACTCTTGAGACTGAAATCAAGCCTTTTTTTCCCCAGTTGCTTCTGGGCATGATCTTTATCACAGTAGCAGAAACCTAAGTAGGACAGAAATTGCTACTAGGTTCATGGATTACTGCTACGACGTGCCTGATTACATTGTTTTGGGGGAGAACATAGAATAACATTAGAACACTGTGCTAGAAAAGCTATTGAGTACTCACATCTCAGAGGTCTACTGTTGTGGAAGGTTGGAGAATAACTGTGTGAGGAATACAGACCATGGAGGCCTGGCTTGTGAAGTTTCAGAGGGAAGTAAATATTCTACTATGGCCATTTGAATGATATTTTGAATTGATAATCTGTGATCTTGATCTCCCAGGGCTGATAAATCAGTTTTGGCTAACACAAGATCAGAACCACTAAAGTGAAACATTTGTTTTGATGGGACAATTGATACTGGTTAACTGGTGTTAAAGAATCAGCTGTGATTAAGAAGAGACCAGCATCATTGAGATGAAACCTTCTGGAAGCATTTCCTTGGGATCAGCACACAGAAGCTGGGGCCAAGGCATGAAGGGGTCATGGAAAAAAACTTGAGGCTTGGTATCTGCTAAAGTCAGAAGACATTAATATGAGCCCTTGGGGATAAACAAGAAAGGAAAGGTTATGGTTTAATAGTAGTATATTATTGTGCTAAATTGAAAAGGAGTCAATTTCCCTGGTTAATTATTTGCCAACTTGACACGGACTAGATTTATTTCAGGAAGAGGAGTCCTCATTGAAAAACTGCTTCCACAACATTGGCCTGCATGTAAACCTTTAATCAAGCATTTTCTTGATTCATGTTTAATATGAAAGGACCAGTCCATTGTATGTGGTGCCACCCCTCAACAGGTGCTCTGAGCGGTGTAAGAAAGCAGGCTGAGCATGCCATCAAGAATAAACAGCACTCCTTCATGGTATCTGCTTTAGTAGCCAGTTCTATTGTTGTGTTTGCAATCTCCTTTCTAGAATCATTTTAATTTTTTTCTGCAATGTGTTCTTTTAGAAGTTTATTTAGTAAAGTTCTGTTAGTGGTTAGTTCTTTCAAATTTTAATTTTCTGTAAATAAAGTTTTTTTTTTTACACTTGTTCTTGTGAGTCAATTTTTATAGAGTACACATTTCTGGATTAATAGTGACTTTTCCTTAGGATTTTGTCAGCCATTTTTCTGATGTCCTATAATTTCACATTATATATGTAATGTTTATGTAAATATCTTGTACTTCATAACAGTTTAGTTTTTGTATATCTCTAACATATCCTGTCTGCTACATATTGTACAAATCTGCTTTTTTCTATTAATCATGGAAAATGTTAATTCATTTCTATTTTATCTTGTCTTTAATTTTTTTTAGTCTTTTCACTTTGTCTCTGATTAAATGCATGCTGAATCTTTTGAATCTTTTCCATACATCTTAACTTTCCATTATTTTACATTATCTTATCTCTGAATAATTTTCTCAGGTTGATCTTCCAGCCAGCCAAATTCTCTCATCAACTATGTCTAATTTATTACATTCCTTCATTTCTAGAAGTCTCATTTGATCTTTCAATAATCTTTGATGAAAAATTGTATAGTCTCTTACTAATAGTTCATTTAATTTTTTTGAATATTGTATAGAAATCTTATTCTTAAAGAAAACATAAATATCTGACTTTATGGAGTTTACATCTAGCAGATAGTTTCAATATTGGAAATCCTTGCAAACCTGTATTTATTGTTGGTTTCTTCTCTAGATTTCCATTTACAGTTGTTTATTTCACTATATAGTTAAAATTCTTGATTGTGAGCTCATGTCTGGTTGCACACAATCTATGGAAGCTTACGGGAGAGGTGTTTTCCATGGATTTGCTTCATTTGGGAACCAAGCAAGTCTTACTCTTTTGACAAATAAAATTGAATCACTTTTGAGAGCTTAGATTTAGGTGGGAGCCTTGCTCAGTTTCTCTACCTTACCAGTGCTCCAGGAGATAACATCTCCTCCCATACAGTCACTGATGTCAGAAGCAGTCCTTGGCAAATACTTGCCTCAAATATTTTTATTGTGACAAATAAAGTAAGTGTGCTAAAAACTTAAACATTCAATCCCAGACACTCCAAGTATATAATTAATTCAGTGTTATTAATTACATTCACAGTGTTATATAACTATCACTATTTATTTTAATAACTTTCTTTTTGACAAGACCTCATGCAACCCAGGCTGCCTTCAAACTTTCCATGCAGGCTTCTTTCTCTCTCTCTCTCTCTCTCTCTCTCTCTCTCTCTCTCTCTCTCTCTCTCTCTTTCTCTGACACACGGGTGTTGCATCATGTGTGTGGAGGTCAGATGGGGAAACCTCTGGTGTTGATCTTCAATCTTACCTTGTTTAAGACAGGCTCTCTCTTGTTTGCTGCCTCTCACAGCAGGATAGCTGACCTGTGAGCTTTTAATGATTCTCTGAGACCTTTCCATCTCCCACCTCCTAGTAGGATGCTAAGATTGCACTGCATCCAGTTTTTTGTGGGTTCTGGGATTTGAACTCACATCATCAGACTTTCATGGCAAGTACCATACTCATGAGCTATCTCCCAAGCCCAGTCTTGAATTGATCCTTCTGCCTCCAACCTGCTGAGTGCTGGGACTACAGTTGTGTGTCACCATGTTTGATTTATAAAATACAAGGCTTTGTACATAGCCACCAGCTTACTTACACCCCTGGCCCAATTACCAAAACTTCCTCATGCTCAAACAGAAAATCTGTCACCATTAAGCACTAACTCCTTGTTCCCCATCCCTCTATTACACCCTGCCTCTCCATCTTTACCTATTCAGGATATTTCACATGAATGGAACCATATCGTTAAATGCCTGTTATGTCTATCTGGTTTCACTTGGCCTAAAGTTTCCAGGCTTCAGCCATATTGCATGTGACAGTGTCCTTCCTTCGTATGGTTACATAACATCCCATGGATGGACAGACAGCATTTTGTTTATCAGTCTGTGTGCTGAAGGACTCTGGTTGCTTTCATCTTCTGGCTATTGTAAGTGTGCCTGCAATAAACACCAATACACAATTGTCTATTTGACCCCATTGTTAATGCTCTTGGAGTTTACCCTGGAGCAGAGATCTGTGTCATGTGTCAGCCCTTGTTTAGTGTATCATGGAACCCACATATTGTTCTCTAGAGCCTGCTCTGTTTACATGGCTGCCAGCATTGAACTAATGCTCTCATTTTTCCATCTTTTTGGCAACGCTCAATATTTTGTATTATTATTACTGATATTACCATGATGACAGGTGTGACGTGATGTCTCATTAGGGTTTCTGTTTCCTTAGGTTGATGACAGTGAGCTGGTTTTCATGGGCTTATTGTCTATTTGCCTATTTCCTCTGAAGAAAACTCTATTCAAGTATTTTGTCCATGTTTTAACTTGGTTGCTTTTTTTTTTTATTGAACGTAGAAATTCTTATTTATATTCTAGATATCAAATAATCATCAAAAACATCTACATATCCTTTCTCCCATTCCATGGGTTGTCTTTTTACTTTATTGATAACGGGTTCTATATACAAAGGTATTTAATTTTGAGAAATTCAATGTCTTTCTTTTGTGCTCATGTTTTCAATTTTTTATCTGTGAATCCAGGGGAATTAAAGAGTCGTGGAGACACCCCTATGGCTTCTAGTAAGACTTTTTACACTTTAGCTCTTGTATTTCAATCACTGACTCACTTTGCTCTGATCTTTGTATTTACTATGAGGTAGGAGTCCAGAGGAGTCCAGTCCACTCTTTTGTATGTGAAAATCCTGTTGCAGGCACCATTGTTGAAGAGACTCTGTCTTCATCAAAGAGGCCTGGAGCCTTGTCAAAAATCCATTGGCCATAGTCAATGAGTTTATATCTGGACTGTCAGTTCAACACCTTTGGTCTTTATCAATGGTTCTTAACCTTAACATAGTTCCTCACGTTGTAGTGACCCCAGCCATAAAATTATTTGCTTGCTACTTTGTAATTTTGCTACTGTTATGAACTGTAATGTAAATATATCTGATCAGCAAGATGTCTGATATATGACTGTCAGACATAAGTAACCCACAGGTTAAGAACCACTGGTCTATCTATATGGTTATTCTTACACCAGCATGGCTCTGAGTCCCTATAGCTTTGCAGTAAAGATTATTTTGGTTATCAAAAATCTCATATGATTCTATGTGATTTGGGGGTTAACTATTATGTTTCTACCCTTAAAATCAAAATTTTGATATAGATTGCCTTGGATGATAAAGATAACTAGTCTCCTTGTTTATGGACACAAGTGTCTGTCCATTGGTTTAGGTAGTCTTTAATTTTTTTCTCCAGTGGTGTTTTGTGGTTTTCAGTGTGCAACGCTTTCATCTTCTTGGTTAAATTTATTCATAGATAATCTGCTCTCTCAGACATTCTTGTGAACAAGGCTCCTTTTTACATTTTCCCTATTTGTCATTTCAGGTGTATAGAAACAGAATTGATTTCTTTTTTGTGACTCTGTGTCTTGAATTTTTGTTTTGATTTTTTTTTTTTTGAGACAGGGCCTCAATCTGCTGCACAGTCTACCCTTACTGGTCACGTAGCCCAGGCTAACCTTAAAATTTCAGTGATTTCCCCTTAGCCTCCTGAGTTCTGAGATTACAGGCACCCACTACCACAATCACTGTTAACTCTGCATTTTTGTTTTATTTGTTTTTTTTTTTTTTAAAAAGACATTAACAGCTACATGGAGGTTCTTTTGTGTTTCTATAACTGGGTCATTTATTCAAAGATGTTACTTGGTCTCCTGTTTCCTAGCTTGGATACTTGGGGTTGTTTCTCTTGTCTAACTGCTCTTGTGGTGGATTTTAAAACACTGATGTGAGAGAGGGCATCTTTGTCTTTTTCTCTTCAGTGCTTAGAACTCTTCACTGTTGCATCAAGCATTTAAGTGATAGTGTATATGCGTGTGGTGTGTGCAAGGGTGAGTGTGTGTGTCTAAGTGTGTGTAGACATATGTGAGTATGCATATGTGTGCGTGCGAGTATGTGTGTGTATGTGCATGTGTACGTGTGTGGTGTGTGTACTGTGTGTGAGTGCATGAGTGTGAAAGTATGTATGTGTGTGTGAATATGTGTGTGAGTGTGTGTGTGTTAGTGTGTGTGAGTCTGTGTGTGAATGTGTGTATGCCTGTGCATCTGAGTGTGTGTATATGAGTATGTGTATGTGTGAGCGTGTGTGAGTGTGTTTGCATGTGTATATGAGTGTGAATGTGTGTACATGAGTATGTGTGTGATTATGAGTGTGTGTGATTGTGAGTGTATGTGTGTGATTTCCTAATTTTCAGCTCGCATTTACTTCTCTGTCATCTTTAGAGAAGAGATTTCCAGTTACCTGGCCTGCTCTCAGTGGATTCCAGTCTGCCAAGTGTCAACCCTAGATGACAGTTTGAAAACTCTGATATTGGTTTTCGTGGCTTAGCAGAATGCTCCTCACCTCCACTGTACCCAGAAGAAGACAAATAGCTGTGCTATCAAGATAGTGAGTCTCAGAGAGAATCCACGACTTCAGTTATTAGACTTGGAGGGGCTGGTGGGTGTGAGAGCTCTGGGGAGTTAGCTGGAAGTGGGAGAGAACTATATTTTCTATCCATATTGAACCCTAGAGTGTTTGATTTCTCTCAGCCAGTGACCATCACTTGTATGATCAGAAAATGCTTTAAAATGCATCATCAGTTGCTAGGGAACTTGCTCTTGTGAACACAGTCTTACTTTAAGCAGGTGAGGGGGATCACATTGTGAAGGTGTTCCCGATGGCTCTTGGATGTTCCCTCCCAGTCACCTACACAGTTCTCTCTGCTTTCCCCAGATCTCCCCTCAGATAGACCTTCTAGGCAGCAGAATAGTGAGTGGGTCATGAATCCTGTTTCCAGGGCTTCAGTGACATCTCCCATCTGCCAATCTCTGGGCATAGCCCACCCCAGCTTCCTTTGGCTTGGGTGTGTGAATGCAGCAGCATTCCTGTCTGCCCAGTGAACTTCCAGGTCCTGTGACCGCTTGCCAACACCTGCTGCCCTACAGTTGCAGAGGGAGTTTTCAGTTAAATTGTCTTCACTTGAGGGCATGTAAAGTCTCATTCACCGCAGGGAATTAATGCCATCTTCCTGGCTCGATGTGAAACCCAAGTGAGTGAATGTCAGCTCCCTAGGATGATTGAAGTCAGAGCGTTCCTATTTGGATCTTGTCAATCACATCTCTTTTACTCTATGCTCAGTCTGAAGATCCCAAGTGAGAGTCTCAGGGAAATGCAGATAAGCTAATGACAGCCTGCTAAGGAGCCCCACCGTGAGCAAGATGCATTCAGGGGACCTTATGATAGAGGAGGTGGTCCCTCATCTCCAGGGAGCTTCCAACCTGTGGGAAGAACTATAATCTTTCTGTCCTAGGAAGTCTTGAGGTCCTGCCACAGCAAGGGGCTTCTCGTCTGATAAGGAAGACCTCTTGCTTACCTTAGGGAACCCTCTGGTCCGAGACAGATGCCTTCCTCCAGGAGATGCAGGATAAGAGGGGACAACCTGTCTCCAGATGTTCTATTGGACAAGGAGTTCAACCTGGCTGGGGTGACTTGAGGGACAATCCTTGGGAACATGACATGGACTTTCCAGCACAGGATAGCAACAATGTCCCAGCAGGATGCTGTTACCCTGAGCTGTCCTGACCAACTCCCTTTCACCCTTACTTAGGGCTATTCTTGACTGGCCATGCTATCCTCTCCCCACTCTCCTTTCTCCAGAGTTTATTGTGACCCTTCTAAACATGTGGGACAACTGGAAGTATAGCCTGTATAGCTATCAACATTTCCATTATCATTGTCCCCAAGAGAAGCCTATGTCAGTATCTATCATTAAGCTTTACTTTGGGCACATGCCAGAAACAAACAGAATGATCTCCTTGTTGCACAAAGGGGCACACAAAGCCAAAGTAGCTCTGCGAGGCAATTCTTCTTACAAAAAGAGCTGTGCTGAGACTCAAACCCATTTAGCAAGCATGCCGGAGCTTGGGATGTAGGTAGTGACTGTGTCTCATCCCAATTTTACAATCTGGCATGATTGGCTAATTGGTGCACAGGGTAAGGTTTCAGGACTATGAGTCCCTGTGAGGCTAACTAATTTTGCTAACAAACAAAGCAAACAATGACAGCAACAGCAAAAACATGTCTTACAGTATGTTAGAAAGCATTCTGTACCCTCAGACACTTCAGTATGTGTGTCATTAAGCAAAGTTCTCATTGTCTGTGGTTCTGTGTGTACCTGAGGGAGGGCAAGGGGGCAGGGTTTATGTCAGTGAAATAGCAAGATGCTCAAGTGGCCCTAAACCCTGCGAAGGCTGGGGCACTTTGGTCACTCAGAAAGTCTGTCCCTGCACCTTCTTGTCATTGCTGTCGTCTTACAGAAGCACCACAAATTCCAGTTGAAAAAGTTAAACAAAAACCAAACAAACAAAAAACCCCAGGGTCACTGAGAACACTCTCAGCCAAGGCTTTGCATGGGTCCTGTGTTTTCATCTCTGCTAGGTCATTGCATAGGTAGAAGTCAGCACACCACCACATGTGCTGTGAGGTGTCAGCCAGTAAGATTTGGGGCATAGCTTCTACCTTTCTCCATTGTGTTGTTTGTGCTTCTATTACTGCACTGTGAAAGGTCTTCCTATGTTTTCAATACAATCCCCTAATAGGCACATTTTTTTGCAAACATTTCTTCCTAGTGTGACTCTGCTCATTTTAACTGTTTTTGATGAACCGACGTTTTACATTTTTATGAAATCTAAATGACCTCCTTTTCTTCTGTAATGATCATTTTATTACATTTCATTTACTTATGCATATGAACATTCTTATGTGTGTGTGCACTCACCTCTGTGTGTGTGTGTGTGTGTGTGTGCGTGCGTGCACGCACAAATATACATCACTTAATCTGATGTTAGCTGTAGAGCGTTTACCAGGTTGAAACAAAAGTCCTAACTTGCTCAGGAGTTTCTCTTCTTTCCTTTTTTCACTTTTTGCTTTCATTATGAACTTGCAGGACTTGCTTCTCTCTTTCTACCATGTGGGTTCCCAGCCAGACCTCAGGTCATCAGGCTTGGTGACAGGTGTCCTTTACCTGCTGAGCTGTCTCACCAGCCTAAACTAATCAGGCGTTGCCTCTTACTGAAGAAAGCTTGCCTTCTGGCAGGTGATACAACTCTTTTGTTTTATTCTAAAATCTTTATAGTTTTACCTTGTATGCTTAAATGCACGACTCATCTTGCAGTAGGTTTTATGCATTGTATTGGACGGGAGTCAAGTTTATGTTTTCCTATGTGAGTAGCCAGTTGTCTTAGGCTCTACCAACAGGCCTGCCTTGAAAATCAATTGTCTGTGTCCACACTTCCCGAGTCTCTCTGTTCTTTTTCATCTGATCGCATGGCTCTTCATTGTCCTGTCTTTGTGGTGTCTTTGCTTTGCATCAAGCCACGAAGATGAGTCCTGCAGGTCTTTCAACTTTGTCTTCTTTGCTGAGATTGCATTGGAGAGTTCAGATTCTTGTATTTCTCTCTATACTTTAGAATAAGCTCATCAACTTTGACTAACAAGGGCCACTAGAAATTGAGATTGTCTTCAGTCTATAGAATTAAAAATAAATTTATAGATTGTGGGAAATCGACATTTTAACAATGTCAACCTTCCTAATATATGCTGTTCAGTTAGATCATTTTTAATTTATCTGTTTTTATTTCTTATACTTTGTAGTATATAAGTTTTATGAATTTTTTGTTAAATATATTCCTAAGTATTTTATGTTTTTTGATTGTATAATAAGTGGAGTTTTTATTGTTTTTCAGTAGTATGCAGCTATATGAATATCAAATGGGTCTATGCAGTGTCATTTACCCAATGACTTTGCTAAAGCCACTTGGTAGTTGTAACTGCTGGTTTGTAGACTGTGTTGGATTCTCCACATAAACAATTATGTCATCTGTGCAGAGGAAGAATTCTAATTCTTCCATTTTGAACCTTGGTCCTCACTTGGGAGGCAGAGGCAGGCGGATTTCTGAGTTCAAGGCCAGCCTGGTCTACCGAGTGAGTTCCAGGACAGCCAGGGTTACACAGAGAAACCCTGTCTCGAAAAACCAAAAACAAACAAACAAACAAACAAACAAACCAAACCTTGGTCCTTTTATTCTGTTTTCTTGCTTTCTTATCCTGGCTTGCTTTTCCAATCCTATGTTCCTGAGAGGTAGTGTTCCATCGCTTTGGCCCCCCCCCCCCCTTTTTTTGATAATATGTGTTCGAGTTAACTGGGGACAATCTACTGTCTGAGTTCTACAGCATCACAAAACAATGAGAGAATAGTTACCTTTTTGTATTTGTATAGGGCTATTACCCGTCTTCCTTAATGTTTCATGAGTTCACAGAGAAATCACCCATTTCTGGGCAGGATTTTTTATACAAGTTCACTTCAGTTCGCAAGTATAGGAATATTTAGATTATCCATTTTATCACGTGCCAGGTTTATTAGTTTGAATTTTTCTAAGAATATTTATATTTTGACTAAGCTGCTAATAATGTTTTCTAATGCCCGTGTCTGTTGTCTGTAAAAACCAAAGTACCCTCTGGCCCCTGTAACTTGGGCTCTCTTACTCTCATCGATCTAGCTTGACTTGATCTCCGTCTCTTGACCTTTACTTTAGTTTTTGTTTTAACTAAAGCCCTGGCTTTTGGCTTTTCTGCAAAGGTCAGTGGTAGATTTTCTAGGCCTTTCCACTGTCTATCTGCTTGAAAATGCTTTCAACTTCACTTCCTTCATTTTCTCCGTCTTAGGGGAAGAGTTATCCTTGAACCTTCTCAGATCAACCTTTCCTATATCTGAGACTGGATGTGTCTTCTCTCTTCTCTCCTTTCCACTGTGGTCCAAGCATCCGTAGCATCCCTTCCTCCTGCAACATTATGATGCTCACTGATGTCCACGTGGTCGGTCCCTCTAGGCATCTACAGCAGCCTGATCAGCAGCACAAATTGCAAATTCGTGCCCTACCTTTTCTCTTTTTGATTTATTTTCTTGGTAGCACTGGGCATTGAACCAGGGCCTGGCGTGTGCTAGGCAAATGCTTTACTGACAATAATAGCCCCTGTTTTCATTAATTTTTATTTCGAGATAGGGTTTTACTAAGTTGCCCAAGTGAATGTTAGAGTCGTGACCCTTTCGCCTTTTAGGCCCCTGGAGCTGGGGTTACAGATTTGCAGCACCAGACTTAATTGATATTTCTGCTGCTTCAGTCTCCCTGGAGAACATTCCCTTTGTTTCTACATAATCTGGTAAAGCCTGGCTTGGTCAGATACTTCCTTGCTTTGCAGTCTACTTGGTCAGATGGGGTGGAGAAAG
The DNA here is from genome assembly GCA_030674055.1 of Rhabdomys pumilio. NCBI lineage: Eukaryota > Metazoa > Chordata > Mammalia > Rodentia > Muridae > Rhabdomys > Rhabdomys pumilio. The sequence continues at coordinate 37,894,266 of JANHMN010000002.1, forward strand.
TCTGTTGCATTTCGCTGTGTGCATTTGTTGGTGCTTTTCTTTCTCCCAGTCATTCCACAAAGTCCTTAAGGGCAGGAGCCCCATCTGCTTGTATTTGCATCTTTAGCACACCGCGGATTTTCAGAGTGTTTGTTGATTGCGCCTGTAACATTTGCATTTATGAGGATCAGGGCTTCCGTGTGGAACCCCTCCACTTTGGTCCATCAGCTCCCTGGGCCCCCTTTCTTCCCGTGTGCAGCCACTGCTGCCCTCTTGTTCTGCTCCGCAGCCGGCAGCTTTTCTTCATGGCTTCCCAATTCCTTTTCTACGCTTCAGTCTCCATTGCTTCCACTGAGTTGTGGAGCAGCCACACCTCACTCAGGAGCCCTAAACACATCTTCTGGCTGTGTCCCTGGTTCTTGCTGCAGCCCTTCATTCCTCTCATATTGTGACTCTATTACCTGGAAAATGCCAGGAGAGACTTCCTGAGCTTTTCACTGCTCATAGATAAAAACAACAACAACAACAAAAAGAACCTGAAAAAGCAAACCAAAACAAACAAAGCAACCCAAACCCTTGCTATTTATTGAACATCTACTACACGGCAGGATCTGCGTCAGTTAACCACTGCTCCTTTTAGAGGGCTTGCATTAGCTTCCTTGTAAAGATGAGGAAATGGAGCCCTAACGGAGGCTTAGCACATTTAGTACCAAGGCCACTCACCTGCCTAGTGAGATGTAATCCAATCCTCTAGCTTACATGTGAAGCCTTTAAGCTTGATTTCTAAACTCTCTCCTGTCTTCAGGGGGCTAAACTGATGGCAAGCCATCCTTATGCTAGCACTGGTTTCCAGGAAGGCCATGTACACAGTTACCTTTGGCCTCTTCCCTCTCTGTTTCCAGGTTAGGACTCTACCTACCATCCCCCATGAAGGCACACTTGCTAAGCTTCTGCCCTCCTTCAAACCTCATGCAACTCCTATCTGGGAATCCTGCCCCATTGTACTGGCGGGGAATTTTGACTCGTTTTGATGCATTATAGACTGGACTAATGTTTGCATTTTTTTTTCCTTTAGTTGCTGGTTGTTTACACTCAGCACACAGCTTTGAGGACAACAGCCTTCTGTACCCTCTCAGCTAGCACAGGGCTGGAAGCTCCTATGATCCCCACAAATGTTTATGCTGGATAGGGTTCTCCATGTGTTTCATTTCAGACTTATCTACCCACCGGTCCTTTGAAGAAGCTCTAAGTGGCAGAAACTGGAGAGGGGATCAAGGATGAGGATGGCAATGAAGGTTATGATAGCATCGTCTCCAGCAATTCTGACTGACATACCAAAGCACCACAGGCAGGCTGAGTGATTCGTCAGCAAAAGATTTGCCATTGTCTCAGTCACGATCAGCATTGGGGTGCAGTGTTCTTAGGTGCTGGAGAGTGTCCCTTTTTAGGTCACTGAATACTGGCTTCTTGTTTCATCCAGGCAAAGGGCTGGTGAGATGGCTCAGCAGGTAAGAGCATCCTTCTGCCAGGTCTGATCATCTTAGTTCAGATACCCAGGACAAGAGAACTGAATCCCAATAGTTGTCCTCTGACCACCACCCCAAAATGAGGCGGGGGAGTGGGGATGGGGGAGGGAGTGGATAATCTCTTCTGGTCCTTCCGATTAGGTTACTAATCTTATTTATGAAGGCTCAGCTTCATGATCTTATTGCCCCAGGAGGGCTCCAGCTTCTAATGCCATCCTTCTGGTGGGTAAGGACTTGTGCAAATAGACTGTGAACATGAACATTGTTGATTATGATGATACATGCTAGTGAACAACAGGCTGGATTATTCAGATGGTTTATAGACTTCAGTCCTCACAACAACCCCATGACATAGCACTATGATCAGCCTCATTTCACAGAAGAGGAAACAGAGGCACAAGGATTAAAAATTCCTCTTTAACTGACAGATCAGGAGCCAGGAATCTCTGCTGAGGACAATCCAAGCTCAGCTTGGGGAGTCCTTATCCCTGGGTACATTTATTAATCCTTGGGATGGCTGTGCACTGAGAGTTTCACACAAGACTGTGTGGACCACACTAGATACATTGTTTCATTTTAATCCTTTAGTTACTTTTTGCTGCTGTCAAAAAACACCTAGAGCAAGGCACTTTGCTTTTGTTTGTTTGTTTGTTTGTTTGTTTGTTTGAGACAAGACTTCTTTGTGTAGCACTGGCTGTCCTGGAACTGGTTATGTAAACCAGGCTGGCCTCAAACTCACAGAGATCCACCTGCCTCTGCCTCCCAAGGGCTGGGATTAAAGGCAATTTAAGGAAGGAAAGGTTTATTTTGGGTTTATGGTTCCAGAGGAATAGGAGTTTATCATCATCACACCAGGACAGGAACCTGGAGGCAGAAACTGATGCAGAGACCACAGAGGAATGCTGCTTACTGGCTTGCTCCCCATGGCTTGCTCAGCCTGCTATCTTTAGAAAGCCAGGGGATGGCACCACTCCCATCAATCACTAGTTTTTGTTTTGTTTTTTTAAAAATGCCCTACATGCTTGCATATATTCTGATCTTATGGAGGCATTTTCTCAATTGAGGCTCCCTCCTCTCTGGTGACTATCTGTGTTGAGTTGACATAAAACTAGCCAGGACACCCCCAAAGTTGTGTGTGTGTGTGTGTGTGTGTGTGTGTGTGTGTGTGTGTGTGTGTGGTGTGTACATGTATATAAGCATATATTTGTGCTTGTTTGTGTGCACATGTATGTGGGAATCCTTCCCGATATCTTTTCATGTAATGTTTTGAGACAGGATCCTTCTCTGAACCTGGAACCCACCAATTTGGCTAGACTAGGTGATCAGTGAGCCCTGAGGACGGATCCTCCTGTCTCACTTCCTTAGCATGGGACCACACCTGTGCTGTCACTCCCTGCTTTTGACATAGGTAACAAGGAACCAAACACAGATTCTTGTGTTTGCATAGCGAGCAATTTACCAAGTCATCTTTTAAAATCCAGTATTAAGATTCACATTTCGCAGGTAGGGAAATGGGTTTAGAGAAAGTGAATTTGCTTGAGGTCCTGAGTAAGTGCGAAGCAGAGCTGGGACAGAGCCCAGATCTATAAAACTGCAAGGCAGTTCACTACCCTGCATCAGGGCTGCTGATGCCAGCACCAGGTCTCAGACCTGAAGGAACCCCTTTAGAAGTTGCCCTGTGCATCTGTTACTTGATGGGCAAAATCATCCTGAGAATCCCTGATTGAAGATCTGCCAGCCCAACTTGAATACTTTTGGAGATGGAATCTAATTCTCTCCAGGGTAACCCATCTGTGGCTGGACAAAGTCAAAGAACTCTATTTTTCTAACGTGTACAAGAAATGAACCTCCCTTAGTTCCAAGCAGGTCCCCTTCCTCTCACTCCCAGATGCCTAAATCCCCTTTCTTAGGGGACTTCAGCTTTGCCTGTGGAAGGTAGAAGTCAAATCTCAGCCAGAAAGAGTGCACTGGCCTGCCCAAGGTTGCACGGTGGGGGTGGGTAGCCAGAGAAGTCTCAGGCCTCCCTGAGAAGGCATGTGCAAGTGTTCTCGGCTTTTCATCTTAAGTGGTTTCCAATCTGTCTGGCTGAGCGATGGCCTGGAGCCACCCCTGTTTAACATTCATGTGGATTCCAGGCTGGGCTATTGCCGAAGTAAATCACTTTGCTTGCTTTCAGCCCCTCCCCAGCTCCAGCCTCCCCCCCACCCCCCAGGACAAGGAGCTCCTTGGTCTCCATAGCAACAGAGCCATCTGTTTCTAATGGCATCCCAGGCCAGGAGAAGTTCATTCTATCTCAACTTCACTAAGTTAGGGGTAGCTGAGCAAGAATCAGGAGGGCAGAGATGGGAGAGGAGGGTGGGGGCATGGCTCCTTCTTACTCCAATGCCATTCTAAACAAGGCAACTGTCAGAGCTGGACCCAGCGCATTCCCTTTGTGTGAGAGGAAACTGGGTTAGGAGAGGGAAACAGTGGACAGGCGCATTAGCAATGCTGCTGGGTCCAGTGGGCAGCTGATAAACATTCATGGGATGAATCATAGAATCATAAAGAGTTAGAAACAGCCAACACATTATGCAAAACTCCCATCCAGTGCAGGGAAGGGTCCAGAGATCGTTCTCTACAACAGATGGCTGTCCAAAGTACCCTTGGATGCCTCTAATAATGGGGAGATCACTCTTTCTTTCCTGCTTCTACTGCCAGATATTTTGAATACAGAAATCTCTTCTGTATATTTGAATTCTTCTGGCCTGCCTCCCTGGAAGGTTATCCTTCAATCCCTTCACATATACTATCTCTTTGTCTGTCTCTGCAGGTTTCTGAGAAGAGAGCTCCTTGTTTCATAGGGGTCTAGACAAGGACAGCCCAGAACAAGGGTAAGGACTCAGATGTCCAGTTGTCCTGGCCTGAGTAGGGGCCAAGGAGAGAAGAGCAGTCTCCCCTCTTCACCTCATCCAGGCTCCCAGGGGCTGGCTCCACCTTCTTCTTGCTTTCTTGCCAGCCATAGAGTATGTTTCTGATTTGTCCTTTCAACAGGTCCATGTGTCCCACTCATAAATGCCTGCCTCTGCAAGTCAGGAAAGCACTTCTGACCAACTGTGGGCCCACAATCTCTGTGTGTGCATGCATGTGCATTCGTATTTGTGCATGTGTGTGCATGTGCATGTGCGTATGTGTGTGTGTGTGTGTAGGTGTGTATGCATACACTCATATGTGCATGTGTGTATTTGTTTCTTCTGCATTGCTTTGATGAACTATCCAGTAGAACTGACTTAGCGGGAAAGATGCATTTGGTTCACAATTTCAGCAGGTCCAACACATAATTGCTTCTTCCCATGCATTATGGTGGCAAAAGTATTTCACAAAGGATAGTTGTTCTAGACATGGAAACACAGAGAGAAAACACAGGTTCTATGCTAGTTTCTTCTCCTCCTTTTATTCTGTTTGGTTCTCCAGCCTCTGGATGCTGCTAGGTGTATGTGTGGGGTGGGGGGGAGAGGAAGGATGGGAGAGGGCCTGCAAACACCACAGCCTGCAGACTGTCATTCAGGAAAGGCAAGAAGGAATTCCAGTTCAGCATGACTCAATAGCCACTTTGAAAGTCTGACACCAGATAGTTTATTTTAGGCATATTTAAGCACAACACAATTTGGAAAAAAAGTTTCCTCAGGTTCACTCAATCCTGTGAGCACAACAAAGCTGAAGACATGATTACATTGACGTTCTTGTAAAGAACAAGTGACATCTTCCATTAAAATAGAATCTGTAGACTAAGGAAGCTGGTCCAAGGTAAACAGTGCTCGTGGTAAGAGTCTGGGGAACCAGTGTGGCCTGGGGATACAGAAAGCACAGAGGTTATCAGGGTAGTAACCACCTCTGCTCCCAGCCTTCTTGGTGGAAAATAAGAGACAACCCTGTGTGTTGAACAACTCTGGTTTCCACAGTGCTTATCTTTAAATACCAGTCTCTACATAGCTATATCTCATCCACATGCAGGGTAGGACTTTTCTCCTTTAGCTAATCCTTTGAGAATGCCTCGCAGACATACCCAAATGTGGGATTCAACCTCTGTGGCTCGAAATCCAACCAAATTGAAGGCAAAAACTAGCAACCCCAGGGCTAAAGATGGTTCCCCAGCAATGTCCATACATCCAGTCATTGACTCTCAGCTCCCAAGTCACTGGGAGAACAACCTCCATGTGCTGACATAGCATGAAGGCTGCCAGATGTTTCTGCCTGGAGAAACCATTATACAGCATCAGAGAGATGGACTAAGCTCCTGTATGCCTCCCTGCCTTTTCTTCACTCCCTTAGAGCCCTGGATTTCCTTTAAGAAAGGGTACATATGGTGAGCTATGGTGTCCGGACCTAGAGTGTAGTCATTTTGGGATACAGGGCCAGAGGAATAATGGAAGGGCAGGGTAAACGGTTCAAGCTAGTGCTGAGTAGAGGCAGAAGGGAGGCTTTGGGAAACCTCCTCTCTTCCTTTTCACCCGTCTTAAACTCTGCCCCTTGCTCCAGTCCTTCCAAGGAGTTTGGCTCTATTCAGTAGGCCACCCTTCCTATCTCTCTAAAGCAGAGTTTGAGTGAGTAGATACCTGGGTTCCTTCTGCCGTAACTGAGAGCTGGCAGTGATTTAGCCAATCCATGCAGATATGCAAATGAGAGCATCCTAAATGGTCTTTATCCTGTCCACTCTAGCTGAGTCATAACCTTGGCTTCCTTATTGGCCCAACAGAAGACAGCTAGGGAGTTCAGGCTCCATTATCTTCTTTAATGGGCCAGTGGGCAGGGAAGGGAACAAAAGAGTAACTAATTAGAAAGGGCTGACAGCATGTTCCCCATGCATTATCACGCATTCTATCGAGTACTGCATTCTGCTTGAGTTCAAGTCACACAACAGTTCACTGCCTTGTGTCCAATCAGGTGGAGTGGAGAATGGGAGAGGGTTGGAGAGGTCAAACATGTGACCCATAAAGTAGATATCCCCCTTCTAACTGATCTGTCATCTCACTTTGTACTTCCCTTCTTTTTGACTGATGCCAGCCTTCTGTTTGTCACTCCCACCTCTGATGTGTTCACCAGGACTTTTCCAACATTTAGCATAAAGACCCCTTGGGTGTGCCCAGAGCACAGACCAGACTTAAAGATAGATTGTTCTCTGCAATAAATATCGACTGATTCATAAATCTGGTTGCCAGATTCGATAAGAGTCACTGCCTGCATAATCCGGAGCTGGGAGACGCTAGCTAATTCATGTTGGGCTGGCTGAATCCCAGGGGAAGATGTATAAACATAGCGCTGCCCCCACTGCCTGCAACTGGGGCTGTGTAAGAGGTGGAAGGAGAACAAATACTCCCAACCAAGAGGTTGGGTCTCTGAATGAAGTTGGATGGGTTGGTACAAAAGGGCTCACAATGCATATTATTCTCCCTCCCTTTCCTTGGCTAGAGCTCTCAACTTCCCAGGCTCCAGAAGACTCTACAACATCCATACTCAGGCTGAGTCTAGAGGGATGAACATCTGCAAGAAGAGTAGAGTCAGCCAGCTCATCTTCCTCCAGATGTTTTTAAATATCCAAGGCTCCTTGCCAAGAGAAGAAAAAAAACAAAAAAACAAAACAAAAAAAAAAAAAACAAAAAAAAAATAAAGCAGCCTTTAGCACTGATGATTTTCAACTTTTTATCTAGATGTTGGGTGCTAGGCAAGCAGAGCCTGGAGGTCCTTTGTTTTGTGTGTGTGTGTGTGTGTGTGTGTGTGTGTGTGTGTGTGTGTGTGTGT
>JANHMN010000002.1:37901558-37975634 GCA_030674055.1 Rhabdomys pumilio
TGTGTGTGTGTGTGTGTGTGTGTGTGTGTGTGTGTGTGTGTGTGTGTTCACATGTGTACACATGTGTAGAAGCATACGTTTATGTATGGAGATAGAGGTCAACATCAGGTATCTTCTGTCACTGCCCACTTTGTGTTTTGAAATGTGATCCTTGATTGCTCTTTGCTAGAACTCCTCTTCTTGGCTTGGGGGATCCCTTGAGAGCCCATAAAGAGCCTGCCATTCCCTCTGGGTGTCTTGGGGAGTGTCTTTGGCATGGTGGGAGTAACTGGTATGAGATAGAGAGTCCCCCCACACTGCCCATTTCTCCCTCTAGACCCTTCACTCTTGTTGTCTGTCAGTCTCATTTCATCTTTCTGGCAGGAACCCCTGAGTATCTCCCATCGGCAGTTCTGCTTTTTTCCCCTGCATCTTTCCCAGGCCAGACTCAGGACCATCCATCTGAACAACTCTTTTCCCTTCCAAGACTCACCCACTATGACAGAAATTACAGGAAACCAGCCCTGCCCTGCTCAGCCTTGGCAGGAGCTGGGGCTCTCTATGCCTCCTGACCAAGGAGAGGCAGGGCTTCAAGGGCTTCAAAGGTATAGGAGCCTGTTGTGGTCGTCCAGGGTATGGAAAGGCCCGTGGCAGTCTCTGGAGCCAAGAGGTAGTTCTGAGAGCTGCTGGACCACTCACATTCTCATGTCATCTGTGTTACCAGCTCTGTATCCTTTTTTTTGTTTTGTTGTTGGTTTTTGTTTTGCTTTGTTTTTTGAGACAGGGTTTCTCTGTGTAGTCCTGGCTATCCTGGAACTCACTCTGTAGACCAGGCTGGCCTCAAACCCAGAAATCCGCCTGCCTCTGCTTCCCAAGTGCTGGGATTAAAGGCTTGCGCCACCACCGCCCGGCCAGCTCTGTATCCTTATGTGGGTTCTGGTCTCAGCTTTTCTGATTGTATAGCAGTGTGGAAGCAGTGTCCACTTTAGGGCTCTTGTTGGAGTATATATTGGTTACTTGTCTCATTGATGTAACCAAATACCTGACAAAAGTGACGGAAGGAAGGAAGGAAGGAAGGAAGGAAGGAAGGAAGGAAGAAAGAAGGAAGGAAGGGTTCATTTTGGCTTACAGTTCTAAGGGATACAGTCTACTGCAGTGGGGGAAGACACAGTGGCAAGAGCAGGAGGCTGCTGGTAACATTGTATCTTCTGCTAGGAAACATTGTATCTTCTGACAAGAAGGAGAGTGAGAGTTAGTGCCCAGCTGCCTTTCTTCTCTTTTTCATTCAGTCAAGAACCACAGCTCAGGGAGCAGTTTCACTCACATTTAGAATGAGTCTTCTCACCTTAGTTAATGCAATCTAGATAATCTCTCAAAGACACACCCAGAGGGTTCTCTTTATAGCAATTCTAGATCTGTGAAGATGAGAGCCAGTGTTGACCACTGCAGACGAAATAAGTTCACTCAGGGTTAGGGTTGGAGCTCAGCAGTAGAGTGCTTGCTTAGCAAGCACATATGTCACTGGATTCAGTCTCTGGCATCCACAACCTATGTTAATACAAGCAAAAGCGTGACAAGTGTTTCCACCATCTAACAAATTCTCGGATTTTCTGACACCAAGTGTGGGTGCTTCAACACCATCTAAATCTCAGCAACTACCCAGAGTGAGCACAAGTCCAAGACCTCAGTCCTACAGGACTCAACTGTACATACCAGGCAGGCATTCTTACTTCTCTCTGTTGTGGCTACAAAGCTCTCTACCCACAGTGTCACAATTTTCTACTCACGACAATACTGTACTGTCCATTATGAATAACAGGCAGCAGATGTGCCTCTGAGCTATGAGGAAAACTTCATCTCCCCACTCTGTGCTCTTCCCTAGTTTGGATGTCCCTAGAGCCCTGACAGCTCTAGTGGGATTTCCATTCAGATTTAAATGTATAAGCATGCCAGGACTTCAACAGGCTTTGCATTTCTCTTATTTTCTTAGAGATTGGAAAATAGGGGCTAGAAGTTCCTGAACTTTCTAATCACCAGGGTCCAAGCCTCTGCCCTGCTACTATATGCAAGAGCAGTCATAGTCTCTTTAGCAGTAGAGACTCAGAGATGGTTGAGGGTAGCTTATTACAGACCAGCAAAAAAACATGCCTGTCACTCAGGAGACTCAAAGGGTTTGAGAAACTTTCAGGAGCCGAGAATAAGAATCATCATTTGTTTGTTTGTTTTTTTTAATATTTATTTATTTATTTATTTTATGTGTATGAGTACACCATTGCTCTCTTCAGACACACCAGAAGAGGGCATCAGACCCCATTACAGATGGCTGTGAACCTCCATGTGGTTGCTGGGATTTGAACTCAGGACCTCTGGAAGAGCAGTCAGTGCTCTTAACCACTGAGCCATCTCTCCAGCCCAAGAATCATCATTTTTATTATGTTGTAGAACTAGGAAGCATGAAGATATGAACAAGCTCTGCACTCCCAGACTGGTAGTCATTTCTACTTTGGCCTGGACTCCTCCATGTTTCATCCTGACGCATGTATTGAGCACCACTGTGTGCAAGGCCCCTGGCTGTCATGGAGGGCACACAGGCCAGCTTCAGAGTAAGCCCTTGATACGTCTCCAGATGTTCACACTAAACCCAGCATAGTATGGGACTGGCTGGGTCAATATTCTGCTGGTTGGAGTCTCGGGGTAGGGTGTGAGGAGAGGCCCTGGATGTTTGAAGTAGATTTGCTGCTGGGCTGGGAGACTCTACCACATTGGTAAAGGGAACACTGTTTGGAAATGAAAGCACCACAGGGAACTGGAGTTTTAAAAAAAAAAATCAGAGATGGTATCACATCCTGGATAGCCTTAAGTACTGTGAGGGATTACAAACAGCCTTGTAAGACACTGATGGTCCCAAAGGCAAACCTTATTCAAGCCACACTTCAGTGAGGTCTCTCTGCAGGGTCTGTCTGGGTGGGATGAGAATGAGGTTGGCAGAGAAGCCCTGACAGCCCTGGGTCTTGACATCATACATGGAATGGACCCTATGAAAGGAAAGGGTAGATCTCAGGAAGCTGGAAGTACCACAGGGCAAAGAGGAGCTGATCCCTGGGGCATACAATGAGCCCTGGCACAGTTTCTCCTTGTTGGTACCCTGGAAAGAAAGAGTAGCTTTTGCTATCACTCTGAAGTAGCTCCTGGAGTTTGGAATGGAACTCTTACACACCCACATAGTAGTGGAGAAATACATGGATCACTTATAATATTGGTACCCCCAAAGAGGTTAAAGATAGCAAGGTGTGTTCCTATTGACGTTTCACTTAGCAAAGATCACAGTCTGGGTAGCCACTGTTGTCCCTGGTCCAGCTAAGGCAGATGGATTTCTGCTGTACTCTGGCCCACTGCCAGAAACTCTCAAGAGTCAAAGCCAGGTGATGTTGTCCATACCCTTATATGGACAATGCAGAGCCAGTGCCTCTGCAGGAGAGATGAAGACAAACACACCTACCACGCCACCAAGAGACGATGGTATGGTGGGAATCCCAGCTGCATCAGGTGCAGTGTCCCTGAGGCTCTGCAAAGATACCCCAGGCAGCTCTGCCTTCCTTTCAGCCCCCCTCTATGGCTGTCATTGGCTCTGAATATAATTATCAAGTTTTCTTGCAATACAACACACACACACACACACACACACACACACACACACACACACACTTCCATGCCCCTGGTAGCAGCCTAGCTCTTCCTGACTGAAGAAAAACATATGCTGGAATAGAAACCAGAGTCAGCTTTAAATCAGCACGATCATTGGGGCTACTCAGTAGGAATGTCCTCCCTGGCCTTGCATCTGGGCTTCTACTTTTCTCGAAAACATATGCGGTTGAGCAATTTTACAGGTGCTTGGAACTGATATTTTCTAGTGACTGCTAAGCACCTCCTCTACCTGTGGCCCAGGTGGTGCTGGCCCCTGCTTGCAGGAAGTCACAGACCTCCAGTCTGTAATAACATACTCCCATGCCAGGTTTTGTTAGAAACTCAGGGTAGCAATCAACAACCCTGAGCAAACCCTTCCTCATGAGCTTCTATGTAGAGACAACCAAACACACCCAGTCATCAGGACTGTGCAGGTTAGGTGACCAAGGGGAAGAAAAGCCAGGGGTGTGGAGTTGGGACCGTGGGTTTATTAGCACTTCCAGGAAGGGGAAGAGAGTGGGGCTAGCACAGAGCCAGGGGACTAAGATGCCTCAGGTTTAGAGGTCATGCTTTGCCTGTAAGGTTCCCTGTGTCAGTGAAAACAGAAGTATGGAATATAATCAGGTCAGTGAGGTCACAAGCCTGGGGTGCAGTTCATGGGCCAGACTGTCACTGCAAGAATTAATCCTGGCTTTTATTCTGGGTAAATTCAACCCCTAGGCAGTATCCTTCTAAGAAGGAAGCTCGAAAGTTTCAGGCTGGAGAGATGGCTTAGCAGTTAAGAGCTCTGACCTCTCTCCCAGAGGTCCTGAATTCAATTCCCAGCAACCACATGGTGGCTCACAACCATTTGTAAAGGAATTTGAGGTCCTCTTCTGGTGTTTCTGAAGAAAGCCACAGTGTAGTCACATACATAAAATAAATAAATCTTTAAAAAAAAAAGACAATGGTTTCATGTCTCACCCAACAGAGCCAAGGCTACCTCCCCTGCCTCCAATCAACATTACAGCTGCAGGGGGCAAAGTGCCTGCCCCCCAAATCCCAGGCACACTATGTGCATCTAGTTTATTTCGAAGCCAGGGCCGAAACTTCTACTCAGAGCGAGATGCACCCACCAAAAGCTTCAAACTCTTGTGTCCCAGAACCAAGATTTAGAAAAAGACATGTGGTCAGTAACTGTGATGGAGATGGCTTATGAAAGGAAACCACTTCTGAGCTTGGAAACGGACCAGTTCTGGAAAGAAGCCAAGAACCCAAAGAGACAGAGCAAGGGGCAGGTTGGAAACATTAATTTCTTTATGGTTCATTTACATACAATGCACTTTTTCTGCACATGCTCTGTTTTGTTACTCAGGGTGGTTCATCCAGTCTTCCTCTGCCACTTTGTTTCTCTCCAATCGTAACCTTGAAGCCTCTGGAATCCTCCTTTCCTCCCTACCACCCTATTCTCCCGCCTCACCTTGGCTGTCTGCTTATTTGCACGGCTAGTTTGCATGGTGATGGCTGACAGTCTTGACAGACAGCATTATTTTTCTTTTCATTTCACCCTCTGCCCTGGTCCTCCCATCCATCTTCACTCGGCCCCATCCTAAATCAGAGAGGAAGAGCTCTGGAGACGGGCGGTTTCCAGTTCCAGATCCTTATGCCTGCTGTGGGACTTACTGAGTCTCTGGATTCCTGTGAGCATCGGTAGCTACTGATAGGTGGAGTGGTCAGAGTGACAATGGTTTCTGATCTGTGCAACAGCTGGAAGGCTGGGTGTGACTGCCAGGTAAAGGACAGAGTGAATAGAAAGCCCCAGATCAAGCTGTATTTTTATTATAGCAGCAGCTGGAAGGATGAGCCTATCATGGGAGCCTGCAGTGCCAAGTGTCAGGAAGCAAAGCTCCTAGAGCCATTAGGACTCCAGGCTCTGCTTAGAGACTGGGGTCTCTGGGATTGGGGTGTGGGTGGGGCAGCTGTTGTCCTAATATACTCAGCTCTGTGGGCCACACAGGGACAGCCCTCTTAACTAAGCCAGTCGCTGTGAGAGCCTGTCTGGCCTGGTTTTGTTGGTCTTTTCCAAGGTAAGGCTGCTTGGCCCAATCTCCTGCCTTTCGTCTTTAATGCATACATAGTTTTGGCAAGTTACAGAAAATGACCTTGTGCAGCAGGGTGGGAAGAGTCCAAACAGGAGGAGGTAGGACATTCAGGTCCTCACCCCTAATGAGCCTGAGTGCCCTCAGGCAATGGCCTCCCCTTGCTGGGTCTCAGCAGTCATTTTTTTTTTTTTTTTTCTGCTGAAGCTCCATTCATGGCCCTAAGGACAAGGGATCTCTCTGATTGGCGAAAATCTATTCAGAGGATCAAAAAATAAATCAAAGCCAAGTTCCAGAGCCAAAGTTGAAAGCTGCTCATCTGTGAAAGGAAGGTTGAAATTACCCCGTGTTTAAAAAAGAAGTGGGAAGGGACATCAGAAAAATCACAGGGCTGACAATAGGAAGCGCAAGCCCACAAAGTCAGCTGTAGAAAGCCGAGGTTGCTGTGAGTGGTTGCTAAGCTGTGATCCTAGACTGAAAAGATCTACTATGGAGGGAAGGGGAGGAAGTGCCAGCAGGGGAGTGGGAATGGGGGAAGCTGGAGGGGCAGCCGACAGGGAAAGGGGGGTGTGGTTATTGCGTTGGGAGGAGAAATGTTCTCAGTCTAAGCAGAATGCCAGCTGGATGGTGGAAGAGGTGGGTAATAAGGTCGCCCTATGAGGTGGCATCACAGGCCATCCAGTTACTTAGAGCATCAGTGCTGGGCATTTAGTAGAGGTAGGGCATAGACTGGGATGAAGAGTGGTGTATCAGAGCTAGTGCTCGTATGGTGGTGTTGGGCTGGGTCAGATATGAGACAAGTAGGTGGCCATTATAGTATCTGGGTATGGAAAGGGTCATTAAAAGATGCTTGGGGGCTGATACCCAACAGAGAATTAGAGAAATTAAATGACTTGGTTTGAACTATAGAAGACAGAGGTTTGTGGGAAGAAGTCCCAGGTTGGGGAGACAGCAGAAGTTGAAGCCCAGAGGCTTGCAAGTACACGTGTGTGTGTGTGTGTGTGTGTGTGTGTGTGTGTGTGTGTGTGAAGGAGAAGTGGAAATTCAATGTCATTCATGACTTTCAGGTATGCTGCCCATTGCTAGAAAGGCAGAGCCTCAAACAAGGGCAGTCCTACCTCCGTGGGGCTCCATGCCTTAAGGGCACAGTCAGAAGTGGTTGAGCCAGAGATTGGGCCAGAAGTGAAGCCAGGCTATGCTAAGCGCATCAGAGCCCTGCATCTGGGGACTAAAATTCATATCCTGACGATTAGTCAGTGTGAGGCACTGAGCAGGTGAGCTGACAAGAAGCTCAGGGAGAAGCCAGAACTGGTGAACCAGAAGCCAGAACCGGTGCCAGACAAGCAAAAGCCCTGCCAGCTCTGCAGATGGGAGTAGGTTGTATGTAACAAAAAGAAAGAGTAGGAGGTGGTGTGCAAAAGGGAGTGGGGGGACAGCAAAACTCGGGGATCCCATACCAGGAGTTCCATTGGGTCATTATGTTAGCATGAGAAAGTTTTATATTCTTAGCACTTTAGGCTGTGATCCCTGGTTTGGTGAAGTCTGCTGAAGCTTGGTGGGATGGTCTTCAGCATTCAGAAAGGAGCCGGAGGAGTTTGGATTATGATCAGGCAGGCTTTGAGGGCAAGCCAGGGGACGTTCATGTTAAGTCTGTTGGCTAGGGGAAGGGGTGGGGAGAGTCCAGTTGAAGTTGGAGCAGTCCTATAAGCCCTGGTGTGGTGGAAAGGAATGGGTGTCCTCAACAAGAGAGCCCTGAGGATGGGGGACAGCTTCATTATGCAGGGTGCTCCATGCCAGGTGCAGGTTATGATCCGTGTAAATGGAGGGGCCTCCTCTTGGCAGACATTCTTTCGTCCAATATGATGTCTTCATATTTGTGCCCCAATACACACCCAGTGAGCATGGGCCATCCACAGGTTCACCTTTGCCCAGTCTAGAAGCAGATGAACTCTCCACCTCCCAACATGAAACACCCAGGGCCCAACATGTGGATTCCCAAAGATCTGAAGCAAATTCTGCCTCCCATCTGTAACTATGCAGATGAGCACATCCTTCCAGCTGTTAATGTTCCAGCAGCCCACAGCTGGACAACAATCCTTCCTGGTTCTTCTCTACAGAGTTTCTGTGAGTGTTAAGTGAAGTGCTGAACACCAGGGACCTCTGTATACCTCACAGACTCAGTTCACCCCTGAGGTGGGTCTAGTCTATACTGTTCTAAGGTGCAGGAGAATAGTACTGAAGCATATCTCAGTCACACTCCCATGTTTAACAATGTACCTGGGACCTCATGGGTGTTTAGTATGTGCTCAGTGGATTAACAGAAAAGTGTATGTTTTCCAGAGACCCGCTAACCTCTGGAGGCTGCAGCCTCCACCTACCTCTGAACCTCCAAGCTCCCATATGGAAAGAGTGGTCTGCCCTCATAGCCACAGAACAGGCTTCTGTTCCTGCCCCATCCTGGTTCTGTGGCCCTAAGCTAGTTCCTCAGAGCTTCCCTGACTCCAGTGGCTCCCACTTACAGAGGTGCCATGGAGGACCTGTTCAGGCCTCACCCAGCTGACTCAGGACACAACTCTGAAAACAGCGGTTTAATGAGTCCACGAACACCCAGCTGTCCTTGCCTTCAAAAGCCCCAGAGGCCCTGGTGTGTGGCTTAGAGCTGGGGTAGCCTCAGGGGTTTTCACCTCTCTCCTGGTAGGGTGGCAGATGGGAAGTGGGCAGCAGGAGCCTGTTGGGAAATGAGACAGCCCTAAACAGCTAGCCTGGCCCATTCTTCAGCATCTGCCTGCCTCCCTTCTAAGAGAGAAAAAGAACAAAAATAAACCCTGCCGCCATCAAGCAATTAAGTGGCAATCAAATAATCCCGAGGACAGGAAAGACAATTAATAAAGGAGTAATGAAAGCTCACAGGACCTCAGGGATGCATGCAAAGGTGAAGAAGCACAAGTGGACACAGGGGGAAAGCAGATCCCACGGCTGCTGGGCAGACACAGCTCTGGCCTCTGTAACCGGGAGGGGATCAAGCCCAAGCCAGCTGAATAGCATTCCATTCTTACCGTAGTTTTTCCCTAGACCCACCCAAAGCCTGGCCCTGATGCACTAAGTAACTGAACAAGGGATGGATCAGATGCAAATGTGAACATTACCTCCTCACTCTGACATCAGTTTCCCCAGCTGGACCCTGGAAGATTGGGGGAGTAAGTTAACTCAGTTTCTCTTACTGCTGTGAGAGGAAACAAACAAAAATAAAAATAAAACAACAACAACAACAAAAACCCCACCTTCATAAACAAGCACAGCAAGGACCAAAGGCTTATTCTGGCTTTTGGTTCAAGGATGCTGTCCATCGCGGCAGGACAAGTCAATTCTGTGGGGGATTGAAGCAACTGGTCACATGGCGTCCAGAATCAGGAAGGAGAGGGTGAGCAGTTAATGCTCAGCTTTCTTTCTCAGTTTCACACAGTCCTGCCAGGGACTGGTCCTGCTCACAATTTAAGATGGATCTTTCCATATCAATTCATACAATCAAGATAATCCGCCTCCCTCCCACACACACACACAGGCATGCTCAGAGACCCATCTACCAGGCAATTCTAGATTCTGTCAAGTTGCTGATACAGATCACGTGATTGCCTTCATACCCCATATTGGGAATTAACTGCCACAAGCCAGGCCAAGTACTCTACTAGTGAGCTACAAATCCAGTCCTCTTTGTAAAATTTCTATTCTTTTCTCATCTATTACACTCTGATTGCAGTTTCCCTCCCCCTTTCCTCTCCTCCCCTCTCTTCCCCTCCCCTCCCCTCCCTCTAGTCTCTTTCCTCAACCACATTCCCTTTTTCCCAGATCCACAAGCCCCCCTGCCTCTCCTCAACAAAAGCAAGCCTTCCAGGAACAGCAACCAAACACTACATAACAAGCTACAGTAAGACCATCACATCAACGCTGAATGATGTAACCCAGGAATAGGGTCCCACAAGCAGGCAAAAGAGTCAGAGACAACCTTCATTCTTCACGGGATTCCCACAAGAACATCAAGCTACTCAGTCATAGCATACATGCAGAGGACCTAGGTCAGCCTCCTACAGTCTCCCTGATCTCTGCAAGCCTTCACGAGTCTCAGCTGATTCTGTGAAACTCAGAGATTTGCAAAGCTAACCAGGCTCACCCTGAGCATTTCACATCTCCTTCCTCAGGCTCTGGAGCAGTTGGGATGACAGGTGTGAGTCTGACAGACCCACGTGTATCAGGGATATGACACATGTATTAGGTTTTCATTGCAAGGACAAATCCTTGAAACTGTCACCTTAAAGGTTTATCTGGGCTCATGGGTTCAGAAGGCTCTGTCCATGGTGATTCAGCGCCTCCATTGCCTGTGGGCCTGAGATGTAGCCAAGATGGAGGAGAGCTGCTTACTTCATAGTGACTAGGAAGCAGACAGCACAAGTCAGGAAGGGTGGAGACAAGAAAACTCCTTCAAGAACAGGCTCCAGCAAATGCCACTCCACCTAGATCCCATCTCTTACCAGCCCTTTCAACTATGATGTGTAGATCTGCTGATGAAGACAGCTGTCAGCTCATTGATGCTGATGAAGACACTGTTCTCAAGCCACATCCCAATAGTGTCACCATCTGGAGGCCCTGCTTTTAACTCATGAGCTCTTGGAGTCACAGTCTATCCTTGAGGCTGGGACTCAATGGGCTTTCAGCACAGCTGTCAGCTGTGTGCAGTAATGGCAGTATGCATCTCAGGAGCCATGGCAGATTATAAAGCATAAACTTTGATGAGAAAGCTCTCCAGAGTCCCTGGCCCCCAAAGTACACACCCAGAGTGCCCAGCAATGCTCTATTGCTTCCAGAGCTGTCGCTCAACAACAGAGGAGACAGGGAACAAGCTGGTGGCAGAGTCCACATCCAAAGGGATTCTTCGTTATTGGACCAAGTCCAGAATCGAACATGAGCAGTCTTAATGGACAAGGGGCCAATCCTACTATCGGTGGCTCAAGGACTAGGGCTGGGGCCAGAAGGGTTGCCAAAGACATTGGCTTTGCAAATGGTCAGGCAGATGGTCCCATGTAGCATTTTTTTTTTTTAGGGGTTGGAAACCGACAGTCAACATTGTATTGGGTTTGGTTAATACAAAGCTGAAAACAATAGGAAGTCAGTCCCTGTGTAAGACTTAGGAACAGAAGAAAGCTAGCTGGGGCCCTGAGACCTGTCTTTCTTGGAAATAGGGCTCAAGGCCAATCCTGAACACTGGCATTCAGACACAGGGATGTGAAACTCCTTCTTTAGACAGCATTCCAGCCTCCTCAGATCTCTGCCATGGGGGAACTGTCAAGTGTAAAGGCTGGAGGGCAGAAAATAACATGGGAGATTTAGGCCAGAGACAAAGAAGAACTTCCTTACTCCTTAGGCACAACAGCCAAGGCTCATTCTCCTCCAGGCTTGTGTTAAGAAGATGGCTCTGCCCATGTGTGCTCAGGCAGATGCATCGTCTCAGATGCCCAGAGTGTATCCCTCCCCAGAAGAGAGCAGTGATGTCCAGGAGGGATGAAGGACCAGGGGACCCCAGCAGCCACAGCTGGCACTGTGCTTTCCTTTTAATCGCTCCTTGGTCTAATTGGTCTTCCAGCCCCCTCACTGCCAGGGAGAGGCTTTTGTTTGCTTCCTGCATGTTTACTAAGCAAATGGGGTTTAAAAGCTTTCGCAGACACAGAGAAGCCATTTAGAAGGCTTGGCGGGTAAAATTATTTATAGAGATGAATGGCCATGCTCTCGGGTGTCTTCGGGAGATCAGGAGCCATATGCCAGAGCCGCCCAAGGCCCCTCCCTGCTCTGAACACAGAACACAGGTCTGAACGCCGAGCCTCCCTTCCAGCCTTGAATTCCATCCTTCCCCTCTGCCCCCCTGGATCTGGGTCTTTCCTAGGACTCTGTTTTCTCCCCGGCTCCCCACCACACCCTTGCTCCTCCTCCCTTCACGTTTCTTCAGACTGTGCGTGTGGATTTGTGCGCTTGCTGTGTCTATGTTCCTTTCTCTCTGATTCACTCCAGGAAGCTCCCATCTTTGTGTGTCTCTGTCTCCCCCTCTCAGTCTCTGCCATTTGTCTCTTCTCCACGTCACCTTCTTGACTCCTCTATTTTTTTTTTCTTTTCCTCTCCCTGTGGCTGTAGTCTGTGCATTCCATGAAGATACATCTTTGAGCTGTAGGTCTTCGACCTGTGTCTCTCTTCTAGTGCCTGGGGTGATCTGGGACTGGGCCTTAACTGCCTCTCTGGATGAAGAAACACACGGACACAGATCCTTGAGGGAGAGCTCTGTATCCTCAGCAGAAGCACAGTTCAGATCAGAGCAGCCTGCTGCTCCAGGTCGCCCACCCAGCACTGGAGGAGAGAGCAGGAAACCCTGTGCAGCTGACAGCCACAGGACCAAGGTGGGTCAGGAGACTCTCAAAGTTAAAGATCACAGGGAAGCTCACAGGGTCTTGGGTAGAATTTGGACTTTCTCAGAGATCGGGCCCATCAAAACCTCTTCTACCTTACCTCCTCCCCGCAACCCAACAAAAGGTCCTCAGCCCTAATACAGACCTCTAGTCCAACGTAATACAGACCTTCAGAGATCTGAGGCTCTTTTTTGAGACCACTGTTCCTGAGCCAACAGCTAGTCCTTATTAAGCAGAGCCATCACAGGCAGGAGCTGAGGAATGGAGAGCTTGAAATGGTGGACCTGGGGACATGGCCTCCACGGTGCTGGAGGCTGTCAGGCTAGGGCCTGGTCCTTGTTAAGGTGTTCCTACCCACTGGTGGGATGCTCTGGTCTAGTCTTATCATCCTCTGGAGCCTTCGTTTCCGTCTCCGGAAAATGGATTTGGTGCTAACATACCTCTTTGTTTGGGGGTAGGGGTTGATACAATGTGGTGAGGTGATCAGGATCTCAGCTTTAGCAGAAAGTGCCATGGTCCGTCTCACAGTATAAAGTCCAAGTCAGTGGAAAATTGTCCCCTGACTCCCTCCCTTCCCAGAAGGGTGAGGCCACACAGTCCCAGGAAAAACCACATGGCCCCTCCCTTCCCAAGAAAGGTGTGGCCACAAGGTTCCAAGCAAACCCACTGGTTATCAGTCGAATGGAGCCACCTGGCACCAGATTGCTCCCCCTTAGAAGGTCCCCCAACAGCCCACCCATGCCAGCCAACCAGTTTTAAAGATTAAACTATCCCACCAATAGTATACTGCCCAATTGCTGTCGCTAAAACCTGCCCTGCTCAAATTGTACAGAAGCTTCTGCCAAAGTGTGCTCCAGGCCGCTTCTTCTCCTATGTGCCCTGCCTCCCGGTTGCGTGGCCTCCTGAAAATTTCATAATCTCTCCAAGCCAGTATCTCACCTCTAAACAACGGTGACACAGAGCCCCTTAGAGTCAAATGTGGTAGTACATGGCCATAGTTCCAATATTTGGGATCTGGAGGCAGACGGTGGAGAGTTTGGGACCATGTCTTAAGTAAAGTTCCTTATACCACGGAGCTGTAGGAGGAACAGTTCGGTGAGGTCTGGTATGCACAGTGCCCATCTTGGACAAGCCAATTGCTCCACACCTGAGTTTCCTGTTTATAAGATGCCATTCATAGGCTGTCTTGCAAGGGTGGTGGAGGGGATTGAACAAATAGCACATGCAGTGTGTGGGGACCAGTGCTTGGGCAGAGAAAGTGTCATTTATTGTCCTTAGCACAGTGCCTGACCTGCAATAGGCTGTGACCCACATAAGACCCACTCCCCTGGGCTCTGGCCCTCTGAGTACTTCCTGACCCTAGCCAGTGACCCCAGAAGGTCTAGAGCCTTCCTGGTCTGGCTGTCTTCCAGAACCAACTGAGCTGGACCTAGCAGGGAAGAGGGCTGTGGTCTCCTAGGAAGTCTTTGTCTGCTCTCCTGTTCATATAGTTCTTCATTTGCAAGGCCAGTAGAGTCTCTGCAGCACTTTACCAAGGCTCCATGGAGCTTCTGTTCCCTGCTGGCAGGTGCAGTCCAGAGGGCCAGGTGCAGACCAACTAACATTCTGAAGGGAAACTCTTAAGGGAGTGCCTTTTATCCCTGGGGAGGAAGGCTACTCAGCCAAGCTCTCTTTCTGTAGACAGGTCAGGTCCTCTGAATCCTTTAGAAACCTTGTTCCCTTGAGGGGATGTGTTGGGCAGGGTATGAATTGGAATCCAGGGTGTCTTAGTTATGATAAACACATGGCCAAAAGCAACTTGGAGAGGAAAGCTTTAATCACAGTCACTGAGGGAAGTCAAGGTAGGAATTTAAGCCAGGCAGGAACCTGGAGGCAGGAGCTGATGCAGATGTCATGGAGGGGTGCTGCTTACTGGCTTGCTCTTCAGGGATTGCTCAGCCTGCTTTCTTATTATAGAAAGCTGGACTACTTGTCCAGGGGTGGCTCTGCTCCCAGTAGACTGGGCCCTTCCTACATCAGTCACTAATCAAAAAAATGCCCCCCAAAACTAATCTGGTGGAGGTTCTCTTTTCCCAGATGACCCCAGCTTGTGTCGAGCCAACAAAGTAACCAGCACACGGGATTTTTCTAGATTGTTAAGCCCTTCTAGGGTTGCAACTTAAGTGACACTAGGGTGAAGGCCATCAGATGGCGAGGGAGGGGCCCTCAGGCATTTCTTCTCATTGGCAAGGACACTGAATAGATGCCCATTAAACCTGGATAAATGGCTGGCAGAGGAACCTGTCAGAGGATCTGGAGCCCCCACTGCTGGCATTTAGAGTCCCCTTTGGGGCTCAGGGGCTGCATGTGGTTGGGAAGACCAATGACCCTTTGTGCTCAGACAGTGGATGAAGCCCTTTAAGAGAACACTGGCCACCACATGGGGGATATTTAAGAAGAACTTGGGGGAGTACAGTCAAGCACTCCATACAGAAATGCAGTGAACATGCCTCAGTTAATGTACTTAACTCAGAAATTACTAAGAGACCTTGTGAGGTGTCACCCATTCAAAGGAGAATCCAGAGTACCTCACCCAGGTCAGCAAAGAAGTGATATTGAGATGCCCTTAGGTCATCTTGTCATTACCTGCAACAGAAGAGGGTTGAATTCTACCCAGAGCAGGTCACAGTTCTGTGGAATCTTTTGCATTCATCCAGTTAAGACCAGAATGCCAGCAGATCAGGGATATGTGGAAGGGAGTCTCCACCAGAGGGGACCTGGTAGTTTCATCTCCACACTGGGGACCCTTCTTAGTGGATGTCTCCACCTTTGTGTGCTGAGGACTGTGCACCTGCACTAGTTCCTAGAGGGTTGAATTAGGTGGCTGCTCTGATATCTGCAGTGGCCTGAGGCCACTGTGTACAGGACAGTGAAGTGACCCTGGGGACTCACACCAGTGGAAAATGTATCTTCTTTGTGGGAAATAGAGATGTTGTCAAGAATAAGTGGAGGCAGGGTTATGAGGAGGCAGAGAAGATGGGAGGGGGAGAGAGGGTGGAGGAGGCAGGGCTAAGGGGAAGCAGAAAGGGTTTGGGATGGAATCCTGAGGTTGTTCAGGCATAGGAGCTTCTGCTAGCTTTAGCAACTGGGTGAGGGGAGAGGAAAGGAAGGAAGATCTACAAAAGAAAGAAGAGGAAGTGAAGCAAAAGTGGTCTGAGCATGAGAGGCCCAGACTAGGGTCCCAGGCCAGCACTGCCAGGCAGATGAGAAAGGGCAGCCCTGAGTGCCTCAGTCTCTCATTTGCAAAGAATGCATGGTATTAGCGACTCTGCACAGATCCCTGGGAATGCAGTTTCTAGGAGATGATTTATGCCTAAGAAAGTGGTGTCACTGAAGCTGGTGGGTACTGATTGACACTTTAGCATCCGGCTCTCCTGGCTCCAATTCTCTCTCTCTCTCTCTCTCTCTCCTTCCTTTCCTTCCTTCCTTCCTTCCTTCCTTCCTTCCTTCCTTCCTTTTCCTTTTTTACTCTCTTGAGTATACACTTAGACCCAACCTACTACAAAAGCCACTTTCCCATTAGCGTTCCCAGTCATCACGGATCGCCCCTCCTCAGCAGTGTCATAGGAAAGGATGTCCAGTAAAGGACAGGTACTTAAAGTCAAGTGGTCTGGGACTAACCAGCTCTGCCCTACCAGCCATGCCCCTGCCTGTGTCTAGCATGATGGAGAACCCCTCTATTCCAGTACACCATGATGGTTCTAGAGGATGATGTTTATAAAGCCAAGACCTGTCCCTGGCAACTGTCAGATTCAATACAGTTAGCTGTTATTACACAACTGAAAGGTAATTGCTCATCTGAGATTCCCAGGGATGGCTCTGCTGACATGCCTCAGGACTCGGGTCTGTGTCCCTATAGACCATAGCAGGCTCTCAGGAATCCCTATCAGAGTGAACACAGAAGACATAAGAATAGGAACAAGGGAGAAAAGTTAGGAGGAGGGGAACCAGGCTGGGCAGGGTGCACAAACTGTAGCTGCCAAGAGTGCTGGCCAGCACCAGTGTTGAAAGGCAGGGCCCAGCCAGGCCTGCTTCTGGGAGAGGAGCTGGCATCTGGTTGGGGGATTTATTTCTCAGGGCAGGGACACCCTCCAGGTGCAAGAATTCTCTCAGACTTCACGGAGGATGGATGGAGATAGGAAGGGATACAGGGTAGGTATTCTTTGTTTTAAAAAAGGAAAGAAAACCTGGCAACCATTTCAAGCATCAAATTCCAGAGATGCTCAATTCTGTTTCTCTGAGATGGGGCTGGGATGGGCTACAGGTGGGAGTTGGGTATTATGTTAGTGTCTTCTTAGTGTTGCTTGGGGCACAGAGAAGAGCAGCAATATGGCTGAAGTCACACAGCATAATGAGTCATGTGTAAAATGCAGTCTTTGCATGGCCTCATTTACAATCGCAGAGCCCTGGGAGAAGAGGAGAAAACTTCATGTAATGGATGAGAACACAGTCAAGTGCCAACCTAAGCAAAAGCTGTCAACCGTAAGTGATGGGTTCAAGGTTAAGACTTCACCTTTCTTCTCTGTCTGGGATGGAACTGCTGCTGGGTCTTAGGTGGGGACTTTATACTAAGAATGTTTGCACCCAAGCTTGAGAGCCCGGAGTTCGGTGATGGTATGGATGAGAGACTTTGCTGTCAGGGCTCAGGCAGGGACGCTTCAGCCCACTGGTGGCTGGCTGGGCACTGTCCCAGGTTCCTGGGCTGCTCTGGAAGTGGAGTTGCCAGAGGCTGCCAGGATGCTTGGCAGAGTAACGACCACACTCTGGGAATCGGGAGAAGATAGGATTCGGGAAGCGGTGCTGGGCAGTGGTCCAGCACGCTGGATGTGTTCCTGGCAGGGCCCACCTGGATCCCAGCTGCCGTGAGCCTGTTCTGTCCCCATACATGACCACCATAGCAGCTCACTCCCAGCCTGGATACTGTTAACAGCAGCACCTCTTTTCCACCCTCAGCTACCTTACAGACGGGAGCCACACAGGACCTCAGGCTTCAGCTTCCCTTGGCACCTCTCATCCCCTGTCCTAGATGCTTCTCTGTACTGAGGTTCTGCACTGGCCCTGAATACAGATGTCATGAATCCAGTGAAGGGTGGATGCCCCCTGTCAAGTAGGTTTTGAGCTTCCCTAACAGAGTAACAAGGTGAAAGACATTGCTCAGCATTATCTGTCAGCTATGATGCTATCAGCCCTCTTTGAAGCCCCAGGAAATCCTTATACTCTTCCCCTTGGCAAACAGGGCTACCATCACCCAGGTAGGAGACTCCCTTGGACTCACGGTCAGGAGCTCCTAGGTGGTGGAGCTGAGATTCAGAGGCAGTCTAGAGAACATCATCTCTTCCTGTACCTCCACATTCTGCAGAATTCTTCCTCAAAGTTCTTGGTGGGAGAAGGTACAGAGGCAGAGATGCCCCACCCAGCAGGGTGCACACTGGAAGTGAGGACAGATGGGCTCAGATTCAGAAGGGAGGCTCCGGGAAGATGTGATGGAAGAGTGGTGAGAGAGAGGGAGCGAGGAAGAGAAGAGAGAGAGAGAGAGAAAGAGAGAGAGAGAGAGAGAGAGAGAGAGAGAGAGAGAGAGAGAGAGAGATGAGTAGTGACCACAAGAACTGGAAGAGACAGAAGAGTATGCACAGCAGAGAGGAATCAAGTACAGGAATGACTGTTCCCAGGAGCCTGGGGCTGGCGCTGTGAGTGTGCCTATTTCATTAATATCTGTCTCTTTCAACAATCTGTGAGCTACATAAGGCCAGAGGAGACAGGTATCTTACTGATTTATTTATTTTACCACAATGACTCTATACTGGGGCCAAATGCTAGGTACTTGAAAAGGATTTGTCAAGGCCTGGATGTAGCTCAGTGGGAGAGTACTTGCCTAGCATGTATCAGGCTCTGAGTTTAAGCCCCGGCACAGAAACAAACAAACGAACAAATAAGCTAGCCAGCTGGGTAAGGCAGTACACATCTATAATCTTAGCCTTGAGGAGGCTGAGGCAGGAGGATCACTGTGAGTTTGAGACCACCCAAGGGTACAGAGATACCCTGTCCCCTAAACAATGAAGCAAAACAATAAAACGAAATAAAACAAAACTTACAATCAAACAAAGGTGTGTGTGATATATTGGTGTTGTCTTATTACTGTGACACAGTCCCTGACAAAAACAACTGAAGGAAGGAGGGAAAAAGGAAGAAGGGAAGAAGAAAGAAGGAAGGGAGCAAAGAAAGGAAGAAAGGAAGATGGGAGGAAGGGAAGAAAGGAAGAGAGGGAGGGAGAGAGGAAGGGAAGGAAAGAAAAAGGAAGGAGGGAGGGGGGAAGAAAGGCAAGAAGGCAGGGAGGAAGGAAGGAAGTTGGCTCATTTTGTCCAAGAGCAAGAGACAACTAGCCAACATTGCACCTATGATCAGGAAGCAGAGAGGGATGAACGCTCTCTTCTTCAGCTCTCTTTCTCCTTCATGTTCAGTCCAGGACTGCAGCCCATGGAATAGAGCTACCCACATGCAGGGTAGGTCTTCCCAGTTCATTCAATCCAATCTAGACAATCCTTCAGATGCATGCCCAGGTATCTATGCTAATTCTAGATCCTGTCACTTGACGATCAAAATTGTCCGTCTCACATGGCTTTGCTAGTCAAATAAACTGTGCCTGTTTCAGCTGGCCTGGAGGCCCCTTCCTCTGTCCTCTTACATTGGTGTACAGCTTCTTAGTCTACTCTTGGCTTCTCAGGTAGCAGGGAGGGTGCTTGCCAGGCTCCTGGGCTGAAGCAAGGGCTCCTTTACAGCCCAGGATGGCTTAGAAGGCCATCCAAGTGTACACAGGGTAAGAGTGTAAAAGAGACACACACACTGAATGTCTAAGTGTCTAAAAGCTTGTTATTCAGTGAATAGACTGGTAAGCAAAATCTGTTTACCACCCAACCTTGCAAGCATCCTTGTGTTATAAGAAAACTAGAAAGCATGTATAAAGCCATAGTGGCAGATACTCACAGACGACACCTGCATGGAAGTTCTCCTGTGAGTGTCCTGGCACGGGGAGTCTGTGTTTCCATGAGTCATGAAATAGACTTATGGAAGAAGCTAGACTTGAAAGAATAGATATTACGTGATCTTGCTTACATGGAGGTCAAGAAGAGACAAAATGAATCCATGGAAATCGGAAGCAGAGAAGAAGGGTCAGCTTGGGCAAAAAACCTATCTCAAAATGAAAAACAAGAAGCAGGTGAAAGCCAGGCATGATGGCACAAGCTTTAGTCCCAGCACTCGGGAGGCAGAGGCAGGCAGATCTGAGTTCGAGGTCAGCCTGGTCTACAAAGCAAGTTTCAGGACAGCCAGGGCTATACAGAGAAACAAAGAACAAGGCAAAACAAAAAGGTAGAAGAGGGGTTTGTTTTGGGCAAAAATTGCCAATTCTGTGATTAAAATTAGCATTTTCATATGCTTTGTGTTGCACTGACCGAATATGACCATCCATTCCAAAGTAAGCTTGTCCAGGGGGAAAGTTGCCACAAGCGAAGCTAGCTGTCAAGTTGAAATAGTCAAAGAGAACACCCAGAGTTAATTTTAGCAATGTACTGAGTCAATCAAAAAAGACGAAACTGATATTTTACAGGCAATCAACATAAAAATATCATTGTTGTTATCATTATTGTTTTGAGATAGAGTTTCCTGTAACTGTTCTCAACCTGCCGGGTTGCAACCCCTTTGGCAAGCATCTATCTCCAAAAATGTTTACATTATGATTCATAACAGTAGCAAAATTACAGTTACGATGTAACAACAAAAATATTGCATGGTTGGGGGTTACCACAACATGAGAAACTGTAATAAAGGGTCAGACCATTAGAAGAGTTGAGAACCACTGGCTTCATGTATCCCAGACTGGTATGGAACTTAGTATGAATCTAAGGATGACTAAATTCCTGATCCTTCCACTTTCATCTCCTGAATGCTAGGATTGCCAGCATGTACCACCATGCCCAGCCAATACAAAAATTACTATTACTTTATCTTGTGCCGGAGTGTGTGTGTGTGTGTGTGTGTGTGTGTGTGTGTGTGTGTGTGTAGGAGAGTGTATGTGCAGTTCTGAGAATAATGTTGGGTGCCGGCTCTTACCACCCACCTTGTTGGTCTGTCCACCTTTCTGCTCTGTGCATGCCAGGCTAGTGGGGCTAGAAAATTTCAGATATTCTCCTGTCTGTACTTCTCATCTGTATATAGGAGTGCTGGAATTATAGATACATGCTACCACATCTGGCTTTATATGATCTCTGAATATTTGTACTTAGGTCCTCATGCTTGCATGGCAAGTACATTATGCACTAAGCCATCGTCCCAGTCCAAAACAAAACAAAACAAAAAAACCAAAAAAAAAAAAACCCTCTATTATTTAAAGATGTATTTCTATTTGTGTATGGGTGTCTGCAGTTAAGTGCTGGTGACCATGGAAACCAGAAAAGGGTGTCTGATCACCTGGAGCTGGAGTTGCAACTCCCTACTGGGCAAGTAGGGAGCTTAGTAAATAAGCCACCCTACTGGGGTGCTGGGAATTGAACCCTAGTTCTCTGCAAGAGCAGCAAGCATTCTTAACTGCTGAACCATCTCTCTAGTCTGTATGTCCTTCTGTAAAGCACCAGATTTCTTAAATATGGTGCTTACTTTATATTTAGAGCACATCTCATCTCAAACTAAACATATTGCGAGTTCTTGATGGTCCCTATGTAGACAGGAGAGCTGCAGCAGATCCCTCAGATAAAGTATTAGGGAACAAAATCCCATTTATCCTATGTCTAGAATTTGAATATATTTTCATTAAGCATTTACGATCAAGTAATGGTAAAAAAAATTTTTTTTTTTTAAAAAAAAATCATATCTCTCACATATGATTTCAAAATAGAATTCCAAATGAAATATTAAAATTAAAAGGCATAATTTATATTACAAGGAATTAATATCAACCAACTAAGTAAAAGTCATTTATATACAGCTGGCATTTCATTTAAAAAATTTAAAGACTTAAATATTATCAAATATTTTAGTGAGATGAAAATGTTCACAAGTCTTGCATCGAAAGTGGGATTTTTGGTTAGTGTAGCAAATTCTGTTTTCTACGTCTCAACCTATAGACCGATCTCCATCCCATATGATATATGAATCGCTAATGCTGCAAAATGTTTCTTGGCTGTGATGTCAAGGGGAGCCGTGCTACAAATAATAATTTGATAACCCGTGGATACTTCCAGAACCACTCATTAGAGCAGGAAGGCGGCCAGAAAATGGACACTTGGCATTTCTTGAAAATGATGCTTTGTTTCTCAAGACTGGATTATGTTCCTGCTATCAGCAAGCAAGCTTTTGGAAAGCTAATTTATTACTATACTTTCTTACCTCTGCGCTTCTATGGCTCAGGCCCTCTCCATACGCCGGAGTGGAGCTGATGTCACCAGCAGCAGGTCCTTGGCAGCCTTCTTCTGCGTTTGAACTCAGTTGTCTTGACTTTAAGAACGGAGACCCAAAGATGGAGAGAAATCGTTCCCTGGAATGTGAGCTGTGTGACTCCTCAGAGCAAAACACTTAGGCTACTGCATGGCAGAGCTGGGCATAGCAACCCTGCATCTGTTATACTGAAGGTGTGTGTGTGTGTGTGTGTGTGTGTGTGTGTGTGTGTGTCTGTATGTCTGTGTATATAGGGTATGTGTGTTTGCATGTATATGTGACTGTGTGTGTCTGTATGTCTGCGTGTGTATAGTGTATGTATGTGTGTCTATGTATATCTTTGTGTCTTTCTCTGTGTGTATATATGTGTGTGTGTCTGTATGTCTGTGAGTGCATAGTCTATGTGTGTGCGCATGTATGTGTGACTGTGTGTCTCTCTGTGTAGTATGTTTGTGTATGTGTGTGTATATATATCTGTGTGCTTCAAGTACATATGTGTACGTATGTATGCATTCCAGCAGATGGTTGCCTTTTTACAAAGAAATCCCTAATGGAGTACACTCACGCCCATTTGTCCAGCTGCTGTTAAAGGCTGCTTTTGCCCTGAAAGGATGGAATGATTTCAACAGAGACCATGTGATATATTAACTGGTGCTTTAAGAATCTGCTGACCCTGCTCAGAAGCCCTTGCTTCTGCCTCTTAGTGATTCCCCTTTTAAGAAGGTTCTTTGAGTCAAGACCTTCTGTCTTGACGAGCTACTTCTGCTGCAGCTGCTGGAAAGTCCAGAGAAGGTGCCCATCGCAGGGCTGTGAGTTGTGTTGGTAGGCTTCTGTCAGTGTCTATGAGTCTGTCTCTATGGTAACTGTTCCCCATAGGCTCAGGTATTTGAACATAAAGTCCTTAGCTGGTGACACTGCTTGGGGAGGTGACGCAGCCTTGCTGGAGGGAGTACCCCAGCTTTAAGAGTTCATAGTCTCGCCCACTTCCTGTATCCTCTCTGCTTTGTGCTTATTGTTGAAGATGGGACTTCTCAGGTCTTGCTGCCATAGGCTTGCTGCCATGTCTACTTGTGACTATGGACTCTCCCTCCACAACTGGAAGAATGAACACTTCCTTCCACCAACTGCTTTTGGTCCTCCTGTTTTACCACAGCAATGGGAAAGTAACTAACACAGAAGTCAGTCGGTCTCAGGGTTCTAGAAAGGAACAGAACTCATAGGGTGAACACACACACAAAGAGGGGGTTTCTTAGATTGCGTTACAGCATGCAGTATGGGCAGCCGCACAAGAGCTATCTCACACCTGCGAGGCTGCCATTCTGAGAGTAGACGCTCAACCCACGAGGCTGGCCATCTTAGCCGTCTCAACTCAGTACTGAGGGCCTAGAGGGTTCCTGGAGTTATTCTTGGAACACTGAAGAAGTTGGTTCTGTTACCAGTGAGAGAATGTTGCCTCGTCAGAGTAGACATGCTTGATGATGAGAATGAAGGCAAGCAGGCCAAAAGAAAAGCTTCCTTCTTTTGTAACCTTTTATCTGGGCTGCCATCATAAGGGGCCACCCACGTTTAGGGTGAGTCTTTCTGCTTTAAATAATCAGATCAAAAAATACCTCCTAGGGGTGCCCAACAGCTTGTGTTTTAGTTGTTGTAGATGCAGTCAAGTTGACAAGCAAAGCTAACCATCACAGTCTGCAGCAACTGGGACAATGGCTTTTCACTAATGAGCCCAAAGGCAGCAAGGGGTAAGAACGGTTCACTTTCACTTTCTGTTTGTTGCTAGCCCTTCGTCATCTACAGGAATTCCCACAAACCGGCACCATCTCTTAAAGGGCACAGCTGGTACTGAATCTTGATTTTCTTCTGGTCTCAGTGTCCTGGATGGTGATGGGAATGGGCAGAAAGCCAAGGGGAGCTAGGCACCTCATCTTTCCAGGAGCCCAAACGATCTGTGGTCAGTGCGGATTTACGAAGCACTATGCTACGGGGAAATGCTTACCCCTGGAGCCATGGTTACGGGGGCTTTTTTGTTTGTTTGTTTCTATATCTGTATTCTCCCTTAACTACATCATTCTTTGTTAGCTCCTTGTATTTGGCACATGGCAGTCCAGAGATTATAGTCATAGTTCTTTTTGGCTCACTCAGTATGCTATTCCAGGGATGTGGAGACCCTAATTTAGAGGGCCTGTGGCAGGTGGGCAGGACAGAGAGACCAGCAGACTTTCTCCATGAGGACAACGGCCTCAGGAATATGTTCAAACTGAGGCTTCCAAGCAAGGCTCCATAATTCAGCCAGGAACAATCTAGGGGCCCCAGCAAAGAGGAGACCAATGGAGCCTCTAGTTGGATGAAAATGGGAACAGATGTGCCTCGTGCCCAGGTCGAGAACCTTAAAAATGGGGGACAGAATTGTCTCAGAAGTTTTCAGCGGAATCCCTGTAAGACATCTCCCAGAGAAAGCAGGACGGGGGGAAGTGAGTGGGGAGGTCAAACATGGAGGTGGGTTGTTGAGAGCTGGAGGATCCACTGAGGCCAGGGACAAATGACTCCCACCTGCTCCTGCCGCTCCTGCAGAGAAAGCCTGAGCCACAGCCTAAGGGGGCTGCTGATCTTGGAGCAGGAGCTAGCAAGATGAGCTGTCGCTGTTCGAGGACAAATCTCTTTTAATTTTGTTCTCTCGAGGCGAGAGTGGGGGTGGGTCGGCATCAGCGCAAGAGATTGGCTCAATAAGTAATGGTCCTGCTGGTTCCACTCACACCCCAGCTGAGGGATGGGAGGAAAGCCTTTCCACAGCTTACTAATGCTGAGTCTAGCTGCCAGGGGATAAGGAAGGACCAGTGGCTTTCCCCATTTGCCCTCTCATGGAACATGCAATGTGGAAAAGTTCTTAAGAACAATCCCATAGGGAATGTGAAAGCGGCCTCTGTAGAGCTTTAAGGACAGTTTGTTAAGACACTGAGACACTGGCAGTTCTCAGTGCAGCCTGGACAAGGACTAATGAAAGCTGCTTCCTGGAGTTCACTGCCCCACTTGTAGGCAGCTCCATGGTAGAGCCTCATCTGCCCTAAGCAAATGTTCCCTGCTTACGTATCTGTGATTTGTGCCAACGTCCGGTACTGGCCCTATAGACCAAACCAATATGAAGTTACTCAGGTTAAACCAAGCTAATGAACTTCAGGATGCAGTCATGTAACAAACAGCCAGGTCTCAGTCAACTGAAGCAGCTGAGTGGCAGTCATTGCTGGAAGGCCATCCATTTCAAGCCAGGCTGAAGAAGTCATACCGATAAAACTTTATATCTTACTCCTATTTCTACCATAACTTCCACTGTCTCTCCTGAGATTCCTCCCGACCACGTGCAGTGTGGTGTTCTTTAAACTTGCTCTGGTTCTGAGGTCTTCTCAGTTCTAGAATCACGATTAGGAGACAAGAACGAACTTCATGCAAAACTTGTGGTGATGCTGACTCTGGATGAGTCAAACTTCACTTGGTCTCTATAGAGAGTCCACTACTTCTGGTGGCTTGACATTCAATGTCTTGACTTCTTGATGGTGAAGATGAGGTACAGAATCACCAGAAAGGCATTTTTCTGTCTCCTCCAGTCTCTCTCTCTCTCTCTCTCTCTCTCTCTCTCTCTCTCTCTCCTCATCTTGAAACAATCTCATGTATCTCATGTATCCAAGGCTGGCCTTGAACATGCTCCATAGCTGAGGCTGGCCTTAGACCCCTGATCCTCCTGCCTCACCTTCCAAGTACTCAGACTAGAGTCACGTGCTACACACTGACTTACGGGGTCTGGGGAACCATTGCAGACCTTTTATACATTTGGCAAGTGCTCTATCAACTGAGCCCCAACCTCAGTTGGAAACTGTACATTGAATGCTGATGTTTGCCCAGTCCAAAGATGTGGACTGGAATATACTGTCAGGATGCTGGACAGAAGCCAATGCTCCCAGTTAACAATGAGATCGTCAGGGGATACATGACACTCTCCCCAGAATGGTGTACTGAGACATGTAGCATTTGGCGGATTAAATGCATTTTCATTTTATGATGGTTTCAACTTCTGATGGGTTTAACAGGACATAAACCCACTATAGATGGAGGGAAGGCCCGTGACTTAGTCACTTTCCCGGAAACACAATGCATTTGACATGTGCATTTGACAGCATCTGCTGGGAGGTAGTGGACAGTGATGTGGTAGGAAGCAGGGAGTTTTGGCTTTAGACATGTTCCAGCCCAGTCCTGATTGCACTGGAATCTGAGTGCTTCCATATTGATGATGCTGATGGGGAGGGGTTCAGTGGCTAGGGACTGATGAGGTAGCTCAGTGGTTAAGGGTGCTTGCTACTCTTTCAGAGGATCTGAGTTTTGTCCCCAACACCCGTGTCGGGAAGCTCACAACTCCAGAGAACCTGAGGCCCTTTTTCTAGCTTCCAAGGATACCTTTATACATATGTGACACACAGACACACAAGCACACACATAATTAAAAATAAACTTTAAAAACACGAAAAAGAAATGATGTGGCTGGAGTGGAATAGACCGGTCTACATCCCAGAGCAGAATTCAGTGTCAAAGTAGATAATGAGTGTGCTGGCAGGGATGACTGGCAGGCTCGAGACAACTCATGGATGAGGTCTATGTAACTGGTTCTGGTTGGATTCCAGACATGCTATCAAGAGGGAGAAGGCTAGGGTCTCTTCTGTGGGAGGAACAGAGAGGACAGGCATTGTTTGGAACACTGGGGGAAAATAGGCAGTTTTTCTTCAGGATCTTCTTCTTAGAGAAAGGTTGAAGCATGAACCATGGACTCTGAGTTTCTAACATTTAGTTCTTGAAGGTGCAGGTAGTTCTGCTGAAGACCTTACACTGTGTCCACCCTTAGGAGTCCTGTCCATCCTGGGCAACTGGGGAATCAGTCCTGTGCTGCTACCTACCTCCTGGCCATGTTCACAGACTGCGGAGCTGGGCTGGCTGGGCTGCACTCTGCAAGGCTTTCCTGCTTGCCACGTTGCTGCCGAGCAGATGGATGGCTCGTAGGCCCCATTTTTCTCCCATAGCAGCGGGGAAAATGAATCTCACCAAGTGTTGCCGACACCATCCTACCAGGTTGCACATCCATCGCAGATTGGGGCCACTGACAGAGCACAGGCCCATCCTTCAGCCCCACACTGAGGCCCAGGGGACAGACTGGTGAACATTTAGCATCTCTCCCTGCTGCTGCGGTCCTCCTCCACCCCTGCTGACTGCCTCCACAGGCTGGGCTGGCCATGATAGCTTTGCAAAGAGCTCTTACAACACAGGATAGGAAAAGCTGCGTCTGGCAGAGTTGGAAGGATGACAGTGTGGTCCAGTCCTGTTCACCTCTATAGACAGCATAGTGAAGGGTGACATCCACTGACTTCTCAAAAGCCAATTCTGCAGAGGACAGTGGTCAGGGGTCCTGACTTTGAATTCCTGTTCCCCTAATCTACAAACTCTAGTACTATGGACCAGTTACTCCAGGCTCAGGGTCTTGGTTTCTTCCAGTACTGGAATGGATTCTTTTCATTGCTTATTTAAGACTAATGAATGGTATATGGGACATTTAAAGGTGGGACACTAATGGTCCCATTTAGAAAGCAATTTACTGTGTCTAAGCTTGTATGGAAATGGCCACTGGTCGACATAACCTGGGGGAAGGGGAATTCAGCCCTGTTTTATAGATTGGGTAACTATAATAGAGATTCAAAGCAATGTGTAACCAGTGGCAGAACCAAGACTCAAAGTCCCTTCTTCCTGCTTGGTGGCACACCCCTATCCCTTAGGGAACCTTCCAAAGAGTACAACAGGGAGCTGGGGAATCTGGAGAGAAACTCTTGGCCCTCTGTTCCGTGACTCAGTTAATACTACTGTAGTCTCATTTCCAATCCACCCAAACCCTCAATCTTCCCTCACATCATGGCCGACTTCCTGAAACCCAGTGGGATACTTTCCTTGGGCCACCCTGTGTTTACCAGCCTCTGCTGGGCACACACTAGGCTGGGATAAAACTCTAAAGTCTTGGTCCTTGCTGGGCTGGCCTGTATCCTGCTGTGGCTCTGGCTTGCTCACTAAGTTTAATAGGAGAATCCTTGTCTGCTTCTCCAACTCCCTAGGCTCTTTAGCCTCTGTTTTCCCTCCCTCCTCTGCCTGAACATTAGCCACAGAAATTTTGAGCTTTTCTAAGGCCTTTACTATACACCTGTCCATCCGATTTATTCCTTCCTGACCTGCGCCCCTAGGAATGGCTGCAGGAGAAAGGTGTTGCTATAGACAAGGTGTGGTGGCTTATGCTTGTAATCCTAGCACTCAAGAAATGAGACAAAAGGGTGGAGAGTTTGAAACAGCCTGAATGTACAATGAGATCAAGGCCAGCTTCAGATACATAGAAAGACCCTGACTCAACAAAACAAAGCAGGTTATTTTTACAGGAGACAGGCAGGTTTGAATAGGTTTCCCTCACCCCGACCACCCATAGATTCATGTGTTTCAATGTTTGGCTATAGGGAGGGAGTGGCATTATTAGGAGATGTGGCCTTATGGGAGTAGGTGTGGCCTTGTTGGAGGAAGTGTGTCACTGTGAGGGTTGGGCTTTGAGGTCTCATATATAAGCTCAAACTGTGTGGTAGACAGTCTCCTCCAGGCTGCCTGCAGAAGAGCGTTTCCTCCTGGCTGCCTTTGGATCAGGATGTAAAGCTCTCAGCTCCTCCAGCACTAAGTCTGCCTGCAAGATGCCATGCTTTCTACTATGATGATAATGGACTGAACCTCTGAAACTATAAGCCAGCCCCAATTAAATGTTTGCCTTTATAAGAGTTGCCTTGGTCATGGTGTCTCTTCACAGCCATAAAATCTGAACTAAGACACCGATGTACAGGTTGTGAGTAGCTCTAAGATAGTCTCTCACTTGCTTAGAACTCACCAAGTAGGCTACTCTGGCTGGCCAGTGAGCCCCAAGGATCCAACTCTCTTTAATTCCACCATGCCTAGCCTTACTTTTATTTTCCCCCCGACGGGAATTGAACTTAGGTCCTCATGGCTGCTAGCAGTTTACCAACCATCTCCAAGTCTAGGATTCTTTAATGCCTTCTACTGCCATAATGACTACCTAGTGACTGGGTTGTAGGGAGCCAGGACATCAAGTCCTTATGTCCCAGAGAGGTGAATTCAGGAGGCCTCCCAGCCTGCATAAGCCCCAAGAAGAGGGGATTCTGGACTCATATAGGTGGTCCAGATTGGAGGCCGGCTGTCCTTGGTCTCAGCACATCTCTAAGCCACTTCACAGACCCAGAGCCATTGGGAAGATGGTGGGCTGCTGGGTGGAGGAGCATGGGCCCCAAGACTTTCTGTGGTATGCTCCCATTCAACCCAGAGAGGGGGAGTGCTCCCCGAGGGTACACCCCGACTAGAGTTAGAGCTGATCCCATGGTCCTCTACCTGGGAGTACGTGTGAAAAGCAGGGTCCCTGTCCCAAATCCCCAACCCTAGCCAACTTGTCCAAGCACACACATGACGACGTGCCTCCTGAGTCCCAGGCCCCAAGGCTGATGGAGGATACAGCACAGAGTAAAGAAAGCCAGTGTCCATCGGGAGTTTCACTCCAGTGTGGGGTGTGTGTGTCAGTTTCTGTCCTCCTGTGCAGTTCTTGTCCGCTGGATCTTGTCACCTGGAATCTGAGGACCTGAAAGAACAGGGTGGATCACAGTCTAATGCTGTGCACAATCGTACTTCAGCTTAGTGTACTTTTATACACAAATGTAACAAAGAGAGTAATGACCCAAGGAAGGTTGAGTTCAGAAAAACGTGATCAGAAAAAAAAAACTGTATAAATAGACGCCAGTAAGCACTTACTAAATATTACCACAGCAACCCTTTCCCAGAACTCTCTCAGGACCAACCAATAAACACAATTGCCTGGCACATACTATAGATTATATCTGGGAGAACATGAAAGCGAGGCCGAGGGCCATATCCAGACTCAGGGTACACTGACCAGATTGGGTTCTATAGCTACGTTTGGACATCCAACAAGAATAAACATGTCTTATAAATTGAATATCAATGTTTAACAGAGAAAGCTTGAAATCACGTCCAAGAACAATCTAGGGAATAAAACGTGCCTGAGGTAAAAAGCTCTCTCTCCCTCAGCTTTTTCCCCCTGGAGCCTCTCTCACAGGCCCCCAAGGGCCTGTTCACCATGCATCCTTCTTTTGACCACATTCCTGCAGCAGGGGCAGTAGAACATTAGTTAAATAGAAGGCCGTGTGTGTGTGTGTGTGTGTGTGTGTGTGTGTGTGTGTGTGTGTGTGTGGTGAGGGCCTGCTGGAGAGTAAGTCCTGTGGAGGTCTTGGTGAAGGAGTCCAGAAAGGCTCCTGAGGTACAACAGTGAGCAGAGGCAAAGTCACCACATTCCCTAGCAGTTCCAGGGCCCCGGAGCAGTTCAGCAGAAACTGGGTTCAGTGGCCTAGTGTGGATCTGGAGGAGACAAGCAGAAGTCAGCTTCCTGGACTGTCTCAGGGACCTTGGAGCCTGGTATAAGGCACACCCATGGCTAGGATTCACATCCCACCAGGCTCATCCCCAGGAGAAAGGGTTTGTGGCTAAGACAGAGACTCCTTGGCCATGTTTTAGGAAAACAAACAAACAAACAAACAACCCACCCCCACCCAGATCCAGAACTTTCAGCTCCTGATATTACTATCTTTTTTACCACAGCTGCCATGGCTGCAGAAATCCCTCCCCACAGGAAAGGCCCCTTCAGGAGGACTAAGATGCAGCTTTGGGAAAGGAGGACAGAAGGATGGAGTTTGAAGAGCTGGCAGCCAGCCATCAGACTGTGTCCTCACCAGCCTGTGAACACAGCCCAGAGAAAAACCGAAAGGAAGAAGCTGCCCGGCTCGGGCCTGGCCTTATCTGCTCCTCACCCCGCAGATAGGCATCAGTGCCCTTAGAGCCAGTGCCAGGCTGGGAAGGGGAAGGGAGCTGAGTGTGGTCCTGCATGGCAAACAGCAGCTGGCCCATTGTATCAGGGGCCTGGTTCTAAGTATCCCAGGCCTGTCCTTTCTAAGCATTCTGTTCCCTGTGATAGAATCTGGGCTAGGAAGTCTAACAGACTGTCCCTGCTCTGAATTTGGCTCCTCATTTTAAAGGAATCCCAGGGATTGAGGAGCTCAGGGTACGGTATTATCTTGAGGAATGCTTAAAGCAGACAATGTTACACAGGCTCGCAGCCACCTTCTTTCGAGTTGCCTAAGCTATTCACAAACACACACACACACACACACACACACACACACACACACACACACACACTCGTGCATGTGCATGCATGTGCCATACCCCAACTTCTCTGTAGTACAATAAAATATCTGTTTCTCCTTTTTAGAGACTTCCACAGTCTTCTGGGAGCTGTTCAAGTTCCCTGAGAGAGATGACTCAGGTCATGAAGGAAGATCTGTCTCTAAATGCCAAGAAAAAAATAAATCAACTGCATTAGGTCGACTCTGAGGCCAGACCTCCATGTCTCCCCACTTAAGAAATGCATCCTTCTTTGAAAGATCATAAAATGATTGTTGGTACTTACTAAGGTGATCTGAAGACTTAGCCAATCTCTGTTATCTGAGAACAATGAGTGACTCACTTAATTCTCTCAAGAACCCTCCAGGATGGGCATTTTATTCATGGTTGGAGAACCAAAGCTCTGGGAAGAATCAGCCCTGCTCCTCCCCTGGCCCAGTGAATTAAGACATACCACCTGGCAGCCTTTCTGCCAGTCTCACTGGGGCTCTCCCCACAATCCTTTCTGACTGTTGTGCAAAAGACCAGGCACCCTGAAGGAGGGCTTCTGTCCCTGGGTTCCACCTCACCAGGCACCAGCCCTGAGTGAATCGTTTCATTAGAGTTAATGACACAGCCCCTTTAACTGCAATGTTTCCAAATAGAGGGCCCTCCAGTCACTTTAATGAACAGATAAGAATCTTTGTAATTAACTCAGTGATGGCTTGCATGAGAATGCCAGTCTTCTGAATGCTGGGAGAGCTTTTATTTACTGCTGCTAAGTATGGGTTGTTCCGCTTGGCCCAACCCCCTTTCCTTCCACAAGCTCCACACATGTTGGGACCTCTGAAGGTTATTTATGCAGACGGGCTACAGCTCCTGTGGGCAGGAGCATGCTAGAGCTTCAAGGGCTGCCCGATTCTCCTCTACCTCCTCCATTTAACCCAAGCTTGTACTTCTTGCCTTTGACCTGAGTCTTCTCAACCTCAGCTCAGTGGTGATAAAATGGGGGAGCAGTCATTGCTTCTTAGTTCTACATGGGTGCTGTGAGGACGTTCCAGGTGCTTCTTTGCACACGTGCAATTAGGACGTGTGTGCAGGGGTGGACGTGAGGAGTGGACTGGAGTATGTGAGTTGCATGCTTGAGTGGAGCCTGTATAGGGCTGCATAGGAGGCTTGTGTGCACAGGTGTGAAAGGCATGCACATGTTTCATATAGTCACTTCTGAGAGGAGAGAATCTCAGGCAACTTGGAGATTAGAGTTTCTCGGGAAACTCAGGAGGTTGCCAGATCCTCAAGGCTCCTCCCCAAGGTGATGGAAGCAGTCACTGGGGCAAATGAGAGGGGACTCTTCTTGCTGAGCTGCACAGGAAAATCTGAGGACGGAGATCAGTAACACAGCTGCCTTTGGATGCCCCATTTGAGTGCCCCATGCTCCTGTAAGTAAGCTCTGTAAACTCACGGGCCAGCTAAGCAGGATTGGGATGGAATGGATTCCCATATCTGCCACTGGGGTGATCAGACTCCTTTGTTCATAACCCCTCAGGAAAAGTCACACAGCATACGAGGGTACATGGGAGTGTGCACATGTGCGTGCATGGAATGTGTGTGCTTGTGAGGAGTGTGTGCACTTGTGGAGGCACAAGGAACAGGCACCTGCTTGTGTATCTGCAACTTTGGCTGGTGCTCTGCTGACCAGCCCCTCATGTCTGGGGCTTCTCTCAAAGGCTACCATTTAATCACCTGACTAGACCAGTGGCTTCAGAATGGGATTTTCTGAGGTCACTGAGAACCAGGCATTGCTGAAGATTTCCTAAAGGAGCTACATTATGGGAATGACCTCTTCAGCCCCCGGGAGACACAGTCCCTGCACAGTAGACTAGCTGGAGTCTCACAATCACCCACTCCACAGCCAGCTTCCCACAGGCGGAACCTGGATTTGAATCTGAAGGGTATGGAGAAGATACTACGTCACCAGTGTGCAGGTGTGTGTCTGTGCAGGCAGAGGGAGAGGAATGGCCTTCCAGATTCCTGTCAGTTCCGAGCAACGGCATCTCCTCTCCACCTCTGCCTCCTAGGCAGTGAAGTCTGTGCCCAGGAAGGGGTGGGGGCTGGCACATATCCAGGAGGAGCAGAAGCAAAGAGTAAAGAGAAAGCCTTAGCCTTAGCCACCTCACACCTCCATCTTTTTCTTTCTAGGCTACCTCTGATGGGTGGGATGTCAGCTGGAGTCTTTCAGGGTAGGTAATGAGCTGTCTGGCTCCGCTGACTGAGTAGTGGGAAGCTCCCAGGACTGGCTCACTCTCCTTTCTCTGTCCTGTCACCGACTCCTCCAGCTGGCAGGCCCTTCCTTATGGACGGTGCCCCAGAGCTCCTGCCCCAGCCAACTCAGAGGAAGCCCACTGAGAACATTTTTTAACAGTAGGAGCAAGGCAGTGCCTACCAAGACAACTCTCAGAGGACATCCTGTCTCTCAGAGGTGGGCCAGAGACTGGGATGCCCAGGAAAATTAGTCACACCCCTGACCTACTTCTGGTCTCCTCCTCCTAATGGTTTTTTTTTTTTTATCCAGCACCTTCTTCCACTGGTTCCTCCTTCAGGCTGGGAACCAAGAAGGGATGGGGCTACAACCTTCTTGTTGTCTCTAGAATGACATTTTAGCCACCTGTAGACCCCCAATGCTGTCTCCCACTCTTGTTTTGTGCTGCCTTTCTGGATTACCTGCCTGCTCTCTGCCTTTGCCCTGGGTACGAAGTATGCACAACCGTCCGTATGCACCTCTTTAGATTCTCAAAGGCAGGAAGTCATTTCCTTGGAATGGAGAAAAGGATGCAGGGCTGGGTGGAACTTGGGCTTCAAACCTTGGGGCCCGAGGACCACCAAAGACACTGAAGGGACACTCTGGCCTAGGATTTCAGAGGAGGGTCTTATCTCTTTGCACATGTGAGTAGCACAAGGCTCATAGTCACACACACATCAATGAAGGAATTCTATCACACCCAAGAACTTCTGTCTGGCGCTCTGACCACTGCCAGAATGACTGAGCTCACAGTCTCTACCCAGGCCAGTGATGTAAGTTCTCTGGGCCTCAGTTTGATCGCCTCTAAGATGGGTATAACTGAACCTTGCTGACCTGGCAGTTGAGAAGTTAATGAAATGACAACTCTGACACACTGAGCAGGTAGTAAACCCCCAGCAAGTGTTAGTAACAATTTCTTCACTTCACTTCCTCTGTGCTTGCTGTATGGGAGATGGGACAGGGTAGCACTCTCTGCACCACTGTGGCAGGGATGGGAGTCCTTAGGGATGCCCTCAACGTCAACCTCCCCAGGTTCTGCCTTGTCCTGGTGCCCCAGGGAAAGGGTAAGTTCAGGTTCATTCTCAGTTGCTTGCACTGGTATCTGTCCTGTGCCATCAGCTCCCCAAAGCAGGCACCTGATGAGGAAAGCCCCTGGAGTACTCTGCTGATGGTTGTGTGGTTGCTGGGTAAGGCAACCAGCTGAGAAGAGTACCAGGGGAGAGGGATCTGTGTCCCCCAGAAGATGACTTCAAATATTTATCTTCTACCTATGCCTCAAGTGAGGGCCTGCAGTCTTACCCCACACAGTCCTTATCCATCTTTCCCTCACACCTCTCCCACCTCTCCATCACAATCCTCTCCATCACAATCCTCTCCAGCTTTATTCACAATACCTGTTGATGTCATCAGTTGTCTTGGGGGAGGAAGGAGGAGTTTCAAAGCACTCACTAGATCACATCTAAGCTGGAGACCTTGAGCACATGCCTTGCCTTTCCTGTCCTGTGATGAAGGAGTATGGACCTCCACTAGATATTTTTGGTAGGGATGAGTGTTGGACCTCCGGGGCCACTTAAGAGACGTCAGTAGATATTGACTGGTAGATATCCTTTCCCAAATGAGAAAACGAGGGACCAGAGGTGGTGATACAGTAGCTGAAGCCCAGAGTGCAAGCACAGCTGGGCAATAGGAACATCTGATACACAAACTGCCTTGGGAAGTCTGTTCCCTTTAAGATTTTCTACGACTTCATTTATTGTGCTTGGGAGTCTCTATTTGGCTTGTAGACCTTGCCTAAATGATCACTGGTTAAAGGGGAGCACATGCTTAGTGTTTACTTAATACCCAACTGGAGACAGGCATGCTCCATTGTTGGGGTGGGGGCTGGAACAGGGGAACTCTGGAGCCCGCTGCTGGGAAGAGACCAATTGTGTTCTCCAGCTTGCTTTTCCTGCTCCAGCACCTGAGAAATCACTTTTTTTTTTCTAGTAAACAGATTCCTGGGCCCAGTTCCTCAATATCCTTTAAATATCTCGCTGTCAATAGCTATTCTGTACAAGGTGTCTCCATTCATTTTAGGGGTTGAAGACAACTTTTTATAAAAAGAGGAGTTCAGTGCCTGGGTTGTTTCAGAGCAGCTGTTAACTTAAGGTCTTCACCTCATTCCTGTCAAATCTGCTCTGGCTTGAATTCCTCCAGGGTCATGCAAAGTGGTTTCTAGTGATTGCTTCTGAGCTCCTGAACGTGGACAGTGTGAGGGATGAGGAGAAAGGGTCACAAATTACAGGATAGGATGGCAGGCACAGCTGTGGGCTCGGTTCCAAAGCCTGCTATGTTGCTTTGGCCCTCTTTGCCTCCACTACGGGTCTTCAGGTCTTGGCTGGCAATGGTGTTTGCAAAGACAATTTTAAGTGTCTGACTTGATCCTGCAGCATCCTCAGCCCTGGGGAATTGGGAAAATGAGGGCTCTACAACGAAACAGTTGCTCATTCTTCTCCCCAGTGTCTCTACATGGGAGGGAGCAGTTGGCAAGTCCTGATTCTGCACACTGCTGTATGTACCAACTCTACTCTTCTTGCCCAATCCTGGGCTATATTCTATCTGTTGCAGCTTCTGCCTCATGGTCTGGATACTCCATCATCCTTCCTTCACCCAGGCAGAGGAAAAAAATCTAAAGCTCACATGGGATCCTGATGCCCAAACCCATGGGACTCTGCAGCACTCCTTCTGTGCCCCACCCCCAACCCTTTTCATAAAGGCTTGTTTCCTTATTGGCAATGACTTAGGCCCAACAGGAGCAGGGACATGGCTACAGTACTCACCAGCAGCCTGGGTCTCCATATTGACTGAGAAAGCCTTTGACTATCCTCTGCCTTCACCTTCTCCTTGGGCGACCCAAGGCAAAACGCTATGGCCATTCCAGGTGGCAGTGGGGTGCTAACTTGTGGAGCCTTTGAGGACTGGTCCACACTGCAGCCCAGACTCCTGGCAGAGTTCAGCACACAGTAGGAAATTAGTGTGTTAAATACGTTTAACACTAGTGACTTTTTACCCACCACTCTGGAATATTCTGAGTATGCTGCTGTGTCTCTTTCTCCTCTCCGAGAGCTCCATGGGGATGCCTGGGACATCTGTGACTTCCTACACGGATAAACATAGCACAGGACATCCCAAACTGTAACAAGGATGCTGGCTGTAACACCAGCTACCCAGGAGGCCAAGGTAGGAGGTTTGCAAGTTCAAGGTCTGCTCAGGTGACAGGGCGAGTTCAAGGTCCTTTGGGCCACTTAGTACTTAGAAAGGACCCTGCCTCAAGCAAACAAAAGGAGGATGAGTTAGTGGCTCAGCGGCGAAGTCCTTGGTTCAGTCCCCAGTACTAGAAAAGTAAATCAAGCCCAGGATGTTGAACTGTCACTGAGTCTACATCTGAACTTTAGTCAGCAAACATTGGCTGATCACTTACCAATTCCAGGCACCATAATTAGGCACAAAGGGTTAAGAAAAATGATGGAGACTCCCACAGTTCTCAACCTGTGGGTGGTGAACCCTCTGGCGGTCGCCTATCAGAGATCCTGAGTATCAGATATCTACATTGTGAATCGTAACAGTAGCAAGATTACAGTTAAGAAATATCAGTGAAAATAATTTTATGGTTGGAGGTCACTAAAACATGAGGAATTATATTAAATGGGTCGCAGCATTAAGAAGGTTGAGAACCTCTGCTCTATAAGGATCCTGCATGAGCTGGATACAGCAAATGCTTATGCTCTGGCTCCTGTAAAGAAGTCTGACCTGAGTGAGCCCAAGTCCCACTCCGTGCTCAGCATTTGGGGTGGCCCTCTCTAGCTACTAGGCTGTTACGAAATACGTGGTGAGCTACTGGCATGTCAGCTTCCAGCCTTCCCATTCAGACTCTCACCTTTCTGAGAAGTTGGACTCTGGTCCCATT
The DNA here is from genome assembly GCA_030674055.1 of Rhabdomys pumilio. Lineage (NCBI taxonomy): Eukaryota > Metazoa > Chordata > Mammalia > Rodentia > Muridae > Rhabdomys > Rhabdomys pumilio. The sequence continues at coordinate 37,938,753 of JANHMN010000002.1, forward strand.
CACTGAGACTCTCCGAGCTTGTGATCTCTGCTAGGTGTAATGACTACCATGGACAGAGCCTTCCCAGGCGTGCAGTGATTGTGTGACAGAGCCATGCAAGTCAGCTGGCCTTTCTATGGTGAAGCCCCCCCCCCACACCCCAAAAAGTTCTGTCACTTACTGCAACCCCAGTCTGCTTCCATAGATCCCTCCCTTCTCAAGATGGCTACTATAGCCCTGTGTATGGGGTGGCCAGCTACCCTGGCAGGATCTTCTGAGTTTCAGGGTTCCTACCTGGCTTGCTACCTATGCTATGTGGTTTCTCAGGAGCCTGGGAGACCTCGTGCATGTTTCCAAGTCCAGAGAAGTTCTTCCCATAAATCTGAGCCACATCCAACAGGGCTTTCCCACCTGACCTACAGGTAAGAACAGATGCCTCCTGCCACAGGGGATGTAAAAAAGACTTCCACCACACAGGCAAAGGAATCAGAGGTGTCCTGGTGGATGTCAACATACCTCTTTCCTATACCCCTTCCCCATAAAAACTCTTTCCTTAGCCAGTTTCAAGGCCAGCTTTTTCCTCCTGCGTTGATCACTGAAGACTCCCAGAGAAGACCCATATTTGAAGGCCACCTTTACATGGTACCCACATGTCTTAAGAGACACACCGTGTAGAGAAGAGGACACCAGCTCTTAGGTAGCCAGTGTTGCCCCATGGTGTCCTGTGGCGAGCATACAAGGAGGAGACAGAGCCAGCCTCTATGTACTGTTTGCAGGGAGCTGCTGTCCCCAACCCAGGCCAATGCCTTCCATTTATTTATGAAAAACTGACACAGTGGTGGGTAGAACCCAAGAGGTGTGGCTGGGGAAATGGGCAAGGCGCTTGAGCAATAGCTTCCTCCTGCCTTCACCCACCCCATGGGCCCTTGCAGTACTCCCAGTTGGTCCCCTCCATCTCAGGGATGCTGACTATGGTTGCCTACCCTTTGGTGTGGAGGGAAACAGGAGCGAGCAGAGCCCAGGCTAAGGCGCAGTAGTGTTGATCTTGCTGTGGGGACAGGCTGTACATCACCTGCGCTTGCTGTGTGGGTGGGGTTTGGCCGGAGAAATATGAAAGCCCCTCTTACTTGAGCCCTCCCCCAAGTCTAAGGAGCAATGGAAGCCACAGGAAAGTGCCCATTTCACACTGGACCCTCTGCAGTCAGCTCCATGCTTGGGAGATGCCCAGAAACCAGCAGACATCACAACTGTCCCCCCCGACACTCAAATGTTCTGTCTGCAGCAAGATCCTTGGCAAGGCGGGGAGCCGCCACTTCCCACCCTGCAGGACAGAAATCCCTGAATATTGGTTTAAGAAAAGTCTTTGTGCAGCCTGTGACACAAAACCCCACTAGGGTCCCCTGCACAGGGGGCACCACTGGGGACATGGGAGGCATAGCAGGGCACAGTGTGGGCCCACCTGGCCCCAAGTTTGGCCATGGCGACACAATCTTGGGGCTGTGGGGATGTCTAAGATGAAATGAGGTTTGAAAGGGTGAACAGGGCTGAACTGTCTCCCTGCTTCACACTGGGTTTAGACAAAGCCTTCCACCTCCAAGGGGCAGAAGGTCAAAGTGGATCTGGCCACAATGGGTCAGACCAAAGCTGCAGTGGCAGGGACTATAAAATCCATTCAGCTGCCCCGAGTCCCTGTGAGCTAGGTGGGTCCAGGCTGAATCCCAGCCAGAGGCCACCACGTATGTAGGGATATCCTACCACCCCAAGTCACCACTATGCAATGTCTTTGATTCTGCGCATATAATTGTGCAGGTCCGGGGGTGGAGTGGGCCGCGTGGTTCCGGCTACATCTGGACAACCCCAACCCAGGTCCTCTTCATCCTCCTCATCCTCTTCGCCAGCAGGTACTGAGTCATAAGCCAGTTCCTCCGAGGGAAGAGTGGTAAAGGTCGTAAACTTGACCCTCTTGCGCTTAGACGTGGGTGAGCTAGCAGGGTCCTCCGTCTGGTCCCTGGCCGAGCCCCCAGAGGAGCCGTCCCCACGGCCGTGCACCTGGCTCTGGACGCTGGTCTGCGAACTGCCGCTGCTGTGGTGATCACCATGGCAGCAGGCAGGCACGGTTTCCAGCGCGCTCCCTGCAGGCGGCGACAGCTCACCTTGCACCCGCAGTGGCTGCCCGTTGCCCAGGAACACCCAGTGGTGAGAATGGTCCATACTGGTCTGGCCCTCGGGAGGGATGCGCTTGTGCCGGTATCGCAGCACGAACACGATGCAGTTGATGAGGAAGACAAGAATGGCAAGGCAGAAGACCCCCAGCAGGGCATACATACCAATCTCTAGGTCCGTCAGCCCCCGGGGCATCTGCAAGAAGCCGGTGGGCAGCGGTAAGAAGTCCTCTGTGGGTGGCACAGGGCCGGCAGTGCCCAATCCAGGGACTTCACCAGCAGGAATGGCAGTGCCTGGTGGACCAGCTCCCCGGGCTTCGTCCTCGCCCCCACCAGGCCCGGGTTGGCTGGGCCCTGGATAGTCGTATGTAGGATCCTCCTCTTCCCGCCCAAAATGTATCCGCAGGCCCACAGGTGTAGTAGCCAGCACACTCTTGCGCTTAGTTTTCTGGCAGCTCTCTGAGATGGTGAGCTCCGCACGGAGCAGATCTCCTGCTCCCTCTGCTTCAGCCACCACCAGTGGGAAAGCCTTGTCCTGGGTCACAGTGGCTACTCGCTCATCCAGGCTGTTCACTAAAAGCCCGTAGTCCCGGGGACTGTACAGAGAGAGTGGGGCTGTGGTTCCATCACTGTAGGCGAGCCACAGACTCAGCAAGGCTTCCTGAAAGAAGAGAGGGGAAGAAAAGAGATGGGACAGGAGTCATGGTGGTCTTACCCTTCTCTGATAAATACCAGCTCTGTCTGGTTCAGTACCAAGACCTGCCCCCTCTTGGGTTCCTTGCACTGGAAATGCCAGGTGCTAGCTGAGACTCAGGACCCTCTCTGATGTTTAATGTGAGGCCCCTTGCACTTAGGGGAGGAGAACAGAGACTAGGGCTTCCAGGTCTTACCTACCACTCTGAAGATCCCCCTCTCCTTTTAACCTGGATGTAAGCTCCCTTTGGGGGTTTACCTCATCAGCTACAGAGATAACCCCACATCTGTCTGTCTGATCCTTGGCTAATAAAGCCCAGAAAAAAAAAAGAGAGAGGGACATGGATCAAAGAGTAGGGGACAAGGGACCCCAATGGCCTGACACCACCCACCATCCTTCCCCACAGCCAATACCTATACTACGTAAGTGGAGTTCCAGGGATGAGTTTGGAGGACGCGGAGGAGAGATCCCTTAACAGGTAGACTGGGACCCCCGCTGACCCCTGTATAGGAGTGGGTGATAAGTACAAAGCTCTTTGTAGAGCTAAAAGCCTGTCTTTAGGTTGATGTCCCACCAAGGGTGCACATTTGACATGCTGGTTGGGGGAGGAGATTCAGGGAGTCAGTTACCTGCTTGACAAAGCTGAGGGTGGGCTGTGCAGCTGTGGTGGCCAAGATGGTGTGGCTGCTCCCAGGGCTGGGTCGCAGGGACAAGGAGAGACTGGCTACCACCTGGGCCTGCAGCTGTGTGATGCTGACCTTCTCCTCCGTCACTGTCAGCAAAGTCTCCCCCAACACAGCCTCGGTCAGGGGGGATACCACCTAAGACAGAACAGGCGGTGGGAGGTAGCTGAGAAGCAAGGTGCTTGGCTCAGGGTCCCTGGCCCCCAAGGGGGGAATCTCTCAGCACTGATGGGCAGGAGTGCATAAGACTCCTGGTTTTCACACATAGGTCTGTAATTAGGGACAATGAAGAGTCAAAGGCTCCCGGGGCCCAGGCAGAAGTGCAGCCACAGATAAGAGAGGTGAACAGTGAACAGGAACGGGTGTGAGCTGCAGGATCAATTGTTTTATAAACAAAATACATCTGTAGGCTGTGGTCATTTATAAGCTTATAGATGGCGGATTTCTTCTTGGCCATCCTACTGTCAGAGCACAAGGCAAGAAATGAATTCTTAGACCACCCATCGGTTTCTTCTCGTAACTCAATAGCACCATTTGTCTCTCCACTTGGAAGGTGCAAGCTCAGGCAGAGGGAAAAAATAGTATTTCTTAGGGGCCACTACAGTGGCTTCCAGAAGTAAAGGTTCTGGGCACACCTGAGTTCTCTACCTGCAGATAACCCAGGCTCCCAGGTCTACCATTTTGTACCTGGATAGAACCCTTTCTTACCTTAAAGGGTGTGGTGCCTGGTTCCAGTCCTGCCAGCGTGTTGCTGTCCACCAGGTGGGCCACTCGGGGGTCACCCACCCGCATGAAGTCACTAACCAGATCGGTGACCTCCACCAGCCAGTCGGGGCCCAACATGGTGACCACCTGGTCAGTGCCCTCAGACGATGTTGTGTGAAACTGGGTGAAGACCTGCAGGGTGGCATGCTGGTATTGCAGAGTACAGCCTCGGTTGGGACTCTGTCTTCGTTCCTCTTCCTCTTCCTCCTCATCTTCGCTCTCTCGAGCTGACCTGGGGAATGCTGAAGTCAGGGCTAGGGAATTAAAAGTACTCAACCCTGGCTCACACACATCTCTCCCCTTGAACTTGCCCTGACCTCTTTGACAGCCTATGTACAAGCCCTCCTTGGCTTATGTCTTCCATGACTATGCGTAGAGCCAGCCATCCCAGCATTTCTTGCCTGGAGAGATTTCTTCTTTCACTTTTGCAATCCATGCCTACCAACAGCTGGCATCCAGTCCTAAGAGTGAGTGTGGCCACTTCTTCAGCACTGAGCATGCACGTGGCTAAGCCTCACATGCATATGTACTGAGCCTCAAACTAGAGCAGGAAGGGATCCTTGTAGCAAGCTCAGCTGATGTGTCCTGTGGTCACGAGTGGTACATGAATGTGATGAACTCTGATGTGTAACTGGGGAGATTTCCAAGCAAAGGGTAGAGGTAAAGTCAGTTTCTTCTTGGTGCGTCTATGTATTTACTTTTGGAAGGCAAAGTAACACAGCTCAGGTTCACTCTCCCTTGAACTTCTGGATGCTTCTTCCCTAACCTCGACTGCTAGGACTTCAGGCATGAATGATCACATTTGGTTATGTGTGGTACTGAGGGGTTGAAGCCAGGGCTTCATGCATGCTAGGCAAGCATTCGATTGCATGAATTATACCCCTAGTCCTCTCTCGTTGCTCAGAGCAAGACAGAAAAGAAATAGGGCATTAGGCAAAGGGGAACCTGGACTTAATGATTAGGAATTCCTCAGCCTACACTGCTTGGGAAAGATGCTGTAGTTAAGGAGACTCCCTGCCAGGAAGGTCTGCACTAGTGTTTTGGTAGAATTAACCAACTAAGACATCCATTCACACAGAGGTCTCGTTTACACCTGTTTTAATTAATTCAATCCCCATCGCAGTCCTGTAAAGCATTTATATTGCCCACTTCACTGTAAGGCTACACTACTAGTGAAAACCAGGCTACTTGGACAAAGGACTTACTACACCCTCAGTACTCAAAGCAACATTGGCCCTCACTCTGCAGCTGGTCAGCAATGCAGAGTCATGAGCCTGCCCCTGCCCCTGCTCTGAAACAGAGGCTGCACTCAAGACAAAAGCTCCAGCTATAGCAAAGCCACATTCAGGCTGGAGGGGCCCTGATACCATTACTGCTTTTTCAGTCACCACAGCCCCGAATGCAGCCCAGCTCTCCCCCCACCCCCACCCCCACCCCCAACCCCACCTCAGCTTCTATCCATAGCCCTGGCTGCCCACACAGCCCTGTTGGGCTCCACTATGGTAGCTCTGAATGGCTGACTGTGGTATATACACTGTCCACAGGTAGGCACTGAGATGTGGAAGTCTGCATCTTGGCCAGGGAGCTTGTCTGTACCTGTGTGTTATGGTGAACCTGTGTCCAGCCAAGGAGATGTAATGTGTGTCTGATGTTATTTGTGAGGGTGTGCCTGGATGGGGAACATGGGTGCAGAGTGTGCCACTGTGTGTCACTGTGTTTGAGGGTGTGTCCAGTCCCCTGGAGCCTACGGATCCCCAGCTGACCTCTATCTGATTGTTCTTGAAGACTTAGCTCAAGAAGCAGCGTTTTCAGAAGTCTGGCTTGATTTCTGGAGAAAGAGGGACTCCCTCCCTCACACCCCTTCATTTCTAGTCCACAGAGACTCCTATCATACTCTGGAATGTGTGGATGAGAGCCTGGCTGGCCATGCTATTCTCAAGTCTCAAAAACCTGCCAGTGCCCAGAATAGAGTAAGATGCTTAATACAAGCATGCTGGTCACATCACTGTCACAGACCATGTGCACCCAGGGCCTTACACACATGCAGATTAGACTGCTATCCCATGTTTACACTATGTGCTGGGGCTGTACCTTCTGTCGGGAAGGATAGGCACCCTCCATCCCTTCACTTGGCTGAGGCGAGCATCTGAGAGCTCGATGTGCAGAGGTAGCTTGGGGACCCAGACTGTCATTTCCAGGGGGGCACTGAGGACATCATAGCGGAAGGTGACTCTGGCGTTCATGGACCCTCGAGACTCCTTCCCGCTTACAAACACATAGTCACAGCTGCTGGACACCTGGGGAAAGGCAGGAACATGTAGCACGGGCATAGCTTGCCCTGCAGGTCCTCCTGCTGGGCAGTTCAGGGTACTTGGGACTGACTAAAGGGCCAAGGAGGCTGCTGGGGAGGACATGGAGACGACTGCTAAGGGAGAAGCTTCCCAGAGCTGCTCTCTACTGCAGCATGCTTAGGGCTCTGGAGCCAGGTGTCTGAGATAAACTTCACTCTACAGGAGATGTTTCACTCTTCAGAGTGGTACAGAGAACTGGAGTGAAGGACAGGTCCCTGGGTTCCTCCATGCTATGGTAGCATGATTTGCTAGGTGAGTGGGCAGCTGGCTAATTTCAAATGAAGGGGGCTATTCTTGGAAGGTTTGGCAGAGAGGGAACAGGGAGGAAAAATCGAATGAGGTAAGCATAAACACAGGTGGGTAGATAGTGGCCACTGATATGCATTGCTTCTGCACATGTGGGCCCACCTGGCTAGAAACCCCATGTCTAGAGGCTCCCTCATGAAACCTACATGCCTATTGGAGATGGTGCTGCTGAAAGTAGTGTTCAATCTTTCTCAGGGGGCTATTGTCAAAGCATCAGGGTAAGTACAGGTGTCTGAGTGCACTTCAAGCATCCATGTACACACCCAACAAACCTTAGAGTGGATGCCATGTACACACATACATGGACAATCCCATCAGAACACACCTTGGGGCACTTCTGTGAGTCTTTGAAAAGTTACCATGTGACCAGTGAGCTGGCTACATCCCAAAGTCTCTGCAGTGGTTTGAGTGTTGGATTATACCTCATGGTGGTTGGGATGAGAATGACTCCCACAGGCTCATATATTTGAAAACTTGATCCCCCATTGGTGGCACTGTTTGGGAAGGATTAGGAGGTGTGTCCTTGTTGGAGGAGGTGTGTCACTTGGGTCAGGCTTTGAAGTTTCAAAAGACCACATCATTCCCACTGTGCTATCTCTGCCTCCTGCTTTAGACCTTATCTAAGCTCTCAGCTACTGCTACAGCACCATACTTGCCAACCGGTTGCCATGTTCCTCATCATGGTGGTCATGGAATAACCTTCTGTAACTGTTAGCCTCCAATTAAACGTTTCCTTTTATAAGTTGCCCTGGTAATGGTGTTTTGTCATGGCTATAGAAAACCAAGACAGTTCCCAATAAACTCTTCTATAAATTGTCTTGGTCATGGTGTGTTAGCACAGCAATAGAAGAGTAATTAAGACATGTCTCTGCCACCATTTATGGACCCATGAACCATCTCAAACCCTTGGTGGTTAGCTTGGTGGTTATCTTAGCAGTGAGGTGGAGAAAAACAAGAATGTTCCTTTCACATCCTCGTAGGCATGGGATTCCAATCATAAGCTAGGAAGTTCCACTAGTGGCCTCCATAAAGAAGCCATTCATTTCGAAGTCTCTGAATACTGCTGGTGTCTTAGCCATCATAGGATGGAGAAATGTGGTGGCTGAGAAGTACTGTATACAGAATCTTGGGAGCACCTGAATCTTGTCATTAAGTCAGATGAATGCTCTGTGTTCTGGGCTAAGGAGGAGATGGACAGAGCTGGTCTCTGAAGAGCAGCTGTGGGTAGAAGAGAGTCACAGATGGGAGGGTCATAGGAGGCTTGAAGGTGCTGGGGTATGTCAGATCTTCTATCGCTAAGGCTGTCCTCCTTAGTCCACATTCTCCACCCTGTTAGCATCTTGCCAAGGACTCAGAGACTATCTACTCACACCTTCCCTTATTTGCATCTCTCATATACAGGACTTGATAATGACTTGCTGGGTTGGGCTTACATGTCAACACTGCCTGCCCCCTTCTGGCCTGTCCTATTCTGCCAAGATGCCCACCGGGTTTGGCTGGAGTAGTCCTTTGGTCTAGGAGAGGGAATACAAGTCTGAATGGAAATATCCAAGTCTGTGGGACCAAGCTGTTCTGACACTGGGGTGCTATTTAGGATGGCGGAGAGGAGTGGCAACTGCTGGTCCACAGCAGGACAGAGGTATGCCTCGTTCAAGGATGACCTGGAAGAGCTTGGGGGCTCTGCTCTCCCTCCTATCCAGAAACTCACCTTGATGATGTCCTCACTGTGAGACTGGCACTCCACTAGATCAGAAACATCCAGGACAAGGCCAGTCACCTCGATGGCAATGACCTTGACAGGAATGGCCACAGTCCGCCCTGTCAGGATGGCAGTGTTGATGATCTCTGTGTCCTGCAGGGAGGCAGGGTGTTAGGTACTCTGCTTACTGTATGTTTCTCTCCAGGGACATGTCACCCACGTGCCCTGGTTCCTGGCTGCCACCACCACTCAGATACCTGTTTTCCTTTGGGGAAATGGCAATGCCTCTGCCCACTCTCAGGCTCCTCCTCAGATGATAGGCCTAGACGGACTGCTATCAGAAGCCTGCCTCTGCATGCAGGGACTATCCCTTTCCCTGAGCCAGCGCTCTCAGAGTGACATTAGCACATCCTCCTGGCTGGTCACAGCACTCTGGGTGGGTCACAGACATCCCACCAGCCTTCCATTCCACATGCCTATATCCACTGCCTCTTTGAACAAACCTCCCATATTCCTCTCCATGTGTTTTTTCCCTATGAGATCTGGGTCCTTCTGGAGGACATTTCTCTCTTTATCTCAGATGGAACGAGCATTTCCTCTGATGGCTTCCAAAAACTTAAGGGGGATACCCGTTGTTCAGAAGAACTCCCCCTAACAGCCCCTTTCCAGAGAATTCTCTGATGACTTCACCTGGGGCAGCGCTTCATTTGCCTCCCATGAATGTTCACACGCCAGATTCATAGACATTTCCTCAAAGATGGTCGGTCCTGTTTCCCACCCTGCCCCTTCCATATGGACATATGCTCAGCCCTGCCCAGTCTCACCACACATGTGTGAACTTATAAGCCATGTTGGGGGTGGTTTTTTCAGGGCCTGCTTACCATGGCTAGGGGCAGGATGGCTTGTACATCCCTTTGGATGACCGTCAGCTCAGTGACGGCTCGCTCCAGGTCGGGCAGGGCACTGTGGCCTCGGTAATCGATGTGCCACATGATTCTCCGCTTCACGGACTGGCTGGTGAAGTTCTCCATCTCAAAGTCCAGCTGCAGGATCTCCAGGGGTCCCTGACCCTCCCTGCAAGGCAGGTCAGGAATGGAGGTCGGAGGGCAGGGCTCTGCAGCCCTCACAGGAATGTCTCTCTTAGGAGTCGCTGTTCTCCTCAGCCTTTGGAGTCTCCCCAACCAAGCCGAGTAACCCTACCCCAGAATCCTTCCGATTCTCAGAAACTGACTCCCACCAGCACTATGAAAACGTCCACCTTTCTCCATGGAGGCGAGCTACCCAGCCCCCAAGTGCCTGCTCTGCACAAGTGGAACTCACCAAGGGGGTAAGGGTGTGCCCTGGGCCCAGGCCACATCCACGGTGGCTGTTGAATGCTTTGCCCCAGTAAGCAGCTCTGAAGTCACATGCCACTGGCCACTTCGTGACTTGGTGCCTAAGAGGGTCACACCCTTCTTGGCTTTCACCCTGGAACAGAAATGAGGGGGGGAAAAAGCCAGAGGGTCAGGCTTTGATCCAAAGCTTGTTCACTTGGTCAGCAGCCCTAGGTTAGAGCTGAGTGAGGAAAGGGATCTGAACTTGGAGTTTACACTTAACATCGGAGTGATCAGTTCTCTATAGCTGAAACCCCGGAACTGCTATCCCTTCTGTCCTGTCACTGGCTTAGCCTCTACTCAGTCTCTTCATACATTAGTAACACAACCTCTATACACTCTCAGAATTTTCTTGGGAAATCCATTAGGACTTACAACACTCATTCCTTTTACAGAGACAGCTCTTATGTAGCTCAGGCTGACTTTCAACTTGCTATGTAGCCAAGGATGACCCTGAACTTCAAATCCTCCTTCCTCACCTCTGGAGCCCTAGGGTTATGAGTGCGCGACATGGTACCCAGTTTATGGGTGCTGGGGATGAAACCCGGGTTTCCTTCATGCTAGGTGAGCACTGAGCTACACCCCCAGTCCCACAACCTCAGCTTCTGATTGACATGAGACACAGCAGCACCGAGTTTTGCTGGGACAAGAAAGAAAAACACCGGTCCATCTTCACTGAGACAGCTTTTCAGACAGCTAAGAGGTAGAGGTGTCCTTTAAGTCTATAGCTCCTGCCCCTCCAATTACTTTTTTTTCTTTTTACCATGTTTTTTTTTTTTCTTTTTACCAAGACAGACTTAAGGCCTTAGCACCCTCTAAATGCAGGCGGGATGCACCCTGCAGTAAATATGCTTCAGCTGTGCCTTAATTACTGCTGTCTAAAGGCAGGTTGATGATCAACCCCCTAAATCTACATGTTCTGCTCCTGTTAATGCAGCCAAGATGGCTGATAAAACCCATTCGCATTCAAGTCACCACCACAGAATCAGGTACAAGACTCTATAGAGATCTGAGAGCTTTGTGGGAGTGTCCTTAAGGAGGGCGTCCAGAAGAAAGCTGGAGGCTCATGGTGATAATTCCGCTTCTAGACATATTGCTTGTGCAGGGGAGCAGTTTGGTAGAGTCTGTTTAATGTCTTCAGAACCCCCAACCTGACTTAAATCCATACACTCCTACTTAAAAAAAAAAATATGATGTCGAGTGGAAAGGAGATATGATCATGGCCTCTGTGAATGCATATTCTCTGTATAGACAGGGCCAGGCATCCCAGCTCCAGGAAGGTGTCCCAGAAGGACATCTCCTGTTCATCCCCAGGGCACCAATTCTTAGTTGCTTTCAGTTCTCCATGTCCTGGACTCATCTGTGAAATAGGCCAGTTACACTGGCTTGTGCATGAGTATCCTTCCAGCCCAGATCCTGTCCTTCCCACATCCATGCTTGTAAAAGGGCTCGTATTTACTCATGTCGCAAATCTTTTTCTATGAGGCACAGAGCACGAGGCAGAAGCTGTGATCGGCAACTGGGGATATGACCGATTCAGTGGATAGAGGCTCTTGTCATCAAGCCTATCTTGAACTGATTCCCTGGAATCCACATGACAGAGAAAACCAACTCCTGAGAGTTGCCCTCTAACCTCCACAAGAGGGCCATACCAGATGGGCCTCACTCATACAAAACCAGATGGGCCTCACTCATACAAAACAAACATGTAGATTTTAAAAAGAAATTGTTGTTGCATTGGACAGCAAGGACCAAAAGGCTCAGAGATATCGTTAGCTGTTTTGGCGAGCTGACCCTGAAGGAGATGGGATGAGGATTCTGAGGTCCTGCAGAGTCAGAGACACACTTGACCTGGGCAGCGGAAGGGGAGCCCCTCCCGTTCCCAGACCCTTACCTAAGTGTGAAGTGCTCCACACTGGGGCTGGTAGCTGAAGAGGAGTTGGGTGCCAGGTAGAGGAGAATGCTGAGTACCTCTCCAGGCCTGAGTGGCCGGTCCGGCAGGCGGATCATCAGGTTGCTGTCTAGCCTGTGCTCCTGCACAGCCCTGCGCGGCGGCGGCCGGAACAGACTGATACTGCCGATGCGCAGCAGCGGGTGCTGCGTGGGGCTTTCGGCGCGCGCGGCCGCTCCGGGCCCGGGGCCGCGCCGCGCGCTCCCGCATCCGCCCGCCGCATCGGGGGCGTGCAGCGTGTAGTAGAGCTCAACCTGCTGGCTCTCAGCTGCCGCCTCCGGCTCCAGTCCGTCGGGGGACTTGCGGCGGGCGCTGGGCGGCACGGCCGGGGCTGGAGGTCCGAACCAGGCCAGGGGCAGCTCCGCGCGCACCAAGCAGGTGGCCAAAGCCCCGCCCAGGCGACATGAACTCCGCACCTCGCGGGCGTCGCGGAAGGCGTGCAGGCGGACACAGGGCAGCCGCTCGGTGACCCCAAAGTCATCCCAGTCGCGGCCGGCCACATAGAAGAGCACCTGTGCTACGGGCTGCGAGGAGGGCACTCGGGCGCGCACGATGAAGGCGCGCACCTTCCAATTGACCGTCAAGCGCTCGGGGATGTCTAGGGTGCTGGAGGGCTGCAGAAGCTCTCGCGCTACCACCTGGCTGGTGCTGAAGGGCCCCAGGGACACGTTGAGGACCGGTAACTCCTTGGTTTGGAACACCACAAAGGGCTCCGAGCGCTGCAGGGAGCTGTTGATCGCCGCGGGCGTTGGCGGCCGCGCCTCCTTTAGGAAGAAGGCCAGCCGGGTGTGCGACAGGCGGTAGCTAACTGGTAGTACAGGGCTAGCCTGAGGTCCCGGGGGACTTGGGCTGGCTGGATGAGAGCGGCTAGCGGCTGTGGACAGAGAGCACAGAGATCCAGAGTGGTCAGTCAGATGAGGCCTCTGGGAACATCATGGCCCTCCCCCATCCCCTCTTCATCCCATCTTCTGAAGAGAGCCTTCAGTGAGGTTTTTATCCCCTGGTGTCCTTAAAACCTGCAAAATTATGGGTCCCCAAGACGGCTCAGTGGGTAAAGAAACTTATTGTCCAGCCTGACAACCTCCTGAGTTGGACCCCCCTGGATGAACGCTGTGGAGAGACCTGACTCCTGCCAAGTTATCTTCTGACAGTACAAGCACAGCTGACAATACAAGCACAAACTGCCTCCTCAGAAAACAAGCAAGCAAGCAAGCAAACAAGCAAACAAACAAACCGACCTTGCAAAATGAGTAAATGGTTGCTGCTTCAAAGTGTGGGTGTGAGGACCTGCCAAAGTCCTGTGCACAGAGGGTAGCTGCTCGGGCTCGCCTGCCCAGGCTCCGTTCTGGCACAGGGGAGGGCTGACGTAGGTGATCTTTCCCACTGTATGCTGGGATGGCATTCAGCCCTTGTCTAGCTTTAAAGCATTTGCTCTTCAGATCCATCTTATGAATAATAGCACTGCGATCTCTAAACACTCAGTCACTTGCATTTTACAGACGAAGATTGAAAATGAAGGCACATGTCACCCCCAAAGTACATGGGCAAAGCCCAAGGCGCAAAACACAAACCTGGTGTATGACTTCCCAGGAGGCCCTGTCACCCTGATTCCCTCCTGGCACACACTATATAACTGGGAGACTTTGTCCTTGGTCTTCCAACTACCCAGGAAGCTACCTCGTTCTAACAATTCTGTCTTAGTCACTGCTGGATCCTGTCCCCTGTCTCCCTTACCCAGTGCTGGTCTCATTTTGTGCTGCTAATGACCCAAAGCTGCTCAACTGGGTTCCCCCTCCTCTCCCCTCACCCCATCTACCTCTCCCCTTCTCCTGGGCACAAATGGGACAGACCACGGTGTCCCTCCCTGCTCAATTCCTGGGACAAAGAAGGACCGCAGAAGTTGGAAGTCCTTCTGTATGTCTTCCTGCAAGCTTCCTGAGTCTTGTTCCTTTCACTTGAATCAAGAGGTTAGGATGCTGATGGGTGCCATTTGTCATTAGCATTTGAGAACTACATCATCATCACCACCACCACCACCACCACCACCACCACCACTACCACCACCACCACCACCACCATCATCACCACAATCATCATCATCACCACCACCATCATCATCATCATCAACAACAACAACCAACCAACCAACCTTGAAGTTTGTGCAAAACAATGCAGATGTGTTTAGGAATTACGGTTTCTCTTGCTTGCTCTCGCAATAAAACCCCAACCTACATGATCCCTGACTGTGACATTCAGTGTCTTTGACGTGTGGCATCAGGAGTAACCTGGCCCTAGTGTTCCTTCCTAGCCTCAACTTGTAATGGGACACCTCCCTGTCATCCTCTCCCCTACAGCTTCTCCTTGTTCCTATTTTTTTTTCTTTTATTTGACTCTCTCCCATACAAACAGGGTCCAGCCTCAATACCACCTTCTCCAGGAATCCCTCCAGGATGCACCCGACACCCTGTGAAATTTGTTTCTCAGAGGGCTGCTCTCATTTCTTGTCTTGTGTGAGGGGGCCTAGATATCTACTTATGAACTTTCAGCCAGTCACCAGCACTCTACCAACAATGACTGCATGCTCTCCCATGTCCGTCAGTGGAGACCTGGGTCAGTACTTGGCATGCCATATAATTCTCCTGTATTCATTGTTTTACCAATGTCCTTTAGACCTTGTCAGATCTACAAATACCCACACCAGATTCCCCACAAAAGTTGTGAAGTCCAAGCACCATGCCCTCAGGCTCCGGTGTCTCTAACCTACCTAAAACCTGTAGTTTAATTTCCTAATTCAAAGGTAATGGGACTGAGGAGATGGCTCAGTGGCTGAAGTGCTTGTCAGGCAAGCATGAGGATCAGAGTTTGAATCTTCAGAGCCCACACAAATGCTGTGCTCAGGGCAACCCACCTGTAATTCCTGCCTTGACAGGTTAGGACGGGATCCTCAGGGCAAACTGGCTAGTGAGACTAACCTTATGGGTGAGTTCTGAGTTTGGTTGAGAGAACTTACCTCAGTGAATGAGGTAGAAGAATGATCCAAGTTGATTTCCAACATCTGGCCTCTACACATATGTACACACATGTACACATAAACCATTCTTTTATATGTGCCCATATGCATGCAAACATGCGTATACACACATGGGCATCATACACACACAAAAAAAATGGAAAGAAAATGTTAACTGAATCTGACGTGGTGGCTATAATCCCAACACATAGGAGGTGGCTGAGGCAGGAGGATGGCCAGTTTGAGGCTAGCTTGGGCTACATAAGAACACTGACTCAAACCAAATAAACAAGGAAACAGAAACAAAAACAATAGACTCTTGCTGAGCCCTTAAAGGCACTGTGGTGTGAGCATCACTCCATCTCTCAGGGCTTCTCTCCAGCACCCCATAGGACCTGCCTGGTATACCACTGGTCCCAGGAAGCCAATGATTTCTCTACTAAGCTGCCTTCTTCAGTTCTCAGGGTTCCACAGACCCTAGCAGCTCATCCCTGCTGGACCCATTGCTTCCTGTAAGAAGTCCTGGTACTCACTGGCACAGAGTATCTGAGATAGGATCTGGGAGGTGTTTGTGGAGATGTGGCAAGCCCTTCTGCCTGGTCCTAGGTCCCCTCAAGCAGAGTAGCTTGAGGGCTGGTTTCTAGATAGTGTGGGAACTCAGGGTGACAGCCTGAGTCAGGGCCCAGCAGCCAGCCAGCTCTGAGAGCAACAGGAAGGCAGTGACTACACACTGGCCTAGACTCCTAGACAACAGGCCAGTGGTTCTAACCTTCCTAATGCTGTGACCCTTTAATACCATGTTGGTAAACCGCAAAATTATTTTTGTTTATTACTGTTATGATCATAATGTAAACAGGTTTTCTGATGGTCTTAGATAACTCTTGTGAAAGAGTCATTTGATCCCCAAAGGTGTTGTGACCCAGAGGTTAGAACTGCTGGTCTAGGCAAGGGGCCTGCCTAAATAAGTGGCTTCCCTTTTGGGCCTCTATTTCCACTTCTAAAACTGCCGAGGTTGAAGGGACTCTGGCCACACTGAGCGTGGTGAGTACAGCTCTGGCAGGCCTTACCCTTCTCTCCCATTCCCTCTGCCTTGTTAAAAACCATTAGATTACATTCCTAAAGTTAGCCATCAAGAGCTAATCCCTTGTTTGACCCCTTCTTCCTCCTGAGGCTGACTATCAAGGTCCAGCAATCAAAATCTCCCTTTGGCTCACCTAGCTAACATGTTTAATTAAAATTAAATACCTTATCCTAACACAGGGTTTCCCTTGTTCCTTTATAAACTGCCATTTTCTATGGGCCATGTCTATCTCGTATCCAGAGGCAGTCCTTTGTCCCTCTGGAACAAATACCCCTGCCCCTTTCTCTTGTTCTCTTGTCTTTGTCTCTCTTATTACCTGCTGGGACAAATGTTGCAGTCATGCCTAGAACTTGGTTTGGGGGTTCCTGAGCTGATACTTTTCCAACATCAGCTGCAACCCTAAAAGGGCTTCCCGAGAGTGTGGAGAATGGCTTCAGGAGTGTGGGGCACTGCTCTCTGTGAAAGGCCTTAAATACTGTGGTTCTGGTGGGTATTCACCAGGCTTGTCCCTATTAGCTTGGAGAAGCAACAATCAGTGGGCGGTGCTCTGAATGTAGACGGGAGAGCCAGGCAGGGTGGAAGGTCAGAACTCTGACCCTACCCTTGCCAACAGTCCCCAGGAGCCTGCTAAGTGGCACTTAGTCCCATTTGCCCCCTTTACTCTCTTTGAGACTGACCATCTGGAGCCTTTGGAGGCAGCCTGGGAGTGGAGGCCACCAGCCAGACACTGGACTCCCAGGGGTATGAAGGAATTGATCGGGATGAGCTGCAAGTCACCTCTGCCTCCTAGGGTCAGGAGCTAGCCTGGCCAAGTCCAACCATCAGATCTTCCAAAACACCTCTGCCCCATGAATCTGAGGCGCCCTTTCGCTTCAGGTGCGCTTGAGCTGTTCCCTAGGATGGAGGCCCTTCCTGGGGCATTGGTCATTTCTTTAGTTGTGTAATGAGTTGTCCCAAGACCAAAACGTTCCATCCTGCCTGGGAGCTCCTTAAGCATTAAGGTAAACAACTAAAAAGTAGCTTCACAATTCCCTGAGACTGACCAGATTCTCCAGCCCCTCCCTGCCAGAGTAAACAATAAAGGTGAGCCACCCTCTCAGAGGTAAAAGGGATTTGAGCTGCCAAGACTCGGACAAGCTGCACTCTGCAGAGAAAAGCTGCAGAGCAGACCAGCTGCCCGCAAGAGCTGTAGACCAGAGTCACTTGGAAAGGACACTCTCCAACCTGTTGAGACTGTGCAGAGTGCTCCCCCGCTTTACAAATAGGGTCTCAAACTTGCTATGTAGCAGGGGATGGCCACTCTTTATTTTCCTGCCTCTATTTCTGGGGTGCTGACATTACTGGCATGCAGTATATACTGGTTTGTTTGTTTGTTTGAGGTTCCTTTCTTTGTTTCCTTTGTTAGAGGTGCAGGCAGATTCAGACAGGGCACTGCATCGAGGGCTTCCTGCATGCTCAGCAAACACTCTCCTCTCAGAGTTGTAGCTCAGACCCAAGCACCGAGAACCAGAGAGCCTTTCTTGGTTTAGCTCCCCATAGGCCTGCCACTCAACTAGCTATGTGTGTTGTACAGAAATCTGCTGCTCCTGCCCACGAGAACTTACATCTGCCAGGACAATGACATCAAGAGGTGTCCTGTATTACTCAAGCACGTAGGGCCTGGTTAACACATAGTAGGCCCTCAACCAATGTTCGCTGAAAAGATGAAGTTCTCTGAACAGTAATGAGCTTCTGGGTGGTGAGGCCTCCAAGAGAAGCCTGGATGGCTCTGGGGGAGGGCTTCAGGCTCGGCCTTAGTGGCTTTTATCCTCTTTCAGTGATCTTGTAGACAGGAACACTATTCTGAAAAGGGGACTGCCAGCATTCAAGCTGATCAGAGCACTGCTGTTTTCCTGTTTGTGGCATGGTGGTCCACAGAAGTGCTTGTCGACCCAGAGAGAACCAGTCATTGCATCCTGCTGGGACCCTAAGGTTTCCTCTGTGTTGGAATAGTGTTGGTCTCTGGTTCAGATCCTGTGTCTTCACCCAGAAGGAACTTGCCTGGCCTTTAGGTTTCCCTTGGGAAGTGGGAGAGGCTCTCGAAGGTTTTTGTTTTTGCTTTTCCTTTTGGTGGCTCGATAGTGGAGAGTACAGGAAGTGAGGCTGATGGGGTCACTAGGTCACACAGAGGCCAGAATTTCAGGGATAGTGGATAGTGCCTCAGTATACATGCCAACATACATGGTTAAGTCTGAGACTTAACACAGCTCTAAACATTGGACTTGATAGAGCAAGGCACAGACCCGGGGAGTAGAAGCACTGGACTCTGTCTGTCTCTCTTTGTCTATGTCTCTTCCTGTCCCTGTCTCTCTGTCTCTCTCTGTTTCTCTCTGTCTTGTCTCTCTCTGTCTCTCTCGTGCGTGTGTGTGTGTGTGTGTGTGTGTGTGTGTGTCTGTCTGTCTGTCTGTCTGTCTGTCTCTGTGTGTATTTGTGATAGTTTGTATATGCTTGGCCCAGGAAGTGGCACTATTAGAAGGTGTGGCCCTGTTGAAGTTGGTGTGTAACTGTGGGTGTGGGCTTTAAGACCCTCACACAAGCTGCCTGGAAGTCAGTCTTCCACTAGCTGCCTTCAGATGAAGATGTGGAACTCTCAGCTCCTCCTGCACCATGGCCTGCCTGGATGTTGTCATGCTCCCACCTTGATGATACTTGACTAAATCTTTGAACCTGTAACCAGCCCCAACTAAATGTTGTTTTTATAAGAGTTGCCTTGGTCATGGTGTCTGTTCACAACAGTAAAACCCTAACTAAGACAGAAGTTGATACCAGGAACTGGGGTATTGCTGTGATAGGCCTGACCATGCTTTTGTTTGGAGGAATGTGGATTTGGGGACTTTGGGAAGCAGTAGAATGCTGTAAGTTGGGCTTCATGGGCCATCCTAGTAGGAGTATGGAAGACTTTGTTGCTGAGAGTGATTTGAACTGTACAGACCTGGCCCAAGGGCTTTCCAAGAAGAATTTCAGTATGTGGTCTAGAGACTGTTTCTGTGGTATTTTGGTGAAGAATGTGGCTGCTTTTTGCCCTTGTTTGAAGAGTCTACCTGAGGCTAAGGTAGAGATTTATATTAATTGCACTGACAAAGGAAGTCTCACAAAAACCCAGCAGAGACTTTGTTCTCTGGTTAAGTCTCGTGAAGAGTATTTTACACAAGTGAAACAAGCTGAGAAAGGAAAAATATAACTTATATGGTTCAAGTATTAAAGGGGCACCAGGAAGTGAAATGGAGCTGAATCCTGTGTTCAAGGATATTAAATTGAATTAAAGGAGTATCGATCTTGGGGCAAGATACCACTCTGCTAAATTTAGATACAGGCATGGTAGTATAAACCTTTAATCCTAGGGGGCAAAGATAAGCAGATCTCTGAGTTCAAGGCCAGCCTAGAACAGAGCAAGTTCTAGTGAACAATAACTTAAAACCCAGGCTTGGTGGACCACACCTTAAATCCCTATGCTTAGGAGACAGACCTGCAGACTCTGAGTTCAAAGTCAGTCTACAGAGCAAGTTCCAAGATAGCCAGTTAGGCAGTGAAGGAGGTGGATAATAGAAAGCTGGTAATAATGTAATAGAACAAGGACCATGTTCCAGCCCCTGCAAGCATCAGCACTCAGCACCTTTAGCCACGTGGCTCTGGCTTTAGAGTCAAAATAAGAACTACTGGGACAAGTAATGCTGGTTAGCTGGAGCTAAGAAATTAGAGGTGATTAAGAGACCAGCATCACTGAGGTGAAATCTTCTGGGAAGTGTTTTCTGAGAGCCCAATGAAGCTGTGTTCCAGAGATAGCCAAGGTTGTACCTCCCGCAGCAGCTGTACTTGGTAATGTGTAAGACTCACCCAGGTGGCACTGGTTTTGAAGGCATAAAGGGGTAATGAAGAACAGCTGAGGCTTGGCACTGTGGGAGGCCAATGGCGAAGGTGCAGCCTCAGTTGTAGTTGATGGCCCAGGACTAAAGGGGTCATGCAAAGGAGTTGAGGCTTGGCACCATGAAGAGAACCTATGAGAAGCTTTTGGTGAAGCCTAGGTGCAGCAGAAGACCCCAGCGTATTGGAGATGCCAGTGCCATGGGATGACCATCAAGAACAGCAGCAGGAGTAGAGTCAATCAACCTGAGCTTCCAGTGCTACAGAGAGCAGAGTTGGAGAAGTGATATGGTGCTTTGGAGGAGCCCAGAAGATCATACGTGGATCCCTGACATTGGAACAAGAGGTTATCACATTGAGGTTGCCTTGGAGGCCTGAAGCCACAGCCGTGGGCTATCTGCTGAGGAAAGCTGCTAACAGGGAGTGGAAACAACAGGGAGTGGAACCAGCCCAGGAGAAAGAACTTTGTTGCAGTCAACAGAGATGAAAAAGGAGTTGGAGATCTCAAGATCACTTTGACATCAGACATGGAGATGCAGAGTTTGGAGTTTGCCCAACTGGTTTCCTGTCTTGCTTTGGGGATGACAATTAAATGATTGGATGAATCTCAGAAAAGACTTTGAACTTTGGACTTTTTAGCATTGTCCAGACTGCTATAGACTATGGGGACTTTTAAAGTTGGACTAAATGTATTTTGCATTGTGCTATGTTTAAGTATGGCCCCCAAAGACTAATAAGTCGAAGCCTATGGGGGCCAGGAGTGATGTGATGGTTTGTATATTCATAGCTCAGGAAGTGACACTATTAGAAGGTGTGGCCCTGTTGGAGTAGGTGTGTCACTGTATGTGTGGGCTTTAAGACCCTCATCCTAGCTGCCTGGAAGTCAGTCTTCCACTAGTAGTAGCCTTCAGATGAAGATGTAGAATTCTCAGCTCCTCCTGCATTATGCCTGCTTGGATGCTGCCAAGCTCCCACCTTGATGATACTGGACTGAATCTCTGAACCATCTCCAACTAAATGCTGTTTTTATAAGACTTGCATTGGTCATGGTGTCTGTTCACAGCAGTAAAACCCTAAGACGATATTTAACACAGGGTCTCACTACATAACCCAGGCTGGCTTTGAACTTGGAATCCTTCTACCTCAGATTCCTGAGTTCTGAGACTGGATACATCTACACCTCTGTATCTGCTTTGGAAGGTTTCTGGAAGACAAACAGATGTTGGGTAGTGGTAGGGGATCCACACAAAGATGTAGGTCAGTAGTAGGAGAGTGACAGGTGCTTTAGAGTTAAGACAGTTGTAAGGACAGCTGGGCCCACACATAGCAGCTGCCCATGACCGTCAGAGTAGCCTGAAAGCCCACATATGCACCTGCCTTATGCCTATATGCACATGCAGAAGCCCACCCATGCCTGTCTAACCCCTCAGTATCCTCAGCAAGTTGGCCACTACATGCTACTAGACTCTAATGTCACCCAGTTCTACTGTTTCAGGCACAGTGCCTGACTCCGCCTTCATGTGGGTGGCTTCCTTCTGCTTTGGGTCTCTGGCCACATTTGGGTGCATGGGACTGTTTCTCTTGTTGGTATTTTCTGCACAAGGGGATCCTGTCCTTTTTGTCTTCTGGTGGAAGTCATGAGCTGGACTATGTCCTCCTAGTTCATATAACTAAGATCTGAAGGCTGCTGTTTGCAGAGAAGGTCTCTAAAGTATTGTGAAGGTGTAGGGCCAGAGTGGCAGATGTTGTCATAAGGAGACAGCATACACACACACAGAGGCAAGATGACAGGAGACAGGAGAGGTCAGCAGGAAGAGCCCCTCACTGCACTAGATTTCTGCCCACACGACCTCCACTGTCTGCCCTTAGAACTGTGAAATGACACATCTCAGGTGCCCAGGACACCCACCTGGTACACCTTATCATGGTGTCCCTGGCAAATGAATACTTGAGAACTGGCTGCTTCTGCCCCTCACAGCCTGTTTCCTCTAGTAATGAACTGTACCGTGTGAGGGAGGGAGCAAATAGGTTGGGGCTGTCCAGCTTTTGCACATGGGATGACGGCCATCTGGGGCCATCCCAATCCTTTTCCAGACTAACCCCTGAAAGGGATCTTTACCAAAAGAGGTGGTCCTGGTCTATCCTCTGCACCACTGGAAGGATGAAGGAGTGAGAAATGCCTTGCAGGAAGGGCATCCTATCTACCAGGACCCAAGGGAAGGCTTGCACACGGGGTGGGCAGCTCGAGAGAATGCATTTTACTCAGACTTAGCAATCCCCAACTCCCAAAGCTCGTCTTTTCACTGATCTCTCTGTGCAGCTCCAGCTCTGGATTCAGTGTCAAGCTAATGATCAAAGGACTCCTACATTAGCTACTTCTGTGATTATCTCCCTGGGACGAGAGGATGCTAGATCACATGCCAGTTGGCCTGTATAGAGTTCCCACAAACCACTTCCACCATTACACCCATGAGCCTGTGTTTTACTGCATATGCCTTTGGATCTGCGCTAGGATACTACAGGCAGGGCCCGGACTGGCTTTGTGCAGTGCAGTGAGGCTCCCCGGGGATGCCTGACAAAAGTCTCACTTGCCTGTATAATGCTGAGAATGCATGCAAGGAGGAGGTGGGTGAGCAGAGTTCTCTCCCTCTTCATTTTGGACTGGTCTTAGGCACATGGGATGTTCGGCACATGGGATGGCTATCTCTCTGGGCACCAAGGCTAACCCTTTCCTCTTTATTGAATGCATAAATAAATCTTCCAGGAAACTCAGGGTTGGGGCCACTGGCTGACTCCTTGCATCTAATCAGGACCAGATGCCTCCTGCCTCTACCTCTAATTGTCCCTAAATTAAAACTAATCACTTTCAAAAACAAAGTATCATTAAGCCTCGGTGAGTTTGAAGCAGTAGAGCCCAGCTGTGCTCATGGGTGCTGGTCTGTATGCTAGGAGATGTGTGTGTGTGGGTGCGTGGGTGCATGCGTGCGTGCGTGCATGCGGTGTAGTGTTTGGTGTGTGTTTGTGTTTGTGTGTGTGGTATGGTGTGTGGTGTGTGTGTGAATGTGTGTGTGGTGTGGTGTGTGGTGTTTGGTGTGTGTGTGTGTGTGTGTGTGTGTGTGTGTGTGTGTGTGTGTGTGAGTGTGTGTATGGTGTGGTGTGGGATATTTGGTGTTTGGTGTGTGTGTGAGTGTGTGTGGTGTGTGGTGTTTGGTGTGTGTGAGTGTGTGTATGGTGTGGTGTGGTGTGGTATGGTGTGGTGTGGCGTGTGGTGTTTGGTGTGTGTGAGTGTATGTGTTCTGAGTTAGAATAAAGATTAAGAACACACAGAGACTTGAAACCCAGGCAGGCCAGCAAATTAGGATCCCAAAGGAGAGTTCTGGACTTCTGAACTTCTGTGTCCACCCACACCCTGGACATATGTAAGATGTGTCACAGACATTTTTTTGATAAAAGAAGGTAAGGGCACCAAAGAGGCAGATTCTTATGGTCTAAAGGCAGTAAAGATGACAGTTTATGATGACAAATATCCAGAGCCCATCACAGTTCCTGGACTAAAGTGTCAAGAGAAGCCTGTTGGTCAGACCTGTCAGTGGATTCATGCATGGGTGATGAATGAATGAGAAGGGGCAAGAATCACCATTGAGGCAGGTGATGAACTTCCTAGGGGCCATGTATTCCATGTTCAGGGGACAGCATGGAGCCCGTCTCCAGCTCTATGCTGTAATGCTGGTACGATAGAGCTCTGTCTGTAGGGAGAACTGAACCCAGACCTGCTCTCTTTGGGTTGAACAGTGGGTTTGGCTTGGTAGGGTCGTTTTCTGCCCTCTGTGACCCATGTCCCAGCAGGCAAAAGGAAATAACCAATGGCAACAGGTGTCCCTGCAGGCAGGCTGCTATGGGGAGAAGCTTGCTTTGGAGAAAGATCTGTCAGCAAGCAAGCAAGCAAGCAAGCAAGCAAGCAAGCAAGCAAGCAAGCAAGCAAGCAAGCAAGCGGCATCTACTGTTTGCAAGGAGTTGAAGACACAGGGTGTTCCCTTCCTCCACAGGAACAGTGTCAACCACACAAACTGTCTAGGAAGCAATTTCAAAGTATGTACACTGCCCCTTCCTCCTCCTGGCCTCAGAATGAAACAAAGGGCCTGCACCTGGTGTGTGTTAGGCACCTGCCTGCCACTGAGCAACACTCCAGCCTCAAAGTGTGTTATCAAGGGACTGGGGATTCCATTCACAGCCCAGCTTAGCACAAGCAAGGCACTGGGCTCAATATGTAGTAACATAGACACACACACACACACACACACACACACACACACACACACACGTACTCATGCAAATGCAGGTAAGTACACTCATAATCATATATACATAAATTATCATACATAACTTGATCATATACCTACACAGTCACACAATCATACACATGTGCACACATGATCACACACACAGACACATACACACAATCACAAAAGCGCACACAGACACAATTTTAAAGGACTTGAAACTCTTCACATCCTTTTTCTCAGCAAACCCTCCCTTGAGAGAGTACTAAGCAGGACCATGATGAGGATTAATGCAGAAAGATGCTTGCAGCCATGAGATGCTTTCCCAAGAAGACAAAAATCAACTTAAAATGTAAAGTGCATATGTAAGTAAACAGATACCTGGGCTGTGTATGGATGATGTTTGCAAAGGGGCGGGTTACTCAGAGGAGATGCTCAGGATGAGAAAGGCTGCAAAGTACCAGGGACCGTGTGGTCTGTCTGCAGATATAGATGGATGAGAGAGGAGATGCATCAGGATGCCAATGTGTCATCCTAGGAGGGGTTTATGGGGTGATGTCATTTTTTTTACTTTATTCTTTTATGTATTTCCCAGTTGTTTACAATGAACACATGAGGCTTATAAAATTGGACAGAAAAATGATAGATGCCCTTTTTAAATTTTTTAAATGAAGAAAAGCGGTAGAAGCTGTTCTAAAGGACTTTCAAAAAGGAAGGGGGAAAAAAAAACCCTGTGTGGCTTTGGTGCTGTACAAATTCATATTTAAATGACAACTCTGACACTTCTAGCTGTGTGACCTTTGGCAAGTTGCTTACCTTCTCTGAGCCTCCACTTCTTATAGCTATAAAACGAAAGTCATAAATAAATTGGTGTCCCCAGGGGTGGAGCTGGTGCGCAAACTCATTTCCTTCTGCGTTTATTCACTGACATTCATTGGCTACTTAGCTCAGGAGGAGGGAAAAGCTGACTGACCTGGTTTCTTCAGTACTTACTTAGAGCACTGTTTGGCCAATGGCAAGCATTCTGTCAATTTCTGTTAGGTTAAATGGGAGAAGCTAAGAGGTGACAGGTGCATAATGCAGGGTCCCAAGAGGCACAGAGGCTGGGAGAAACACCAGCTGTTGGGGACCTAGAAGCCAGCCACGAGGTCTGCCAGTGACCTGCTGTGTGACCTATGTCAGGGCCAATCCTCTCTCTGGATCTCAACCTTCCAACCTGGGAGAAGAGGTAAGTCCTGCCACATATCACATGGGTAAGCCAGGGAGGTCTGTTCCAAACCAAGTGGAGCTCAGTGGAGTAAAACTGTGACAGTTGGGTCCCCTCTCCCAGGCAAGGTCACTGGGTCTCCTCCTCCCAGGCATGGTTTCTCTGTGTCTGGAGTGAAGACTGGCTCAAGCCCAGGAACAAAGTAACTCCAGCTTTGCTCATCCATCGAGTGACTAGCACAGGGCCGCTTCTAAATGTTTCTAAGTGGTGCAAAGATGCCATCCCAGAGCTTCCAGATGCACCACCAGTAGCCTCCCTGTACCCTTAAATCCTCGGGTGCCACTCCAGACCTCCTACCCCATGCTGGCAAGAACCCAGTGCTTCAGAGTGTCCTGGGTTGAGAGATGGATGGCAGGTTCTGCACTCTGCTGCTCTAGCCTTTTCAGGAACCACCGCCCATCTGCAGAGGAGCTCCCATCTCTCCACTGAAAGGGCATCAAGAAGAGGGCATATGTCAGAAGGGCTGTGGACAGCGGGCTCAGCTGTTATCAGCTGTGTAGCCCTCAGCAGGTGGCTCTGCACTCCACCTTGGGATCCTTCCCACTGTGTAAAATGGAACAAAAACAGCACCTCTTTCAGGGGGTCGCTTCTAATATTCTAGTGAAGGACTGCCCACACGGTGTCCCCAGCCAGGCTAACATGTGAATGAGATTATCGTCTCCATTAAGTGCATTCTCACATGGCCTAAAGGTCAGGGTTCAGGTTCTCCAAGACCCAACTACTGAATGTCCTCCCATGTGGACGCCAACACTAGTGCTCCTGTGCTGACAGTGAGGTTTGTTTTCTGTTCTGGGCAGGCCCATTTTTTCCCTTGATTCCTGGTACCCAGCACAAAGTCTTATACCAGTTTCTTGCTGAATACAGGACTACAGACATACATGAATGGATGGATGGATGGATGGATGGATGGATGGATGGATGGATTGAGTAGTCTTGGGAAGCTGTGCCTACTAACACATACATGCATAGTTTCAGGACCCCTGACATGCCCTCTCTTGGCTCATCAGTCCTGATTGGTTACTCCTTTGCTTTTTACCCACAAGCCTCCACCAGCAAGAAACAGCCACTGGGGCAGCCCAGACAGGGCATAGGAAGTGCTTCTGAGAGCCAGGAAGAGGACCAGGTACCCAAGGAAAGGTGACCAAAGACCCACAAAGCTGCTGTAGAGACAGCCCTTGTAAAGTACACTCAGCTAGCCCATGCTGATTTGGGGAACCCAACGCCCAGTGAGTTCTTGCTCACACTACACAGCCATACAATGCCAGAACTAGCACTTTCTGGATCCCTGCCTACCAACCTGGAACCTCACCACCAGGCTGAAAGGCTCTCTCTCTGGTCCTGGAAGTTGGCTAGTCTGCTGTCCCTTCTAGTCTCTGCTGTAGTGGGATTCTGGGAGAACCTTTTGTAGAGGGTTTGGGACAGGGAATAATGAGAAAAGGAAGCTGGCATGGAGTGTGAATACTTTGTGACTTACTTAAGGTACAATCCATGTTGCTGTCCCTGGGCTACAGGGACACAAGGCTGGGAGCCCAGAGGCTCAGGGTCTTGGAAAGAAGTCTGAAGGGGTCGGGTGGGGGGTATGATTGGCTGCAAGGAAGAGAGTCTTCCCTTGTAAGTGCAATGACTTTGGCTCCCTCTGTCTGTCTGTGTGTTGAGAGCCTGTGACTACCAGTTTGCATTGGTGACCCCAGGATTGCCTCCAGAGGCCTGTGAAGACAAGAGGCTTTATGTTTCTAGCCCAGCAATTCTGCCTTGGAGCTGCTATTGTGTAAGATCCAAGGTCATGAGCTCCCATGTGAGGGCCCTTCTGTCCCCTCCTCCCAGGCAGGAAATGGGCAGGGATGAAGTGAGGTCAAGGGGTCACAGGTCTCAGGCCTTGGGTCAGTCAGTATACATCTAGAGATGAAAGGACTCCTTCACACTCTGGGACTAGCCCTTTGTCCCTAAGTGTCCCTACTACCTGCAGCCCTGTCCAGGCCAGTCCCCATAGCAATGGAAAGGCCTCTGACCAGCCTTCGCTATTTGAGATTCCCCATTGAGACCAGCCAAGGACTGAGCCTCCTGCAAGACAAGGTTTCTAGGGTTTGAAGTAAGCATGAATGGCTGGGAATATGCTGAGTGCCTTAGGCAGGTTTCTAGGGCTGTGATAAAACACAGTGACCAAAAACAACTTGGGAAGGAAAGGGTTTTAGTCCATCGTCAGAGGAAAACCAAGGCAGGAACCTGGAAGCAGGGACTAAAGCTCGGGCTATGAGAGAACACTGCTAACACCAGGTTTGCTCAGTTAGCATTCTTTTATAATCCAGATCACCCACCCAGGGGTAGCACCAAGAAATGCGCCCACAAGTTTGTCTACAGGGCAATCTGATGGAAGCAACAGAGGAATTGAGGTCCCTTCTTCCTAGTTATGTCGAGATTTGTTGACACCATCCACCTAGCGCAGGAATGAAACCAGCCACAGACACAAGGCACTAAGGGATCTTTGGAGACAAAAGCCAGGAAGGGGGCACACACAAGCTGCAAAGGACAGTGTGGGAGGGACAGACTGAGGGAGGAGTTAGCCTATCCCCCCCAAAGGCTTCTGACTTGCTCTGGAACCCACCTACCTAACCCAGCAGGCTAGGCAGGGTCTGGGGAGGGAAGGAACCTGAAATAAGACAGACTGAGAGGAGGCTGGAGGGAAGGCCCGAGGGAGGGAAGGAGGGAGGGTAAAGTGGCTGCTGTGAGGAGAGGGAGGAGGGAGCTGGGCAGGAGAACTGGGGAGGACTGACAAGGAGGCCAGTACCTGTGCAAAGCTGCATGCTTGGGCTGGAGCTGAGCCTGCGGGGGAGGGCGGGGGAGGGCGCAGCACGGAGAGAGTTATGCTAAATGACTAATGTGCATTATCCTAATTATAGCGGAGCAAGCTGAGCCCCCCACCAGCGTGGGCTGCCTGCATGTGTCTTCTAATAAACAATTAGCCCTGAACAACAGAAAAGGAAAGTGTGCCTCTGTGTGTGTGTGTGTGTGTGTGTGTGTGTGTGTGTGTGAGACAGAGAGACAGAGAGACAGAGACAGAGAGGGAGGGAGGGAAGGAGGGGAAGGGAGGGAGAGAGAGAGATGAACAGAGAGAGACAGAAAGAGAGAGACAGAGAGAAGGAGAGGAAGGAAGGGAGGGAGGGAGAGAGACAGAGAGAGACAGACAGAGAGAGGCAGAAAAACAGAGACAGAGAGAGGGAGGGAGAGGTAGGGAGGAGCAGGGAGGGAGGGAAGGAGGGAAGGAGGGAGGGAGGGAGGGAGGGAGAGAGAGAGAGAGAGAGAGAGAGAGAGAGAGAGAGAGAGAACATGAATATGAATATGAACCTATATGGTAGCATGCCTGATGGAGTAGGGGTGAGCCTTAGTAAAAAAGCTCTGGAAAGACAAATCACCCCTCCATCCTATTGAAGAGAGTGGAACAAAGGTAAGAACTACAGCAAACAGCAGGGTCCTATCTGTGTAGGCATAGCATATGCAAGGATCAAGCTAACCTTCAGAGGTGCATCTGGAGTGCTAGGCACTGGGCCATGCCACTGGCCCTCACTATAACCCCTGGGGAAAATAACAGCATCCTTCATTTTGCCAGGGAAGTTCAGAGTGGGACACTCAAGAACACACAGCAGGAGTGAGGCCTGGTCAGCCATTTCCCCAGGGGCTTCCTTGCACTTGAATGAATGAACTAGGGGACTGTGGGATGAGACTGGTCCTCACTGTAACTGCAGACTGGAGACTGCTCTACTAAGGTTCTAGAGAGGCAGAGGAGAGTGAGTCCCACTGACCAGCCCAGCTCTGGTGGGACTCCATAGGGGATCTGGCAAGAAGGGGGTGCAGAGAAGCCAAGGGCTGCTGGGGAACCTTCTGAGTTCCAGCAGGCCATTCTCCTTTCCCCTAATTGTCCCTCACCCTGTGTACTCTGCCTAGGCTGGTGTCCCTACCTCAGTCCTAAGCTCACCATTTTCCAAGTGTATTTAGTAGCTCCCAGCTTGGGCCAACTCACCAGAACCTGGAGACCATGATGCTTGGAACAGAAAGCCCAGGTGTGTGCACCCTGAAAGAGAAAGAGAATCTAGGGGGCCTTTTTACCTGCTAGGGGGACTTGGGACTGTTTTTAGCTTGTAGAATGAGGAAGGTCACCAACCGAGATGTCCTTGATTGCCTGGGACTGTCATGGGCTTGACGCCTGATGTCTCAGGTCTGACCAACAGTTGATCACCCTCTGAACGAGGTAGACCAGTAACCCTTCCTTCTCTCCCACAGGGTAGTGGGCAGGGCCTAAAGAGGTCTTTACATGATACAGTGAATGCATCATGCTAGGCCCCTAGGTGGTCTGGGCCCAGTTTCCATGCAGGAAGGAGAATGGGAGTTCTTGAGAATCATCTGTCCATGAATGTGTGAAAATCAGAGCATTGGACTTCAGCCATTTCCTTGTTGAGCCATCAGCAAAATGGTTTCTGTCCTAGTTAGCTTCAGCATTTATCTCGTCATTGTCTAAAGTCTTCTGAGGGAGTGTCAGCTGAGGCATTGCCCAGATCAGATAAGCCTAAGGCTATGTCTGTGAGAGATTATCTTGACTGATAATCTGTGGAAAGGTCCAGCCCACTGTGAGTGGCACCATCCCTAGGCAGATGGATCTGGATCATATAATAAATTCTGTCAGAGCCAGAGAGTCAGGCAGTAAGCAGTGTTCCTTTGTGGGATCTCTGCTTTGAGGCCCTGCTTAAGTTCCTGATCTGTCTTCCCTCAGTGATGGTCTGTGACCAGAAGTATAAACTGAAATAAACTCCTTTCTCCCCTAAGCTGCTTTTGGTCATGGTGTTTACCACAGCAACAGAAAAGCAAACCAGAACAGTCTCACAAAGACATGTATACAAAGCTGAAGAGGGATGTAAGGATCCAATACAGCATGCTTTACATACACCCAGGTTCACCAGAAACCCCTGCCTGCTTAGCCTTCCCTCCTTACAGGGCCTTCTGACTGGCTCTGGCCCTCTCCAGGCATTCCTCAAAGCTGGCAGGTTTTTCCGGGTACCATGCAGATGGACAGTAGCTAGGCTCCTGTATTCTCAGCATCTCTAATGAGGCTTTGAGCTTCTCCTGTTTTTTTAACTGTCCACTTTACAGACACAAAGACAGGTCCAGAGAGGAGGAAAGCCCTCCCTGGAAGCTCATGGGGTTGGGGGGGCGTTCTGCCTCACTGCAGCTCTTTCCTCCCTGCTCGGTCGGTGCTGACTTTCTGCTCCCTGGTCAACAGTCCTAAATACCTCAGTAGTCTCTCAGTGCCCCTCAGTATCAGTTCCTACCCCTCTTCTGTCTGTCTGCTCTGTCCTCTCCCTAACCCACACTCCTGAGTCACCCCAGCCATCACTCCCAGGCCTACAGGGACTTGCACATCCCTTGTCTGCTAAACTGGGTTCCCACATTCTTTTGTTCCTTCTTGCAGATGGTGCATCTTCCCTGGGGCTTTCCTTGCTCTCTCCCCAGGAGTAGGCTGGGCCCTGTCCTCTGAGCTGCTGGCACCCACCTCTCTGTGCTTCCTCTCTGCTCTGCCAAGGCTGGTCTGCTGTCTCCAGTTTCTCATAGATAGTGGCCTTGCTGAGAATGGGGAGTGGCCGAGCTTTTGTGGAGCAGTGCCTTGTGAAATATTAGGGTTTGTAGCTGACTCTCACAGACATGCACCAAATAAATATTTATCCAGCTCAGCTCTTCAGAGACCCTGCTGGGAACTGCTGGAGAGAGAGAGATACAGAAGGGAGAGACCTGCCCTTAAGGAATTTGCTGGCTAACAGGAAGGCCAGACAAGTACATAAATAACCTGCTAAAAGGTGGGAGTCTTCACAGGAGTGCCTGGCTCTAGCACCAGAAGCCCACAAAGAGAAACAGAAACCTGGTACAACAGGGACATGAGGTTGGGGACTTCTGAGTGCTGAGGGACTGGGTGGGGTCAGAGAGATGTCAAGAAGGAAGAACAGGGTCACCAGTGTGGTTAGAGTCAAAAAGCAGTTTGGAAGGAGGGACATGTGGTAGAGATATACAGGATGATGCTGGGACCAGACAAGGCAGCATGACATCAAGAGGCCCAAGGTCTTACATGCCAGGTCGAGGAGTTAAGTTTTGAAGGTTCTCCAACAGGCCCTGGACCCCTGGGACTCTGCAGAGGCCCCGCCCCCAGAAGCAGTTTTCATTATGGATTTGCACACAGGCTCTTACCTGTCTTATAGGTCCTAGACCCTTAGTAATGCTAATCCATTCAGCAACAGAGAGCCACTTGGGCATCTGAGCAGAGGCTTGTGTTCTAGGACATGCCCTGCCCATACGTGCGAACAGCAGCAAGGGGAAGCTAGGGGCATGGGCTACAGTTCCCAGGGGCTGCCAAGAGGCTAGAGAAACCTGAGAGCTGATCGCCCAGGTCAATTGGGCAAGAAGAGCACTGCTCCCCTCCTAGGGTTCTGTTGGCATGAGGTACATGCTACCACCTACTGCCCTCTTGGGAAGGGTGCAGCCCATCTGGCTCACTCCACTATGTGCCAATCTACCTTGCTAACCCACATTCCTGCCCCTACCTATTTCTACTACAGGGGGGCCTGGAAACCCAGCATGGGGGCACAGTTGAGGGCAGAGAATCATGCACAGAACTGAACCCAGAACCTACCCAAACTCCTAGAACACACTTCCTCATTCCTGCTTAATGTAATTCACACACCAAGTGACAAGATTCAGAGGTGCCTCTGCCCTCAGGAAGCCTGTCCTGATTGCACAGTTGGACTGGTTCACTGCACAGCCAAGCTAGTTCACAGATTTTGTTCTTTTTTCTCCATTCCAAGAAGCCTGAGATGGCAGCAATTCAGTTCCCCCTCTCCCCCCTCCCCCGAACCTCAGGGAAAATAGTCAAAACTGATGCGTGGTGCTGCCTGCTATGAAGGCTGTGTGGGAGGGAGGTCATTCGGTCATGCCTTTACCACCTTCCCTCTCCAGACTCCAAACGTCGGATGGAGTTTTCAGCTAGACATTTTTGAGGTTCCCTGAAACCCACAGCTTCTGGAAAGACCACATAAAGCATCAACATCCTCTTCATTGCTAAGGCCACCTGCTCCCAGGCTCGGCCTAAGAAGATAACCTCCTATGGCTGTGTTCTGTGTTAAGTGCCCACAGTTGGCTCTGCTTGCCAAGCTCCAGGTCATCAGTTATAGGGAGAGACAGAAGGCAGAGAAGTTGGCAGCCAACACTCCCAACTCAGGGGCAAGGGGAAGATCCCACGAAGAAGGTCACAGTTGGGGCTGGGCTGTAGCTGGTTGGCAGATTATTCAGCTAGCAGACATGAGGCTCTTACAGTGTGATTGAAAAAAAAAAAAGATCAAAGTTGAACCTAACAAATCCAACTGTGCCCTGCAAGCTCCACCCTGGGGCCTGGTCAGCACGATGACAAGACAGGAGCACCAAGCCATTACCTTCATGACCTCTGCCCTACATCCCTTCTGACCATAGCCCTGATTTCAACCTTGGACAGAGGACATAGCAGCTCAGCTGCTTCCTAGGTTCCAGATCTGGGACTCTGGTCCAGGTCTATGGTCCTGGGAAAGGATGACATATAAGATAAGTGTATTTTGTTGTCTTCTCTTGTCCCTAAAGGGACTGTCCAGACTCTGGAATTCCCCTGAGTAGGGCAAGAGGTGCAGGGTTTGACATTCACAGCAAGCTCTTTCAAACACACCCGAGCTTAGTATGCTAATATGCATACTATTATGCATGTAATGTTGTAATGTGGGAGGGTGTGTTGACTGGCAGGAAAACCAACCACAGGGTTTGAGAGAATTGACACTTTCAGCCCTACCCACTGTCCCTAGGCATTTGGGGAATTGTAGTCTGGGCCAAACACCAATGGCTTAGGGACTGTGCCCATTGTGTCTACTTAGGGTACCCACCATTAGAAGTCTACAGTGTTGGGGGAATGGGGAGCTACTGGCTTGGCAAACACATCCACGTGACAAGAAGGTGGTGTACCCCAGATGCAATGGGGCAGATTTCACTTGTCAAACCCCTTCATGGGGCTGTTGTCTGTGTTCTTTATGAATTCCCATAGGAATTGGAAACAGTGAGTAGCTGCCCTGAGTTTTCTGAGTGTCTACATCAGCAACCTGCTGAAGCTGTGGTTCCCAGAGGTGTGGGAACCTCGGGCACCTCCTACTTGCAGGAAGAATATAGAATTGGAAGTGGTATTGTGGCATGGAGTCCTTAGCCTGTGAGGTCTGCACATCTCTCTAGGAGTTAATGAGAACCAAATTGAGTTGGAGGACATTTTTTTGGTGCCTTCAGGAAACTATAGTATTACTCACTTGAGCTCCATCTCTCTCTCTCTCTCTCTCTCTCTCTCTCTCTCTCTCTCTCTCTCTCTGTCTGTCTCTGTCTCTCTCTGTGTCTCTGTGTCTGTCTCTCTCTCTCTGGCCCCCCTCTCTCTTTCTCTGTGTGTGTGGGGGGGGGGCAGGGAAGAAGTGTTTGCTGCCCACTAGAGATGAAGGGTCCTCTTTAGCACAACCATGAGAGGCCATCTCTCTCTCATCTAAACATATCTTAGTTATCTCTCCCCAGTCCCTAACTGATATGTCTTAGGATCTTCCTAAATCCCAGATGAACTTGGCTAGAGAATGGAACATCGGGGAAGCAGTCTTAAGAGTTAGAAAGGAGTCAGCCATTTCTCAGGTCAGAAAGACCAAAGGACTGCCTCCCAGTGAACTCCCCATCCCCAGGAGGATCCCAGGCATGAGATGCCCTGAGACGTCACTGAGGAAGTGTCACAGCCTGGGTGATCTTCCATGTGACTGGCTACCAGCTTCATCTCGGTGTGGGATACAGCTGGAGAGGAGGAAGGACGGGAGTCGAGGAAATAGAAACAGCCAAGTCTCTGTTCCTTAGGAAGTGGTGGGATCCAGGGTGGCTATGATTCAGGTTTGGCGGTAATTTCAAAGGCTCAGCCCTCAGCCTGTGGGACCTTTAGGAGGTGTGGCTTAGCAGGGTGATTACCGGGGAGGGATTCTTGAAAGATTTACTGGGAGCCCCCGGGAGCCCCCCCACCCCTCCCCCTCCCCCATCTTTTATGTTCTGACTTGGAAAGGAAGTGGTTTTCCTCTGCCATGAACTTACACCAGAGGTCTAAAGGCAATGAGTTTACTCTACCATGGACTGGGATCAGTAAAGCCATAAATGAAAAGCAAATGTTTCTCTTCTCAAGGTGATGATGATATTGGCTACTTGCTATAGTTGCTGGGAAAGCTGAAGGATGGATGGGGCACTGTTGTTACAGTCTCTGTGGTACAGACACACTTGCACTCCACCGTGTAGAAAGAAGGCAGCATGCACACACCAATAATGGTTTGATTGTTCTGTGTTAGCGCCCCTACCCTACACCAGTCCACATACTCCTAGAGGAATACAAGGTTGACACTAGGCAGCACTAACTAGATGCAGTGTGTTCAAAGTGCATGAACCGGGATATGCAGAGAGCATAAGAGATGACAGTGAGGGAGGGAGGCACGTATCGTAAGTCTCAAAAAACCCGAGTCTAACCACCTCCCCAGAGCAGCAAGGCCCAGTTCTGGAATGACTGCCTGCCTTTTCTCCACTCCCTCCCCTAGCTCCCTATAAAGCCTGCTGGCAAAGATGTTAATCGGCTGCCTTCTCTAGTTGCAGGCTCTCTGAATAGAGCACAGCTTAAAGATCCAATTCCCATCTCTGTTCATTGCCTCTGTGGGACAGGCAGCGCAGCACAAGCTGAGGCATCTAGTTACTAGTGATGGATGACTGACACACTGGGTGGTACATAGTTCTGGGCTAGGCATCCCACCCCTTTTCCAGAAGTCTGGGAGGTGGCAGACAGAGAGCCCATGGAGAAGAGTACATCCATAGCAAACAGGCAGAACCTGGGGTACAGCAAATTCACAGCCAGGCTGGTGGTTTTTTGTTCTGTCCAGTCCTGATGTATGACTCAAGCAGGGCATGTCCTTTCTGCCCTTAGACGTCAGTTCCTTTGTAGGTGGCTGTTTTCAGGCTCTTTCCAGTTCTAACCTCTAGCCTATTCTACTGCTGGGCAATAGGGTTACTACTGGTCCCGATTCTGCCTGTCCTAAAACAGCAGGACAAGCTACAGTCTGGTCCTAGCCTGTGGGAGACAACACCATCCTCTCTGGACTTGGAAAGTGCTTGCACTTGTGGTAACTGATAACATTTTCGGCCACAGGATACCCATAGAGGCTTGCAAGACAAAGTATTTTTAACAATAGAATATACCACACTCTAAGTTGGGCTGTGTGGTGGTTCAAATAGGTATGATACCCACAGACTCATGTGTTTGAATACTTGGTCCATAGGGAGTGACACTATCAGGAGGTATGGCCTGCTGAAGAAACTGTGTCACTGTGGGGGTGGGCTCGAGGCCTCAGAAACTCCAGCTAGTTCTCTGTCTGTTGCCTGCAGATCCTGATGTAGAGCTCTCAGCTACTTCTCTAGCACCATGTCTGCCTGCACACTGCCATGCTTCCCGCCATGATAATAATTAATAAACCTCTGAACTGTAATCCAGCATCAATTAAATGTTTTCCTTTATAAGAGCTGCCATGGTCATGGTGTCTCTTCATAGAAACAAAACCCTAACTAAGATATGACAGGTATATAAAGGGTGGGAAAGCCAAGTGTGGCAGTACAGGCTTGTCACTCCAGCATTTGAGAGGCTGAGGTAGGTTGCAGACACATAGGTAGGTTGCAGGCACATAGCTGGCTTTAGATATATAGCAGGTTCAAGGTCAGCCTGGGCTACACGCGACACTCTCACAAAACAAAATTGAAGACGTTTCCATTAAAAGTAGTCTGTTGATAGCTCAGCGTGGTGCCACAGGCCTGTAATCCAAGCTACTTGGGAGACTGAGGCAGGAGGGTGCTAAGTTAAAGACTTGCCTGTGCTTTCCAGCAAGTTCAAGGCAGTCTGGACAACTTATCAAGGCCATGTCCCCAAATAGAAAAGTGAAAATGGGGTTGAGAGCTTTGTAAGATGGCGCAACAGACAGAAGTGCTTGCTGCATGAGTCTGGCAAACTGAGCTCAATTGCCAGATCCCAGGATGGAGGGAGAGAACTGATTCCTGAAAGTTCTCCTCTGACTTCTACACACATGCTGTGGCATACATATGTGAGCGCACATTCACACACAAATTTAAAAAATATTTTTAATGTAATTCTAAAAAGAGGTCTAGGGATGTGGCTCAGTGGTAAAAACCTTAGGCTCATTCCCAGCATGCACGCATGCATGAGCGCGCGCGCGCGCGCGCGCGCACACACACACACACACACACACACACACACACACACACACAGTCACACA
>JANHMN010000002.1:37975644-37992912 GCA_030674055.1 Rhabdomys pumilio
AAACATGTACACACACACACACACACACACACACACACACACACACACTCTCTCTGTAGGAGAAATATAGTCAGATGACTCCCAGTCACATAAACAAGAGCCCAGCCTCATCCGGTCAAGCTTCAGGCACCTGCTGACTTCCCTTGTTTCAGATCATGGGACTTCTTGAGTGTGTATATGTAAAGGGTACATGTTATGGGGTACTTGTATGACAGTATCTGACTAAAAAATCTTTCATAGATGTGTGGAGGTGCCTCTGAAGGTTGCCCCATCCTCCCTCTGCCCAGAGACAAGCCCACCGTTTAGGGCTACCTTAGCACAAGGCTCTTTCATCTTCTGCCAAAATGAGTCACAGGCCCAGTCTGGGCAGTCACAAGGCTGGGGCAGACTAGCCTTGGTGCAGGGACGCCTTCCACAGGTGTTGGCATTGAAATACTCCCTACATGATCCCACCTGCTGCAGAGTGGGTTCCAAGGGCACTCGAACCTCTATTCCTCAAGGCACTGCTTTGCTGCACCCAGCCTCGACACAGCATGGTTTCTCAGCTGGGCCTGGAGGTGCTTGTCACTGTTCATGCTCTGAGGGTCTCAAATGACCATGCGACAGTTGAGAGCAAGGGACCTGTGTCTGCTCACTTAGGACGTCACGGCTGATTACGTAAGGAAATACAAATGCTTTTCAGGCAGTTGAGGACCAGCACAGCCTGTGCTTGCAACTTCTAAGCGTGCTGGTCCTTCCCAGGCTATCGGGTTCCCTGAGCCACTCAGGGCAGCTGAGTTCAGGCTCTGGGAGCCTCAAGTTTCCCTTCTACAGTCAGAGAACCCGGTTTCAAATCCTAGTCTTTCCTGCTGTGGGCCTTTGAGTAATCTCTCTGGACTTTGTCACCTGCGTTTTACAGTGCCAGTCACCTACCCATCTTCCGCCCTGGACTGGCAGTAAGAAGGGCTTCCACAGGTCCTAGTCCAGAACTGGCTAGGCAATAAAGGGAGAAATCTTTCACTCAAGTCACTAGGCTTTCTCTCCTCAGAGTGCATCTACTCTTTGATTTCTGTCTTAGCCCTGCTGAATGCCAGGGGGTTCAAAGAGCGGTCACAGCTGCTCTCTGAGGGGACAGTCTTGCAAACAACTAACAGAGCTGCTGAGGGCATAGCACAGGGTTGAGGAACTCCATCCAGGAGGCCTGAGAAAAGCACCCAGCAAGAAGAGCACCTAGGAACTAACTAGGAAGAAGGTATGGCAGTGCCAACCCATAATCCCAGCACTCTGGGGTAGATGCAGCAGAATTACAGTGAGTTCTAGGTTATCCTGGGCTATATACTGAGGCCCTGTCTCAAAACACACAAACAAAAAATACAGCCATCAAGAGCAAGTGGGAGATACTCAGAGAACCTGACCCTCCGGATTCTGGGTTCCGGACTGGTGACTTGCATGGGGTGAGGCACGTGTGTTTGGGGAAGGAGGTAGGGAATGATGAGGGTCAGGAGACAGGGCAAAACAGGGGTCACTAGTTGGAGCTGGAGGCACTTCCTCTCCTCATGGGCAACGAGTGGCAGAAGGTTTGCGGACAGATCAGCTGACCATGTGAGAAAGAACTCAGAGTCTGCAGGGAAGAGACCCTGAAGGGGGAGGGAGCTCTAAGGCTGTGGTTGCCTAAGTCTAGCTGAGTGACATCATAATTCCTGAGTGTGACAGAAGAACCTTCTTCCTAGGGGATCTATGAGGAGCCCAGACTCCAGAGTCCATCTGCTAAGCTTGGTTGGCCTGGCTCCTCACTGACAAGAGCTACCTAACCTTGGGCAACTTCTTGCCATTTCTGGGTCTGCAAAGTGCTGCTGCTGGTGGTGGTGGTGGTGGTGGCAGTGTGTTTATAAATGAATTAAATATAACGAGTGTCTAGGTCAGGGCCCATGACTATCTGGGCACTTGGTGCACG
The DNA here is from genome assembly GCA_030674055.1 of Rhabdomys pumilio. Classification (NCBI taxonomy): domain Eukaryota; kingdom Metazoa; phylum Chordata; class Mammalia; order Rodentia; family Muridae; genus Rhabdomys; species Rhabdomys pumilio. The sequence continues at coordinate 37,977,578 of JANHMN010000002.1, forward strand.
GTGCTTACTGTATCTTAGGTTTTCAACGTGTTTTTAAGAAGAAAACGAGGAAGGCTCTCAGAACACAGCCTGTGTTGTTACAGCTTGAAACTGCCTTTAGTACTCTGCAATGGATGTGCTTTGCTTTGTCATGGGAACTGAGTTTGCCATTACTTTCCTTTCCTTTCACATACGTATTTCCCAGAGCACAACGATTCCACTATATATTTGCCAACTTTACACCAATGGAAAATGGACATGCCAGAAGATCTACTTCTCATTATTTATTAATAAAGCAATATAGCAAAGAAGGGTCAACTACCTTGTGATGGTTCGTTTTTCCTGCCCAGTAAGCTTTCCCATCTGCTTCACTTCAGCAGCAGCCCTGAGACACCCATCCATCCTCAAGGGTCCCAGGCCTTGCTAGTGAGAGCATTCCATTTTCCCCTGCACACTCATTTTAGGTTGCCTGGAAACAGAGTCCACACACTAGATAGTTAAGGCCAGGTGTGGAGGGAGTGCTGGGAAGGGAAGGATGCAGGATCACAGTTACGGTTTGTATTTGACATCTGAGTATAGGGAGGGACAATATGAAGTCTAGCCCAGGGGAAGGGCAGGACATTCACAGGGGGGTCTACTGGATCTTGAGGTTCTCAGCACAGATGGGGTACCTGGAGGGAATGTCAGACAGGGGACTGGCACTGCAGAGGAGCCTTAGGAAGGTGGGAAGGCATAGCCCAGGAGCCCAGAAACACACCCCAGGAAATGGATGGCTGGAGGAGGATCTTGTCCAGATCATACCTAGGGAAGGAGAAGCTGTGAGGGGTCCTCTGTGGTCTAAGCCAATGTACTCTCAGTCTCACTATGTGTACTCACCTAACAGGCTCCTATGCAGGCAAGCCACCACACACCTCTCCTTCTCTATAGCTACCAAGAACAGCACAGGTGTCCACTTAGCATGATCCCACTGGGCCTGGGAAACATGGGCTGGCCACCATGGCATACATCTTGTACAACTTGCTGGCTGGAAACCACCTGGGTCTCACGTCTACACCAGCAGTAAGAGAAGAGACTGAGCCATTCCCTCAGGTCCCTGCCCAGGCCTCTGAGTTGTCAGTGAGCCTGTGAGCTTCCAGCCTCACATCCTCAGTACTAATGCCTATGGTAGGTGAGCATATCACACATCTGGTATGACTCATGGGCTTAGCATCTAGGAGGGAACTTGGCGGGGGCAGGGGGTACGGGTCTCCTCCACTGCGACTGGTCTGGACCTTAGCCTTTCTTACTCCGCCTTCTGTCCACCTAGATTCAGCCACTCAGATGAGCACTTGAGACTTAGCATTGAAGACCACTGGGTCAACATGACGAGCTCAGACTGAGGATCCTGGCTGAGGGGGAGGGGTCCCTGATGCCACACAGGACAAGTCCAGTGGGCTGTGTTTAGGGAGAGAACACTCCAAGCGATGACTCACACCTCAACTCCAGTGGCTTCTGTCCTCCTCTGACCTGTTCCCAGCTTTACCTGTCACAAGGTAGACTAAGGACACCATCTCTTGTGTGTGAAATGGACCGATGAACGATTCATCCTATGTGTGCATGGTGAGGATGGAGCCTGCCAAACTTGATTCTCTGCATCTTTTCCCCCCAGAAACTGCTGTCCTTTCCCTCATGACCAACTGCTCTGGGCTGTACCCTCCCTCCACTGATTCTCCGGAGACGATGCAGCTTGTTCAGGGGACACAAGGATGCTTTGTGTCTTTTTGGTCCCTAAGTGTCCCTATGTATGACAGCATTTCCCTGGCTCATGTGTCCACTGTGGAGCAAGAGGCAAAGCTACATTTCCTAGGCAAGAACAAGAGCAAACTTCCTACCATATCACACCATTTCTAGGCCAACCCTTCAAATAGGAGAACTATGGGAGCCCAGGCCAATCAACTTACGCTTGCAGAGCTAGAGAGAGGTAAACTGAGGCCCGAGAAATGAAGAGGCATGCCAATGTTCACACCAAGAGGAGACAGGGCTGTATGGCAGTCTGATCTCTGATCTTTGTTTACCCAACCCCATCGTGGGGAGGCTAGCCTTCAGGGTAGTCTCATTATAATCTCACAACCAGCGACACTCTCAAAAGCATGCCCAGTGTTGTGTGGCAGGCACTCTTTCCTCTGTAGGCATCAAGTTTTGATCCTTCTTTTTCTCCTACCTCAGAGTGAGTTTCCAAGGAAACCTGAGTGGGGGGGTGTTCCTTAGCAGCAGGCTAGTTCCCACAGCAAGTATCTCAGGGAAAGTGCAGAGGTCAGAAGGTACCCAGAGAGTAATTCAGAGCCTGGAGCCCTTTGGCTAGGTTCAGCCCCATTCTGTGCTGACTCTGAACAGCTCATATTGCCCCTCTGTGGGGTGAGGTGAAGTCTGGGGCAGCTGCCGGATGAGGCTGCTGACAACACCCCCAGGACAATGGGAAGATCACAGAGTTTCAGAAAGCCCCTGAGCCCAGGGCTTTGGGGTGTTGTGGAGGGGAGGAGAAGAGACTTGTAGGCAGGAGACTCCGCCCCATCTTTTCCTCCCAGGTCCCAGAGGGGCCAAAGCCATTACAGAGAAGGGACATCCAGTCAACAAAGACAAATTGGCTTAATTGACCCAAATTAGAGGCAGGGAGGGCCCAATGGCCCAGCTGCTGGTGCATTTAATCACTGTCACCCTGTGTGGCCAGGGACAGCCCCTCCCCCAAGGCCACAAGGGTCATCTCCCCTGTGAATGGCTGCCTCTCTGAGTCTTCCATCCTTAGGAAGCAGGGCTGCGACTTTGGGGAAGAAAAAAAAAATGACCTCTGGTCAAAGATCATCACTACCCAATAGAGTTGACAGAAGAGCTTCAGCAGAGGCCCTAAACCCCTTATTCTGAGGTCAATGGCAAAGGCCTGGAGGGGGAGGGGCTCTCCGGATGCTCTGCACAGGACCTTTGCAGTTGGGGCTTCCTAGAGGGTGGCAGAGGCTCCTCCCACATCTGGGTGCTTCTATGTTTCACTCTCTGAGGCACTTTCTCTCTTCTCACTAAAGAAGGGGCAAGTTAACTGGGGCCCCCTGAATATCTATACAAAGTGACAACTCAGAGCCCCCTTTGTCCACAGAATGCCTTTGGCTATCGTTGCCAGAATTCTATACTTCAAGAAGGCAGGCAGATGCCAGGCAGTGGTGGCGCACTCCTTTATCCCAGCACGTGGGAGGCAGAGGCAGGCAGATTTCTGAGTTCGAGGCCAGCATGGTCTACAGAGTGAGTTTCAGGACAGACAGGGCTACACAGAGAAACCCTGTCTCTAAAAACAAAAAACAAACAAACAACAACAACAACAAAAAGAAGGCAGGCAGGCCACTCTGGTCCAAGCTACAGATCGTTTTCTCTGCTACAGTGAATATCAATGTATCAATGGGAGCCCATGCAGAAGTAGGACCTATGTGTCCCAGCTCCCACAGACGCCCTGGCTTAGCCTCATGCTTCCCCCTTCCCAGCTGCATACTTCCTTTTCTCGCTTGGAATCTGATTTATGGGAGCTGCTTTCTTGAGCTCTCCCTCCAGACCTTAAGAAAAGAGGCCTGTGCTCTGTACATCCCCAGCTCCACCCTGTTGGGTCAGAGCCAGGCCTGCCCTGCCCCCGTCAGCTGTTCTCTGGTTGTTTTGGGTCCTCAGGCCTCTGCCAACACAGGGGCTAAAATAACATTTCAGAGAAGACCCTCAAGGACTCCTGCTAGGATGGGTCAACTGAAATATCCATATGCTCCTGTGTCCCCTCCTGTGTCCCCTCCTCCCCACTTCCCTTCAGGTTCCACCCAGACTCTCCATCGTTTTGCTGTTTTGTTTTGGTTTGGTTTTTCCAGACTGGGTTTCTCTGTGTAGCCATGACTGTCTTGGAACTTGATCTATAGACCAGGCTGCCTTCAAAACTCACAGAGATCCACCTGCCTCTGCCTCCTGACGCTAGGATTAAAGTTCTACACCACCGCTGCCCCGACTCTCCGACTCTTAAGTGGGCTGTTTATGAACAGTTGACTGGAAATTGGCAGGTGAAGCCTAGAAGCATTTCTCAGGACCAAAAGGGTCTTGAATTTAAGATTTCTTTAGGTTGGAGACATTTTAGAAATGGGAACTAAGAGTAAACATGAAATTCATTTATGTTTTGTGTGCCTCTTAAAATATTATATGTGTGTGTGTGTGTGTGTGTGTGTGTGTGTGTGTGTGTGTGTATAAAATCAGCATTTTGACTGTGGCCTATTTAATGACTGGGGTGTGGAATTTTCCACTTGAAGATGTTACATCTATGCTCAAAACATTTCTGAATTCAGAGCGTTCAGATCTTGTGGTATCAGACCTCACGGTCCCAGGCTAGCCCACCATACATGTTATTCACAATGCATGCACTGAATCACTCCTTCTGCATGCACAGTGAGACTCAACTGTGGCTCCAGGAGGCCTTCCTTGAGCACTTAGAACCAAAACAGAGACCAAGTGAGAAAGGTAAAGGGCAAAGAAACAGATACATAATGAAAATAGTTTCCCCTCAAATTATTAGAAGATAGATCTGGGGACTTACCTGAGGTAGCTCAGTTGGTTAAGTGGTTTCTGTGTAAATATGAAGGCCCACATAAAATGTAAGGTGTGGTGGCAAGCACCTGTAATTCCAGCACTGGGAAGGCAGACACAGAAGAGTCCCCTCCCCCAAGGCCTCCTGGCTAGTCAGTGTAGCCAAGTCATTGAGCTTTAAAGTCCGTGAGAGACCATGGCTCAAAAATTAAGGCAGAGAGTGGTAAAGCAAAACACTGAACGTGGACCTCTGGACTTTACATGCATATGTACACATGTACATGAACCTGCTCTCACACACACAAATACACATGCACACACACATGCACACATGCAAACCAAGCATGCAAACCCACATACTAATAGTACAGCTCCATCCTCAACACACTTTCTCTTCTTGTGCAAGCCTCTGTCCCCTAACCCCAAGTCTCCAAACTCAACCCCACAACCAGGTCTTTCAGCATTGGGGAACTTCCCTAGGCTGGTCTCAATGCTGGGAGCCTTATGCAATGCTGGTTTCTGGGCCCCGCCTGTTCTACTCCCTGCCTTGCTTTGGCATTGGCTTGCCCCAACAGTTACCTAGGAGCAAACTCAGATGCTAAGGTGAATGGCAGAAGCACGTGTGTAGCCAAGATCAACATCCTCTGCCTGAGAAGCTTCTGAATCCAGACAAGGCCAGATCCCAGACAACCCAATTCAACCCAGTTCAACCCATCAACAGTTGCAAAGGAGTTTGCCATTCACATTATGTCTGTCTTTCTACCTCAAAAGTCCACGTTCAGAGCCTGGCACCAAACAAACCAGCCCACCATGGTTCTATTGACCTGAGGACAGTAGGTATGAGTGACGTCAGCAAGTGCTTATGGAGTGTGGGGTGCTCACTGTACAGGCTTGTAGGACGCTCCCTAAAGCGAGTCATTTGTCTTCCATGCTCTGATTCTCCAGATACCTCTGACCTTGCTCCCTGTCAGGAGAGACTGACTGTGGAAGTCCTAGGAGCACATCCCCATCCTTAGAAAGCTTTTGCCTGAGGCTTTGGATGTCCCAGTTGGGTCTCTCCCACTGATCTCCAAGGCAGTCATCTCTCTGCCTTGATTTACTTCCTCTGCATGTGTGCCCCTTATGAGGGGTGAGCTCCTTTGTGCAGGTGTGTGTGAGCTCAGGGCTAGTGAGACACGCCTGGAATAGAGACAATCTAGCTAGGTGTGAAAATCTGAGAAGAGGCTGAACCCTGGATGGATTACCCAGCTGGACCAGCCATGGTGGGGGCTGGCTGAGCTTTATGCTGAGTAACGGAGGAGGAGAATAGGGAGCTCTGGGGATCAACACACTCCAGCATGGGGTCCAAGTGCTATGGTGACACTTCACAGTAGCAAGGCTGCCACTAGAGAGGCCTGCAGCTCATGCTGTGTTCGGGCCACATCCCCAAGCTGTGGAAGGTGATTTCACATTTGTAACAATTATTCACTTAATTGGGTCCCAATTAAGTGGGAGAAGGAGCAGGGGCTCTGTCTGTGTTCGTCCTCCTCCTTTCTCAGAACATCAAAGGGCCCACAAGAAGATGATGAACCGTTGTTCTGTGGCATCTGGGACAGTCTACCTACTGGGGAGGTAGAAAGGACCGGTATGGTACCTGTCTGCTGCCACCCACGCCTGCCTTTCTGATGACTGTGGCTCTAATCCCACTGGATTCCTTCCAGTGCCCATGGCTTCTGGAGCCAGCCTATCTCCTTGGGGCCCATCTACATTGGAAAACAGTGGGGTCTCAGGGAAAGGGGCATGAAGGTCTGGGGATAGCCCTAATAGTTGTAACCCTGAGAGTCCTTGGTAGCCTGATGCCGGCAGACTCAGTGCCTGTCTACTGGCTCCATGGATGTGTTTCAGGGATGCCACAGCGACTGTCACGTGTATGTAACATGAACATGTTATGTTGTATTGCATATCATGTGTGATATACATTTACCCTGCCTAAAGTTACAAAGTCACTGATTTCATCCAGTTCTATTACATTTCACACAGAGAATGTGGTCCAGGAGGAGAAAAGGACTTAGAACTACATGAGCAACCCAGGGCTGGGCTACCAGGAAGAAGGTACCCTTGTTTCTGGCTCCCATATCAGGCAACGGTGACACTTCACAGTAGCAAGTGTGGTGAGCATACAGGAGAGATGCTGAGAAAGTAGGCCCAAACTGCCTCACTCTGCAGAGCTGCTGGTCTCATCCCTGCCCCCTGGTCACAACAGAGCTGTGGTCACGATGGCATGAGGGTGGTCTGGGTTGAGCCTAGGTCCAAGGCCATAGGCATGGCTTCCATGCTGAGCCTCTAGCTACAAGAGAGTCAGGTCACACACCTAGAAACTGGGACTTGGTTCTAGATCTCGTCTATGGGGCCAAGCTAGCAGAAAAAGTAACTACTTTCTTATTGGATTTAAAGACCTCTTCTCAGGATGGAAATCATGCCTGGTACAGTTCACAGAAACAAGAAGCCATGGCTAGACAGGTCACCACCCCCATGGGTACACCTACTACTATTATTTTGCTAAATGGACATAGTATCAAACTGTGTTTAAATATTTATCTTATACCCATAGGCTAGTGTAGCTCTCAGGCCTTATCAGGGAAGCTTCATTTTGAAGTCCTGATACACAGAGGTACTGGGGAAAGCTTTGAAGGGTGAATGATGACCAAAGCAACTAGCATGTGCTTGGGAGAACCAGTACCCTGCCTCCGGATCTCAGTCTGGGAGCCAGCCTGTGCTTTTTCTGAGCTACAGTGGAAGAATCCAGCCTCTAGAGGCCTCTAGAGGGCGTCCCAATGCTTCCCACCCAATCCTTGCCTAGTGGGACTCCGAATCCCTCTGATCAGCAGTCCTAATCTTTCCCAGGATGCCCCTAAACTGACAAGAAGGGCAGTTCCTCCAGAAGAGTCCTAGACTGACAAGGGATGCACACTTCCCCCCCCAAAGACCTCAAGTGGCAGACATGGCAGCGTGTGTGTGTGGGGGTGGGGGGGGGGGGGTTCTTCCTGTCTGATGGTCACCTCCTGCCTGAGGGAGGAGGCAAAGTTTGGGTTTTGTGGCCTTGAAGGCCAGGGCAACCTGAGTTTTAGTACCCTGTGGGAAGGAGCAGTAGACACAGGAGAGTCATCCACATTCCAGTCAGGCAGCTGGCACTGACATTATTATTTCTTTCTCTTTTCTTTTTTTCCTCATTTTTCTTACTTAGAACAATTTACAGAAACCATTTATGGGCTGTTTAGAGGAAAGATGAAGACTTTTAAAGGCAAGGCCCAGGGATAGTTTTATGCAAACCAACTTGTATGGCTTTAGAGCAGGAGTGTGAGTCTTGGGGTGAGGGCTGTAGGGTCATGGTTCCCTACAACAAAGGAGGGGACCTGAGGGACAGCTGTGGACAAGGACAGGGAGCAGCTGAGACAGTAAAGGAGGATGTCTGTTGTTCCAAGCCTCAGCTTCTCCTTTTGTATCGAGATGACTACAGGTCACCTACCATCTGCTTCTGGAGACCCCAGTTCCTATTGGCTCCCCCACTCCCAGGATCCCTGCCCTATAGATTAGAAGGCTCAAGCCAGGGGACAGTAGTCCATCCCCTAGTGCGGTCTAGAGTTGAAACACACCCTGACTCCTGCATCCTCAGAATACCACTTCCATGCTATACAGCCCAGTGAGCAGGCTCCAGATAAAACCATCTCTGTCTATCTCTCTGTCCCTGTCTGTCTGTCTGTCTGTCTGTCTGTCTATCTGTCTCTCTCTCTCTCCCCCCCCTCTCTCTCTCATACACACACACACACACACACACACACACCCTCTGCCATGGCGCTCCTGACGTTCAACACGCTGCTTAGTCCAAAGTTTGGCAGCTGTGGCTTCAGTGGCAGGAAGCCTCCACTGGCCCTTTCCAAACCCAGGTGAGACCAGGTGTTCTGTGGGTTCCTCTGCCACTTGGCATCAACTGCACTGCACCAAACCTGTTTGCACACTCGCCCCATGCCAGCCTGTGGCTGTCACATGCCTGCCTGGTGTGTCGTACACACTCAGCACGAGGAAAGCTTTCAACAGAATTAAGTTAACAATCACTGCCATTTATTGAGCATGTACCATAAGCCAAACCCCACATTATCTCCTTCCTTCATTGTAATGACTGAGAGGATCACACTGCTAGTACACCATTATGTAAATGTGGAAACCAAGCTCAGAGAAAGCAAGCCATTTCTCTAAGATCCCACAGCTAGAATTTGACAGACACATGTGTGAATGAGTGAGTGAAGGAAGGAGTAACTTCTCCACCTCTGACTACTGTCACTCATTTAAGGACTGGTTTGTCTCTCTAGCAGTTCTCTAGGTAGGAAAACTGAGAGGACAGGAGGGAGCCACGCCTATGATTTATTCCTTTCTTTTGAGATACAGACCAAAAATCCCTGTGCTGGGCCCTGGTCCAGGTGCTGGTTACAACACTTAACAAAATGAATGTGTTTCCTGCTGGCAGGAGCCTACCCTCAGCTGGGGGCTCAACCTATGAGCAAGTAGACACAGCTCTATGTCATAAAAGAAATACCCAAGCAGAGGGAGTGGACTGAGGTACCCATGGAGAGCTTCTCTGGTAAGAAGTATTTGTTTGGGAGATAAAAGGACAAACAGAGAGACCACAAGACCAAGTCTCTGAGGCACCACACCCAGCATGTGGAGGACATCTGTTAGTCTACGTAGCTAGAGCTGAGAGATTAGAGAGGGTCGGGAGAAAGGACAGTCCTTATAGGCTTGGGAGTTGCTGCAAGGACTCTAACTTTTTCTCCTAATGAGATGGCATGGGGAGGGGACTCTGAACAGAAGGGTGACTGCATTTGACCTTGATTTCCAGTGCCTGGCAGTGGTTGGGGGTAAGGCACAGGAGCTCCATCCAGGCAAGTTGCCTCTAAGAGATGGGGTCACCAGCGCAAGTATGAATCACCCCAGCTGGGAAAGGCAAAGCCAGCTCTAAGTGGGCAGAGACTTCCAAGAATCAGGAGGAGCTGTTCGGGCTAGTGGGGACCTCAGAAAGTAGGACTCAGAATGCCTCTGGGGGAAGGAGGTCCTAGATGCACCCAGCCAGCAGGGTGAGAGAGACATGTGGTTTGGAGCAGCAATGCCTACGGATGGGGCTCAGAACTGAACTCAGCCTGCTGCTGGCAGTGGAAGGTCAGACTTCGGAGGCTGTGAACCCGCAACCCCCAAACAGAAGGAAGCAGGAGCTACAAACACCAACTCTCAGCTTCCTATAGGTTTCAACAAGGAAACAACCATGTTTTGGACAGATGGATTAGAATGTATTGTTAAAAATTACTTTGCAGCATAAACATACATATGGCTCCTGCTATCTATTGGGCAATAAAGTCAGGGGCCTAAATCCCACCCCTAAGCCCTGGGAAAGTATATGCGTTCATCCGTGCCATCACTAGGGACAGGGGAGGAAAGGAAATTACAGAGGAAGAAGAGTGCAGGTGGTAGGGGCAGGAGTGGGTGTAAAGGCCGCTGGGACAGGACTGCATAAAGTGACTCCTGAGGGTTCCTTGGTGCCAACGACACCACTAAAAACGGTGGTTCTGTGACTTTGTCATAAAGTGCCATGCAGGGCATGCTGCACTAACTACATACCTTCAAAGACCCTTTAGGATAGAGGAAATTTTCTTTCCATTGTAGATGTGTATTGATGCATATAGTGTAACGAGTTCTGGGGGACTCCTTCTGTGCTGTCCCTGTGAGCTTTCAGGCTATAGGACCAAGGAGACTAGGGTCCTGAGTCAGAAACCATCCATGACCTGGGCCCTGGCTATGGGGTAGAGGCAACCCTTGTTTACCGTGGGCATTGCCTGATACAGATGTGAATCTCAAGAGGCCACAGCCCCTCCAGGCAAGAGCCATGCTTGTGCTACAGCAGAGTCGGAGTCAGGGGGACCTGGTCTACCACAGAGATCTGGGGAGGAGAGAGGGTAAGAAGAAGGGAGGGAATGAGATGGCTCCTGTGGTTCTAAAACCCAACCATGTGTTGCTAGGGGACATTAAGGTTTAACAAGACTCCAACAGAACAAAACGGAAAACCCAATCACCAGAAACCTGCTCTCTGGGAAGTCTTTGGCACATCCTGAACATGCTTCCTGGAAGGCTCTGGCTTGCCCGTGGCTCTGGGCAAGAAAGAAACCTATGTTTACTAATCCCTGTGGCAGGTGCCCGCTGTTTGTTCTGGGTGTTTCCACAGTGGGCTCTGCCCCTATACAGCTTCCTAATAGACAGCTCCAACACTCCCATGCTGCAGGTAGAGAGGCTGAAGCTCTGGAGACCAATCTGCCAAAAGTCTCCAGCTCTCAGGTCACTTGGCTGCACTGTGTTGGGAAGGGTTGGAACTGGCTGCGTGCTCTGAAATCATCCCAATACTTGTCCCATGTGCCTGGCTCCTGAAGTCTCTCCTTGCAGGCTGGCAGAAGCCATGTCTCTGATGGGTTGGGTGTGAAATGAGGCTGGCTGGGCCGCCATCATACAGTGAGAATAGTTGGGGGTCTCTGGGCTTGGACTCTGATGTGTTGTCCAGGAGACTGTAAAGCCAGTGCCTCCAGGAACTCTGGGCCTTGATAATTCCATGTCCTGAGTCATGGGCCACAGGCTTCCTACCTTCTATGTGCACATCTGCAGACCAACATTGTAGACACAGAGTCCTGCAATGCCAGCTCCCAGCTCACCATGGAGGCAGCACTCATCCTCAAATCCAGCTCTGAAGGTGGCTTTTCACCATCCAAGGTGGTACCTGAGATGACTGCTAGTGGACACTTTCCATGCCAAGACCAACTGTAAGTTGCAGAAGGCAGAGCTACAACTCCCCTCCACAATCTAGACAGATCTACAATTTCCTGACATGGTCATCGTTAAGAATCCAGCTTCTGTGTCATCTTCTCTCTCCGCAACTCAGTGGCTTCTGAGCACTTCATGGAACACAGGGTCACCATTTTGAGAGGTCTCTAGACAGAAGATCTGGGCAACGAATGGCTACTCACATGCCTCGCCTTTAGCATCCCATACTGCACCCCAGCAAGCATCCTCAGTTCACCCACTCATCTTATCCCTAGGCTCTGAGCACTAGGTGAGCAGCCATCTATAGCCCCCACTCTTTGTCTTCCCTGGGGAAGAAAACACCAACTACCTCACTTCCAGAACAGCATTCTGGAACCTCATCAGGGGCTCCTGAGACACCTCCTCCCAGATGCCTCTCCTGATCTCTCAAATTACACAGTTTTCCCTCCCTACTAACATCCCCAGTCCCTTCCATCTGTTTGGTCACCATCTCTTCAGACCAGTCTCTTCTCCCTAGGACATCACATTACAAATCTACTTAAGAACAGATTAGCAGACGCAGGTTGCTTCATCTTCACACTCAACATGGCGCCTGGCATACACTAATAACATTAGTAATGATAATATTGACAGCCATCATTTTTACAAGTTTGCTCTGCACTGGGCTGGGGTGCAGTGTGAAATATTTGGCATGGAGCAACCCACTGAATCGTCACAGCAAAGCCCGACAGTGGAGTGCGGGCAGCAGGCTGACCATCATCGTTGGCTGACGAGGAACTTAAGCACAGAACAGATAAATAACTTGGGCACAAATCACACAAGGGGCCATGGGGTCAGGCAATTTATTGCTGTGTGTAGGGACAGGGTGAATGGAGGGGAAAATCTATGATGTCACAGCCAGGTGGGAACAGAGCAGGGTCTTATGCTGGCACCAGGGGATGGGTCAGTACCCAGCACCAACTGAAGGGCACAATTAGTGTTCACCACACAGAGCAATGGCTGCCCAATACAGGTGTGTGGTCAGCATGGTCCAAGGCTGGGGAGAATGTTCCTGGAAGGGCTGTCAGTGTCCCATCAGGTGGCTAAGCCCACCACTGTCTGTCTTCTCTACCTGCTCAGCCCCCTCACTCATGGGCTGGCTACTGGCAGCTTTTCCCTCTCTGAGAACAGCCACAGAAAAATTGAGATCATTTTTTTGCTGTGTTGGCAGCAGAGAAAATGGCCATTTTTCCTATTTCCAACTGAAGAGTTTCTTCCTATTAGACAAAGGCCCCAAACATCTACGGTACTGGAGGAAGAACAAGGCAGGAGACAGATGGATCCCCCTTGTGGGCACCAGGGATGATCAATGGCTACTGTCTGGTGGTGGGAGGCTAAGCCAATAATACCAAGACACTTGCAGGTCAGTGACGAGGCAGGATAAGAGGTACCAGAGCAGGTGACCCGGAGCAGATTAGGATTCAGGATGCCCAGGGACTGACATGTAGCAGGCTCTGTGGTCCCTGAATGCTGGCAGAGCCTCCACATCTTGATCAACACACCTCAAACAAAATTGTATAAAATCAGGCCAAGTGAGTGCATGTCATGCCCAGGTCTCAGGGAGCAGGATTTTTGCAAAGTTACATAATTAGCCAAAAGATTAGACTGTGAGAAAGAAAGACACTGCTGTATGGCACCTGGGGTCCTGTGAGGTCAGGACACTGGCATTTAGCCTCCTGGGGTTGTCAGGTGCTCGCCTTCTTTCCCCTCCTCTCCCCCCTCTTGCTCTCTTTAGCTCTCTCAGACCCCAGTCTTGCCCTTGACATTCATACTTAATGATGCCCCATTCAGCGGGATCTCACTTTGTATGACAAACAGCTCAGCACCTCTGGAACTCTCTACTCTCCTTCCAGGATATTTTGTCTCTGACAAGCATAGCACATCCAAGGACCATGTATACTGCTGACTACTGCCTCCCTGCTTGAGCCCAAGGACAGCTCTCCAGCAGCTTGAGGAGTTTCACTCAAAGACTGGCCCCATGCAGTAAGCACCAACTGAGTACTTTCAGAGTGCTGAGGTCATTGTCTATGTATGTGTGGATATACGCAAGGCTTTGTGCACTGGTTCATTCAGACAAGAGATTCTCAACCTGTGCGTTATGACTCCAGGGGCGGGGGTGTCAAATGATCCTTTCATTTGGTAGCCTAAGACCCTGAGAAAACACAAATATTTACATTATGATTCTTAACAGTAGCAAAATTACAGTTATGAAGTAGTAACAGAAATATGTTTACCGTTTGGGGTCACCACAACATGAGGAACTACATTAAAGGGTCACAGCGCCAGGAAGGTTGAAACCAGCTGATAGACAATCATCACTCACTCACCGAGCACCAGGATGTTTCTTGGGACACAGGATGGCAATGGCAGAGAAGGAGTCAGTCATATGCCATCCAGGGACGTTTATGATCATGGCCAGGAGGAAACCCAGGCAACATACCATTCAAATAGGGGATAATTAGTATGGATGGCAGCGTTTATGAGTCTTCTGTTAACTGAGAATCAGAGTGGCTGTCCTGTCAACTTGATATAAGCTAGAGTCATCAGAGAGGCCTCCATCAGCCTCCATTGAGAAAATGCTTTCACAGGCAAGTCTGGTGGGGGTATTTCCTTAATTAGTGATTCACATGGGAAGTCTCAGCCCATTGTGGGTGGAGCCACACCTGAGCTGGTGGTCCTGGGTTCTATTAGAAAGCAGACTGAGCAAGCCAGTAAGCAGCATTCCTCTATGGTCTCTGCATCAGCGCCTACTTCTAGGTTCCTGCCCTGTTAGGTTCCTGCCCTGACTTTCTTTAATAATAACAGCAATATGCAAGTGTAAGCCAAACTCTTTCCTCTGCAACTTGCTTTTTGGTCATGGTGTTTCACTGTAGCAATAGTCTGGACAGATGGAATGAATGTGCTCTCTCTTGAAGACAAGGCTGATGAGAAGGTGGAAGACTGTTCTAGTTTAGGGAATGACACGAGAGAAAGTCATTAACAGTCTAGACACACTTAAGAGACCAATGGAGAGAGGGGAGCTCAAGCAGCCTGGGGGTTCACTAGCTCCTGTGTCTCTCTGCCCACGCCAGGGTTGTCCATGATGGCAAGAGAGTTCTAGGTTCAGACTTGGAAATCCTGGCTTTAGACATGGCCAGGACAGCTCACTGAGAAGTGGCTTCACACAATGGCTACCTGGGGACACAGTGAGACCACTGATCACAATGTGGGTGGGACCACTGATCACAGTTTGGATAAGTAGGAAGGAGTCTTGTGTCTCTCTGCCCTTTAGGAACCCACAGTGTTCCTGCTTGGGATAGGTAATGGAGACATCTCTGAGTACCTGACCATTGTAAGAGATATCCATCTATCCTGAGGACCCTGGGTGTGACATTTTTCCAGGCCCAAAGATGGGGCCAGGGAAAGAGACAGGCTGGCAGACTCTATAAGCAAGTACACCACTTCTCAGCTATTTGAAAGGAACTGGAAAAGCCATTTTAGTGAAGAGGGCAAACTACTTGCCTATTCTCATGGACCAAAAGTTTGGGGAGAGAGAATGTAAAGAGAAGGACTCAGGTTTGATAAAAGGGGAGCTTTTTAAAAGCAGATAATTACCTAGATAATTTTGTTTAAGAAAGAAAGAAAGAAAGAAAACAAAGGTTTTCATCAATTACCTTTACTACCCTTGCTTCTTTTTTTTGCAGCAAATTATTCATTTTTGCATCCATTCATTCATGCAACAAGCATTGAATTATCTAGGTAATTGCTTCCATTTTCCACTCATCCTGCTGGGTGCTGAGAGCCAAAGGGCCTGGTCTCTCCTCTCCTTCTCGTGTGTGTGTGTGTGTGTGTGTGTGTGTGTGTGTGTGTATGTGTCTGTGTGTCAGAGAGAGAGAGAGAGAGAGAGAGAGAGAGAGAGAGAGAGAGAGAGA
>JANHMN010000002.1:37992922-38026953 GCA_030674055.1 Rhabdomys pumilio
AGAGAGAGAGAGAGAGAGAGAGAGAGAGAGAGAGAGAGAGAGAGAGATCGAGATCCTGCTGGGTGCTGAGAACCAAAGAGCCTGATCTCCCCTTGCCCCTCGTGTGTGTGTGTGTGTGTGTGTGTGTGTGTGTGTGTGCACGTGCACATGCATACATGCACTCATATTGAGAGATGGCAAGGGAGCAAAGGGAGCTGAAAGGATAAAAAGCAAGACACAGCAGTGACTTCTGGGCTCCAAGGCCATAGGTGCTGGGCTACCCTGAAGGTTGGCTTTCCTCTGGACTCACTTGCCCTGTCTCTAAAGTCTCAGTCATTCTTCACTGAAAGCATTTGGTTGCCTGAGCACTGGCACGTCTTTGGCAGATATGTGGCCTAACTATTGGGGATGCCGAGGCAGAGCATAGCCCACCTGAATTGATAGCAAGGCATGCCCACTTTGCTTTGCAGCTGAAAGGACAGAGAAGGGGAAAAGACATTTATTTTCTATAAATTACACACACACACACACACACACACACACACACACACACACACCTGGCTCATTAATTTCTTATTAAAATTCTGTGTTGAGTTCAAACAGGGAAGAAGAGAGGAAGGCTGGGGATGGGACAGAGGGGTGGGGAGGGCAATCAGAGTCTTGTGTTGGCATTTGCTTCAGGCAAAGGGAGCAGAGAACTAGGAAGTTAAGAATGGTCTCTTGGCAGAGAAAGAAATCAGGTTAGGGAGGGAGGGAGTTCCCTGGGCTAAGACACACTGAATATCCTGCAACCTGCAAACTCCGGGTCATACTGCCTTACAAAATTGTTTTTGTGGTGCAGGGCAGCATGAAGTGGGTATGTGTGTCTCAAACTTTGGTCTTGCACAGGGTAGAGAAGTATTGTGTCACTGGACTGTGACTTAGATTTCTCGCTCATTTTACGAGACAGGGTCTCACCAAGTTGTCCAGCCTGTTGTTAAACTTGGTCTGTAGCCAAACATTTTGGTTTGGGGTTCCTCCTGGCTCAGCCCTCTGAGAAGCTGGAGTGATAATGGGTAAGTCTGTACAAGGAGGTCTGCTACACAGTGCCTTGAGAGGAGGGGCAAGGTGGGGTCTTTGTCTGGGCTCTGTGGCTGGGCTGGGAAGTACAGCAGGGAGATTCAGCCCTTAAGGTCTACTAGCTGTCCTGTGCTGTGTGACCAGAGGCATCAGGGAAGGCTAATAAGGGATGTTTATTTTTCCAGCACTAACTTGCTGCAAGAGTTCCAGGCTCTTTCCTGCATGTCTACTTTCCTCATCCATGCATACTACAGGGCTGGATTCGACTGTCCTGGGGTCTCCTCTTTCAATGCTGGATGCTGATAATGTTAGACCCTGCCCAGGGATATGAACCACATCCTGGAGACTGGAGGCACTTCCTGTCTACCCCAACCTCATGGGTGCCTTTACAAGGCTCAGTCTCGGTGCTGGCCTTCCACAGAGCCTCATGAAGCTGGAGCCCAGCACCCAGCCATTCTCAGAAAGCATTCCAGTAAAGCTCATTTTCTGCCACCAAGTTTAGAACACATCCCCACCTACTGGCCTCACGCATTAACAGAGATGAGTTCCACAGCCAACACAGGCCTCTCTCCCTGGCCTGCTGCTTGCCCAATCCTGAGAGATGCAGTAGGGTTGGCAGATACAACCTACAGGAAAAGTCCTGGTGGGTGTCAGACAGCCTGTGGCCTCCTAAGACCATGGTCCAAATGTATCACCTGGGGATGTGCAGTGTGAGGGATTCACTCAGGTGTATAACCTGGGCCTGTTCCCCTCTTGCTCTCTTCTAGAAGCTGACTCCTCTTTTTCTACCCTCTATTGCTTCACCCATCCATTTCTTCTGAGGTGTATATGTATCACTGGAGCTGAGACTATCACAAGAGTGCGTGTGTAAGCTTTGGGGTCGGGGTTCCTAATGCATGTGGATACCAGCTGTGAACTGGGCCCCAAAGACAACCAGCTGGAAGTGCCAGGAGAACATTCAGGAAAGGGCCTTGAGGGTCTGAGTGTGTCCCTTTGAGGAATTCCCATTGGGGCTCAGCTTTAAAGGCCAGGAACGGGTTTCTAGAGCCAAGGCATTGCCTTCAGAAGACTCGCAAGTCAGATGGGTTTTAATAAGGCACATGGAAGGAGGAGAGAAGTGTTGGGAACACTTTGGGGAAGATGTACATGGGACCAAGATCAAGAAGGACCTTGATGCCAGGGAGAGAGTGGGTATTTGGTCCCACAGGAAGCTAGTAAAGATGCTGAGTAAGAGAACAGACACTCAGCTCTCCAGCAGGCTCAGCCACCACCCTGACCCCCAGACTCCTCAAACTAAAAATAAAGCATCATCTCCCTAAAGACGGATACAAGAAAACAACCTTCTTAGCTCTTCTTCAGAGGTATCCTTAAGACTGGGAATAGGGCAGGAGATAGCCAGACACTTTACTCTGCTCATCCTGAGCTGGGCCCACAAGGGGTGTGGGGCTCTCTCTGTTCAGACAAGGGCTCTGCTCAAAAGTCTGGCAGAACATGAGGAGGAAAGTGGTGGATCATAGACCACATGCTGTGGCTGGGGGAGGGGAGGGAAGGGGACATGATGCTAGGAAGGCAACCCAAGGTCATCCGGCCCAGCGGCGCCGCTGTCAAACAGTAGTCCAGGCTTCTTGGCCTCCCTGTCTGGCTGTGTGGTCAGAAGCCTGTGGCCTCAGTGGCCTGCTAGGTATTATAAATTGCAGCCTCCATCCCCAACCCCTGGATCAGCCTAGAAAACCTACTGAGAGTTGGCCTGAGTGACAGTATGTCCATGTACCTTCCTCTAACTGGGA
This sequence comes from Rhabdomys pumilio, assembly GCA_030674055.1. Lineage (NCBI taxonomy): Eukaryota > Metazoa > Chordata > Mammalia > Rodentia > Muridae > Rhabdomys > Rhabdomys pumilio. Next base: position 37,995,748 of record JANHMN010000002.1, read on the forward strand.
GAGGTTGGCAGGACGAGCATTAGGCAGTCGGTCCTGCAAGATGAGGGCCTGAGGCTCAGGTTTGATTTGTTTTTATAAGATGTATTTCTTTCATTTTGCTCTTGCTTGTTGTGGGATGAAAGTCAAACTGAGACAAGGCTTGACAAAGGGAATTTAGATCTCAGAGAAGGACTTAGAAAGGGAGCTAGGAGTGGGGACAGAGGGGTGCTGCTTATCTCCCCCACTTCTTTCCACAAGTCAGCTCCTCGGTCCTGAGCATGCCTGCACGGTGCTAGCATTGTGTGTGGACAGGTTATGGACAACCATCCCTGCTCAGAGCTACTGGACACCCTAGGCCCAGAGACATCAGGGAGCCCTAGATAAAAGGCTCGCAACAGGCAAGACACACCAGAAGGCCTGCCTAGGGTAAGGGCTTAGGAAGCAGACAGCTCTGGCAAGCCAAGAAAAGCAAATCTCTATAGCTAGGTCTGAGAATATGCTAGTAAGTAGCTGGGACCTAGGGACAGCAACTGAACTACCCAAGAGCCAAAACTGACCTGGAAATAGAGCTCAGCAAGGGTAAGAGGCATGCCTAGACAGAGGCCTGCTAGGCTGAGCTTCGGGTCACCACCAGCTCACACAGCTGTCTTACCCTTACCCACTGTCAGCCACCCCCAGGGATGAAGATTTTTCTCTGGCTGCATTTTTTCCTGGCCACCACTCCATACCTTATTCCTGCTGGTCATTGCCTGCTCATTGCTCTCGTGAACGAACAAGAGAAAAGCAATTCCCAGAGAATCCAACCAAAGGCAAAACAGCTTATCCCACAGCAGGAGAAAACCAGCCACCCAGAGGAGATAAAGCTTATTCCCCACTACCTCCTGGCCTCTGGCCCCTACGATTCCTAGCGACCATTCTTTCTCCTTACTCTTTCAACCTTGAGAATACATCCTACTCGGGGCTGGGGGAAGGGGATGTTGTTAGTGAAACCTCTGGTTAGAGACCTTGGGAAGGTTCACAGCACACTCAACCAGGCTGCCAGGGACTGCGCAGATTCGGGCAAAAGCTGACCACTACAAACGGAGGGTTCTCTCAAACCTCCAGATGGCTCGCTCCACTAAGGCCTTCTCCAGTTCTGTCCTTGGCTCACCCCTCGGGAGTAGGGCATCAGAGTCCTCCACCCCTAGCTGGTTCTTTGCTAGCTGGGGAAATGTCCCGGGTTCGCTGGTTTCACTTGGGCGCAGCAGAGGGCCGCTTCCCCTCCCCCTGCTTCCTTTCCACAGCTCCCTTTCTCCCGGTTCGGTCTGTGCCCCTCTCCTCTTGGAGCATCTCCAGCTTGCGGAAGCCCGCCGCAGCGTCCTCCTGGCTCATCTGAGTTCCCACTCTGGGTGGGGAAGCTGTCCTGCGGACCCCCTGCCTCCAACCTTCATATCCTCCGTCTCATTGCTGGGGCGCACTACCCCGGGTTCCTCCCTCCATCACCCCTTTCCGGCGGAGCCTGGAGCCCAGGGCGAGCCTGGGGAGCAGACGCAACAGATTGCAGAACGCTGGAGCGCGGCCCCGCTGCCTTCGCGCGCCGCCAGTCGCCCGGCCCGCGCCTGCTGCCCAGACCCCCGCCCGCCTTGCTCTGCGAGTCGGCCGGCCGGCCATTGAGATGCAGCTCACAAGCCTCCCGGGCCCCGACCGTGAGCGTCCCTGTCCGAGGCCCGCCGCAGGAAGCCAGGCAGCCGGCCGCACAGCCCCGCACCCTCCCGCGCGCCGGGGCCCGGAAGCCGCGATCCCGCGGGTCCCAGTGGTCCCCAGCCCCTCGCGCTCAATGGGGAACTGCGGCCGGGTGCCCAGGACCCGATCTAGCCGATCTCTGGTACCACTCTAGATAACCATGAGCTGACACGCCCCCAGGGTCTCGGATTCTTCCCTGAATTCTAACTCTGAGACCGCGCGAGAGAAACCCCCCCCTCCCCAATCTCTCCTGGACCGACCTCGGTCCCCTCAGCGGGCTCCCGCTGCAGCCGAGGACGCCGTGCTGGTAGCGCCGGCCGAGAGTCCAGGGGAACATTGGGATGAGGATGCCCCTTCCTCCGGTTCTCCCTGCGCCCCCTCCAGGGGCTCCCGCCGCATCTTCACCCCGAGCCTGCGCCGCGACACACTTACCGTGGGCGAGCAGCACTGAGAGGCAGAGTAGGGCGGCGCCGCGACAGCCCGACATCCCTGGGGCCATGGCCGAGGCGGGGGCAAGAGAGGTCCGAGGGGGCAGAGGTCCACGGCGAATTGGTCTCAGGCTGGACTCGGTCGCCTCCAACTCACTAGTGCCCAGCTGTGTCTGTTGAGGCTTCGGGGGCCAGAAAGCGCAATTCGGGTACACTTTGAGGGGAGGGGCGTCCCGAGCACCACCGGCTACACCCTCGGAGCCGGCGGGGGCGCAGCTCGGGGCGGGAGGAGTCTCCACCTCCCTGGGCTGGTGCCCCCTGCAGGATCTGCGAGGCAAGGGGGGAGCCGCACGTGCGGTCCCAGGGCCCGGTGGCCACCGGCGTCCCGGCGGCCGCCGAGGGCGGCGTGCTGAAGCCCCTGGCCTCGCTGCACCGCTCAAATCCGTACTCGCTGGAAGGTACAGATCCCCAACGCGAGTTCGAATCGCCTGGGTTTCGGTGGTAACCCCACATGCACAGCGCTGCTTTCTCCCTCTTCCAAGCTCCCTGCAGTAGTCGGGAAAATCCCAGGTCGAGAGAAAACGGATGATTTCTTTCTGAGAGAGACAGAGAGAAAATCCAGGCAACTTTAATCCATCCGGGGAAGGAAAAGTTTCCTTGTAGGGATGAGACAGGCGACGCGGGTCGCCACCACCCTAGGCGACGCCCAGACGAACCGCCTGAGGTGGGTGACCAGATGTTTGTCCCTTTGCAGTGCTCGGTCTTGGACTCCAGCGCTCTTTCCAGTCTCGACCCGGGTCTGCGCTAGCACAGGCCGACTCGGCGCCGCCTGGCCGGGCTGGGGTTCGATGGTTGGAGCAAGGGTGGAGCTCTAGGCACCCGCTGCCCCATGGAGATGGAGCCTGGTCAAGCGAAGGAGCGGAAGCGCCAGCTAAGGCTCCCCAGCTCGAGTCGTTCCTTCCCGGAGCGTCTCCTCCAGTATCCAGCCCGTAAGCGTTGTAGGATGGGAGATGGGATGGTCAGCCCTCGGCAGCACCGGACTACCCCTTTCTTTCCTCTCCGGTAGGGTGTCGCTGTCTCAGCAGAGGGGTGCCCTGCCCCTCCTCGCACCGATCCTCGCCTTCCCTGGGGGAGACCTACATAAACCTTGAACTTTTCCGAGGTTCAGAGTCTCCGATGTCTCGTCCTCCTCATCACCCCCGCCTTGCCCCTGGGCACCCGCTCGCCCGTTGCCTCGGTGCGGCAGGGCACAGGCTGTCGCTCTTTCGGAGTCAGTCTGGGCGAGTAGATCGCCGCTCCAGTCCCGGCTGCGGGTGGCAAGAAGCGGGAGCGCGGCCAGGGGGCTAAGGCACCTGCGCAACCCCTGGCCGGAGAGGCAGCAGCGGGTACCTAGGAGGCCTAGGGAAGAAGAGCGAGATGCCGGTAGGGGTCCAGCTCTCCTTGGACATGGGGTGGGGGAAGAAGAAGAATCAAGGAACAGGGGAAAAAAGAGGCGGGGGGAGCCACAGTTGACTGAAGCAGCCGCTGCCACCTCCACGGCGCTCCTCCGTAAATGGTTCGAGAAAGAGACACACATACACTGATGCTCGCCGCCCTCCTCCTCCTCGGTCCGGCATCCAGCGCCCACCAGGACCGTAGCGGGCGGGCGCCCAGCTTGGCGCGCTCGCTCCCTTTTCCTCCCTCCCTCCCCTCCCAGATTCCCCGTGATCACGTGGCCCCGGAGCGCGCGGCCCACGGCTCGCGCGCCACGGAGACTCCCCCTCCCCCGGCTCCCCTGTCTGTCCACGTGTCCATTCCGCATTCCCAGCCTGGGGGCGCGCGCGGCTCCTTAATGAGAGTCGGCCCAGGGCTGGCCTCGCCGTTCAGTTCTTCCCGGCTTTACATTTAATTTTTTTTTTTCCCCTCTTGAGATTCAGGTTGGTGCGATCCGAGTGGGGCCGGCCGGCTGCTGCGACTGCGGTTCTCCTGGATAGACGCCACAGCCGACGCCGGCCGATGTCCCTTTTCAAAGGATGCCAGCTCCCCGCCGGGTGCCAGAGATGTTTTCAGTGGTTCTACCCGAGGCGCGGATAGGGGGCACTCTCCCACAGCCTCTGAGTCCGCCTGGGTCTGCAGGGCACCCGGTGGGAATCAGACTAGCTGCCGCGCCCAGCTCTTCTGGTTGGAGCTCTTTGGGCAGGAATAGGCAAGGGGCGCCACAGGAGGCCGAGGAGTGACTCCCCTCTGCCTACAGGTTGTTTTGCAAACCTCTGAAGGGCGTGTTGTATGGGGGTGTGGGGGCGGCTGTGAGAAACTGCCCCTCTGCACTCTCAGTTCAGTCATCAGCTGGAGAGAAGAGGGTTGTGAGGCAGGCATTCATTCCCACCATCGCGCCTTTTCCATTAGAATGCTACCCAAATCAGACCCGACAGTCAACCGCCAATCAGGCACGGGATCAATGGCCATGATTTGACAGCATTATTGGATGTCACTAGGGAATCCTGAGAGGTTTGATCTCAATCGGCATTACAATGGAGAGGCAGTCTCTTGTCCCATGGGTATAGCCCATATTGAGAGAATGGGACTTAGAGTCTCCCTTCTATACCAGAAGGAGTGTGGGGCTAGACAGATCAGAGCAGTGGTTGGTGGGACACTCTGTCCACACCTTGTCTGCCATACTCAGGTCTTATCTAACACTCCTGATCCTGTGAGCATCCTTTTCCCTCCAGAAAGGGACATTTTGGGAAAATGGACTTGGATGACTATGGGAACCTTTCCTCCAAGCTGCTGACTGCCCCTGCTTAGGTTTCATATTGGAACCTGCCTAGCTGGTCTTTCTCCTCCCCCATAGCTCAGAGGTTCCGTGGGGAGAGCTAACAGTCTGTTGGAGGCCCTGGGGACAGACTATGCTATAGTAGTCAAAGAAGATGATTCTCATTAGGTCCCTAATGCCTGGTGGCAATTAATGTCACCTAAGGGCTTATTAACCATCCCAAGGAGAGGCAAGCCAGCTACCATACCAGCTCTCTCTCTTTCAACCCCCTCTCCTCCCCCTATCTGTAGTGTTGAGGCATAAGAGTACAGGGCCCACTAAACACAAGCTGAGTCCTTCTGGCCCTGACCACCAGCCACTTAGCTGGGGACCCAGAACTTAGCAATGGCTGGGTGAAAGAAACAGAGTTGCTTCCCCTAAGATGCTAACCAGGCTGCCCTTCTCTACAACTTCTGTAGCTGACTCAAGAGCCAATGAGGCTCACCCAATTCTCCTGGCTCTAGCTGAAAGTAGCATACTGTGTTGGGCAGGGTGCTAGTGGCCTGGGGCATCATGGGTTTCTGTAGACCCCTAACTCAGTGTCCTCTCCTTCCACCCCAACTTTCACAAGAGTACTGTGGATGTCTCCAACCCCACCTGTGCCAAGGAGCCAGTCACGAGCAAGGGAGAATTAGCCTTTGTTCCCACGGATCTTCTGTTCTGGAAGGGAAGGTGGATGCTAAACATGTGGATAGACTGTGGAGATACCTGATAGTTCTTGCTTTTCTTCCTGGAGTGGATGGAAGCTATCTCAGGAAGGCTGAGCAGCTCTACCAGATTTTTTTGAATGTGTTTGTAGGGTGTACAGGAGCCTGTGGAAGCCATAGGTCAAAGTGAACTGTCTTCCTCAATCTCTCTCTCTCTACATCATCATCACATCATTGTCACCATCCGTCGTCAGTCTCTCACTAAACATGGAACTCATTGTTTGGGCTGGACTGACCAGCCAGCAAACTCCAAGGATCTGCCTGTCTCTGCCTCTTCACCATGGGGGTTATAGACAGACTCTACTATGCCCGACTCTTACATGTTTGCAGTTGGTGTGAACTCAGGTCTTCATGTTTGTGTTGTAAGTACTTTGCTGACTGTGCCATCTTGCTAGCCTGTGGTCCTGTCATCCTCACAGAGTGGTGGTCTGTTCCCCAGCCCTATTCTTTCCATACCTCCTATGTTGATATGTTTTTAACTGACAATGAAGACCGGCAGGGCATGTCAGCATGCCTGATCACCCAGTGGGTCCCTGGGTTCCACATATTCCTCACATCCACCTCAGAGGAGTGGTCCATCTGGATAGTACAATAATAGCAAAGGAATCCGAGTTCTACTGTTTCCTGCTGCTTGGGGACTCCTCACTTTTGGCAGTTACATTCTGGGGTTCAAGGAAGAAGATGCTGGTATAAAATGTACCTATCCAGTTGTCCCTAGCCTGACTTCCCTGGAGAGAGGATGCTACCTTTCCTGTCTTCCAGGCCATGTGATAAGCTGCCGGTGGCCTCACCAAGATGTCTTGGTCTTTGGGTCACAGTGAACCACGCCACTGGGACCTAGATGGCAGAGGTCTGGGCATGTATTCCATGGGTGCTTGCCTCACCCCTGTTAAATAGAAACTGTTGCCATTTCCAGTTGAGGCTCAGAGATGAGATGCTTCCTGACTAGAATCACTTGGCTAGAAAGCACCAAACCAAATGTGTGATCCAGAGGTCAGATATGTAGCCACCTGACCATTGTACCCCATTGGGCTCCACAGACAGCAGGCCTCTGTTGATCCCTGGTGGTGCTTATGGCCAGGAGGGTTCTAGGCATACCCAGAACTTTCAGCGCAGAGAAGCCATTGCAGCAAAGGATTTGGTTCGGGATGTCTGGGAGCAAGGAGACACTGTTTCCTGTAGCCTTGTCCTGTCCATGGCAGCTCAACTTGTTGTTCCCTTGTCCCACCCCAGCACTGACCCGAAACTCCATGCATTCGATGTGGAGTCTAGCCCAAGGTCACACGTGCATAGGTTTATCATCACCACCACCCTGCCTCTGGCCTGCAGGCTCCTCACCTCCCACTGCCTGATGGGATTCCCAGCTACGGATTCCAGAGTCATTACTAATCTCTGTTCCGGAGGCTGTCAGCAGCTAAAGGCAGAGACCTGTTTCCAGTTCTGCCTAGTTCCCTCCAACTTCTGTAATAAATTGTCACCGGCTGGGTGAATTAACACATTTACTTCTCCTCTTGCTGAAGGCTGGAAGTCCAATATGAAGGTGTTGGCAGGGTTGCATCTTTGGAGGGCAGATGGATGTCTTCTGTGTGGTCATATGGCCACTTCTCGGTACTCATGAATCCTGGGTTTCTTTTCTTTTAATAAGGACAATAGTCCTTTGGATGTGAGCCCCACGCCAGCGGTCCCATTTCAATTTAATCACCTGTTTAAATGCCTTGTCTTCAAATACAGCTGCATTCTGTTACTTAGAGGCAAAACTTCAATGTGTCAATTTTAAGAGTTCACAATTTAGCTCCTAACAGCATCTGTAACTCACCATTCACACTGGGGTGTTCCTGAGAGGAAGAGAAATGCTCTGAATAATGATCTCAGAGCAGCAGCCTTACATGAGCAAGGGAGGGAAACTAGAATACCGGGTGCTAGTGGGTCTTATTACTCATGTGGTGACTTTGTTTTAAGCCCTGAATCCCTCCTGTGCTCTGAGCATTTTGCCCCTCCATGCTCAGTTCCCCTCCCTATCTGGTCATCACCAGCAGGTGAACCCCACCCTCAGCCAGCAAATGTAGTGTCATGTGATCAGCATACGACTCTAGATAAGCTATACCAGTGCTCCACCTCAGAGCTCCAGCTCCAGCACCAGCCCTCTTTCTTATTTTCAAAGACAAGAAAACCAAGGCACATGGAGAGATAGTGATGGACCTCAAGACCCACAGGTATTCACTTGACAATCAAGAAGATGACAGATAAGAAAATGAACCTGGTTCCTGCCCCCTCTAAGAACCCATGTGACACACCAGTGTCACTGCTTGGCTTAGCCATACAACAGACTTAGGAGCTCATCTTTTCTTTCCCAGAGAGCATGAGGCTCCCTGTCTCATTGTTCCAGGTACATCCCTGGCTCAACTCAGACCTCAGACTGAAATACCAATAGTTTTTTTCTTTTTTTTTTCACGTACTCACTCTGGATGTTTTTCCCCTATGAAGCATGCCTAGTCATTGTCCAGGCTCGGCCCTATGTCATATATCACCTAAGGCCCGCTGCTTCCTGCAGCTATGTGTCTTTTTGGATGTATTGATCTGTCTGACTTTCCCTGCAGAGAGGAGACCCAGGAACACAGACCATCTGTGTTGTTCCCCACTGTGTGTCGTTTGCTTGATGTCTCAGTCAGTGGCCACTAGGTTATTGAATTGTTACTCCCCCCAACACTCTATGGGGTCCAGAGTTCTGACCCACAAAATGGCCCCTGGCCTTAAGGGACCCACCCAGTAGAGGCACTGCACTCCAGGTGCAATGTTCTTGGCAGTGGGTGTCACTGCAGAAGGAAGCCCAGGATCCTCAGGAGTCAGACAGGTGAGGGAAGGCTTCCTGGAAGAGGTGACCTGGTGCTGTACAGAAGGAAGGATAAGTTGATATGGAAAGAGAGATTCTGGCAAAAAGAGGAGATGGTACCAGAAGGAAATCAGTTTTCTTTAACAGGAGTTTCGGGTTGCCGAGTGTTTTCAGAACTGAGAATTTTATCATGCCCAGGGCACTGGCCTGGATGGAGTGGACAAAGAAGCTGAAGAGGGCAGCAGATTCGAAAATGTGCCCATAAGAATTGTCCAATTGAAATTGCCACATTCAGTCACATGAAACTTCATAAGAAAAGGCAAAGACATCAGTATTCTTACATAGTGCCATCATGATATGTGTGTACATGTGTATATGCATCCACTGCCAATGTATAGCATATATAACATCTTTCTGTTTAAAGACTCTTGGGCTCACATTTTCCTAGAATCTTCACTCTGTTCCTCGCTTAACACACACTCCTTCCAGTCCCCATCCATGCCTGGCTGTCCCCTCCCTTCTTCCCTTGAATACACATGGCCAGTAAGCTGGGACCACCCTGGGCTCTCAGCCAAGAAAGGATTTGGATTTGGGCCAGGCAGGCTGGACTCTGGGTTCCCCTCTTTCTTTCCACCCCCACATAGCCTCATTTAATTCCAAAGCAAAGTGGTGTTTCTGTGTGTGTGTGTGTGTGTGTGTGTGTGTGTGTGTGTGTAGTATATGTGTATGTGTAAGTGAGAGAGACAGAGACACACGGAGAATATCGTGTGTATGAGACAGATAATGTGTGTGTGTGTGTGTGTTAGTGCAGAGAGGAGACACATGCAGAGAGAACACTTGTGTGTGTATGAGAGAGACACAGAGAGACCACAGCATGTAAGTCACACACACACACACACACACACACACACACACACACACACACGGAGAACATGGTGTATATGAGAGAGAACACTGTGTGTGTGTGTGTGTGTGTGTGTATGTGTGTGTGTGAAGGGGAGAGACATTGTGTATGTGAGCAAGAGACAGAGACACATAGAAAGAACTCTCTGTGTATGTGTGGGTGTGCGTGTGTAACAGAGACATAGAAAATGCCCTGTGTGCCCATTGGCTAAGTAGCAGTAAAATCTGAAAGAGGAAGAGCAGGGGCCTCACTGTCCCCCATAACCTCTGTTCTTCTTGTGCCTCACAGGGCTGCTCATCCAGCACTGACTGGCTCTGGGGTTGGCACAACCTAGTCTTCCTGCCTTGGGAGGAGACTTTCAGTCCTCACTGCTGCAGAAGCAGGACTGGGGAAGAAGCTCTCTCTACGGACTGCATGTCTAGACAGCCATTAGAGGACTCCTGTGTGCTAAGAGGGAAGATAAGCCTCACAACTGCAGATACCTCGCCTGATTTCATATAAGAGCTGGGTCCAGACTGAAAGTGGAACCCAGATTCTCTTTTCTGCTCCTCTGAGATAGATATTCTTGCTTCAGGTCTCCAACCTACCTCAGAAATCCTAATTCTCATATCCCTTGTTTTACTCTTGCTGTATGACCATCTGTGACTCCCTCTTGGCTACAGGATTAATTTCAGCCTTGCATCTAGGGCGTTACAGCCCACCTCCAATAGGGCCACATCCCCTTGCTTGGGTCACTATTCTGTTCTCCCCGTCTCTGGTGGCTTTGTTGTAAAGGCTGTTTCTCCCACCCTAGGTAGATTAGTCCCTATCTCCCAGTTAGAACTCACCCACCCTCTGTCTCAGCTACCTTTATTCAGTTGTAAAACCCTTATAGAAAAAGCTGTGTTTCATTCATCTTTAAACCTCTCACAACACCGAGTACAGTTTCATATAGAGAGGTGTGGCTCTAGGCATCTGCTAGTTGGATGAGTGCATGCACGAATGACAGGCACATGAGGCGAAAGGTTAGATGCTGGTGTTTGGCACCTTGTCAGGTGCTTTCTGTCTGTCACCCCTTTGTATCTTCACTAGACAACAAGTGTCATGCACTTTTTATGTCCCCGTAGAAAAGATGTGACTGAGTTAGTTCAATGGGACAAAGTAATGTGCTCCAGGTTACAACCTCCGGAAGGAGCAGAGCTGTGGTTCAATCTCAAGTCTGTAGGCTCCTAATTAAAGCATCTGTTCAATATCCCTGCTCAGACCATGTCTGACTATAAATGCCTCTGAAGCTGATCTCCCTGGGACACCTCAAGCCCACTTCACAATCCACCACTAGGAGAGCAAGAAGGTTAGGGAGGTCCACACGAGCCCACTGGCATGGCAACTAATCAGCTTGAGGGAGGAAGAGCAGGAACCCTAGTGTCTTCAGAGAGAGGACAAGGACCCTGCAGATCCTTGGAGGCCCCACTGTTTTCTTCGAGCCAAACGAAGCCATATTCTAAGCTCAGGAGATATATAGTGAAGGAGTTATCCATGGTCATAGATGCCCTGTTTCCACCTCAGCCCTTTCTTTTTGGGGCACCTCAGGGGTTCTCAGCCAGTGTTTATTGTGCAATTTAAATCCAAGCTCTGGATCCAGGTTGCTAAGTTCAAATCCTAGCTCTCTAGCTGTATGACCTTGGACAACTTCCTTTCTCTCTCTGTGCCCAGCTATGCATTGCCCCTTGGGACTATTGATATCTCTCTGCTTAGCAATGCAGTGTTTTGCAGTAGTAGCTGGCTCTGGCTCACTGCATAGCCAGAGTTTCATTCTCTATATCACACTCTATATCACACAGGAATGAAGGGGTCTACCCTAGCCCTAGCCTTCTACAAGGATTCATTCGGGTGTGCTGGACAGGCCTCTGAGATCTCTGGGCCTCCCATGTAAGGCAAAGAAACAAAATTGGGCTGGGAGAACAGCTCGAAGGAAAAGCCAAATCAAAGTGACTTTTGTGGTGACAAATGCTTAATAATAACTTTACAAATCTAGTTGAATTACTATGAATAACAGCCTCCCTTTTCCTTCTTCTTTTGTATGGATACAGCTCCCGTCTCCCAGAGAGCACACAGCTACAACCCTGAAATTCACCCAAAAGAATCATTACTGGGAAAACAAACTAAAAATAACTGCAGAGGAAACAGCGCCAGCTCAGAAGCAGTTCTTGGGAGATGGGGGCGAACAAGGCAACTTTTTGGTTGCTCCTGGGGTAATTGAGTCTAATGTTTAAATGTGAGGCTGATTGATAACTCATTCTGTCTCTAAACCTGCAGTCTTGGCCCCCAGATAATTGATGGGGTTCCTTCTAGGCACCTAGTCCTTTCCCGACAGTCCACTCCTGTGAATTGGCCTGACCCAGACCCATTTTCCACAGAGGAGCTCCTATGCTCTAGGTAGTCTGCTCAGCTTTCCTTGCCATCTTCAGTCAGGTCCCATTTCCCCAGGTAAAGAAGGGAGGCTCAGAGAGAATGGGTGACTGATTTAAGGACACACAGGAATCTGCGTTGATATCAGATTGGTCCAAAGGCAAAGATCACGAAGACTCCTCTGGGTAACCCTGGGTAGAGGGCCTAGCTTCTCCAGGTCCTCAGTGGAAGTAGGGAGGTTGCTCATGATTAGACAGAGATCATGCCTCCCCTGAAGGTACGGCATCCCAAGGCAGGTACTTTGTAACAGTGGTTGAAGAGGAACTTCCATTGCCTGTTATTTAGTCTGGGCTCTCTACAAGATAAGGATGATTCTCCATCCTTACCCAAGAGTGGGACATCTCCCTGATGTGTCTGCCTCCATTACAGTTTGTAGTTCTGAGGCATAGGCCTCTCTCCTTTCTCAGATTGCCTTCTAGAATGGCCAAATGTCCTCCATCAGATGAGGGTCACCTACCACGGGCCATCAGCTCATACCCTTGGTATCTCTTCCCTGCACTTGTTACCTGGACTCCAGACTTTCAGGCTGGTGGTGACAGATGACTGATGGGAAGGGCTGTGGGATAAATGTAGGGTGCCCCTTGCCAGGGACCAAGGTTGTTTGTCTCCTCCACAGAGATGGATGCCTGTCCCTGAGAAGGCTGACGGCTCGCTCCCTAAGCATACTGCAGTTCCCTGTGATTGATATGTGTCCTTATGATTCTAAGAGCAGCTCTGGGGTTGTGTGGTTGCTGGTCCATATGTCTGCCTCATAGTCTCCATCTCTGTTTGTCGGTCTGCCCATCTATCTGTCCATCTACACAGAGAAGATAGATGATGTTATTGTAAGCCGGGATGACGCAACCAAGGTCAGAGGGGAAGTGTTTAATTGGAATGTCAGAGGCTTGGGATTGCTCTGCTGGTGTGATTGATCCCTCAGAGGTCCTGTCAAACATAGTCACTGCAGGGGAGGAGCTATGGGGGGTGTGGTCTGGGAAGGACCCTGGAGAGGCCAGAGTAGAAAGGCTACCAGGCTCTGGCTGCTTCTGCAGGAAAGCTACCAATAGACTTCTGCCTTAGTCAATGGCTGACCTGAGACACAGAGGGGAAGCTCTGAACTTGGCTTTTGATTATCTAGCTGTTCTGTTTGCTTCCTCCTTATCCTTGTGGGCCTCCTAGTTTGTTCTGTGTTGAGTGGGGAAGAAGAGGAAGTGTCTGTTTCCTGTCACAGAAAGCTCACTGTCTGTCCACAGTGTCTCTGCTCTGGTTGAAGCCCAGTGAGGACTGCCTGGGTGGCAGCAAGGCTTAGGAAGCAGATGACACCACATCTATGATCTGTGGAAAACTTTTCTCAGAGATCTGGGCTTAGTATCACCCTGTCCCAAGAGTGGAGAAAGCTAGTGTGGCAGTAGAGGGCTCTATCCTGCTGCCTCTTGACAAGTTGACAGTGAGCAGAGGTGAGTATATTGAAGCCCAGGCGGTGCCGTGGGGTGCTCCCAGGGAGTAAGAGCTGTGGTAAGTGCATTTGTGTTCCTTGTCCTAGGAGTAAGTGATTGAAGGGAAGAGTAAGGGTGTATATGTGTGTGTTGGGGGCAGGACTAGCCAGAGCAGGATGCTGAGGATGTTGAGGCAGGAGCATGTACAGGCTTGATACAGGGTGGATCCTACAGGGAAGAGCTTGGAGGAGATGGACCTGGGGGCTGGAACCAGGCTCTGAGTTCTGGGATGACGTGAGGTAGACACTAGGCCTGGGGTGATCCAGAGAGGTGAAGTCCCTAGTGTGTTGTGGGGGAACAGCTATTCCCTAAGCATACTCACTATTTCTTGGGTCAGTGCTGAGAGCTGGGTCTAGGATGCACTGTGTTACTGTAAACAGAATTTCTAAAACTGACAACATCCCCCTTGCCACCACAAAAGTGTTACCTTCACCACCACCCACCCACATTACCACAGTTACCATGATGACTGTCATCACCACCATCATCATCGCCATTGTCCTCAGCATCGTGACTACCATCACAGCACCACAAGGACACCATCACCACACCATTATCATCACCAACATCACCATCATCATCAACATCACCACCGCTGCCTCTACCCCCACTGTCCTTGCTATGTTCTCTATTCCTGCATGCTAATTTTTTTTTTCTTATAGCGTTTTCATATCCCTCCTCAAATAAGAAATTACCCAGAGGTTTGTAAGGCAGGCAGGGGTGCTCTAGATAGCTTCATTTCTCAGAAGAGGAAGCAGATTCAAAGATGGTGATATGTTCAAGGCTGCATGTCAATGGGCAAGCTATAGCTTGAGTTGTCTTCTTTCCTGTTGGTCTGGAGCTCATCCTCCTGTGCCTCACTGCTATGGACTTACCATTGCCTTCCCATCCTGCTTCTCTTTCTTCTCCTGGGCAGCAGCACAAGCTGGTGAGAAAGTTCTGGTTTAGAGAAAATAAGAAAGCTTTCAACCATACCTGAATGGTGTATGCTCACAAGCAAGGGAGCTCTTTTTCGTAATGACTCCAGTTCCTTATCCTCACAGTAAAACTGGGCACAGTAAAGCTGTGGTGTTTCTCATTGTCTAGCCTATGACAGAACCACAGAGTCATACAGACAGGGAACAAGGTAGAAAAGAAACATAGACGTCGACACTTGGAGACCCAGGCAGGGACCTCGGGAGAACCGGGAAGACTCAGACCGAAGGCTCATTAAGATCTGGGCAGATACAGAGTGGGATAGACAGAGATCAGGACAGGGAGCTGCAAGGAAACCCTTACCAACAGAGAGGAACAGGAGTGTGCACATGCTTGAGGGCTACTGTCTGTGAAGAAACCACAATTGTTCTGTGTCCTATGTGATGGTCTTGACTCAGGACCCTACATTGTCTGCTAAAGGCAGAACTGGGTAGAAACAAAGTCAGCTGTGGGGATGGAGATGCGGCTCAGTTGGTAGGATGCTCACTTAGCATGCACCAAATCCTGGTGGGTGGAGTCCTAACCTTACACAAAACAGGTATGGTGGCTTATTCCTATAATCCCAGAACCCCGGAGGTGGAGGCGAGATGGTCAGAAGTTCAGGGTCATTTTCAGTCATGATGTGACGTGAAAGCCAGCCCAGCCTACATTAGGCCCTGTTTTTAAAAAAAGAAAAGAAAGGAAAGGGGAAAAAAAACCCAGAAACAGACTAAAACCAAAACAGTCGGTCTCATGGACTCAGAGTGTTTGTTAGTGAAGGGTTTGGGCTGAGATGGTAGAGCATGTGTGTTCGCGGGTACACATGGGTTTCTGTGTTTGAGCTGTGGGCTTCAGGGTGTGTGTGTGTGTGTTTAAGGTGCTTGGGAGGGGGATGTCAGGACCTCTTTCAGAATCCTTGTCTCTCCCCCTTTTAAGAACCCCAGTTCCTCCCTCTCATGACTTCTCAGGCCCTTTTGCCTGACCCTCCCAACAGTGAGCTTGCCAATCATATGCAGAATGTTTGGAAAATGCAAGATAGAAGAAGCTAAGCTCCCTGTTTCAGCTGTGACCACCAGGATACTATGATGGAGCCACACTTGGAAGTGGCTCCTTTCCTTCTGGGATAGCTCTTTATCCATTTGTAGTGACAGAGACTCAGCCACAGTAGATTAGAGATTGAGTCCAGGTCCAGATAGAATCTTTCACTATGGCCTTGAGCAAGGCTCCTGCCCCTGTCCACAGGAGGAGGTGGGGGTTAGATGAGCTCTGCCTTCTGTGAAACTAGGAATTAAGATAAGCCCCACCACTTCCTCTGTGCCCCAGCATCCTTGGTGTCCAGGGTTGCTTCTAGACACCCAGGTGGAACCCACACAGCCAGGCACTTATTACATCCTTGTATTGTCTGTTCAGCTCACAAATCTAGCTGTTCCTTGCCCTGTTCACGGAACAATGGCCTTCATTCTCTAAGAGTTTCCTCTGAAGTCTTGGGGTCGTGATAAAGCACAGACTGGAAGGTACAGGCCTTGTCAGACTCTCCCTGTGTTTCTGGGCTAACCTCACTGTAACAGGCAGCCATGGGCCTCCTTGGAGTCTAGCTGCTGGACCTAGGATAGACTTGACTCAAGGGCTGGTGACCTCTGGCTGCAGCAGGAGGAGAGTTTATAGAAGAGACTTGTGGGGATAAAGAGGAGTTGACTTTAGGGAACAATGTTAGGACTAGTCTGCAGCTGAAGGGGAAGTAGAAGTTACCTGGTCTGGCAAAAGGTTTCTCACTGGTCTCTACAGAGACCTTGGATGCCTGGATAGAGAGTTCGTTCTGACTATCTTATAGGAGACTGTTAGCTGCTGTTCCTTGTGTTGTATAGCCCTCCCACCTACCCCAAGACCTGTCCTCCATCAGGTTGCCTCCCTGGAGAGTTTTCTTAATTACCTCTGCCTAACCTGCAGAGCTCATCACTGCTCTGTTCCCCGACACCTCTGCCATTGCCCTGCAGAGCCTGGTCCTCCTCTGCCTTCTACTAACACTGAGAACTTGCCAAAGGCAGAGACCAAGCCTTTCATCTCAGTATCCACAGCTCCTGGAACAGTTCCTGCTCCAGAGGGGGCATTGAAGTCCTGTGGAATGAATACACAGCTTCAAACGTTTATATGTAGACATTGTGAATATGGGAAAACCAAGTGAGGTGAGAGAGAAGATGAGTTAGGCTCGGGCAGACTAACATACACACACACACACACACACACACACACACATGCACACATGTGCATATACACATATGCACATACATGCACAATGCACACATACATACGTATGCACACATGCACATATGTGATACACATGTGCACACACATACACACACACATACACACATACATGCACATACATGCACACACATGTGCATGTACACATGTGGACATACACGCACATACATGCAAATACATGTTCATACACACATGTGCACACACACATGCACGTACACACACATTGGCAACAAGCAAGATCACTGCTCCTCATGGCTCCATCTTTCTGGGGAAGAGTGCTCTGATGCTGAGGGTGGAAGTGTAGGGTAAGCCAGATGGTGTGAATTTCAGGCACAGAGATTTGGAATGTGTCTTTGTTATTGTAGTGTAACACAGCTGATCCTAGCTAAGATGTACCTTGTTCTTATTGATAGAAAAGTCACAGGCTAGTTTGCTTCTGAGACTTTGTCTTGATGGCCCCCAGGCTGTCTCCCTGAGCACATTATTCAAAAGGATTCTGGAGCTTTAAACACTAGCAAGACAAAGCAGAGGCAGATGCTTAGGTGGTGTTCTGAGCAGAGAACTTGGCAACCAGAGCTTCTGTGAGTGACCCAGGCCCCTGATACTGCTATTAGACAGCATCTGGGGAGAGCTTCATTTGATTTTCTAAAGCCAGCCATGTTTTTGCAGATGTCTGTGCTTGCACTAGTTTCTGTGAGGGACACACAGTCCTTCCCATTTCACAGATGGCCTGGATTTCTAGGAAAAACACATGCCTGAGAAGAGTTCTTGCTACAGAAAAAAAGGCTCCTGTGTACAGAGTGAATAGGAGTCCTGGAAATGAACCCCAGTACCACTCAAGGGTCCTGGAGTCTAGATGGAGGTGGTTGGGGGCAGGGGTCCAGAATGTCCAAGCATAACATTGTGAAACGGAGTGACTTGGAGCCAATTTCTGCTTTCTTCTTACCCGTTGGCCCATTCCACACAAGTAAGCTAGCACTTCTGTGTCTCAGTTTCTGTGTGTTTAGGTGGTGTGATAATTGCAATGCACACTTGGTCCTTACACGAGATCTTACACACTCTCTCTGTGTATGTGCTACTGTTTCATCCACACAAATCATGTATACAACTGTGGGTAATACTGTGTGAGTCAGTTGGTTTTATGTAAAGTTGCGGGGGCCACTGTAGATATTTCCAGTGATAGGGTCTGTTTAGGTACGGGGGCAGTGGGGTGTGGGTGTGGGTGTCTCTGTGTGTGTATGTGTGTAAGCATACACCTGCTTTTTGTGTATGTGTGGTATGTGTATGTGTTCATGTGTGTGGGTGGATGTGCTCACCCATGTCTACATATATGGAGGACAGAGGTTGCTGTTAGTTGTTTTCTCAATCACTCTCCACCTTGGCTTTTTGAGACAGAGTCTCTCACTAAGCTTGAACACACTGATTTGATTAGGATAGATGAGTGAGCCCTGGGCTTCCGATTGCCTCCACACACCCTTGACTGTCTTCCAGATCTGGGATTATACATGCATACTCTTGTGCCTGGCTTTTAAATGGTTCTGGAGATCAGAACTCATGTCCTCAGCTTGTGCAGCCAGTCCTTTACCCACTGAGCCATCTCCTCAGATCTCTCTCTCTCTCTCTCTCTCTCTCTCTCTCTCTCTCTCTCTGTGTGTGTGTGTGTGTGTGTGTGTGTGTGTGTGTTGGGTGTGTCCAGGTATTGTGTGTGTGACTTCACATGTTTAGGAGCCAGTGAGCTATATGTATATGTCTAGTTATGTCTCTATATGCTGGTATGTGAGCATCTGTACAAGTGGGCCATGCAGCCTAGAAGTAGCCAGGATTTGGCTGCCCTATGGGCTGGGAGAGCCATGAGCAGTAGGACTTAGCTGTCTTCTCTGCTGGCTTCGTTCAACTGCATCTTTCCCTGCAGATCCCACCTAGCAGATGCTCTGAGCTGTATCCACATAGAAATTAGCCCTCTGGATGTTTACTCACCAGCCTGGTGGGACAGCCCACTTCACCTCCTATCTCTGATGCATGTATACAGTCCCAAGTGTGGGTGCTTTCCCTTCTTACAGATCCCTGGGTTCAGTAGCCCTAGGACTTCTTCTGCCCCCCTCCCCCAGGAGTCAGCAGGGAGCAGAATGCCAAGATGCCTGAGGAGCTAGAAGAGTCTTGTGCTCCTGCCTACCTGCATGCCTGTCTCGTGGGCATCACACCTGTACTCAGGGTTACTTAACTCTCTTTCACCCAGGGTGCATGAGGTACCAAAGAAGTGTATGCCTGGCCTGGCACTTTCAACCATTCTTTCACCTGAACACTGTCCTCAGTTTCCTCCAATCACATCCACCCAGGGCCCTCTTTTCTGTCTATGTTGATCCTGGGAGCCAGTCCTTTTCCTCAGAGAAAGAGGTCCTTCCGGGGCATGGAACTCTGTTCATGGTCCTGAAACTTGTTCCTAGTTGGCACAGAGCCTGGGGAATAAGATTGAATACTTCTGTGTCTCTGTCTGTCTGTCTATTCGTCCATCTGTCCTTCCGTCTGTCTGTCTGTCCATCCACCTGTATGTCTCTCCATTTCTCTCCAAAATGCATGAACACACACACACACACACACACACACACACACACACTCACAGAATGAGAGATGAAAGAGAGATAAAAAGATAGACAAAGATAAAGAGACAAAGCTTGACAAAGAACCCCAAGCAAGCCGCAGACCCGCAGAGAGACAGAGAAGAGACTCAGAGAGAGTGACTGAGATAGAGAGACAGGCAGACACACAGACAGGCAGTGGGCAGGCAGGAGATGTCCCTGGGATGACAAAAACTCTAAGAGACTTCAGAGAAGAGGAAAAGACTTTTGTTTTGACATCGCTTTCAAATAACTCTACTTGCTAAAAAGACACATTATTTTCCTCTGGGAAGCTGGGAGAATATTTGCCCTCCTGATTCTCTATGGCGGAGCAGAAACCCTCAGATGTTGCTGCTTCCTGCAGTGGCCTGAGACACTTTCAAAAGGAGAAGCTGACAGCTCAGATTTTGGATCCAGATTTGGACCTGGTGTCTGCCCTCAGCAGGGGCTGGCATCTTGGTGGGTCACTGTCATCCTGTGCCATCCCGACTTGCTGATCCCTCACCTCCCCACTTGAACCCAAGCCAGAGCTCTGAGGCTTGAGGTCATTGGAAGGAAAAGCAGGAAGCAGGTATAGTGTCAAGGCAGGGGATCCAGGAGGGGACAGACACAACCCATTGGCTCATCCCTCCTTTAACTGTGTTGGTGCCTCTCACCTGCGCAGGTGGCTCTGCAGATCATTCTCCTGACTTAAGGAGAGGAAATTTGCCTGGCACAGGAGTCACATTTACAGATAATTCAGCTGAAGCACAGAACAATTAAGTCAGTCACTCAAAGCCCCACAGCTAGTAAATAAGATTCAAATGTAGACAGCCTGACCTCTCTGAAGACAGCTTCCCCAAAGGCTGTGTGTGCCTTTTTCCCCACTGGGCACCCCTCTGAGGGTGATACTATGTGTTTGTAAAGCTGGTATGGTCTCCCAGTTGGGAGTTCCAGAGATGTGACCCTTGGGGTTTCCATGTGTTTTGCAAAGGTTCAGCTTTCCCCTCCTTGGGTCACAGTCAAGGGACCTAAAGATGTCAGGAAATGGAGGTAGGAGTACCATTCTGGCCTAGGCAGGCTGAATGGGTTCATCCAGCCATAAAATACCACAGCTTCTGGCTACAAATGCCCCTGGCCAGAGTGGCGAGGTTGCCTGGCAGGGTGGGAGCCAGGCTAATGGCCATGTTTATAGCTCAAAGCATTATTAGCTCTTAGGAGTGCTCAGCCCTCGCTTGTTGTCGACAGCTGAGCTTATTGATTGAGCGAGTTGATGTTTTTGCTTATTAAGTGCCCAGAGTGTAGGCAGATTTGAGCCAGCCTTGGCTGGGTGGTGGAGGGAGCATGAGTCGGGGAGGTGTCTGTTTTCGGACACTTTTCAACCCTGCTCATTTGTTCAACGTGTGTGTGTGTGTGTGTGTGTGTGTGTGTGTTTTCTTGGTGCTTGTGCTTTTGAGTGTGGCCTGGGGAGAATGAGCTTTGGAGTCAGCACACCACCAGCAGCACAAGGAGGAGCTGGGACTTGGATTGGGATTATCTGGCTTTGAATGCTGGCTTTAGCTTTCCTAGCTATGAGCTGGAGCAAATCCTCTACTCTC
The DNA here is from genome assembly GCA_030674055.1 of Rhabdomys pumilio. NCBI lineage: Eukaryota > Metazoa > Chordata > Mammalia > Rodentia > Muridae > Rhabdomys > Rhabdomys pumilio. Next base: position 38,016,440 of record JANHMN010000002.1, read on the forward strand.
GAGTTTCGAATCTGGAAAGTGGAGATTAAAATACCGCTGGTTCTGTCTACCTTTCAGACCAAACGTTAATGAAGAATAGCAGTTTCTAAACTGTAAAGTCCCCCCACCCCCATGTGTCAGTTGTGAGCTGAGCTGTGATGCTGCAGATAGGTTTGTGTGAGGAGGAAGGTGGGGAGACAGAAAATGAGCCAGTGTGAGGCCCCAGGGGAGTGTGAGCACCTACCTCTGGGTTTCTGGCACCTGCCTTTTCTGCTAACACTTTGGGGACTCCTTCGACTGAGCCCAGGAAACTCTGGCTCTTGGTCTAATTCTGCATCAAAGTGCTGTCTAGCCTCAGGATAGTCAATTTCCTTCTCTGAGTTTATCACAAGACAGGCTTGAGGTGGGGCACTGGGGAGATGGCTCAGTGGGTAAAATGCCTGCTGCATAGTATGAGGGTCTGAGTTTGGATCCCCAGGACTCATGTAAGAAACCAGGCATGGAAGCATAAGCCTGTAATGCAGTGCTGGGGGCCAGAGACAGGAGGATTCCTCCAGGGCCTCTCTGACCAGCCAGTCCAGCCACTCAGTGAACTCCGGATTAGCACAAGAGGGAGAGTAACAGAGGATGACACTTTGATGTTGATCTCTGACGTCCACAGGCATGCATGCACAAATGTGTGCACCCCATGCACACATACATGCATACATCATACACACATATGCACACACACCTACACATCAGTTTTCAAAATGAGGAGGAAAAGGAGGATTGGATTGATTGTTCTTAAAGGGCTATTTTATGCTCTGCTTGTCTCTGAAAGCAGGAATCACTGATTCCTTCTGCCCTGTGTGACCTCAGTGGGGTTCATATTCAGATGTCTTGGGCTTGAGTCTCTGTTACAAAACAGAGACTCAATTTTTTAATTCTCTCTCCCTCCCCCCCCACCGTGTGTGTGTGTGTGTGTGTGTGTGTGTGTGTGTGTGCGTGTGCGCGCGCGCGCGCGCGCGCTGGTGTTTGTAGGAAAGTGAATAGCCATGCTTCCTCCAGCCTCTGCACATGTATGAGGGCCTTGGAAATCAGCAACCTCTCTGGGTGCCAGCAGCTAATGGGCGAGCCCATTTTAGTAGCTGATAACAAGATGGGTCTATTAAAAGAACAAATTAACCACAAACGCAGAGATTACTTCTGTTCTGGAGCTCAGTGAAGAGCTGTTGAATGCTGGCTCCATTTGTTAAAGACCCCCACCCTTGCTTTGGAGGAATGGCTGTTGCCTGGACCTGGTGGTCCAGCCATCCTCACCCTATCAGCAAGTTCTTTGTGCCCCATTTCAAGTAGTTTCTCCCAGCTACTTCCTCAGAGGGAACGTCAGCATCCTTTCTCTTTGGTTGGAGGAAATCCAGCCCCTTCTTTCTTGTTCCAGTACTCAGAACCTGAAGAGGAGGCTGGCCTCCTTGTGCTGATTCCAACACCCCCCCCCCCAGTCTTTCCTCCTCCTGTCTCTGCTTTCTCAAGATTAGTATTTTTTTTAAGTCACCCAGTCACTATCAATATTTTAATGGATGTATTGTCTGGTCCTACTGTGTGCCAGAGCATGCCACTGGGCCCAGGCTCTGCTTTATAGGGAAGGGTCAGTTGAGGGAGTTTTAAAGTGCTGGGGAGAAGTGTGCAGAGCAGGGGGGTGGCATTGCACATAGAGGCTGAGCAGAACCTTTCAGAAGAGGTGTTGTCAGTGGCATTTCAAAGCAGCTGCTAAGTATTCTGAGCAATGAAGAGGTAGTGTCTGGGTGAGTCTCAGAGTGGGAGAGGTGGCAGAATATGGATGGAGACACTGGCAGGAAGGAAGATCTACTGGAGAGTGCCAGGCCCTGCTTTTGTCCTTTTCAGGCCTGCATCTACACAATCCACAGTATAGGATCAGCAGACATTGATTAGATATACATCTGCAATGAAGCAGGTACAGACCAGAAGGCTACAAAGCAGTAACAGTGCAAATAAGAAGCCGTGGTTCTGTCTTTCTGTGGATGGATTCTTACTTAACTCACCATTCCCCAGTTTGATTTCCTTTCCATTCCTCAGAGGTCTGGGTGTTGAGCACAGCTCGTGCCAGTATAAGAGGCAAAGCTTAGGTGGTCAGATTTAACCAATATCCCATGCTCTTTCCTGTCTCTCCTGCCCGCAGGCTCGCTGGATCTCTGAGCTCTGACCTCTGTGCAGCTGCAGACATGGCGTTTGCCGACCCCACTGCTGAAGACTCCATCCAAATGGCACAGTAAACGGCTTAATGTATTCTAGAGCAGATCTATCCTGCAGCCCCAAAGTCTTCCACATTCCTACCACAAACCAATTCCAAAGGCCTGCCAGCCTCATGGTCAGGCTCATCGCTGCAACGGTCCACTCCTGTGTATTTCTACATAAGTTATATTTCTTACCTCTGTGACCAAAAACCTAACAGGAAACAGCTAATGGCAGGAAGGGTTAATTCTTGCCCACAGTGTGAGGATACTGTACGTTATGGTGGAGGTTGGTGAGAAGTGATGGGCCACAGTGATGGGTCACATTGTATACATGTTTAGAAGCAGGGATAGAGGCTAGTACTCAGCCTGCTTCTTTCCCCTCCCTCTGTTTCATTTTTTCACACGCTGCTCCTTTAGTTGGACATATTGTACCACAGTTACTGTTACTTAACCTACCCAGGACCTTTGGGTGTTACTCAGTTGTCCTTCAGGACCTATCTTCAACTTCAAGAGACTTCCTCCTGGAAGCCTCTGTGAATCCTGCCCATCACCTAGGTCTGTCCAGGGCCCCATGAGGACTCTGAGCAGATATTACAGGGACCAGAATCATGTGTCATCTTTCCCCTTTGTACCAAGTTCCTGGATAGTAAGGATTTTGCTTGTGACTGTATCTCCAGGAACTGCAGGTATTTGATACACATTTTAAGATAGGGGAATATCCTGAATGAAAGAGAGAGAAAGAGAGAGAGAGAAAGGGAGAGAGAGAGAGAGAGAGAGAAAGAGAGTAGGCAAGCATTTGTCTATGCTCATTCATTCGTTCATTTATGTTTACCTACTCACTCATCAATTTGTTTAAATTCCTTTATTTGTATTCATTTATTTATTCATTTCTTATTTCAATCATTCATCTCAGTCATCCATTTGTTTATATTCATTCATTCACTCATTCATTCATTAAGCTGACTACCTATAAGAAGCCAGAGGCTGAAGACCCAGAGTGTGACAGAAGGACCCTGCCCATAGGCTGAGACTTTTGGCGTCTTGCTTGTTTCTTCCGTCAGAACCACTGAGCAATCCTTCTAGGATGCGCAAATAAGATCTGTGCCTTTAGGGCAGGGAGTAGAGCTGGGTGGGGACCTGCTGACTCATAAGGGAATCCTTGCCCACTCCCTGGCCCTAACCCCCCTTCTCTCCCTCAGCCCTTCTATTTCCAGCCAGGGAACTTAACTCAAACTTCCCAGGTGAGCTTTTAACTTGGATTTATTGCTGGCCATGACTGTTAAACAAACTCCACGTGATTATTAAAACGTGATGATCGCGGTTTATTGTCTTGCCGTGGTCCTCTGTGGGTGTCCCAGTGTTGAAAGGTAGCAAATACTCTGCAAAACAGAAGGTTCCCTCCTTTCCACAGGCCGTACGTCTAGAAGATTGTGGCAGTGACACTTCTGAGACAGGATATGGCCAGATGCAGTGCTCCAACCTGGCACCTGGTGCCAATGCACTCAAGACTTGCCTAGGCTTCAGGTTCAGCTCTAAAAAGTGATCAGAGTTGGATCAGTTTGGACCAGTGCTCTGAGAGCTGTCACTAAGGCTGGGGGACACCATTGTGTTCCATCGAATATCTGACCCAATGACTCCTACCGGAATATTCTGAGCTGAAGGGCTGACAAAACTCTAGTCGTATCCCCAGTCTGAATATTCTGATTTGTAAATGCCCTCCTGTGGTATGGCAGTTAGCTCTGTGCTGTGGTAGTGGGGGTGAGGGGAAAGGGGTGAGGGGACGTTGTCAGTGAATCCCTGGGACACAGGTGTTAGCCAGGTGCAGCTATCTAGAAGAGACCAGCCTTGGAGAGGAGCCCAGCCCCAATCTGAGGGCTAGCACTCTGGGTTCCAATCCTGTTCTGCCACTGACCAGCTAAGATCACTCTTTCCTCCAGCCCTCAGTTTCCTCCTTTGCTGACTAAAGGGGCTCTCCGGTGACTTGGGAGCTTTAAAAATGAGCCCTGCCCTGCTCTTTGTTCGAAACAGAATTTTCAGTATCGGCCAAGGGACATAGCTGGTAAGAGAAGGAGCTGTTGGAAGCCAAGAGAGGGAACCTGGTGGTTCCTCTCACAGCTCTCAGAGGCCATCCCCAAGGACAGTGCACGTAGTGTCCCTGTAGAATTCTTTTCTTCTGAGGCAGTCTTACGCATCCCAGGCAGACCCTCAACCCTTTGTGTAACCAAGAATGACCTTGACATTGTGACCGTCTTTCCTTCACATGAAGAGTGCCGGGATCTCAGGTGTGTAGATAACAGGTCTGTTTTCTGAGGTGACTCAGATGAACCCTGGACTTTGCATCTATCAACCAAACCCTCTACCACAGAGCTATACCCTCAGCACCCGTTCTATTAGGTTTAAACACTACAGTGCCGATTATGGGCAACCCCTTACCTCACTGATCTTCCTGCTTCCAAGAAGGGAGGGCAGGTGGCTAGGACTCCCTCTAGGGATGCAGGACACTTCCCTGTTTCCAGTCTCTCTCTCTAGTGGGCTTCAGGGACTGATAAAACCTCGGCAGAGCCCAAAATGCCTCTCCAGGTACCCTCCCCATACCTGCAACCGTCTGTTCTTCAACCTCGCTCCCAGACAGGGCTCCTCCTACAGATGCTGTGCCAATCCCAAGCCTGATGAATCTTTGATGAATTCTGACTAAAGGCACTTAAAAAAAATCCACAAAGATGGGAGAGGCAGGGAAGGAAGAAAGTGAGATGGTTCTGCCCCCATTTCTTCTTCTATCTGCTAACAAGGCCAGAGCCCTTGCATGTGGCTAGCAGAGGGTAGGCAGGATCCAAAGCCCCAGCTTTTCTGACAGAAGTGAGCAGACTCCAGAAGCAAACCAAAATGCATTAGAGAAAGTAGAGGCTTAAAACATCACCCAAAACAGCCGTACTGTGCTGAAGGAGGTCACGTACTGAATAGAGGTCATGTGCCCAATGTTGGGTTCAATATGGCTAAGAGAAGACTAGAATTCAGTACTTCTGGCTCTCAGGAAAGATGAGTCTACCCTTCCCATCCTCCAAGGTCCAGTTGTGCCATCTTCAGGATATCGAGGACCCAGGGGACAACCTGCACATCAATCACCAAGACCTGGGAGGGCAGAGAGCCATGACAGGATGAGGAGGAAGCAGTTTCAGCTCAGCTTTCAGTTTTCACTGAGGAAGATCACAAATCATCCCCTTACCTTCTCCATCCCTAAGGTCTCTGTGGCTGAATTGACTTTTCCCATCTTCCTGAAATGGCTCTTTCAGCCAGGTGTGTCCTGGATATACTCATGACCAACCTAGTTCAGGGTTCTTTCAGCTGTTCACTAGATAAGGGAGGGGCTGACGCTCATCACTGTTCTGGCTTTACCCCATGTGACCATGAACAAGTTAACTCTGTTTCAGCTTCTTCCCTTACTTATACAGAAGATGTTCAGAATTAAGTAAGACGAGATGGGTGAAGACATGGCAAAGCTGTTCTCTGCCTTCTTCCTTCTAAACTTTGGGCTCCAGGTTTTAGGAAAGTTGGGCTGTTCCCCACATTCTCTGCCACCATCTTCTTTGATGCCCCTCCATTTTCTATCCCTTCAGAAATCCCCAGAATATGAAGGTATGGAGCCTGGCACACAGCATGACTTGGTGTCAACACACAGCACTCTGAGTGAGTGGAACCCCAGGGTGGGAGCTCTGGGTGTTGCCCTGGCAGGATCCCAGGTATCCAGGAAGTGTAGGGTGAGTATCTTGGGATGATTTCCGTGCATTACCTCCAGAGTGATATTTTGCCTCATCTGCTTGCTGTGACATCCCTCTAGGATGGAGCTTTTAACTCGCTTCCCATAATTCAGATTTCAGTTTCTAGAACAGCTTCTTCCTTCACCGGGGCATCTTGCTTTGGTTTCCAGGCACGTAAGATTCTTGAGACACATTTTTTTGGTCTATTTCAATCGCACATTCATAGGACTTGTAAACATAAAAGAGGCTGTAAACTGAGAGAGGCTGGCTAACAGTCTCAAAAACAACGCGTTTTATATCAGCACCTGAAGGGGAGTCCCTAAAGCAGGCATCTGGGCTTGTGCCCACCCCCCTAGCCTTCAGATCTAAGGTAAGAGTCTGATCTGCTTCATGGGGTATCTGGCAGGTTATGGCATGCAGACTTGGAACCCTGCTGCATACGCAGATGTACATCAATAGTCTGAGCCCCAGCGTACCGCTTGCTGGTGTGTCTATACCACTTAGACACATCACACAGCTTTTGCGAGGCCTGACTTCCGGGTACCTTTCTATCTGCCTCAAAGAGCTGAGATGTCTGAAGAATGACTACAGTGAGCTCGACCCTGACACATTCCTCTGTGTCTCTTCCAACCACAGAAGAGAAAGCAGCAACTCGGAGGTCAAGTTAGAGTTGCCAAAGAATGTTCCAGCATCTGGGATCCACACCTAGATCTGGCTAACTTTACTGTAAATAATAGATTCATTGTGGTAAGAGACACATTTCCTTTTCAAATGGTTTCTTTTAAACAAGTTAGTGCATTTGCATGCGCTCACCCGCCCTCCATGACAAGTGTGTAGAAATCAGAAGACACCTTTTAACAATCAGTTCTCTCTTTCTGCCATGCGCCATGTGGTTCAGTCAGGTCAGCTTTACTTTCTGACTCATCTTGGCAGTCCAACTTTGTATTACTTTTATTTGTTTTGCAATACCGAGGGTTGAACTAAGGACCTTGTGTATACTAAACAAGTATTATAGCATTAAGCCACCACAGACCCTAAATTCTATCTAAGTGAGCAATGTACATCCATCACCCCATCCATCGCCAGAACTGTCTCATCTTCCTAAGGCGAAAGCCATGCCTATTTTAAGACTCCTCATCATCCTCCCTCCAAGGATGAACATTCTGATTCCTTGATCTTGACCATGCTAAGTACCTCATATAGACCTGATCCTCTGGTGTCTTCCTTATTTCACTTCTTAGGATATCCTCAACGTTGAAACCTGGGTCAGAATTTCTTGCATTTAAAAAATCTCTGTATATGGACATACCACAGTGTGTTTTGGTGAAGATGTGATTTATTTATTTATTTATTTTTTGCCTGTGATAGAGCTGGTACCCAGTAGGCTTCATTCATATTATATTGTTACTATGGATGGTTATGGTTATTCAGTTGTCTGACTCTTAGAAGCATGTGTTTGCTACAAGACCCACTTCTTCAATAATGCGAACAATAACAACATCAAAGATTAACTGCACAGTGAATAGAGAAGTGGGTTTTTTTTTTTATTCCATCTCAAGCTCTCCCTCACCTGGGAGGTCAGACTCTGTCTGCTCCCAGCATCTTTCCATCTTCTCAGTGTTCCCTGTCTCCCTAGCTTCCTGAGTTTGCGTTATGAAGACAGCCTAAGGCCTTTTCTATGGACTTTGATCTTTCAGTGACCAGTTGCCCTTCCGCACCTGGAGAGATGCTGTGAGACCAGAATTGGCAGGATGCAGGATCAGGGGTCAGAAGCCAGGTGCTTCCAAGCAGCTGCTCCCAGACCATAGCCTCCAGCTTTGCCACTGGCCCACTGAGTACATTCATGCTGGAAGTGCTTGGTGCTTCTTGTAGAAATGTCAGGTATTAGAAAAGATCTCTTCAGACCTGGCCCTCAGTTAGAAATCATTATCTTTGGGCTAGGATTTTTTTGGCTCTAGGCTGGTGCTGTTAGTGGGCTTGGGGTGCCAACTGGATGGAGTCCTTGGCTTACCATTCATCCAGAAGAGTTTGCAGCCCCCTCTTCCGCAGGAAGCAGACAGAGTGCTTGACTCAGAGTCCTTCTATTACCCTTCCCTACTAAAGTTCACCTTTGCTCTGCTCAAGTGTCCTGCCCTGTTCCCGACACTGGATATTAAGACCAAAGTTAGTAGGGGATATACAGGAAGCACCCCAGCGCTTTCAGCATCTCTTTAGACAAATGCAAAGGAGAGATGAAATTTCCAGAGTTACGACTGGGAGATACTTGGAAGCTTCATCAGTCTTTCAACAGTATATTGGCCCGTTCCTCGTTATCCCCGAGAGTGCCTGTGCAGTCAGTTCCTCTGGAGAGACCTCCCTCATCCTCTCAGTCAGAGAAGATGCTCCTCCCAACCCCCACCCCACCAGGCATGCCGTGATTCCCATGGTGCTCCGGATGGAGATCATTGCTCATTCACCCTGTTGCTCACGAGTGGTTTGTTTGTTTGTTGTTTTGTTCTTTTTTGAGATGTGGAAAGTGGTAGCTCTCTCAGGTAGATGGACTTGTTCATGTTACAAAGGTAGAGTTAAGCCATATGCTACCGTGTCTTCACAAAACCATGCTATTTTTTTTTATCCTAAGAATCATGTTTTGTTTAAGAACTCTGAGTTCCTGTGATGTCCTGTGAGGTCCAGCCCCCGGGGTTAAGTCATGTCTGTTGTGTTGGTATGGGGATCACTGACAGATTTTAAGCATGACTGAAGTAAGGCTGTGACAGAATCCAGAATTAAGTGAAGTGGCTCTTCTGTGTCCCTGTCAACCAGTTTTCCTTCAGGACTTAAAACCAGGAGTCCTAGATAAAGTTCACAGTGGTGTGCTATGTATGCTCTTACTAAAAAAAAAAATTATGTCACTTTGAAGCTAATAGTTTTAGAAAAAGGAAAAAAAGTCAATTAAAGTTCAATTGCTTCATCAAAATGGAATTCTCAAACCTTGCTTCTACAACTCCTCTGAATTCTGTGTGCCCAGGGACAGAAACCAATAGACACAGGTGAAATCGTCAAGTAATTTTTGCCAATTGACACAGGTTAAAATGTCTCCAGTGCCTATGGTTATCTGTTGGCTGTGTCCTCAGCTCTGAACCAGCATCTTTTAAATACTAGTCAGTTCTTTCTAGTTGTTGCTCACATGTTCATTTTAACCATCCAGGGTTGAATGTCCATAACTGACATTTATGGAGGTCCTACTACGTGCTCTGTGTTGTATATATGCTGCCTCCTGAAGACACAATTCAGAACATTATAATCCTGTTGGAGGCAGGTAGTGCCTGGAGCCATGGTTGGTCTCCAAATGGAGACTTAAAATTTGAATTCCTGAATAACTTGAAGTTCATAAGTGTTGTACAGAAAACCCCACACACAGTCATCATCCATTTCACCAGCTCTAAATTCTAGGGAGTTTTCTTTAGATATGAGTGGAGAGGAAATTCTCTGGGGTCCCAGCTCAGGAAGGCTTGTGTATCTCTAGTGACGCCTGTGTTTTCTCTTCCCTACATTTTATAACTCCAAGGATTTCTCCATTTGCACTGCCTGCTAGGAAGCTCCCATGCAAATGTGTGGCTGAGTTCCAGTAAAAGCCTCAGAGTTCTTGGTGAATATTTTGAGCTCTAACTTGGGCACACTTTCATCTCCCTGTCCTCGCATACATCACTTTCGCCGTGAGCTCCTCTGGCCTTCTCATATCATTTTTGGAACAAGATGGGGGCGCTTATGACTGGGTAACCAAATAGATACTTCCTCTGTGTCCCCAAGGTGCCAGCTTCTATTTTAGCATTTGTCACAGTTATTGTAATTGCTTGTTTACACATTTGACTCCTCCACTGGGCCACCTGGTTTCCCTGCAGCTGGGATCCTCTGCGTGACTGAGCACCCCAGGGTGGGCTGCTTCATCACCAACAGCCTACACCTGTCCTACATACTGGAACAGTACATGGGCTCAGAGCCAGCTGCAGCATTTCCCAGCATCTCGCCTGTCCTGATAGATGCCATCCAGGGATCATAAGGGGCCTAGGCAGACAGGACCAGTCAGGATGTGAAGAAGGACACCAGGAACCAGAGTGTACCCTTGTTCAGTAGAGGTGGGCCCTGGAACTGGAGAGAGAATGCCATGCACTGTCCTGTCTCAATTATTTCTACTGGCTTTGTTCTTGGTCCCTCCCGAGCACCCTGTCTTAATTGGTGTTTTTATTGCTGTGAAGAGAAACCATGACCAAGGCAACTCTTATAAAGCAAAATATTTAACTGAGGGCTTGCTTACAGTTTCAGAGACAGTTATATGGTGGAGAGCATAGCAGCACACAGGCAAGTGTGGTGTTAGAGGAATAACTGAGCACTTTCCATCCTGATTCTTGTCCTCAGGCAACAGGCAGAGAAAGAGAGAGAGAGAGAGAGAGGGGGGGGGGGTCTGGTCCTGGCATGGGCTCCTGAAACCTCAAAGCCCACCCCTAGTCACACAACTCCTCCAACAAGGCCACACCCACTCCAACAAGGCCACACCCACTCCAAC
>JANHMN010000002.1:38026963-38097175 GCA_030674055.1 Rhabdomys pumilio
AACAAGGCCACACCCACTCCAACAAGGCCACACCCACTCCAACAAGGTCACAGTTCCTAATACCTCTCTGACATCTTATCAGCTGGGGATTAAGCATGCCTATATATGAGCCTATGGGAGCCAGCCTTGTTCAAACTACCACACTTACTTTGCTACTTGGACACTTGGATGTGAATGATCACTCACCAGGATCACAAGGTTATTTTTCCAGGTTGTTCATGGCTCACCTATGAGGAGTTTGACTTGGACTTGTAGCATTCTCTCTACCACCCTCCCTAATTCATGAGCTAGAAATGGGCAGTGGAGGCTCAGAGAGAGAGAGAGAGAGAGAGAGAGAGAGAGAGAGAGAGAGAGAGAGATTCTTTTCAATTGCTGGTGGAGCAAGCCTATAACCCCAATTACTCGAGAGGCAGAAATGAAAAGATGTGTTTTCAAGGCCAGCTTGGGCATCTTAGTGAAGCTCAAGCTTAGTTAAATTTAAAACTATTTAGCATGGTGTGTGTGTGTGTGTGTGTGTGTGTGTGTGTGTGTGTGTGCTTGCGCATGCCCATGCGCCATGGCACATATTTGGAGGTCAGAGGATAACTTGCAAGAGTTGGTTCTCTTCTCCCATATGGGTCTGCTGGCTTAGATACAAGCACTCTTTCCCACAGACCCATCCTTTTGCCCACCCCTAATCTTTTTATTTTTAATGGGCCGGGGTTATAGCTCAGTGGTAGAATATTTGCCTAGTATGTACAGAGCCCTGGGAAGAATCCACAGCACCACAAAACAAACACACAAACCAAATCCCAAAACAACCCCCCCACACACACACAATCAAAATGTGAAAGAATAAATTCAACCAACCAACCAACCAACTAAACAAACAATCCCAAGGTAAAGCTGAATCCGAATGTGAAGCAAGCTGCCTCTCTTTCTGCCTACAGAGTGAGAGTTCCGGGCTCTGGGAGAATCAGGCAGAAAAGGAGCTGGTAGGGGAGGGTCCAGCATGAAGCCATTTGCATAGTCCAAGTCCTGCCCCAGTTCTCTGCCCCTGCCCTCCTGGAGCCAGGTAGAGAATTTGCTCTGATGGAAGAAAAAAGTAGGGGGAAGGTGTAGATGAGTGAGAAGAAGAGGGGTTCAAAGGGGCACAAATAATTCTGTTGCAAGGTAGAGGAGCCCAAAATATCCAGAACAGGAACCACAAACCTGATGTCTTCAGAGATGGTGTTGCAAAAAGAGACCATGTTTAGGGGGTCTCTAATCTTTTAACATTGTAATACAATGTTGCCATTTACAGAATTCAGGCTTGAGAAGTGCTCAGTTGAGTAACAACAACAACAACAACAAATGCTCCCCAAATAACCTCTTGATGTTAGATCCACTTCCTGTTCATTCCTAGCTTTCCAGGGCCTCACAAGTTCTACAGGTTGGACTGCAACATCCACTGGCTGCCCTGGAGACTGGGACTGTGAAGACACCAGCCCTTCCAGGATTTTATTTCTCAAGAGAAGCTGGAAACTCGATGTTTATATGAAATCCAGATTTGCACATGTTGACAACTAATTCAAAATTTAGAAGTTGTGTGCATACAATGTGTAGATTTTATTTGGATCCTGATTCAAACCACCAGTTTTTTTTTTAAAAGACATTTTAGAGACAATTAGGAGAATTTAAACACATACAAGATACACGACACTAATAAGGAGTGATGCCTCGTTTTGTTAGGGTGATAATGGTTTTGAGGCTGTTTTGTTAAAAAAAAAGAATCCTTCTCCGTTAGAGAGATATACTGAAGTATTTATGGGTGGAATAATGGGATGTCTAGATGTGCTTTAAAGTATTTCAGAAACAAAGAGATGTGTGTCAGGGGACAGATGACATGGGCTGACAGGAATGGTGACGGTTATTAGAGCTGGCAGGTGGGTGCACACAGGCTCATCCTGCCTGTATCTTCTCTGGGGTATGCTTGCAAATGTCATTAAAGAATCAGAGCCTTGTTTGCACTGAGTGAAATCTTGCCAGTTATTGGGAGCCTTTCTCCTCAGACCACCCACCATTCTTCTGCCTCTAGCCTCACAGAGATTTCAGAGCATCAGTGATGTGAGAGACCCTGGGGGGAATGTAGGTCAAGGTTTAACCAACTTCTACCTGGGGGCCAAAGCTGCTATCCCACCTGTTTGTTTGTTTGGTTGGTTTTGGCCAATAAAGCTTTATTGGAACAAAACCATGTGCCTTTGTTCACATATTATCTATAGCTTTTTGGGGGACAATAATAGCAGAGTAGAATGACCCTTTAGAGAAGGAGTATGATGACCCTAGAGCCAGGTCAGTAGCCACCTCTAGTATGAGTTCCTTATGCCATACCTTCTAAGCTTGGGAAGATGGTAGTGGAAGAAAGCAGACCCTGCTGTTAGAGGAGAGACCTGGAGAAAAGATTGAAGGACACACAGCAAGCAGTAGGGCAGAATAAGTTGCTTGTAGGGCTATGCTGGGGCATGCTGGCATTCCAGGAGGTATCAAGGACCGCTCTGACTAAGATGCAGGACGTAGCCAGATAGCTCTCATGCCCAAGCCTGAACACACCTGTACCTTGCTTTCTCCTTTAAAAAAATAAATAAATAAAAGAATGACACAGTGTTCTTGTGTGGAGGATTGGAGGTGCTGACACAGTATGTCCCCAGTAGTGGGTAATTAATAAATGACATGTATTGTGTTACTATACCCCTGTGCTATCATCATTGAGATTTTTGATCATAAAGAGACAATGTTTCTAAACTTTACTGTTAACCTCAGAAAGATCCTCTTAATAAAAGGAAACAAATGCTGATTGTAGAGAATTCACATGACTTTAAATAAAGGCGAAACAAGATGTTTATTGATCTCCTAAGAGGAAGCAAAAGAGGAAAGTGCACTCTTTGCACATATGAAAATGATCTGCCTCCACCTGAACAAAAACCTCGCTGCTCAGGGCAGCTGCCAACCACGAGCAAAGTTTACAGGAAGGCCTGTTATGTAACAACTCTTGTTGTGGCTCCATTCCAGTGGCAGTAGGTGGAGTCTGGAAAGCAATCAGATCTGTCCATTACCTGTCGCCAATGTCACTGATGCTTACAGGACTGGTCCAAAATTTATCTGATGTATTGATGCACAAGAATCGAAAGCCAGGGTGGTTTTAGAGACAAATGCATTATCTACTTTTCCTGTTGCTGAGACAAAAATACCTAACTAACTGGATGTCTGCATGTAGAAGAATGCAAATAGATCCATATTTATCACCCTGCACAAAACCCAAGTTCAAATGGATCCAAGACCTCAATGTAAAACCAGATACACTAAATCTAATAGAACAGAAAACGGGGAATAACCTTGAACTCATCGGTACAGGAGACAACTTCCTGAACAGAACACCAGTGGCTCAGGCGCTAAGGTCAAGAGATAATAAATGGGACCTCATGAAACTATAAAGGTTCTGTAAGTCAAACGACACCGGTATTAGGACAAAATGACAACCTACAGATTGGGAAAAGATCTTCTCACATCTGTCAGGGGGCCACTATCTGAAATATATAAAGAACTCAAGAAGTTAGACACCAACAATCCAAAAAACTCTATCAAAAATGGGGTAAAGTGCTAAACAGAGAATTCTCAGAAGAGGAATCTTGAACAGCCGAGAAGCACCTAAAGAAATGTTCAGCATCCTTAGTCATCAGGGAAATGCAAATCAAAATGACTCAGATTCAACCTTACACTCATCAGAATGGCTAAGATCAAAACCTCAAAAGACAGCACATGCTGGTGAGGATGTGGAGCAAGGGGAACTCTCCTCCACAGCTAGTAAGAGCGCAGACTTGTACAAGTTTGAAACTGGAAATCAATTTGGCAGTTTCTCAGAAGACCGGGGATAGTTCTACCTCAAGACCCAGATATAGAAATGCTAGACATATACCCAAAGGATGCTCCACCATCATTCAAGGACACTTGCTCAGCTATGTTCATAGCAGCTTTATTTGTAATAGCCAGAAGCTGGAAACAACTTAGATATCCCTCAACTGAAGAACGGATACAGAACATGTGGTTCATCTGCTTAACCATTAAAAACAAGGACATCATGAATTTCACAGGCAAATGTAGAGAACTAGAACATATCCTGAGTGAGGTAACCTAGACCCAAAAGGACATGAATGATATATACTCACTTATAAGTGGATATTAGCAATAAAGTACAGATACCCTTGCTACAATCCACAGACCCAAAGAAACTAACTAACAAGGAGAGCCTGAGAGAGAATGCTTGAATCTTTCTCAGATAGAGAAACAAAGTAGATATTGGAGGTGGATGGAGGGAGGGAACTGAGTGGAAGAGGGGATGAGGAAGAGAACGGGATGGGGGATGGGTAGAGATCACATGTAGGGAGAGCAGGGGAGAGAGAAGGAAGACGGGACTGGAAAGGCAATCTCTAAGATGTGCCAGAGACCTGGGATGGGAGAGGCCCCAGATGGTCTATGGGGGTGATGCTAGCTGAGACTCGTAGAAGTAGGGAATATGGATCCTGAAGTGGCCACTCCTTAGTCAGGACTTAGTAGCCAGGCAGGACTTCCAGTGGAGAGATAAGGACAGCAACCTGCCCACAAAAGTTCAACCCAAAATATGTCCTGCCTATAAGATGTGCAGGGACAAAGAACAGAGACTGAGGGAATGACCAACTAATGACTCCCTCAAACAGAGATACGTCCCTTGGGCAAGAACCAATCCACAATACTATTCATGATACTCTGTTATGCTTGCAGATGGGAACCTAGCATAACTGTCCCATGAGAAACTTTACCAAGCAGCCAATGGGTAAAGATGCAGAGACTCGCACCCAAACATTAGATAGAGCTTGGGGAGTCTTATGAAAGAGTTGGGAGAAGAATTGAGGGACCCAAAGAAGACAGGGACTCCACAGGAAGACCAAGAGTCAGCTATCTTGAACTCTTGGGGGATTCCCAGAGACTGAATCACCAACCAAAGAATGAGCACCGGCTGAAGCTTAGTCCCCTGCATATACATAGCAGGTGAGAAGCTTGGTCTCCATGCAGGTTTCCCAAGAACTGGAACAGGGGCAGATCTACAGGTCCCTGCCTGTGGATCTCGCACCTCTAAATGGACCACTTTGTCTGGCCTCCGTAAGAGAGGATGTGCCTAGTCTGGCAGTGACTTGATGTGCAGGGTGGGAAGGGGTGGGGGATGGGATAGTGGTAAAGTTGGGGAACGTGGTGGAGTGGGGTTGTAGGGGGTAGGGAGGTGAGGAGTGTTAGTGGGTGGGTGACACCCAGAGCAGGGCTTCCTCTTCTGAGAAGGGGAAGTTGGAATGGGGGGAGGGCTCATTGTGAGGGGGTACTGGGAGGAGAGGCAGGGATGCAAAGAAGTGAATACATAAATATATTTTTAAAAACACCCGACCATATAGCTTCAGGAAGAAAGGGTTTGTTTTGGTTCACAGCTTGAGGGTACAGTGCACCATGATGGGAAGGTCATGGTGGTAGGAACGTGAGGTAGATGGTCATCTTGTGTTCATAGTCAGTAAGCAGAGAGGCGTGAAAGCAGGTACTCAGCTTACGTTCTCCATTTTAAGTCCCAGACCTTGACCCATGAGATTGCATTCCCTATAGTTAAGGTAGGTCTTCCCAACTTAATCTAGAAACTCCTTCATGGGTATGGCAGGCTCAAAGGCTAACCTGATCCCAATAGTCCCTCCCAGGGATGCCCAGAGGCTTATCTTCCTGGGCAATCCTAGGTCCTGTCAAATTGACAATCAAGATTAACATTAGAAGCAAGATTATCGTACAAAGTTCCTGGCGTGGTGTATACAGACTTTAAGAGGTATCTGTAAGCCTTAATCCCACTGAGCCTTCTATCCTTCCTATGCCTTTTATTTGGTTTATGTAGCTCTTACTTCAGTTTAGTCTCTGTGTATCGCTCACTGTACATGAATCATTTAAGACCTTGCTTCTCAAATACAGAGTTTTACTTAATAGACTAGAGAAGTGAACTCCTGGGTCAGGCCAAACCCAAGTCACTCTTTAAATAAATCCTGTGGGACAGGGTTTCTTACTGCAGCTCTAGGGACATTTCAAACTAGATCACTCTTTGTCACTGGCTGTGTGTCCTGTGCACTGTAAGGTGTTTGGGAGCATCCAAACCTCTATTCATTCCTGGCGACAATCTCCTAGATGGGACTACATTGTCTGTAGACATCACCGAGTGTCACTGGGTGGAAAATGGAATCAGCCCAAGTTGAGAATAGCAAGTATAGAGAATAATCTATCCTCAGGCAGTCGCAGGAACTGCAGAATCATTTTGCAGGCACAGTCGTGTATTGCATAATGACGTTTTAGTCAGAGAAGGACCTCACTGCAACAGACTAAAGATGTTACCGCATAAGATTGTAACTCTTGGGGATGTCGATAGCTCCTTCCTTGGTGCAAGTACACTCCAGCGTTCCCACAGGATAATTACCTGATGATGCATTTCTCAGATTCATGTTGCTAAGTGACACACATCTGAAGTCTTGCCAGTTGCCATATGTGACCAAGCATTAAAATATCAAAATGTTGATGGTCTAATGGTGGTGGTGATGGTGGTGGTGGTGATGGTGGTGGTGGTGATGGTGACGGTGGTGGTGTCGGTGGTGGTGGTGGTGATGGTGGTGGTGGTGGTGATGATGATGATGATGATGGTGTTGGTGGTGGTAGTGGTAGTGGTGATGGTTGTGGTGGTGGTGGTGGTGACAGTGATGATGGTGGTGCTGGCCAGGGTGCTGATGAGTGCATCTTCCTCTGAGCTCTATTTCCTGAGCTTGGTTTTAGTAGTCCCACCTCCTTATGGCCCTCCAAAGGTCCACCTTACTTTATGTTCTAGCTCATTTTCTGTTGCTATCATAAAGTATCTGGGGACAGGTAATTTATAAAGAACAGAAGTTTATTTGGCTCTTAGTTCTGGAAGCTGGGAACTTCAAGACCATGTTACTGGCATCTATTGACTTCTGGGAAAGGCCTTCTTGCCATACAACACAGTAAAGGGCATTGAATAATTAGTGAGACAAGGTCTTACTGGTCCTTGGTCTAAATCCACCAAAGGCCATGGTATGAACTCCATCATCTTCATGATATCCTTGAATTCTACTACTTCCCAAAGGTCCTGCCTCAAAAAACAATGGACATACGGATTTTGAGACTTCATGGCTAATTCCATCAACTTTTGGGTGGCCTTCATCCAACATCCACTCCTGGTAATCCTTCCAGGGCATCTCTGGGCTTCTGAGTCATCATATGAATTTTGCATTTCCACTAAGAATGTTCCTGGGATAACAGTGGCTGGCATATAAGACTATTACTTAAAGTACTTGACATGAATTGATCTACTACTTTTCTCTTGTCAACAGTATGATGGAATATTGTATACAAGGAAACTGAGGCACAGAGAGAGCACTCTAGAGTAGGTATGTAGGATAGTGAGGACTCTAACCAAGTCATCTTGGCACTCAAACTTACATGTTATATTGCTTGACAAGTTTTGGAAAGAAAGCCCACTGCTTCCTAGCCCATCATTTCATCAGCATGGAGTCCAAGGACATAGCCATTGGTGGCCAGAGACACCATGAATGAGTTTGTTCTGCAGAATGCACTGCTGCCCACAAGCCATTCCAGCTGTTTAGGGACACCTCTTGCTAGCCTGTGAGGTAGGAGGCAGTTCTTTTGCACAAGCCTTCTGAGCATCCTCAGGTGTGGAGACTGAACGATGGGTGTATGAGCTTGTCAGCTTCCTAATGAATGCTCCAGCCTCTTTCCAGGGAGAAACAACCCGCCAAAGGATGGCAGGGAACAGAGAGAGGCAGAAGAGCCTCTGTCAGAAACTTTCAGTCTCTGTCAGCAAGCCCAGGGAACACGCTTGTACAGACAGATAAAGCACAACACCAGCTGGCTGTCGGTCTCCAGCAAGACTGTGGAGGAGGAGAGACAGCGTGCCACTTGGATTTAGAATTTGAGTCTCAACTCAGCCACTTTTTAGTTTGGTGGATTTGGGTAACCTGTGTGGCCTCTCTGAGTTCAGTTCATCTCTGTAGAGTGTGGTGCTAGCACCTATCTTGGGACATTGAAGTGAGAGGAAGACTTGTGTGTGAGTTGCCTAGTAGGTTCTGGGCATTCAGCAAGTGGAGAAAAAAATAGATGCTGCAAAAATTCACCCAAGGCAGGTCCTGGGAGCCTTAGGATGCTTCTTGAGAAAGTTGACAAGGTAAATTGTGAAGCCTTGTTGAGTCTATCTTCAGTAGGGTTCCCTGCTTGGGGACACAGTTCCCCATCTCTGTGAAAGTTACTTTTTTTTCTAGTCCATGAAGAGTAGGAAGGAATGATAAACCCAGGATTATGGCCCATTTGAAGCTCAGGGTGGGATTAAGCTGTCAGCATCCAACCCCGAGAGTCTGTATCCAGACAGTCAGGCAGAAAACTGTCCCTATCCTTGGAAATAACTAAACTGGATGTATTTAAATCTAGAACTACCCCAATTATTTTGTCTACACCTATTTAGCTCCACAGAGAGACTATCTTCAGCGGGGGGTGGGGACACACAGACAGAGCCACACATTCATATGAAAGGGACTTCTGTTTCCCCTGCTTCCACTCCAGCTTCTTTATCACATCACCGAGGAAAATCTTCTTCAGCTTCAGCTCTCCTGAGCTGTTTTTTATTTTAAACAAAAGTTATTCCTAAGAAAACTAAGTCTGACATAAAAGGTCTTGTGAGAGATCTGGGCAAGCTACAGAGAATAGCCAGCCGAAGACAAGAGGGTCCAGAGCCAGGCAACGGCTACCCTCAAATGAATCTCCCAATCCATTTGCTCTGTTCTCACAGCTCACAGCTTCCCTGCTGTTTATCGTAGAGCATTCCACAGCCTGCTGTAGTGCTCTGAGGAGCCCGAGACATGCATGGCTTAAATTCTATAGCAAGAATGGTGCTCTAGTTCTCCTCAATGGGCCTTATTGACAGATTCTGGATACTGGTCAAGATACCCATGTCTGAAGCTGTAACCCTAGTCAGTGCCAAGTCATCAATGTCTCCCTGATTGGATGTGAGCTTCCAAGAGCTCCTGGACCATACAGCTGAGCAGGATGCCAGTAGTTTGTAAGGAGTGAGAAGTGTGTGTGTGTGTGTGTGTGTGTGTGTGTGTGTGTGTGTGTAGGCAAGGCAAGACCCCAATCTCTTTGAGAGGAACAAGCCAGGGAGGTGTCATGTAGCTTCTAAGATGACTTCTTGGTGCCCAAGAGTGTTTTGATGAGAGAACCTTGAGTACTCCATGTGACAGGAACCAGGGAACTCTGCACTGAACTCAGAACCAGAGCAGCAGGAGGAATTTCAGAAAGCATTAACAAAAGAGGGAGGTTAAGGACACAGATTTATTTGTAAACAAGGCAAGAGAAAGTGGTATTGCTTTTGACCACTTGGGAGACACTTTCTGAGTGAAGCTAGAGATCAGGAGCAGGGGGTTGGGGTGGGAATGGGGTATGAAGCTGTGGAATAATGTAGCTGCTTCAGAAAACAAAAGGCAGATCCTTATGTGGTTTCCCCCAGTGATTCTATGCCAATAAAAATGATGGCACAAGACTTGTGCGGGCTGGAGAGACAGCTCAGCCATTAAAGGCTAGGCTCACAACCAAAAATCTAAGTAAAGACTTGTGTGTGTATATTCATATATCATTAATTACAATAGTCAAAAAGCAGAAATAAGGGCTATGATGATGGCTTATTCAGTGGAGTGCTTGTCACACAAACATAAGGACCCACATTCGTCCCAAGAAAAATTGTTTTGGAGGCACATGTTTATAGCCCCACAGATGAGAAGGAAGCAGAGAAAGGAGGATCCTTGGGGGCACTAGCCAGTGTAGCCAAGCTGACAAGCTTTGGCATCAGTGGAACAACCTGCCTTACAACAAAAAGCAATAGAGTAAAGCACTGAACATAAACCTCAGGCCTCCATGCACACACATACAAACCACATGCTTTTGCATGTGCACACATAACACCCTCATGAAGACAAAGGGAAGAAAATGAAAATAATCCAAATATTTATCAAATGATGGAGGGTAAGTAAAATAAATGTCTAATGCCAGAAAGAGAGCTTGGGAGGAAAGGAAGGAGGAAAGAACAGACACTAATATAAGCTGCAGCCCAGGTGAAGTGGAGAACACTATTCGAAAGGGAAGAAGCCAGTCACAAAGGCTCACATATTGTGTGGCATCATTAATATGATGGCCCAGAGTAAACATATCGGTAGAGACAAAAGCAGATTGCTCTGTGCCAGCTGACTGGTCAAGGATGGCCTGGGAGTAGGGGGATGTGGAGCTGGGAATTGATAGCTTCAGATGTGAGGATTTCTAGGGGAGTCATGACAGTGATCTGGAACTGATGGCGGTGATGAATGGGAAAGTCGTGGATACAGTAAAAGCCACCGGAGCGTACATTGTAAGTGGGAGATTTGTGTGACGTGTGGTTTATGTCCTAACAAAGCTGTTGAAAGTGTTCATCTTACAGAAGAGGTGGGAGGTCTCCTCCAGCCATGTGACTTCAGCTGTGAGCACACGGGGCACAGCAGAAACCAGAAACTGGAATTCAAACCACATAGCAATCTTTAAAAGAAGGGAGCAGTCTCTGTGCACTATTATCCACTATTCAGCTGAGAGGAACACTTGACAGTTTACTCCAGGTCAAGTTGCTAACAAATGGAGGGCCTAGAGCCAACCCTCGAGTCTGTTTGATTGCTAATTTTTAGCCATTTTAAGGAGGGTTTGCAGGCTCCTTATATCTCTGGAACACTACGAAAGGGCAGTGGACAGGTGAGATGGATCTTTTCCAGCCAATACACCCCTTCCACTCATCTCCAGTGACTTGCAAAGCCATAGACACCCACCTTGACTTGCTGGCTGGAGGGGATGCCCCAAATCCTGGTATAAGACAGTATCCTGCCCGGGCTGGTATAGGATGCTCAGAGAACAGAAGAGTAGAATGGTGGGAAGCTCAGTCTTACTTCTCAAAGGTTCCCTTTTGGGTTTCTGTTACTGCCATCTTACTGGCTTCAAAGGGTTGTTGACTCTTTGTGTGATACTCTGGCCCTACCCTGAACCAATAGTCCATTCCTTTGACCTTCACAACAGAGTGCAGGAGAGACACGATGATACCTACTTAGTAAATGTTTGCAATCTGTGGGTCATGACCCCTTTGGGCATTGGGGGAGAGGGTGGTTGTCAAATGACCTTTCCACAAGGGTCCTACATTAGAAATCCTGCATATCAGCTGTTTTCATTATGATTCATTACAGTAGCAAAAATATAGCTATGAAGTAGCAGTGAAAATAACTTTATGGTTGGGGGTTACCACAACGTGAGGAACTGTATTAAAGGGCGCAACACTGGGAAAGTTGAGAACATTTGTTGCAGTGGATTTCCAGCCCAGGGGGAAGAGAAAGGAGGTTCAGTTCCTTGAACTTGAGCAGGTCACAACATAGTTCCAAGTCTCTGGTTTCGAAACTGTTCAGTGGGATTGAGAAGGCCAAGATTACAGTGTTAGCACACACAGGAGCCGGCAGCTGCATTAGTTACCTCTGTGTGACTGTGAGACAATTCTTCACAGGAACAATTCAAAGAGGTCTATTCTGGCTCATGTCTCAGAAGCTTTCAGTCCCCGTAGTGTGGAAAGGTGTGGTGAAGATGCTGGAATCATGGCCCAGGAAGCATATGACACATATCATGTTCACAAAATGGTAGACCAGAAAGCAGAGACTGAGGCCAAGAGTGGCTAAGGAAACATATCCCCAAAGGCCAGTGACTACCTCCCGAAGTCTCTATAGCTAGTTTCAAATGGAGCCACCAGTTGGGGACCAAGTGTTCAAAACACGACCCTGTGAAAGGTGTTATATATTTAAACCATAACAACCCCCAGTGTTTTTGTGTTCTTATGACTATGGGGCTGGTTTGGGGTGGCAGATAATGGTGGTCTCTCACTTTTGGGAGAGTAGCCTTACTAGGCCATTTCTCAGAGGTGGCTTGGATGCTATCCTGCCTGGGGCCAAACAAAGGCCCTCAGGAAGTGCTCCTGACTCCGTATACTTCCCAGTGGCTTCTCTGAAGACAGCCACCTTGAATGACAGCATCTTCCTCACTTTGAGGTTATGAGGAAGGCCTGAGAGGCTATCTGCTCATCAGCCAAACCCTACAGGCCAGCATCAGGTCTGCCTTCCAGTAGGCACTCAAGAAATAGATTCAAGGACGGGAAGTAGAATGTTAAAGCCAAAGCAGGCCTCAGAGGACAGCCAATATAGTCATTCTCCGTTTATTTTTAACCTCAAAACTCTGGCTTCAAAGAGAAACATTAAGCAGACACTAGGCTTATATATAGATAAGAGCTGATCTTTGCTGACTGTAGTGGGGGTGTGGTGGGTCTATCCTTGATGAGGCCTTGAGGGAACCCTCAAAACCACTAGGAACAGAACTGGGAGCTCATGCATCCCATCTTAGTGGCTCATTGTACAGATGGGAAAACCAAGGCTTTGGAAGGAGGATAGAGTGTGATTTTCTTCTGATGTAGAGAATGAGTTCTGAGTTTGCCACCTGGCTCCTGGCTCTGAGGTCTCAGAGTTTCTCCTGGCCTAGATGCCTCAGTTATTGTACCGATCTTGACTTGCCTGGCACCAGACCAGTAAGAGATGTGTGTACAGAGACGGTGAAAGAGAGGAGGCAGGTGCCTCTCAGGGGCCTGCATGGGTACTGCTGATGCCTCTCCCTGTCAATCATACATCACACAGAATCTTTGCTTTTGTTTTCTTTGTTAATATAAAATTGGGATTTTGTTTGAGCCCAGTCACAGAGCAGACAGACTTGAATATTATCTGTCAACATCCCATAAGCAACCCCAGGCACCCTAGGCAGTTGTTTTTGCTTTTCTGATGCTGACCATCAGTCTTCCTCTAGGGTGTAGGGCTCCAGATGGTTGTCTAACTCCCTCCTTGGCAAGACAGGAAGTTCCCTGAGAGCAAGAATAAGATCTTATTTATGTTTATTTTCCCATCCCCTCCAGTGCCCTGAACAACCCTGTAGAATGAGGTCGGGCTTAAGCAGGGCTTGTTGAATTGAATTATTGAGCAGACAGGCTTCCAAAGGGAAATAAACAAACAAAAGAACGGCCCCCTGTGACTCAAAGCTGCAGCAACCTGTCACTTGCAGATTAAATCGCAGGCTCCTCAGATGGATGAGGAAGGAGCTGGAAGCCTGCTCTTACTTCCGGTGCCACGAGGGTCACACTCCCACTGCCCCAAAGGGAAGTAGTATGGAGAGTGACAATGAGTCCTGATGGCTTGTCCTGAGATGTCCCCTTCCTTCCTAGCTAGCACTGAGTTAGTGTTGCTGTGATTACCAGTTAGTGTTGCTCCCTTACCCAACCCTTCACCCTACACGCCTCCCAGAAACAGGCTGCAGCCCCTGAAGTCCATCCTGATGAGATGAAATCAATGCCCAAGGAAACAACATCTGTCTGCTGTGACTGTGGTCTCCTTACTGGTCCGACATTTGCTAAAGATAAAAGTGGAAATATTTGACCCAGAGTTCTGTAGCCAACCTCTGTAGGCTTCAGTTACTCTTGAGGGAGTTTTGGCTTTTTGGCTTATATAATGTATAGCTGGACTCCTGTCCTAAGGGTTTCACCCTCCAAAACCAATGCTACCAGTTGGGGACCATGTGTTCAAACACACGAGCCTGCAGGAAACACTTCACATTCCAACCCAAACAGGACCCAGTGTGGTTCTCATCACTACCTTTGTTAGAGTCAAGCCTATGTGATATGCATTGGCCAAGTGACAGCCACCACCCCATTAAATTCTCACCAAGGTCTCTCAGCATTCCCGTCTCAGGGGCCAGAAAACTCAGGCTGGCACTTTGCCAGAGCCACACTAGAAGAAGACAGTTCTGACAATGACTCTGTTTTCCCTTTGTCCCATAACCTTGATCCTCAGGTCAGGCTTCAGACCAGGTTGATGCCCAGAGCTTTGACACAGGCCTAGGGGGAAGAAACAACAAGCGCGTGACCCTGTGGGTCTGTGCAGCCACGGTCTTATTTCCAAAGTGAAAGCCAATGTCACCAATAAAAATGGAAGCAATTTCAAGATGGTAAGAAATGGCCTTTCTGTCAAGCAAGACCTTTGTGCTATGTTCAAAGAAAACTAATTAAAAGAAGTTTCCTTTAAAGTATATGGGTCTGAGGCTTTTCCACTTTGGCCCCGCAAGCCAATCCAGCTTCAATCCAGTTTGAAAACTTGGTGTGAAGCCTGAATTATTAACGCACACAGGAAAAATGATCTGCCTGTTTGCTTTAGAACAATTTGGGCCTGCAGTAGGATTAGCCACATCTCTTGAGGATTTGAGTGGGAATGGGGTGAGCTAGGATAGAGCCACAGAAGGCCATGTGAGTGTCTCCTTCTGAATCTTACATCATAAGCTGGGCCATTATGGAACTACATGTTCAGATAGTGTGGTGGTTTTTAAATGTTTATTTTCTAAGGATTTATTTAAGGATAATATGAAAACAATTATATTATCACTCTGTGTGCTTGCATATATGCATATATGCATGTGTGCATGAATATGTGTGTGTATGTGTGTGTAGGTATGTTGTATATGCATATGATAAGTAGATGTTCAAAGATGCTAGATCACCTGGAACTGAGCTTATAGGCAATTGCAAGTCCCTAGTTATGGGCCCTGCAACCCAAACTCTGCTTCTCTATTGAGAACTATGTGCTTTTAACAGCTGAGCCATGTCTCCAGCTCCCGATGGAGGCAAACTTTAAAGGGAAGTTTTCACAGTTAATGCATACAGCACAACTTCACAGGACACCTCCACCCTCTTTATTTAACAGCGTTGTTAAACATCAGTCACTGTAGATCTCCCAGGCAGCTGGGAGCCCATCAGGGAATCATATTAGCACAGGGAATATTACCAGATACTCTCCAGAGCCTGTATCTCATATATCGCCTCCCCGGGTGGCTGGCATAAATCTATCCCCAATCTGTTGACTAGAGGATAGTCATGGACCTGCAGGGTGGAGCACACCAGTTCACCTCCTTTTCCTCTGTCTCCTCAACACTCAAGTGCACAGAAAAGTGCCATGGAAAGCGTCTAGGTTAGGGTTTCCATTGCTTTCAAGAGACACCATGACTAAAGCCACTCTTATAAAGGAAAACATTTAATTGGGGCTGGCTTACACTTTCAGAGGTTCAGTCCATTATCATCATGGCAGGAAGCATGGCAGCATCCAGGCAGGCATGGCACTGGAGGAGCTGAGAGTTCTACATCTTGACCTGAAGGCAGTCAGGAAAAGACTGGCTTCCAGGCAGCTAGGAGAAGGGTCTCAAAGCTCACCCCCATAGTGACACACCTCCTCCAACAAGGCCACACCTACTCTAATAAGGCCACATCTTCTAATAGTGCCACATCCTGGGCCAAACATATTCAAACCACCATAGAAACCCAAGGAGGGTCAAAACTGACATCTACCTGCCAATGGTAAATGTAGATACAAGCATTGCTTACTGTGTAACAAGAGCCTGGGGTGATTCAGAAGATCCTGTGAACATGTAAGGAGCTTGTCTGAAGCAGCTACATGGAGGGAGGTAAGAGGAAGGTGGACTGCTGGCACAGTAGGTAAGCAACATGGCTTCCTGGATCCTGTGCCACCTAACAAGTGGCATTGCCCCGACTTATAAAGATCAGGACACTTCCTAAACTGTGGAGCAGATGGAGAAGGCAAGACTGGAGGCCGTCTGTCCCAGAAGAACCCACCAGAAACAGAGTCAAGGTGTGCAAAAGGGGCCAATAAACTGTGGGGACTGAACAGAGAGGTGGGTGCTGAGTGGAAGGTAAAAGGTAAGACTCACCTAATGTCCTGTGCTGCGCAAGAAAGCTGGAGGGGATGATGCATATACAGAATTCAGCTGTGGCTTCAGGGATGCCAGGGACAGGTGTACTCTCTGTACATTGCAGAACTGTAAGGAATGTTATCCACTCCCAGAATCGTGGGAATAAAGGTCCAGCATGGAGCAGTGACAGACAAGAACCTGCAAGCCACATGTGCTTTCTTTCTGAGAAGAAAAAAAGCCACATGTCAAGTGCCTTCTGTTCTCAGGAGTCCAATGCTGTGGACCAACTGGACTTTGGACTGGGTTGGTTGCCTGTATCAGTCATTTTTCACGCTGTTGTGACAAAATGCCTGACAGAGACAACTTAAGGAAGGAAGTCTTTGGGCTCACAGGTTAAGGAGACACAGTCCATGATGGTGGTGTGTAGGGCAGGGCATGAGGTCACTGGTCACATCTGGGCAGCACTCACATCTGCAGTCAGGGAGCAGAGAGCAATGAAGGCTGGCTCACATTCATCTCTGTTTCTCCTTTATATCATCTGGGACCCCAGCCTCTGGAAGAGTGCCACCATTATTTAGGGTGGGTCTCCCCATCTCAATGAACCCAATCTAGAAAATTCCTCATAAACATCCCCAGAGATCTGTCCATGATTCTAGATCTCATTAACCACAACCTGGTGGCTAACTTTCATGTCTTCCTCGATCACCAACCTCAGTTTTATGAGACAGGATCTCATATCGAACCTGAGATCCACAATGCACAGTTTTATATGGACCTCCAGTTCCAGGGTATCTGATACTTCTAGCTTCCATGGTCACACACATATACACACACAAACATAGCATGCATTCATGCCACATGCATATACATACATTTTAAGAATTAAACATATTTTTAACTGTTGGGGGGGACCTGTATCTGGTTTCAAACAGATTGTATCCCCCAACCAGAACTTTCAGGGGCCTCCCGTTCCAGCAGCATCTTCATGCCCTACCACAGTCTGTGGTTTATGACACTGTATGTACAGTACTCTGTCTCCTTCTCCAGCCTCTTGTCTTAACCGCCCAACCCCAACTGCAGCAACCTCAGCTTCCTTTCTGTCCTCCACAAGAAGCTCCTTTCTGCTCAGTTCTTTGCACTCTCAGTCAGCATCTCTGTGCCTTCACCCCCATGGCTGGCCACTCTCCTGTAGCACTGAGAACTCATCTCAAACGGCACCTCCTTAACCCTCAGTATACACAGTGCCCTGACCCTGGCTACTGTCTCCTCCAGCAGGCTTTTAATGTCCCCTGCAGCCACACTTGTCTGCAGTACTCTAGCTTCTCTCTGCCTTGACCTTGGCATGGCCGATCTCCTTCAGAGGAACGGCTGAGTGCTCAGGGTAGGATCTTGTCTGTTCATTAGGCATACGAAGCAGGCTGAGAGCCGATGCTGGTGCATTGGATGCCTGGCTAAACGTGTGGAGCGCATGGCCTAGCCAGGATGTTCTAGCTCAGGCAGACTGCTGGATGAGGAGTCTGTGGCCCAGCCTCTAGATCTTTTTTCCTGGCTGGGGCTCCCTCACCCCCGCCCCACCCTACAACTGCTTTCTCTTTTCTGCAGCAGGGCCAGGGAAAGCTGCCTGGGCTGATACACTCAGCTGGGCAGCCACAGATGCAATCCAAGAAGCAAGAGCGCTCTTGGTTCAGAAGGAGAATTAAATTCCTGGCTTCAGGTGAGAAGCAAGTGATTGACTTGGCCTGGGTAGAGCAGGAGGAGGCCGTCCTCTGGGGTTATTGATGAATAGGGAACAGATCTCTAAACAACAACTACATGTGAACCCTACGCAGAGTGCCCAGCTCCAGGAAAGCTGCTTGCTGGGGAGTGCCGGCGCTGGCTCAGTCGCTTTCTCCCACGCTGGATTTATGGTACTGCCCTTGAGCAGGAGTCACTGACAGAGATCTATGGCTTGCTGATCTGCAGGGAGTGGAGCCTCCAATGGCTTTCAGCAGCCACTGTAGCAATGCCACATGGGAGGCAGAGATCTACAATCCCCTCCCCCTCACACACTTCCACTCTCCTGCTGAGCTGGTCATGATCACTTAGCTAGGAGAGGAAGGAAGGCCCTTGTTCCTGTGCAAAGATAACATTTGGTTGCTAAGAGGGACCTTGCTCCTATTTGCCTCCTGGGAAAATGTCTGACTGCTTGTCAAGGTGACCCTGGGTTGGATGTTATCAGCTGTCAGCTGACTAGGCAGTGTTCTCAGTCCTGCAAGTTCTGAAGTGGACTAGACAAGGAATACTGGAGTTTATGCCCAGCTGTTACCATCTGTATAATGGGAACATACCAAACACACATCCTACAAGAAACCCGCAGGACTATAGGTTGAGCAGGAAGGCAGGGAGCACAGGGCTTGCCTGTTCTGAGATAGGCATGCAGGCCATGTTCTTAATCATCTCCCTTAATCCCCTCAGCACCCAAGAGAAGTGAGAGCTACTAACTCTTATACAGAAGCAAGACTAAGAGCCCAGAGAAGAGGCATGGAGGTCTGCTGAACAGACATTATGTTTGTGTGATAGGCACGTCTTATGTCAAGTCTGAGAGGTGGACATGTTCACTGCCATTTGTAGATTAGAAACTTGAGGGGACAGAGGCTGAAGATGACTGCTGAACCCTTCCTGACCCCCATGAACTAGACACTGCTGTTCTCTCCTTGAGACTTAAATGCCACCATCTCTAGGCTCTAAGAAGTGGGCAAATGCTGCGGGAGGTTTGGTGAGGGTGGAGGGGGAGCCAAGGGCCTTCCTCTTGCTGTATGCTATGGTTTCTCCAGGACCTCACTGCACCTGAGTTTTAGATCATACTAGTTGCAGGACCAGGGCTGAACAGTGTTCCTCCTTTCAAGTTCAGGAGCCCATATCCCTACCCCCGCACCCTGCTGCTACTGTCACTTCCTGCTGACATCTTTGTCCTTAAGGTTCCCCTATCCTTCCCAGCAGAAATGAGGCATCCTTTTTGGCACCAGCTTCCTTGTGGGTTTTCTCCCGGATGCTGCCTCTTAAGCTGTTCTCCTTTCCTTGGGCTGCTGCAGACTTGGGAGACTTGGGGTGGGGGTGGGGCGTCTAGATTGCCAGGGTTCTGATGCACAGGCATGTGTTTGTCACTCTGTTTTGGGGAGACCTGAATCTCCTCTTCCTCCTTGTCACCTTGACTTTGCCTGTCCCCATCAACACAGAGAATGACTGAACATTAGTGATTCATCCTTTTGGGTTACTTGCCTATCCCCTTGTTAAAAGTAGGGAAACTGAATCCTAGGCACAGAGTAATTTGTTTTGCGTATCAGTGACAGAGACAGTGACAGAGCTAGGTTTTCAATGCTTTCTTTTAGGCTATCTCAATTACTTTTCTATCGCTCTGTCAAAACAACTTATAAAAGAGAGAGAGAGTTTATTTGGGGCTTATGGTTTCAGAGGGATAAGAATCCATCGTGGCAGGGAGATAGGGCTGCAAACAACAAGAGTAGAAGCTGAGAGGTCCGGGCTCAACCACACATAGGAAACCAAGAACAAATTTCAAATGGAGAGAACAAGGCTCAAGGTCCTCCAGTGATGCTTCCTCCTGCAAAGCTTCAATTCTTAAAGGTTCTTCCCCCAAAACTGCCACCATCTGGGCATCCAGTGATCACATACATGAGCTTATGGGGGACATTTCTCAGTCGAACTACCACACAGGAGAGTTCATTTCATGAAGCCAGGGGAAACAGCTAAGAATATAGACTGTGGAGCTAAACAAGCCCTGGCATTCTGCCTGTGTCTCAGCCTCTGGGCTTCCTTTTTGACTGCACATGGTTTGGTGCTGTTACAAAGCCTATGTGAGACAGTGTGCCTATGAGCAGTTGGGACTGTCCATTGTAGTTATTATTGTGACTGCTGTTATGAGGGCATCTGGTTCTGCATTAGAGGTCTCATCCTACTCTCATTTCTATTTCTGTGATAAAAGGGAGCAGGGGGCTGGAGAGATGGTCAAGAGCACTGACTGCTCTTGCAGAGACCCTGAGTTCAATTCCCAGTAACCACATAGTGGCTCACAGCCATCTGTAATGGGATCTGATGCCCTCTTCTGGTGTGTCTGAACATAGCAACAGTATATTTACATATATAAAATAAAGAAATCATTAAATAAATAAATAAATAAATAAATACTTCAACAAAGAGCAACTTGAGGAGAAATTCGTCTTACAGTTCCATGTTATATTCCATCATTGTGGGGAAGCCAAGGCAGGAGCTTAGAATAGTTAGTCACATCACATCCACAGTCAAGAGCAGAGGGAAATGAACACATACATGTCTGCCTCTGCTTAGCTCTGTTTCTCTGCTCTTACACAGCTCACCTTTCCTAGGGAATGGTGTCTCCCACAGTGGACTGTATCTTTCCATATCAATTAATGTAATTAAGACAGTCTTCCACAGGCATGCTCACAAGACCAACCCAGGGATAGTTTCCTCACTGAGTCTCTTTCTAGGTGATTCTAGGTTGTAACAAGTTGGCAATCAAAGCTCATCACTGTAACTTGGACTTTGTGCTGCTGGGCTTCTAGGAGGGCAGATATCAGACATAATATCCCGTAATGCAAACAATACCATTCATTAAGAGGAATTATTCCCCATTAAACAGATGAACCCAAAAGAACAAGCTTTAGAAGGTTAATGCAACTTACCCTCGTTCTTTGGTAAGACTAGGAAGGATTTGAACCCTCATCTCATCGGATCTTCTTACTTTGCTTGTGGTTTTTGGGTTAAGCTTTGACTTCTAGATCTGTCTCTATGGAAAGAGTGTGTGTGGGTGTGGTGGTGAGCTGAGGCAGAGCCTTTTGCCCTGGCCTGAGTAGATCCTCCTTTTCAGGCTAAACTGTGTCCAGCTTTACCCAACAGAGAAAGCCACTGCCCTGGCTCTCTGGTCACTGGGCTAGCCCACAAGGGCCCATTTCATTTTCATGGAAGCA
This sequence comes from Rhabdomys pumilio, assembly GCA_030674055.1. Lineage (NCBI taxonomy): Eukaryota > Metazoa > Chordata > Mammalia > Rodentia > Muridae > Rhabdomys > Rhabdomys pumilio. The sequence continues at coordinate 38,047,873 of JANHMN010000002.1, forward strand.
GGATGGGTTGTTCAGGGGTGGACACATACCAACCACACACAGCTCCCTGCCCCTGTATGCCTCACTAGTGCTTATGACCTCTCTCTCTCCAGGCTATGGCTTAAGCATAACCCAAACAGAGCAGAATGGCAGCTATAGTAAATTACTTTAATTTTTATGGCACTCTGTACCTTGTTTCCTGATAAAGTGACTCTATTTAGCTTGCAAGTGGAGTGCTTCTCTGTGGGCACTTCAGTTCTTCAACCCCAAGTCCTCCCCCTTCCATGCCCCTAGGCCCTCTGTCCCTGGCTCCCACTAACTGCTGGTCACCAGGAATGTTCTGGACTCCCAGAGGGGTCACAGTGGTGGCTGTATCCAGAGGCAGGACTCTGTTCAGGACCTTTCTTATAAGTTTCCCAGAGGCGGGGAACATTTAGGAACCAAGAATGGCAACACCAGAACTCAAGAGTGAGCAGGAACCCAGTGCAGACCCTAGAGGTTGGCTTTGCCCTCAACTTGTACTTGATACAATAAATGGGGGCAGTCTTGCCTTTCTACCTCTCTACCCTAATGGACTATCATTTTGGTTACACTGTCTTGTGTCTTTTACTCTTAAAGCTATTGGTAAGAGGTATCTGCCAGACATTCTTCAGGGTTCTTTGTGAATAAATCTTTATAGGAAAGGGTTGTGGGATTTTTCTCCTAATAATATAGGAGAGTACCTTGGGAAGCCTGCTAGGAAAGAAAAGCATCAAGCAACAGGAATCCCCTGAGTCCTTGTGGATGCATCCCATGCCCCACCTGGAGCTAAGGCTGTTTGCTAAATACCAAGTAAAGACTTGCAGACTTGGCCTTGTAAGTGCACAACAGCTCCTTCATCCCTGGAAGCCTCTCAGAGATGCAGAGTTTGGGTACACCCAGCCCTGCTAAACAGTGTGAGCCTCTGCAGGGGTGCTCAGGCAACAGATTCAGAAATGGCCACACCTGGGGAGAGCTGCTGGTAGCCACATGACTGTGAGGATGGGGATATTCCACTGGAACAACATGGGGTATGTAGGGAACAAGGGCCATCGGAAGAGTCCATTTGTGTGTGGAGATAGAGACGGGGCGGGGGGGAGGGAGGGGGCTTGGCAATGGAAGCCTCAGAAGCAGGGTAGAGCTTTGGAAAGCCATCTTGGCTCTTGTCTGGCCAGCAGCAGAGTGTGCTCTAAAGTCTGCTTGTAGGGGCTCATTTCCTCTTATAGAGTGCCCTGCAGGAAAAGCCCCATGACCAGCTAAAGGTGTTCAGGTCCTTGAATATTAGGTGCACCCTTGATGTATCTTCATGATAATCTCAAAGCAGTGTTGTCTAGTGCAAGAAGCTTGGATGAGAGGCAGATGGGCCCAAGAGGCAGGACTCAGAGCACACAGAGACAGGCAGGGACAATAGGAGGAGTCTGAGCCTGAGCAAGGAGGGAGTTCATAAACTCTAAGACATCTCTTCTGCAGCAGAAGCACCTGCAGCATCTTCATCTTGGTCTTAGGGGATTAATTCCAGTCTCTGGGCTACATTGAGCCACCTTTGTAGATGTACTTGCATGAGTAACCACTCTTCCCAAAACTGTGGGGCTAGAAATAAACCCCACACCCCAGACTCTGCCTGGTGAGGACTGGAAAACAGACCTTTTGCCTCCTCTCTGTATCTGGACACTTGACACTTGGTAATCTGCCCCAACTGGGTCATTTGACAGTGATTTGGTGCTGGCAAGTGTTGGCATCAATCACAGAGGAAGAAGCAGCAAGGCTCTCCACCCCTGCCATCCCTATTCCAAGTCCAGTCCTTCCCCTCCTGTGATCTCATCTTCACCATGTCCTTACAATCGTCTTCCCAGCTGATGTCAGCCAAGAAAGGTCAAGTGATGTTTTAGTTAGGGTTTTACTGCTGTGAACAGACACCGTGATCAAGGCAACTCTCATAAAAGGACAACAAGCCTTAATTGAGGCTGGCTTACAGGTTCAGAGGTTCAGTTCATTATCACCAAGGCAGGAACATGGCAGCACTCATGCAGGCATGGTTCAGGAAAAGCTGAGAGTTCTACATCTTCATCTGAAGGCTGCTAGCAGAATACTGGCTTCCAGGCAGCTAGGATGAGGGTCTTAATGGCCACACCCACAGTGACACACCTACTCAACAGGGCCACACCTTCTAATAGTGCTACCCCCTGGGCCAAGCATATACAAACCGTCACAGATAGCTTGCCCCAAATTACAAACAAACAGTAAAGTCTCAGGCTCTTGACTTTGAGCCTATAGCTCTCACTTTAGAATCTGAGGTTTTTTTTTTTTTTATAGATCATGAGGTCCTGGGCCCAGGAAATGAAACTGGTGTTTGGTCTGTGCTTGGTGCTGGACACTGGGGTGAGTTCTTAGTACTTCCATGTGCCTTGTTCCATTCTCTTGTTTCTCAAACTGAGAGTCCCCGAGGGAAGCTACCTTCCTGCCCTTCTGCTCCTCACCTCTCATGGGTGCCCAGAAGCTTGCTCAAAGGCTAATATGATGACTGTATAGAGTTGACAGACTCTGACTCCTCTTTTTTTGCTCTTTCATTTCCAGCCCCCCATGATCTTGCTGTATCTGGTACCATGTTCTTGTGCCACTATTGTGGATGGAACCCTCTAAAACCATGAACTCAGATAGATAATTTCCCTCTGAAGTGGCCATTCTCTCAGATGTCTATCATGGTGACATAAAGTACTATTGTCCCACTCGCTGGGCACTTTACATAAGGGTGGAGGTGTATTCCTGAGCAAGCTTATTTTCCATTTTCATTGTGATTTCCATTAGCTGTATGGCCTGGAACCAGTCAACCGAGTCTCTGAGCCCCTCTCTCTTCTTTAAAGCAAGGTAAGCATAACATCTACTTCCTAGGATTTGAGGAATTCTAGGGAATGGCTAACAAACAGTGGCTCTTACTATTCTCTGGGCCTCAGTTTCCCCATCTGTTATCTCAAGTTCTTCTTGCTCACACTCTAAGACTGGAGCTCAGGGCAGCTGAGGACTCTGCTGTGCTCTATTCCTTGGTGGAGATCACGTATGGAGTTAAGAAGAAGATTAAATTACACAGGCACACAGCTATGTGTTAGTGATAGCAGCTGAGGGGTGACACTGAGGGGGGTAGAGGGGGATGCAGGGCCAAGAGCAGAAGGGAAAGGGATGAGAATGCTTGCCATGGCACCTTGAGAGCTCTGTGGTCTCCTTTTGCTGCAGAGTCCACCAGCTGCTGACTTCTGGGGAGTTCTCTCTTTTGGGACTGGTTTGTTGGTAGGAATTCAGTGTAATCAGCTAGAAATTCATAAAGTTGGGTGGCAGTGACACACATCTTTAATACCAGCACTGGGAGACAGAGGCAGACAGCTTTCTGAGTTCAAGGCCAGAGTACTTTATGGTCAACAGAATGAGTACTAGGATAGCCAGGGATACACAGAGAAACTCTGTCTTGGAAAACAAAACAAAGCAACAAAACAAAAACCAAAACAAACAAATCAGTAAACTCAGGCCAGGTGGCCACCCAACTATTAGGAACCACAATGAAAACAGAAGCAAAGCTTTGCTCAGGAGTACATTCCGACCCCTGTGCGAGGTGCCCAGCAAGTGTGACAGCTAGACTTCCTATCACTGTGATAAATTATTCAAGACAAGCACTTGTACAGGGATGATCTATTTGGGCTCATGGTCCAGAGGGTTCTGTCCGAAGTGATGAGGTAAACTGGGTGGCTCAGGGAAATGGGGTCAGAGGCTGCTCCATGGACCTTGAGTCTAGCCCTGTCCTGCTCTGCTAATGGACTCAGATATGGAGAAGATGGGTACAGAGTCTGACCCAGAGCCATTGGGCAGAGCTGAGGGAGCTGGACTCAGGAGCAGCTGGCTATTCTGCAATGGACCAGGGCATGCTCCTGAAGGGGCAGACACAGGGCTGGTGACTGGAAGACATCAGCTCCTGCTTTTGCCACAAAGGGGAGAATAGGTTCATTTCTGCTATGAAGCAGCCTTGTGTGCTGTCCTCCAAAGGCACACAGTGGCTTTAGTCCCTTCAGCTTTCCCTTTCCCCACTCTCCTGTCCCCAGACCTCTCCAGGATACAAGAACTATTGGCTCTTATTACTCTTCCTATGTATGGAGAGCTGGCCATTCTCCAGGGGTCCCTTACCTAGAAGACAAGCTGGTCCCCTACCCAGAGGTCTCTCAAGCTCTGAAGTAATGAGGGTAGAGTGTTGCAGCCTAGGGCTCCAGAGGAATTTGCTTTTGAAGATGTGTTCCACGGTGCTGACCTCAGCGTCTCTCTGGTGTATGTAGGACAGTCTGTGTGGTGATGAAACCCAGGTCACAGAGGTCTGGGTGAATGGGTTCAGGGTAGGATGTGAAGATTCTGAAGATGGCAGATCTTAGGAGAAACAAGAAGACAAAACTGGAGCTGTTGCTCTCAGATTCCCCCAGATGGTCTAAACATCAGGCGATTAGCACGATTAGCACGGGTGCTTGGGAGTCCTGAGCAGATGCTTGGAGACCACAGAATTGGGGGCAGGGATGAGTTTTTAAGACAGCCTGCAAGAGAGAAGCTTAAAAACAGTCCCTGAGTGTCAGGGTAATCGGCTCCCGCTGGCTCTCTCTGCTGGGGTGCTGCTGACTGGAAGGGAGATAATTTACCTCTAAGAGGCTTTATGGCTCCACACTGCTGACTGTGAGCCAGAACACAGGTGCCCCTGGCCTTAACTTAGTGATCTGGCGCCACCACCCACCCCACTGTCCCTGTGCTTTGGGGACAAGTGACCTCTTAGAAGATCAGGTCCCTCTATCTAATTCCGTTTTGTTCTGTCTCTCCCTTACCCCCCACCTGCCCACCCTGATTTTGCTCTGTGGAAATGCTCTCATAGCTTTTCCCTAGCCTCATGGCAGGAAGGATATACTGACCCTGGGGGGCAGGGCCTCAAGACTTCTCCTCCACTTCTCCCCATTCCACTTGGCTCTGGCTTAGATTAGTCAAGAATAAACAAAGGGAAGCCAGGATAGTTTAGCACAGGTACATTCCACACAAGATTTGAATATACCTAAACTGAAAATTTCTGTTTGTCTCGCATTCAATGTTTTGCATGTTATTTGACATCCAGACCTTGACTGCTTCTTCCTTCTTCTCTGGAGTAGGGTCCAAGAGGGATGGGGGGGTGTCCCTTAGAATTATTCCCTAACTCAAAGGCACAGCTACAAATTTTGTCCTAACCATTGGTGAACAAGGGCAAAGAGCCATGTTTGGTAATACATGCCTGTAATTCCAGCAATTGGAAAGCTAGAAGCAGGATCATAGGGTCAGGGCCAGCCTGCATAATTAGTTCAAGGCTGGCCTTGGCTATATAGCTAGACTGTGTCTCAAAACAGTAACAAAACAACCTCCTAGAACAGTAGCCCCACATCCCTGGAAGGAACAGCTTGTGGTGACTGCCAGCTTTGGTGAGGCTCTGGGGAAGTTCAGCAATCACAAATTGCTACCACCACTAAGAAAGATATCTGTGACCCTGTTGGTACCTTATTGCAGGAGGTGGGAGGCAGAATGTCACCAGTCCTGTGATCCTCTCCTAGGGCCTCCCGATGTCTTGAAAGTCCTTTGTCCACTCACCACTTCCTAAACACCTGTCATAGCCATCAGATTTTCAGGAGAGAAGAGAGTGAGAATAGTTACAGTAGTCAGGGGTCAGGAGAAAGGCACTTTAGACACACCCAGGTTTTCCTTCTGCCCAGGCAGGCACCTCCTTCTGCCCATGCTCCAGACTCCCCTGCTTGCTGCCAGCATCACAGCTGAGGAGTGGCTCTTGCTGCAGATACTGCAGCTAAGGAGTACCCTCGTCAGAAATCACACTGTCAACTGATGGGTTTCAAGCCAAGAGCACACAGGCCTGGAGTTTGCAGGTGGGATCCCTCTTTAATGACTTGGGGTACTTCTGCACTATGCAATAACCCTCTTCCTGGATGATCCCAGATGTGTCATGGTGGTGCCTAGAGGTAGAGGGGTGAGAGTCTATTCAGTGGGATTCTGCTGACATGTTCCAACAAGCTGTGCAGATGGACTTGGAGACACTGGAGGTGGCAGAGTCGAAGGACCTAGACCTGAGGTGGGAAGAGCTGAGGAGTCTCTTCACTGTCTCCACATATTCAAAAGGGGCTAGACTCACTCTAGAGGTCCAGGGACAGACACAAAGCCGGTCAGTGGAAGAAGCTGGGAACATCTGTACAGAGACAGAGACAGAGAGAGAGAGAGAGAGAGAGAGAGAGAGAGAGAGAGAGAGCGCTCTAGCCTCAGTTCTTCTATGTGACTTGGTATAAGTCACTTGCCCTGTCTGAATCTTAGTGCCCTGCGAGATTATATCTGAAGATCTTTCTAATGCAGAGTGGAGGTGAGAGTGCTTTTGTTGAAGTTGCAAAGAGCAAGCAGAGAGAGGTCAAAGATCACGCCTCACTTTCCTGTGTCTCCTCCTTGGCCCTCTGTCTTGTTTCATAAAGTGGGTGTGCTGTTGGAGTGTAGAGGCAAAGAATCTATTCAAAGCACAGTTTCCCGGTCCCTACCGGCAGGTTGTCTCCACAGTGTTGGCCCTCCTTGCTCATTTTGTCACAAGCCTCCCCCCAGACCAGTTTTCCTAGAGCAGGCCACGTGGCTGTCAAGACCTTATCCACTGCCTCCAACAGATGAGACCAATTTACTGGCTGCCATTGTCCCACATCACATCAGACTAAGCCACACTCTCCCCAAGATGGACTGGAATCTTTCCCTTCTCCTGGCTGTGTGGCCATGTCTCTCACTTCAATTTCAACCTATATGTCATTCCCAAAGACCTAGTTCCCTTTGTACAGTCTTCCAACTCCTCCTGGTACTCTTGCATTTCAGGACAGTTCTCCCTGCATCCTCTCTCACAGTACCCTGGTGATCTGGTTTGTAGAAAAACACCATCTGTAATTTCAACATAAACTTGTCAACATCTGTGTTTTTGTCACCGCCTCTGAAATACAAGCTCCAGGGCTTTTACTTTGTTCCATACTGCATTCCCAGTGCCTGGACTGGACCGCATGCACAAATGTTCATTGAGTGAAAGAGTGATAGTTGATGCCTAGAGAGTATCTATTGCATTGCTAAGTCTGTACACATGCCATCTCCCTCCCTCCTTTGAGAGACCACCTTCCCTGTTGTTCCATCTGTGTGCCTGGTTAGGTCTGTACTCTTCCCAGGCACAGGGCCAGGCCACGAATCACACCAGCCTATTAGAGCAGCCTCTCTCTCTCTCTCTCTCTCTCTCTCTCTCTCTCTCTCTCTCTCTCTCTCAGAATGCACATGGTGCCAGGCTGGTTCTGGGTGCCCAAACCTGAGATGCTCCCTGCCAAAGTGGTAAGATATGGTCCTGTTGTTGCCAGTAGGGAAGTCCCTGGGAATGACAGTCATTGGTAGGGAAGTCAGTTAAGAGATGGATAGAGATTCTGATGGCAACTTCCTGACAACAGCCTTCAAACATCTGGATCCAGATGCACCTCACTTTCAGTTCATCATCACAGTGTTCTGAAATTTACCTTCCCAAACTGGCCCATGTTATGAATCTCAAAATAACTTGAGCAAGAATGCATGCTAATGGCTGAACACTACTCCTGGGGCTCCAAGGGCTTCAGTTATCCAGCCCGCTGCTCTGTTTAAACAAAATCTTTAGTTAGGTATTTCGTCCCAGAGAGGGAAAGGACGTGGGGTGCCTAGGAAAGTCCCCCATTTCTCAAGTCATTCTCATAACATTAGGAAGCAGGAACCCATGCTGTAGACACAGCTACTACAGGAATGTTGAGGCTGTCTCCTTTGGGTTCTCCTGGTGTTGGTGGGACATGGATCAGCGGTCCAAAGGAACACCTCTTTATCATCAGAGATGTCAAATATAAATGAAGGTAGCAAAAAGGGATTCAAACACTCCATCACATGCTCATAAATCAGCCCCAATAAATTCCTGGCCACCCCTGTTCCATCTCTCTATCCACCCACTCCTTCCTGCCTGCCTTCCCTCCCCTGATTGCTTTCAAGCGTATCATTTTATATGGAAATATGTTAATATGCATTTCTAGATGATAAGACTCCTTTAAAGATATATCTCGTCTGCTGCTGGCATCTCAATGGAGCAGGTCGTTCTGGTAATGACTTCCGAGGAGCCAGACTCTTGGTCTCACACCCTTGAGAAGTTCCCTCTGGCACTCGTTTGAGCTTGATTGACAAGGTGAGTACCTTTGACCAATGAGACAATAAGAATACAGTTCAAGGCAGAGGCACCTGCTCACTGGGGTTCTTGGTTTTCACTGCCTTCTTGGTTTTGCTGCTTGTTGGGGGATGTTTGGCCCGTCATGTGATGGTGCAAAGGAGGACAGCCTGGCCTCCCTGGGAGGAAGAGTCCAGAGGTAGGAAAGCATAAGTGGGTAGATGAGTATACAGAGGGATAGATGACAGACATGGAAAGGTGATCAGATAGATAGGTGACAAAGTGGTAAATGACAGATGACAATGAGATTAAATAATTGACAACAAACGATAGGTAGATAGATGATAGAGACCTTAGATGATAGGCAAAATATAGGTGATGGTGTTAGATAAATGATAGATAGATAAATGCTTCCGTAGTTAGGAGTGTTGGCAGCTATTGCAGAGGACTGTAGTTCAGTTCCCAGCACCAGGTCAGGTGATTCATAATCACCTGTAACCTCAGCTGCAGGGGATCCAACAGCCTCTTCCAGCCTCTGCATGTGGGCATGCTTGCGCATGTGCACATGCACGCACTCACAGATGCACACGCAAGAGCACACACACGCATGCACACATATCAAAAATAGTAAAAATAAATCTTTAGATAACAGAGCCATCAGCATTGAGGCTCCATATCTCTGTGCGAGATCAGACTGTAGGATAGACATGAGTCAGCTCAGCTGAGGTCTGCTTAAATATGTGACTCACAGGATCACGAAAGAGCAAAACAGTAAAAACAGTTGTTCATTCAAACTATCAATTTTTTTTGGGTGGCTTTTAATGCAGCAGCAGGTTACATATACCAAAACACAGAGAGTAATTCCTTGGTTTTATCAAAGATCTAACTCATACTGAAATGCTGTTGAAGGCCTCATAGACTTTTCCTTCCTCCTTTTGTTTGTTACAGTCAGAAACCACATGGTCTTTCCAGCCTGGCTGACCAGTGTATCCCTTATGTCTTCTTTAATCTATAGTTTCTCAGGCTGGTAGATATTCCCTACAGTCTGATCTGGCTGAATGCTGTGGTCCTTTATAGCGTGTTTTTATGTCTCTAAATTTTCTGTAAAGAAGAAGAAAAATCAATATGAAAGTGTGATCAGATTAGGGCTTTATTTACGCTCCCCAAGGCCACTACGTGGTGGCCTGTGTTCTCCCTTAAGGGCTATTGATGAATGTTTGTCTTTTCTTGAGCTTCTAATTCATTAGCTGTCATAAAATGATACAGCAAAGATCCACCCTCTAGTTTACCATTGACTATTCTATAAATAGCAATAAATATAATAATAAATAGTATTGAATATTAAATATTAAAAACATATTAAAGATGATGGTGATGACCATTATCACCAACATCACTGACACCATCATCACCAACATCATCATCTCCATCACCACCATCATCACTTTTCCCATTCATTAGTGATGTAATGCATCTGCACACATTTCTTCTCTTGAAGTATCACCTCTGGGCCTTGTGGCATAGGCCTACAACCCCAGATACTTGGGAGGTAGGCAGGAGGATCTGAAGTTTAAGGCTAGCCTCAGCAACTTAGCAAGATCCTGTTATAAAAATAAAAAAGCAGCAGAGGTCTGGGATAGACCTCTGTTAGGCAGTTACCTAGCATACATGAGGTATTCGGTTCAATCTCAGCACCTTTTCCCCAAACGCAAGCATTTGGTTACCCTGGGACAGCAAGATAAATGGTTGGCTCACTCTATTTTTTTTTTCGCCATTTCTCAAAATAATGTGTTGGTTTTAAGCTTCCCCAGAGACCACCACTAAGGTTTATTTTAGTCTTTGTGTGTTCTCGTGAACTTGTGGATTTAAACAACTTGGTGTGAGCTCGGTACAATTTCAGCATCTTTATTGATGCTGAAACAATGCTGTCCCTGACCAATGGGAACCAGTTCAATCATCTGTCTTGTCATTTGAAATCGACTCAGAAATAGTTTATTATCTTTGATAGTTTTCTCATTTCTGGTTTACAGAAACTGGCTTTATTTTGAACTTTATAATTTCCTAATTTTAAAATGAGTTCCCCGTCCCCCCCCCAACTAAGTCTGGTGGTTCAGGCCTATAATCCCAGCTGCTTGAGAGGCTGAGGCAGGAGGATCACAAGTTAAAGGCCTGCCTGGGCTATAGTCAATTCAAGGCCAGTGGTCAGTTTAATTGAGATACTTTATCAAAGGGTAAAAAGAAGCTTGAAGTTGTGGTTTAGCTGGAGTAACTGCCTAACCTGCACAAGGCCCGAGGTTTAATCTCTAGTACACACACACACACACATACACATACACACACACACACATACACATAAACACACACAGAGAGAGAGAGAGAGAGAGAGAGAGAGAGAGAGAGAGAGAGAGAGAGAGAAAGGAAGAAAGAACAAGAAAGTGAAGGCAAGTGCCTTTTCTCCAAGGATTCTTGGCTTATTTTCTCCCTGTCACACAAGGTGTTTCAGAGGCTGCGATAGAGACAGCTCTGATGGACTTTCTATTAGGACAGAAAGGCCTGAACATTTCCAGAAGGTCAAATTGCTTGGCATAGATTTGTGTTTTTCCCTGAGATAAATTTGGAAAAATTGACCACGTAAGAGCACACCATTACCGCATCTGCAAAAAGCAGTGGACGCAAGAGATGACACTTCACTGTGAATCACTGTTTTCTTGTGGGTGACAATTGAGATGGAATCTCATTTTTGTTAATAAAGGGGCCAAAGACACTGTGATTTCTGAGCTGGTTGAGTCTGCATCTGGGAGATCCAAAGATGTGCAGGTTCTCAGAGTGTGGGGTCGAAGTTCCCACTGAGTCTCGGAACTAATCTGTCACTTGGGAAGGCTCAATAGGGGACTGGGGGACCACCCGTGTGTGTGTCACAGTCTTGTCCAAGACTGTATGAGGAGTGACACTAACAGAACTTTCCCGAACACATTTTGAGCTTAAAATAAGATGTTACACAGAGCGACAACTGGCTTCACCTTTCCTTTGCCAGGGACACTACTGTACTCAGAACCCTTCCACTTAATTCTTTATCCAAATGAACACATGGGTCCAAGAGCTCTGTTGAATTGGGGGGCTGGCTCAGAAGATAAAATTATATGAAGCACGAGGACAGTAACTCGAATCCCCAGAACACAGGGAAATGCAGGATAGGCAAGGCAGCCCACCTATATTCCAGTCTCAAAAAGCAGAGGCAGGGGATCTCCAAAGCCAGCTGACTAGCAAGACTGGAGTTATAGGTGAGCTCTGGGTTTGAATGAGACAGCCTACCTCAATAAGTAGGCAGAGGTGATCCTGAATGCTTTGTGATAGTAACCTTGCGCCTCCAAGGTTACTATGTGAACCTGCATCTGTACCCACACCCAATACAGGTCCACACGCATGTAAATATGTATATACACATGAAGAAAATGGGAAAAGAAAGCTGTCAGTTCTCAAGACTCTCTCTCTCTCTCTCTCTCTCTCTCTCTCTCTCTCTCTCTCTGTGTGTGTGTGTGTGTGTGTGTGTGTGTGTGTGTGTGTGTGTGTGTGTTCATAGCTTCCAGGTTTCTTAATGGGCCTGATATTTGTTCCTGCTGTGTCAAGACTAATGCAGGTTCCCCTGACCTCATACCTTGGCTGATGGTGCTGGCTATGACAGGGTTGGGTAACACTGAGCCTTTTCTGTTTGCCAGGCTCTGTTCCAAGCAGGCATGCATAGCTCTGTTCACTTAAGACCCAGTCAGCTCTCTTCTACACAGTGACTTGCTGACAGGGCTTCCCAGTATGGCATTTGCCTCCTGTGGTTGTGGTTGGCTCTTACACACATTGAGAGGAAGCCTTTGGAAATCTGAGTTGGATCGTGTCACTCCTCAGAGACCTTCAATGGCCTTCTGTCGTACACTGACTGACAGATAAAACTCAGTGGTCTACAAGCCCCTTACTAGATGGCATCTCTACATTAGCCATGTTTTTGGGGAGCCAGTCCTTCACTCTGTCAGGCACTCTTTCAGAATCTCTACCTGGATGGCTCCCTTTCAGTCCGCTTCTTTCCATGTCTACTCAGACACCATTTCCCTGATGAGCCATCCATCATCACTCTCTATGAAGTCCTTCTCTCCATCCCTTCAGTGTCTAGCCCTTTTCTCCTCAGCATTTTCCACCAACTGCTACTATGCAGTCTCTTCATTATCATCTGCCTCCACTTTCTGAGACGTGAACACATGACAATGCCACCTTTATCTGTATCCCAAGCTCTCAAGACAGTGACAGGCACAGAATGATCAGTACATATGAGCTGAGTGAATGGTGGCTCTTAACTCCACAGCCTCAATGATGCCACTTTCTCCAGCTGTACAGACGAAGACATCAGGGCAGGGCTGCTGCCTTCCATAACTGACGCTGCCCAGGATCTCACAGCAAGTAAATGGGAAGATAGGTGGACCCATCAAACTACCATTGGCCACCAAAGCTGTGAGCCAAGGGCTGTCCCATGCTCGTCCCCTCTCTGCCATATCATTTTCAAAAGGATTTCATCTTTCTCTGCAGGATCTGGAACTGCCTGAGATCTGCCAAAGTGGTATTTGCTTCTCTGCTATGGAATTCTAGCATCACAAAGCAGAAGACAGTCAGAGGCCCTGTAACCTCCACAATTAGTTGTCCATTCTATATGCACAGGGCCCTGTGGGCAGTGACTCTTTGGGATATCCCAGCATGGCGGTGCTCCTGTGCTCCATTGCCACAGAGACTTCTGCTAAACAGAGCAATAGGTGGAAGCTGAAAGCATTGAAAAGTCATCCCTGAGACCCTTCGCATCCCTATCCCAAAGACCTTGAAGGTGTGAGGCCAGAGGGAAGAGAAGGCCTGAGAGGAACGACCTCACCAGGCTGCAATTTTGATTTGATAATGTCATTTTAACATCAAAATGGCCATTGATGTCTCCACTCTTATCCCACTTTTTTTTTTTTTGCTTTCATTTAAAAAAATCCTATTTCTAGGCTTATCCTCAGAAAGAGCATTGACTTTTTATGTGTAGTTCTGTAGATCATGGTACACAGTATGACCACCACTGCCCAGAGCATCCTTTGAGCTATTATAATGGAGGACATCCTTTCCAACTTCCTCCCACTGGCAATTCCCAGTAGCTTTTACATCTATCTGGTATTCCTTCATCCAGAAAGTCTCAGAAATGGAAGCCTATGATATAGGCAATATAGCCTATGACATAGAGCCTTTTGGATCACACGATAAACATTGTAACCTTGTGAGAGACTATTAAATTGGCTTTGTGGAGACCACGTTCTTGCCACTAGTCCTCACCAGCACTTCATATATTATTCAGAAAAATCTTTTAAGCTATGCTAGGCGTGTCATAGCAGCTGATGAAGGATGGGGAACACCTTTGTGCTTACTGATCTTCCCTGTGTCTGTGTTGATGCTGTGTCCAAATGCCTTTATATCAAAGATGTTGCCTCTTCTATTTGTGTCAGACTGTTGTGTGTCCCAAGCATTCTGCTGCCTTCTCTGGGGATCCAAAGGCTGAGCGCTGATTTAACATTGCTCTTTTGAGAATCTTGACCGTGTGCTGGAAAGCTGGGGGTGGACGCCTGTTATCTAGAACTAAGAACCGCAGCAGCTGTATTCCAAATTTAGTAACTGAGAAAAATTCTTCCAGGCTGTCTAGTCCAATCCCATTTTCTGCTTCTTAAAAAGGAGCCAACGGAAACGCAGAGAGGTTGTGCTTTGCTCACATCTTACAACTAGAGGGCTGGTGAATTAGATCAAGAACTTCTACCAACTAACTTGATCTTTCAATATCCCAAGATCTTGTTACTGTAGGCCTTAGGCACTGTGCAACACGTGGTCCTGGTCCCTGATAGGGTTTGAGAGAGAAAGGTAAGCAAGGCAGGAACATTTGAGGGAGGGAAGATACATGTGGCTGTCCTAGTGGCTTGCCACCCTGGAGGAAACAGAGATAAGACAGCATTGGTTAAGCCAAACTTCTAGGAGGGAGAGCATCTCAGAGTCGAGTTTGGAGAGAAACCCAAGATCAAGGTTATGACTGTGAAAATGTAATCTCGTCAGAAGCACGTGTACCTGCTGTGGAAATAGTATATGGGGCAATGGTCAGTTTTCCTATTTGGTAATAGCCCTGTGAGTCTCCAAATGAGTTTCTGTTTGGTTGGCCTTATGATACTTTCTAGCGCTTTGACTGTGTTTTCTCCATTGCCTTGTTTTCTGGGCCTCTCTAGTGGGGAGCACCTTGGTGACCCCTCCTTCAGTCCACATTGCAGCTGCCAGAATTTAAATCCAGCGAGCAGCTTCTCGGATTTGCTTCTAGTTGAAATCAATATTTGCTGAGAAGAATGCATCTTAATTTCAGTGGCCAGTTCTCCGGGCGAGAATTGCTCTAAAACAAACCTCCAAACCCACAGACTTAATGCATCCTAGTTCAGTTGTTTAGTAAATCTCTCCGCACAGAGAAAAATCCATTAGTCGTCAGGCAGGGATGCATGGGGGAAGGGAAGAAGTGGAAGCTTCAGGGAGGTCCCAACAGCAAGCAGAGATGGAACTTAGAACCCCAGGGGCACAGGGAGGTCCCCAGCTATGTCTCCGGACCCAACCAGGACTGCTCCAGTCTTTGATGAGCCAGGAGACCTCACCAGGATGTCAGTGACAGGATACCACTGAAAGAACACATGAGAAACATCCTGAGCCAACCCCAACCTCTCCCCTGCCTCTGCCCCTGCCTGCCTGAGGGAAGTGTTTTCTAATTGCCAACTGTCCCATTCTAAATCTACAAGGAGGCAATTGATTTTTTTTTTCCTTCAGCAGGACGAGAGGAAAGCAATCATTTACCCCAGAACACAGACTTTAATGAATCCGTGAAAAAGGCGAGGTCACCCTGATTACATCTGTCCCTGACAGACTGGAATGGCTCCTTATGCTCTTAGGACTCTCTAAGCCAAGGGGGCTCAGGATCCGGTTTCCTCTCCTGCTTCCTGAACTCTGCTGAGTCAGACTGGATCCCTACCAGGAGATCTTCTACCTGGAAGGCAGGAGACAGGAGCATAGGATACACTGTAGACACATTATGAAGAGGTAACAGGACTCTTAGGGGAGAATTGGGACTCTTGACTCCCTGTAGAGTGTGGCAGAGTCCATCTCTGCCATTTCCTGACTGTGTGTCCAGAGTTGATCTCTTTATGCATCAGTTTCTTCAGTAAATGACAGAGTGCTGTTAGAACTCAAGGTCATGAATATCGACGGGCTAGACAAGGTGACAAAGGCTGCCACTTTAGTATCTCAGTTTATCCTGTGTCTATCATGACTTGAATATTGCTTGTTTCATGATGAAAAGGAAACACAGAAAGGGAAGGAAGAGCCTACACAGGGTTGGAAATGATCAAGAATTGGTATATGGGAGGGCTCTCCGCTGTCAAAGTGGGGGGAGATCAGCAGTGAGGTCATTAAGCAGAAGCAGGATGCCAGAGACTGCTGGGAAAGCATGCTCCTTTGCCTCAGGGAGTCTTAGCTTCAGATACAACCTTACATGCTTAGCTTAGTCTATCTCGGAGTTTTGGGGGGTGGGCAGCCGACACTCAGAGAGCTGACGACTGTAACAGTCCTGGCAATGATGGGTCTCCACACCTCAGTTCTCAGGCTTTCTCTTCCATGGTCCGACTCCACCTTTGCTTACCTCTTTCTGTAGTTGGCCCTGGGCACCCAACAGACAAGGAGGCAGAAAGCCGAGGTGGTGTTAATGAAGGGGGAGGAGGGAGCAGAGAGAAAGAGGTATTTTTACCTTGAATTATTTTTATTAAATGTCACAACGGCTCCGCAGCACTTGGGATCTGAGTAGACAAATCAATGAAAATAATTATAGCGAACATCCTGCCTTTCCACTTTCCCTCCCTGTCAGCCTCCATAGCTCCTTGGACTGGCAGAGAAGCACATTGCCTCGACTTGCACTCCAGCCTCTGGGGAGGGAGCAGGACCGGCCCCTCTAACCTCAACCCTTTCTTCACTTTCGTTTGTAACAGCATACATGCTGGCCTGGCTTAGGGCTGGCATCTTGGGGGGAGGAACAACTCTAACAGCAGCAGAAAAAAATGAGCCAGAGGCCAGAGAGCGACAGGTAACTCCTATGGGGACTTAGACTCTAGGAAGGAAGCTTTTAGCCTTAGAGTTCATTTATGGCTTAGAAACAAACCTAAGAAGCTTAATATTTCTAATCAGATGATGAGATTAATCAAAGTCACATGAATGAAGTCTTCAAGAGTTATTCATGCATATGTACATCCAGCATCCATCCATCCATCCATCCATTTGTCCATCTGTCCATCATTCATTTATCCATCCAACCAACCATCTATCCATCCATCCATCCATCCATCCATCCATCCATCCATCCACTCAACCATCCATCCATCCATCCATCCATCCATCCATCCATCCATCCATCCATCCACCCATCCATCCACTCACCTAACCATCTAGCCATCCATCCAACCATCCATCTATCCTACTATCTGTCTACCCATCCATCCTTCCATTCATCAACTCAACCATCCATCCATCTATCCCACCATCTAGCCATTCATCATCCAGCCAGCCAGCTAGCAATCATTTATCCATCCATCCTACCATCTAACCATCCAGCATTTATGAAGCACCCATCCACTTATCCATCCAGCCATCTACAGTTTATTTATTTGCTCATGCATCCTTCCTCCCATCCATCCACTCATGCACTCCATAATATTTGTTTTCTAAGACCCGGTAAGGAATTTGTTGTGTAGAAGCCCATATTTTGCCATTTAAGAGTTAGCTGTATATAGTGGCATTTATTTGTATTAATGAGCTTCCTGGACCCCATGGCTTCTGGCTGGGTTCATTCCATGGAGATGTGCTAGAAGGAGGGGGGTAAGGCCAGGTATTCAGTTTCTCATTTCTCCCCAGGGGATCCATCAACCAAAACCATGGCTGTGGGTTGGTGGTCATTTCAACGTGTCTTTTCCCATACTTGGGGGAGCTGGAAAACTCCTTCCAGGAAAAGGGTGCCTTTGAGCACCTGCTCTCAGATACTTCTACATTCCTATGGCATCTCTGGCCCTGTTCATGTCTTTGCAAGTAAACGTTTTACTCAATGTACTCAGATGGATTTTACTTCCTGCTGAGACTGACTGATAGCCTGGGCCACCTGGCCTGAGCCCATCATATTATCTCACAGAATCTCAGTTTCTCTATGGGTGTATTGAGGGCATGAGATAAGCTTTGCTCAGGGTAAAGGGATAACTTCACAGAGGTGACACAGCTGGTTTAGAGGCAGAGCTGGGAAGTAAAACCCCAACTATCAAGCCCAAAGCCTACCCTCTTCCTATCTGCTAGAATCTGGGCCCCATGCTGATGTCCTGAACATTCAGGAGGTCATAAAAACAGACAATCATGGTATATAAAGGTCTCCAAACATTCTCCAGCCACTCAGGACAGCCCTGGTTGGGTTGTTGTGGGTACCTGGTACTCCTCATGCAGGTGAGCTTGAGGTGTGGTGCTGGGGACTGTCAGCATCTTTTGTTCTGCTTGTGTATCACAGCCTGTCTGCAGGTCCCACTTGCTGGTTGCAATCAAGAAACACACAGCTTGGTGTTGGTTGATATCATTAAGGGAGTCATTGTCACATTTTCTTCTTGTCTGAACAAATAAGACCTTAGAGGGGAGGACTCAGAATTTAAAAATAAGTTTTTATTTATGAGTATCTCTGTGTGTGTGTATGTGTGTGTGTGAGAGGGGGGGGTGGTTGGAGGCAGAGACAGAGAGACCACGAAAGAGACAAACATAACACACACACCAACACACACACACAGAGCGAGAGCAAGAAAGCGAGAGAGTGAGAGGGAGAGGGAGAGAGAGAGAATGCACACATGCACATGTGCTCAGGTGCCTACAGAGACTGGAATCACAGCCCCTGGATCTGGAGTTAAAAGCAACTGTGAGCCAGCTAATGTGGGTATTGGAAACTGAACTCTCGGGTCTTCTGAAAGAGCAGTAAATGTTCATAACTGCTGAGTCATCTCTTGTAGCCCCAGAGGGCTGGTTTTGTTGAGTGATCCCTAAGTGCCAGGCACTTTGCAAAGAAGGTTTTTCCTTTCCTCTCCCTGCAGTTCAGACAGCAGGAATTTTCAATCCTAGACTGCCAGTGTGGTAACCTAGACAGAGAAAGGGGAGAAACTCACAAGAGGCCCTCTGGGTTGTGCTTCCTGTGAACATGCAATCTTCCTGTGCTACGAGGGTGAGCTGCACAGGGTAGAGATAATCTGCTTTATTTGATCAGCCATACACAGCTCTTTAGTGTCTTTTGGGTTGGCAACTGTACTCCCTCGACCTGTGTCTTCTGCCCCATTCTCTTCCACAGCTCACTGCTTTTTTAAGTTATTTGATTATTTATTTTCATTTCATGTGTGTGCACGTTTTACTTGCATGTATATCTGTGCACCATGTGTGTACAATGCCCATGGAGGCTGGAAAAGTGTTAGATCCCCTGTAACTAAGTGACAACAGATGGTTGTTAGCCATCGTGTGGGTTCTGGGAACCAAACTGTGTCACACTGGGAGAGCAGTTAGTGCTCTGAACCACTGCACTATCTCTGCAGCTCCAGCTCGCTCTTTCTTGGCAAGAGTATATTTAAGTCTCCTGGATCCCTAACACAGGCATCACAAAACCTTGTTTCCTTTTACGGGTATCACATACTGTTGTTTCCCTGTCCCAGTTTCTTACTCACATGCTGCCTGCTACTGTAGCTAGGCTTCTATCCTGTCAAGCCAGGGTCCAGAAAAGGCCATCAGGGACCTCCTGGTTACTAGTTTCTAAAGGAATGAGATAGTTCTCCCCTTCAGCTTCACCTATTCAACCAGCAAATGTAACTGAGTTCCTGTTGTGTGTTGGGTATGATGGAACACATTAGGTACTAGAGAGGAAGCATTAAACAAAATATTAAAACACCCTTCGTGCTGGCCAGTTTTATGTCAACTTGACACACACTCGAGCCACTTGAAAGGAGGGAGTTTCAGTTGAGAAAATGTCTCCATAAGATCCAGCTGTAAGACATTTTCTTAGTGAGTGATTGATGGGAGAGGGCCCAGCCCATGGTGGGTGCTGCCATCCCTGGGCTGGTGGTCCTGGGTTCTAGAAGAAAGCAGGCAGAGCAAACCATGATGAGAAAACCAGTGAGCAGCATCCTTTCATGACATCTGCATCAGCTCCTGCCTCCAGGTTCCTGTTCTGCTTGAGTTCCTCTTCTGACTTCCTTTGATAATGTGGAAGATAAGTCAAATAAACCCTCTCCTTCTGAATTTGTTTTTGGTCACGTTGTTTCATCACAGCAATTGAAGCCCTAACGGAGACACTCTTTTTCCATGGAATGTGCATCCATGTGAATGGCAGATAATTGGCAAGCACATAATGTAAAGCAGAGGAGGTAGAGGGGTGTGTTCTTGTGCGAGAGGCACTGGATCATCTGTGAGAAAGTAAGATTTAAGTTTAGAGCTGAGGTGAAAGGTAAAAGCAGGGAGAGACATGCATACATGTTGAGGTGGGGGTTTTAGGCATGAGAGTAGCAGCTGTTAAGGTCCTGAGGTAACCGTGCAACTGGGCATCTTAAGGAGTATTAGGAAAACTTGTGTTTCCGGGAAGGAAGGGAGTCAGGAGTCGATGAGACCAGAGTTAACAAGGGCCTGGCCATGTTACCTCAGAGGCTGGAATAAGGAAGTCTGGCAGTTTTGAAGCAAAGAACTGTGATAAAGAAATGATTGGTTTGATTTAGATTTGAGAATAATGTTTTGTTGCCAGCAGAGATTAACTGATGGTGCAAGAGGGACAGGTTGCCAGGCCTCCTCTGCAGTGCTTGCCCTTTGAGCTACCTTCTCTTTCTTGTGGTGCTTGCTCACCTTCCTGCCTGCCTCTCTCACCTGGCTTTAATCTGTTGAAATGATTGTTCTGTCTTCCCTTCTGCTGTTAAGGTGTGGGCTGTTGGCTCTGTCCACGGTCCTGAAGTCTGCACAAATGTAAGTGCTACTGTGCACCAGAACCCATCTGTCCCTGACCTATCAGTACCTGGCATACTCATGGCTGCTGCACGCCAGATGGGTTTATCCAGCAGTTTACTGGAATCCTCCATTCAATATCTTCAGGCTCTAGCTAATCAAGGGTAATGAAACTTCTGAAGGCAAAACTATGGACAAGGAGGGATTCTGTATATTGTGGACAAGGATGCACAAGACAAGAAATCCTGGAGGAGATTCTAGAACAAAAGCTGTGGCTGAAGAACCAGCAGTGTCAGAGAAAGCCATCACTTGGCAAGGAGGTGCCACCCCCTGAAGACCCAGTTATGGTGTTACCTGCACCCCGAGTGAACTCTAATATCTTAGGCCAATTACTTATCTCTCCAGCTAAACCTCAAATGTCAGTTGCAAAATGGAAAGAGAATTGTCTACTCCTGGGGATGTTGAGGGCTGGAGTTACTAAAATGTGTCCCAGCAGGACACCTAGTACAAATAGGCTTCAGAAACAGATGCAGACAGGAATGGAATGTGAAGAGCCTGTGCCAGCAGGGCAAAGAACTCCACCTGAATGTCTGACTGAAGCCTGTTGAAAGAGCTGGTCCTCCAAGGAAC
This sequence comes from Rhabdomys pumilio, assembly GCA_030674055.1. Classification (NCBI taxonomy): domain Eukaryota; kingdom Metazoa; phylum Chordata; class Mammalia; order Rodentia; family Muridae; genus Rhabdomys; species Rhabdomys pumilio. The sequence goes on from JANHMN010000002.1 coordinate 38,068,790, forward strand.
ACTTATAGATAAAAAACAGATGGAAATCCATGCAAAGAAGCCATCTGAACAAAGGCCCCTGAAACATTTTGTTCTTCTTCTTCTTGTTGTTTTGTTTTTTCCTTTGCCATGATGATCAAGATCAAGATGCTAGAGAAAACCCAATCCCAGCACCTGGCACCATTCTTGACAGGTCCTAGAAACCTATCTGTGTGGGATGCATACCTAGTGCACAAGGGAGTGTGTATGCCTCTCCCTGTACCTATGGGATGCCTGCCATAACCTTTACCATGCCATCAGCAGTGCCTTCCTTTCACAGCCCAGCAGTAGGAAGCTGAGAAGCACAGAAGGACATCCTACAGCTGACATGGGGGACAGCCTGAAGCACAGCCATCCTGTTTTGTTGCATTGGAACAATCTGACAGTCAAGCCTCCAGCATTAGGCTACAACAATTTCAGGGACAAACTTGTCACACGCCAAACATTTCCTCGAGTAGATGGTGTAATGTGCGCCCAGCACCCTTAAAGCCCAGGGGCTCCTGCAGAATACAGGAATGGTCTATTCCTGAGGGTCCAGAGTGGTCTTGCCCAGGGTTAACCAGCTCCCACAAACTCAGAGTGGGACAATCTGCAGTGCTGTTCTAGGTTTGGCCGAGTTGCTACGTTGATACCATTGCCTGGTTGTGACATTATAAAAGATGAACACATCTCAAAACAAAAGAAACAAAAGCAAAGTGTACCAATCAGGAAAACAAACAAATAAACAAGTATTGTAAGTGCATATAAAGCTACCTGATACTGTGTGTAATATCTTTTCAATGCCAGGCAACTTGTTAGCTTCCTAACATGTATATTCTAAGATATTTGCAAACATGATCCCATGCTTGGCAAAGGTTTCTGCAAGCATGCTGGATGGAAACTCTCGTCTGAAGTGGTGTGTAAACTTTTAAACTTTATTTTCCCAGTCAGTCCAGTCCTGGGATGGCTCCTAGAGTGATTTATTTCAAGCCTGTCCTTTCCAACCCACCAGCAGCACCTTCCTTTCACAGCCCAGCAGTAGGAAGCTGAGAAGCACAGAACATCCTACAGCTGACACGGGAGAAAGTGTTTTGGATAGAGCCACCTTTGCCACTGCGCCATGTGACTAGGTCCTCGTGCAATCCTGTTCTCAGACTGTCTTAAAACCCTGGCATACCTGAGTCTGTCTTGATTATTCCACCCTGCCACCCATCTTATAGTGGGGCATGCTGAGACAGGGGAGAGGGTGGAGAGAGAGAAAGAGAGAGAGAGAGAGAGAGAGAGAGAGAGAGAGAGAGAGAGAGAGAGAGACAGAGAGAGACAGAGAGAGGCTAAGATATTGGTGGGAGGTCGTGATGGGCTATACCGAGTGTGCTGTTCAGGGGGTCAGTGTGCAGGGAGGATGCTACTTCCACATTTTGGGAAGAGCCAAGAACCAGAAATCAGAAAACTACAGAGGAGAAACTCTCACTTTTTCAGGCTTCTAGGTAATGTAGAAAATAGAAAGTGCCTGTCTGTCTCTGTTCTCTCCTCTGGGTTTTGCAGAGAAATAGGCATAAGTACCAGCTACGTACAACATGGCTCTTGCAATAAGATCTAGGAGGTGGGGGAGGATTGTGGGAGGGGATCACTAGGAGGGGGGCAGTAAGCAGTAGTAAGTAAAAAATTAAAAAAATAATCTAGGCCCCCACCCCCCAGCTCCCCTAGCCTGGATGATTCTCTGCCCTTGGGTTTAAGGTCAGAGCCATGGAGTAGAGGAAATCCCCACTGGACTTGAGCTTTGTAATCTGCCTGCCTATCTTGGCTGGGTAACCTGGTAGGTCATTTTAATTTTCCTGAAGCTTTTGACTTTCCTTGGATCCCTAATCAGATAAGGGATCTGTGGCACAAGCGTGTGTGTGTGTGTGTGTGTGTGTGTGTGTGTGTGTGTGTGTGTGTGTGTATGTGTATGTGTGTGTGTGTGTGTCTACACTGGGAATGGCTCACTTTCTTTCCTCCTCCCCTCCCTCTTCTTTCCCTTGCTCTCCTCGCTCTGCTCCCACAATCTCTTCTCTCCCTCTCTTCCTTTCTACCTCCCTCCCTCCCTCTCTCTCCATAATCACTCCCGTCTCTTCCAGAATGCTTAATGGAGTTCCGAGACAGAGGAAGGAGGGTATCATCTCCAAGCAGGAGCCAGCCCCACTCCCTCTTCCTGTTGCTTGCAAAGTGCATTTGGCATTGGTGAGAGTGCATCATGGGAGAGGGGGAGCACCCCTCCATTTGGAAATGGACATTTTTTGCCACCCTCAGCTCTGTTGTCATTGGTCCCACCTAACTAAAGAGGCCAGTGCAGTCTGCAGTCTCGGTGGCAAGCCAGCGTCAGACTAAGAAGAGTGGATGCAGTGAGAGGCATAATTAGAAGAGAGGGGAGGCTGGTGGCTGTGGGGCGCCCAGGCAATGCCCAGCAAAAAGGAGCCCAGTAAGGGGCCTCTAATAGCTCATCCCTGTTACTTGTTGAAAAGCTGTGGTCTTCCCTTCCAGCCTATCTGCCTGGCAAAGTGCAGCCCAGCTGGTGACAGCAGCCTATCCGTGCCCGGACAATGTGCCCAGCCCACTCTGTTTTGGAGAGTTCCCAGCTTCTGGGGCACTGGGCATTCTTCTCAGGTCCTGGATTGGAGGTGGAGTGTATTCTAGTCGGGGGAGGGGAGCTTCTAGCAGAGCAGCAGAGGAGAAAGGTTTGGATGCTTTCCTGGCAGACCCCTTCCTGGACCTCAGTGTGTCAGGCATAGTGGTCTGCACACAATAGATACTTGATTAATAAATACTTATGGTTGTTAGCTGAATTTTCTAATGATGGCTTTGGACTGGACCAATCACCTGCTAGACATTCCAGGGTTGGAGCCTATGAGCTTATATGCTATTCTGGGGTTCAGGTGAGGGACTCTAATGAGGCGTAGGAGCATTTAAAGTACGACTTCTGCCTCATCCCAGGACCCTATAGAGAAGGAGGGAACATGGATATGACAGAGAACAGCTCAGCGCTTGCTTGCATCTTCTCGAAACACAGAGTAGTCACAGTGTACGGGGGCATCAAGGACCTTGTCTAACTCCACCACTTATAAATAAAGTGTCCCAAAACCCAGGTAAGACTTGTCCATGGCCTTGTGGAATCTGGCAACTGAGTTAGGAGATAAAGGTCTGGTGACTCCTAGAAAAGTGCTCTTTCAATGAGAGCAGCATGTTGTGTTTGGACAGTGAAGACCTGGAGAGAACCATTGTCCTGGTACAAAGGTGCAGCCTGCATGTCTGGGCATGGAGATTCCATGAAAAGTACTCTTAGGATTCTGAAAAAGAAGTCTCCCTCCCCCATCCCATCAATTTGTAGCTTCTGGTCATTTAGAATGGCTTGTCCATTTGTTCATTTACTCACTCTCTCATGTATTTATTCAGTGATTGTTTTATGAGCAAGCATAGGAGTGGGGACCACCAAGTCCTTGCTGGAAGGAGCTGATGGTCTGCTACCCCAGGTTGCCCATTGCTGTCCCCCACCCCAGGCTCTGGCTCTCTTCCCTCGATCTGTGAGCAACCTGTCAGCTCTCTAGATGATATTCCTGCTTCTTCAGCTCCTTAGCTACCCTTCCAGAACTCTGTGGTCAGCACTTCTTACCTGGGCCAGCTTTTCGAGTGGAGACAAAACTCTTCCTCTGGGGCGGAGGTGCCTTCTACATGAGGCTCACAGTAAGCACATGGGACTTCCTCACGGGCAATGATACCAACAGGGCGCCTTGGCTTGATGTCTGTCTAGTCTCTGGCTCTCCTGCAGTCTATGCATTGTTCCATGGCTTCAGTAACTCTGAGAATAAGACTGAGTCTCCCTGTCTCTGGGGAGGGGCATGGGGGAGAGCTCAGCTGACTGCCTGATCGGCCTCTGGCCACAACCACTAGTCTGCACTTCTGAAATGAAAGGCCTGCCAGTACCTCTGCTTGGAAGCTACTTCCTCTGTGATAAAGGTTCTTTCAGGAAGTAGGGGGACTAGATCTGGCCTTCGTGCCACTTCCAAACTCTGTGCTGCCACCCTACACCCTTACACTTACCTGTTTAGACCCTGTCATCTCTCTGCTCTGCTCTGTAGCAATCTACCTTCTCTGAGCCTAAGGAGCAGTCATGCTCCCTTGAAGCGAAGCCCTCAGCTCCAGGGAAAACAGCCTAGAAGAAAGAAATCTGGGCTTAGATGCTCAAGGAATCCCTTTTTTCCTGCTCTGTGAACAGAGGCAGAGCTGCAGCAAGGCTCGTGAGTGGTCATATACCACCCATGACGTCATCTCTCCCTGGGAGCAGGAAAAGGAAAATGGACCAAGTGTGTAAGGAATCCAAGTGAGGCTGGGAGCCTCTGAGCTGTTGTTTATAGGCTGTGGACAAAGGTACCTGGGAGTAAGAGGCCATCCTGGTCTCCTTAGCATTACCTCCTCTGCACTTACCTTCCCCTGTGCAGTGTTCACTCTGCTTCCATTATCTGAGGACCAAGTGGAGAACAGCTCAGCCCTTAGAGGAATGTATGGCTTTGCTCCTTTCTCTGGCTGTTAATGGAACCAGCAGCTGTCCCCAGCCATGTGTAGCTGGCCTGACACTCCAAGATGACCAGAGGTGGAGCCTAGCCAGGGAGAGGACTTTACTCAGCTCCGTTTCCCACAGGGCCCAAAGCTGATATCACGCAGGGAGTGCAGAGAGACAGAGCAATTGATCTGGAGGTGGGGACTTGAGTGTAATAATCACAGCTTCCATTTATCGAGCTCCTCCTGAGAGCCAGGCAGTACTCCGGTTGTTCCTGTGGCATTATCTCATTTAATCCTTTCACTAACCCCAGGAGGCATGTAGCAATTGCTGTTGGCTTACTTTGTGGAAACTAGAACTCAGAGAGGTTAAGGGACTGGCTCCCGGTCACACAGCTGGCAAGGGGGAAGTGCTGGGGGCTGAAGGAAAACTGTCTTATGTTCTTTGTTGGTGTTAAGAAGAAGACTCCAAGAGTAGACAGATGTGATGCTACATTCATGGGACAATATTTCACACTTAATTCTGCATGGGGCAGGTGAGAAAAGCAGGCAGGGAGACAGTCTATTGACAGGTCATCATTCTTCCAGTGGGACTGTGTCTTGAGCAGGAGAAGCCACTGGAGTGTTGTTGGAGAGAAGCTCTTGTGTTAAATGGAGGGTCTTTGGGGGGTACATCTCCCCCATTATTATGGTTCTTGACTCACTGGGATCTTCCACTTATAGTTATACAGTGTGTGTGCATGTGAGTGTGCATGTGAGTCTGTGCATGGGGAGGGGAGTGAGCGAGAGCGCTTTGCTGAATTCACCTCATAGGCTGGGAGACCCTGGGAAGACATCCCATGTTTAATGGATGAAATGGATGAGGCTGAAAATACCCTTGGAGGTGGACTGTGAGGGTCTCAAAGTTCACTGGAGACCATGGAAGGAACAGGTCACAGGAGCAGAGTAAGTGTGTGGAGTCCTGCAGATAATCAAGGGCTCAGAGAGAGCTCAGGATGGCTTTGAGAAAGGGTTTCATGGTACAGTATTTGTCCTTTGGTTTAGCTTAATAAACTCTAGGTCAAAGCCAACCCTTCCTCCAGAGGACTTGTTAATCCTGGAAACACACCAGCACAATAAGGAAACAGAGGCACATCTTCTAAGCATCTGCTGTCTGTCAGGCACTGTGATAGCACATCAGTTAACTCAGCATGTGAGTCGGGGAGGGTCTGTTCTGTTCTGCTACATCCTATTTGTTAAAATAGGCTTGCGAATCCCGATCTGGCCTTGAATTCACTATGCAGCCAAGAATGACCTTATGCATTCGATCTTCCTGCCGCCATCTCCTGAGTACTGGGAATACAGGTATGTGCTGTCTGTGAGCGCTCTAACAATGGACTTCCACCCCCAACCTCAACGTTGTGTTTTAGAGCAGAATCTGGGGATGCAATACAGGATGGCCAAGAAGACCCTGAGCCCACAAAGGGTCTGCTCCTTTTATCTCTCCATTCTCCTGGAACGTGAATGGAGCTTGTGCTCCCCACTCTGTCTTCTGTCCCCTCATTTCACCTTCTGCCATGGATTTCTCTGATGGGATTCTCCTGTTCCCTGAGATGTGGCAACCAGCCACTGGGCCCAGACACATCAGTCTTGAAGGCTCCCTCTGGGCCTTGTGCTGTGGTTCTCTGAGGCTCTGTCATTTTGGTGTCATCTGGAGGCCATAGGCCCTGGTTTAAGTCCCAGGTGACAGCTGTGGTCTGGCCAAATTGTGTAACCTCAGTAAGCCATTCCTCTCCCGCATCCCAACTTCAATTCCAATTATGAAAAGGGACCAGTCAGGCTCCTGGACTTCCCCACTCCTTCCTGGCCTGGCTGCTCTGCTCTGTATTTTCTGATCTGAGGCAAGTTAATCATGTGGCATTTGTGACTTCTGCCTCCACCATTTGCTAGTGCTGTGACAGCAGGCAAGTTATTAACCTCCTTGACTCTTCGGAATTTCCTCATCTGTGAGGTAATACTCGCCTTATGGGACATTGGAAGGATTAAGTGAGATAATGTGTCCAAGCCAGTCAAATGTTCAGTCCAGCAGTGAGTGCCAGGCAGGTACCCCAGAGAAGCTCTGTTAATGTGCATCCTCCTCCTCCACCCTTCCCTCTTCCTTTACCATTTCCTCCTCCTCCTTATCATCATCATCACCATCACCACCATCACCATCACCACCATCACCATCACCATCACCATCATTATCTTAACCACCTCCATCTGAGAGGAGAACAGGGGAACCACCCAGAGGAGCGTGATGAGTGACGCTCCATTCTGCCTGTTCCTGAAGGAGTCATAGACTCCTCCCAGTTCTGTTGTCTTGTGCTCAGTCCAGATGTAGCGCTCTTTCACCCACTTTCAGCTTTGCTGCCCTGCAGAGTTAGCTGGTCTATCTCTGGGAGCAGGAAACATGGGGCCACCTGCCTTCGAGCTGCACGCAACGGAGCAGAGCTGGCTGCTGAGTAGAAGCTGACCTGATGGAGCAGGGTGCTGTTCTCCAGTCCAGTTCTTCTCAGGAGAGGTGGCATCTCCTGAGCATGGTAGCCACTCTGGATTAGGCCACAAAACAGGGCAGCCTCGGTTTCCCTGTTCCTATAGTTAGACAGGAGGGTGGAAGGTCTCCTTCCACACAGCATCCCTGGGTCCCATGGCTGAGGTTCCCTGATTCTTTCCATGTCCTCTTTTCCTGTCATCCCAAGAGTCCCAGTCTCAGAACTCAGCATCTCATGCAGGCTCCATCACTGACTGGCATTCACCATGTATCCGAGCAAACTCTTCAGGGGTTTGGGAGGTTACCTCAGGGTCTGGGGCTGAGAGATTAGGTGAAGTGCTGTCACAGAGGCACTACTTGCCCCAATGTGAAGTTTCCTCACCAGATCAGGCTCTCCTTGCTGGCTGCACCCCTGACCACTCACCTGCCTTTCAGGCAGACAGTGAGGGACTTCAGCCAGGATGCAGATTTGAAAGCAGGTGGGGGCCATCTGTGTCCAGGTCTGAACATCTGCCTCCACTGTGATCTGATTACATCCATCCTCTCTCCACCAGTGGGCGGTGTACCTGCTGTTCACGGTCTTCATTAAACGGGTATTTTGTTTTCTATTAACTCAGAGCAGGACTGGCAGAGGGGCATCTGTATGCAAATGAGGAGTGTCAGGTAAAAGAGGAGGGTGGAGGAGCAGGTGCTTGGAAACCTCTAAGTAAGGTTGGAGCTAAACGCAAGGGGCATTGGCAGGCACCCCTTCACCTCACCACACACCTTTCCCAAGCCTAAATACATGTCAGTGCCTGAAGGCCTGGCCAACAAGATGCACATGCTCTGATGTATCTATCCATCAGGCTTTCCCAGACTGAGGATGAAATTCTAACTGCACCCCTGCCACAGGTAAAATGCAGCCTGTAACTCTGGCTTTTGTAAATCTGTGTGCCATAAATGATATTCCAGTAGGCCTCCAGCTAGAGCCAGAAGATAGTAGATGTGCAAACATGTTCTGCAAAAATTATATTACACCATCCCTCCAAGCCCCCAACCCCGGACCCTGTGAGTTGTAGATCTCCCATTCTTCATAAAGGAAACTGAGGGATGATGCAATGACTTGCCTGATACGGGGCTGGCCAAAAGCTGCAAATCCAGCTCCTCTCTTTTTCTGGGTCCTTCACCTGCTCTGGTCTGCGAAATGACCCCATTTCTGGCACCCAAGTTTTAGCTCAGCACTCCAACTTTTCTGTGTTCCTTTCCAGAAAGCCTGATTTGTCAACAGGACGACCCAGTCCTTTCCCTAAACTTGTGTCTTTTTTAGATATGAAAGTCAAAGCTTTGGGATCCAGTCCTAGCTCTGTCACTCAGCAGCAGAACATGGCTGAAGACAAGTAACAGCCACTCAGAGCTTCAGTTTCCTTGTATGAAACACAGGCACAGCTTTGCCATGTTTTAATAGCAAGCATCCTTAGGGTCAGTGGGTCACAGGTTCAAGTCCTAGATCTGGGTGTCGGAGGCTTATGCATCCTCATTGTAATGGCTATTCCTGGTTGTCAAGTTGACTACATCTGGAATGAACTACAATCCAGAATTGGAGGGCATGCCTGTGATCCACATCTTGAGGCTTCTGACCCAGATCTTGACTTGGAGATCTTGAGGCATAGTGGCCATGAAAAGCTTAGGCCCAGGCAAGATAGTACACACCTTTAATCCCAGGAGACTGGGGTAAGCAGATCTCTGAGTTCAAGACCAGGCTGGGACAAAGCAAGTTCCAGAATCAGAGGTAGTGGTACACACCTTTAATCTGGGCCACACCTTCTGCTGGAGGCCTACCTAAGGACAATGGAAGAAGGAAGACTCACTCTTCTTTGTCTGCTTTACTTACTTGCCAGCACATCTGATGGAACCTGCTTCTATAGAAGACCAGGTGAAACAACTAGCCTCATGGGACTGAGCAACTACTAGACTCTGACTTCCCATTCACAGTTGCTCACTGTTGGGTTAGTTGACTGTAAGTCATTACAATAAATTCCCTTACTATAGAGAGACATCCAATACGTTCTGTGGCTCTAAAGACAATACACTCACTGTTGGGAGTGGAAATCTTTGCTGACTGTTTAGCATCACAGTCACTGAGGGACAGCAGGGCAGGGTGAATTCTGCTCATATTGCTTGGGTTCAAAGCTCCATTAGGCCACCCACAACTGCACAAACTTGGGGAAATTGCTCAACCTTGCTGTGCCTGTGTTCTATAGAGATTTGACAGTAACACTTTATATTGTAGGGGTTAAAAGATTCACAGAACTCTTAGCATGATGCTTGGCACTTCACATGGACTCAGTGAGGGGGTACTGGATGACTCAGCTCTGAATTATTTGAGGATTCCATGAAAGTATGACCATAGTTCAAGGGCCAGCACATGATCTGTCCTGCTCTAATGCTCTGAATACTAGCCAGTCCTGAGAGGCCTCGTCCATCTCTAGTGGTGGGGAACAAGCCCATGACTGTTTTCCTGCAGGGACTTGGCTCTGAACTTTGCCCAGGATAAGGGAACCAAGCTTGGACAGGTGTGCCACTGCCCCCGATTCACTGAGAGCCTCAGCTGTGTCTTCCCTCAGAACAAAGGGGAACAGCCATCTCCAAGTTCACTGTATCGTCTTGCTTAAGGGTTCCTGTTGGCATCTCTAGGGATGCTGGAGGATCAGCCCTCGGGCTTTCCTACCCAGTAGGTCTGCTGTGGTGGGAATACCCATCTGATGCAAAAGCAGTCAGAGGGCAAGCTTCCCAAGCTTCCCAGTGACACAGATAGTATCTTTGTCCAAGTGACTTTGCAGAAACCTGGATTGTCCTGAGTCGGTGGGATGGCTTTGGTCTTTTGGTGTAGTCACAGGCACTACTCGGGAACTTCAGAAGGAGTGGCAGTATGGAGAAAAGGTGTCACTCCTTGTTTGCTGTTACAGTTACTTCTCCAGCAGGTCAAGGAGCTCACACTAATGCAAAGAACTGCCCAGGCAGTAGCTGCAGCAGCTGCATACTCTGCTTCGCCAGTCAGTCAGACATCAGCATACTAATGTTAACCCAGAGAGGCAGTATGGCTCCCACATCATAGGGTCTAGCTCAGGATATCATGCTAAGTGGACCCATTGTGCCTGGCTTGCTGACAGCTGGGGTGGAACAGGGAGGTGCCCCAACCCTGGAGCACCACCAGGAACCACACAGGAGGCATGGGCTAACAGTCACACCTCCCTTTAACTCACAGCTGCTCAGGAGCTATAGACCTTGAAAAGCTCTTTAATTTCTCTGAGTTGTAACTATCCCATCTATAAAATGGGTATGGGGACAGTGGTCACATTACAGGGCTCTGGGAAGAATTTAAAAGATCAATAAAGAAAGTGCCTGGCCAATGTTTGATGTTTGGGTCACAGTGTAAGTCCTCTGGGGTTTATCTCATCTGAACAGGTAATAGAGACAGGCTGATGATTCTCTCTCTCTGTCTCTGTCTCTCTGTCTCTCTGTCTCTCTCTCTCTCTGTGTGTGTGTGGGGGGGTATGTGGCATGTAGTATGTGTGTGGCCCAGATTGGTCTCCAATCCATATATAGCTGAGAATGATCTTGAAATCCTTGTCCTCTTGCCTCAGATATACACTCCAGCTTATGGGATGCTGAGAACTGAATCTGAGGCCCAGTACATGCTAGGCAGGAATTGTTCTAACTGAACACCATCCTTAGTTCCTGCGTTTACAGATATGTTAGTACCTCCTGTTGCTGGAATAGCCAACCCCAATAATCTCATATATATAAAACACACAATCCAGTTATTACCATTGTAAGCTATAAGCATAGATTGGGCAGATCTAACACTATACTAACTTACTCTCCAGCTATAAGACCCCTTGCTACTTGCAGTTTCTCCTGGCCACAGGGTTCTGCTCCATCATGGCTTCCTCCTCCTCTTCTTCAGTCCTCTCTCCTTCTCCTCTTGTCCTCTTCTTCTCCCAGCATGGTAGATCTCCTTCTTCCTCCTCCTTCCTCTCTGGGAATCCTAAAAGTCTTGCCCTTTGTCTGTCCTGCCCAACCACCAGTTGTCTATATCTTTATTTACCAATCAGAACCAACTTGGGGAATGTAATTAGCATGAGAATTCAAGCAGCCACACCTTTGCATCACACTAAAGTTGATGCTGAAGTTGGTTGAGGGCTAAGAATGAGGCAGCTGGAACTAGACAGATCCTCCCTCTAAGAGCTCGTGGGCTGATGGGAGAAGATGGTATGGGGCTATAACAAAACTCCATATAACCTAGAGACCAAAAAGCTGCTTCTGCTGTGATGAGTGGGGAGAAATCTGGATGTATAGAAGAAGAGAGTGACTCGAACTCATGACTGGGCCCTTACCCCTTAACAAGAGTCTGGGATCTGGTTCAATGTACTTGGCAAGAGGAGAAATGCTCCTGGTTTTGCAAAAATCCAAGTGTCTCCAGCTGACACTCAGCAGCTGGAGGAGAGCAACTTTACTATCCTCCCTCTATGCTCCAGGCCACAAAAAGTGACACAATAGTTATCCTAGTTAGGGTTGCTAGTGCTACGATGAAGCACCGTAACCGAAAGTAAGTTGGGGAGAGAAGGGTTTATTTGGCTTACACTCTATTTTGTAGTTTATCGCTTAAAGTCAGGAAAGGAACTGAAGCAGGGCTAGAACCTGCAACCAGGAGCTGATGCAGAGGCTATCAAGGCGTGCTGCTTACTGGCTTGCTCCTCATGGCTTGCTCAGCCTGTTTTCATATAGAACCCGGCACTACCAGTCCAGGGATATCAACACTCACAATGGGCTGGTCCCTCCCTCATCAATCACTAATTAAGAAAATTCCTTAGAACTTTTCCTAATGAGACATTTTCTCAATTGAGGTTCCTTCAGATGACCCTAGCTTTTGTCAAGTTGACATAAAAGTACCCAGCACAGTAGAGCCTTTATCAACTTGACACACAAACATGCCATGATAAGTTGTAACCTTTCCTTTCTTGTTCATCCCCAAGATCACAGATGAATATCAATATTATATTATAAACATTCCAAATTTTAAAAGTCCCACAGTCTTTAAAAACTCAGTCTTTTTTAAAATCCAAAGTCTTTGTAAAATTTCAAAGTCTCTTTAAAAGTTCAAAGTTGCCCAACCATGGATTCAAACAAAGTAAAGTAAAGTAAAGTAAGAAAGAGAGAAAGTAATTTCTTATTTCAAAAGGGACGAACCAGGGCACAGTCACAGATAAAATAAAAGCAAATTCCAGCTGTGTAAATAACTCAATGTCCAGTGTTGGGGATCCACTCATTATTTTCAGGGCTCTTCCAAAGGACCTAGGTCATTTGTCTGGCTCTACCTTCTGCAACATACACAGCTTGACTTCCAGGCTTTGGCTGGCTCCCTCCATGACTGCTGCTGTTCTTGGTGGTCAGCCCAATGTTACTGGCATCTCCAAAGTGTTGGGTCTCTGCTGCAACTGGGCTGCATTTTCACCAATAGCCTCTCTTGGGCTCTCTTCATGATATCAGTTCTCAACCCTTCTCCATGACTCTCCAATTCACTGCCTTCCTCTGCCACGGAGGCTGGATCTTCTCCAATGGCCTCTTTTCTGGCCTCATGCAGTGCTAAGTCTCATGTACCATCTTCTCCCATAAGCAGCCATCCATGACTCCTTCATGCCTTCAAAACCTGTATCTTCAAAACCTGGGTGATTCTTACACTACCAATTTTGGCTTCCAGCACAAGATACAACCTTTCCCACCTCTAGAACACAGCTTCTGTGTGTGGACGCTAAGGAAATACTTCCCAGACAATCTCACCCCACTGAAGCTAGTCTCTTGTTAATCACTACTAATATCTTAGCTCCAGCCAACCAACATCAATTGTCCCAGTAAAGCAAAGGTTTTACTCTAGTGGTTCTCAGTCTCTTGTTAATCACAACAAATTCCTCAGCCCCAGCTAACCAGAACCACAGGCCCTTAACTCAAATATACAACAGCCCCAACAGAGTCTTTAAGTGACTCTGAGTTCGTTCTGGAATTTCACAAGCCAGGCCTCCATTGTCTGCATTTCTCTAACATTCTTATCTTCCAACCTTTGAACACTCAATGGCTTCTCTAGCCCAAGGTTATAAAGTCATCTCAACCATCCCCAAAACAATGTGGTGAGGTCTGTCACAGAAATTCTCCACAGTTCTGGTACCAATTTCTGTCCTACTTAGTAATTATTGCTATGAAGAAACACCATGACCAAAAGCAAGCTGAGGGAGGAAAGGATTTATTTGGCTTATATTTCTACATTGTAATCCATTACTGATGGAAGTCAAGACAGGAGCTCAAGCAGGGCTAGATCCTGGAGGCAGAAGCTGATGCTGAGGCCATAGAGGGGTGCTGCTTACTGGCTTGCTCTCCATGGCTTGCTCAGCCTGCTTTCTTATAGAACCCAGGACCACCAGCACGGGGATGGCACCACACACAATTGACTGTGCCCTTCCTCATTAATCACTAATGTCCAACAACCAGATCTTATAAAGACATTTTCTTAATTGAGGTTCCCTCCTTTCAGAGAACTCTGGCTTGTGTCAAGTTGACATAAAACTAGCAGGCACAACAGTACTCTATAAATAGCTAATCTCTTTCATGTCTTTTATTTTCTTCTTGTTATTTTAATTAGCTAATTTGTATTTTTAATTGTGTAAGTGGGTGGAGGGCTTGTGCCTGTGAGGGCATGTATCTGATGAGCTTAGAAGAAGGGGGTCAGATATGTTGACGTCTGAGCTAGAGGCAGCTGTGAGCTCCCTGATGTGGGTACTGGGAACCAAATTTGGGTCCTGTGAAACAGCAGCAAATCCTTTTAACCCCTGAGCAATCTTTCTAGACTTTCTCTTAATCTTAAGGAATGCATATGATTTGCAAGTTTAGGCAGAGTCCTCTGAGCTTCTATCAATAGGCATTATTGCTATTATTATTATTATTATTATTATTATTATTATTGACAATGGCTCAATACACAGCTCTGAACTCTCAATCTTTCTGCTTCAGTCTCCCAGGTATGCACCACCATGTTTAGGCAAGAGTAGCAGTTTTGTAAAATTAAAAGTTTCTGAGATAGTTTGCATGGCTACATGAATATATTTAACACTACTAAAGCTAACGTTTAAAATGGTTAAAATAGCAACTTAAAATTGTGTAAGCCAATCATTGTGCTACAAAGCTACAATCACAACACTCAGGAGGTTGAGGCAAGAGGATCATGAGTTTGGGGCCAGCCTGGGCTACACAGGGAGATGCAATATCAAAACAAAACAAAAATAAGACAGAACAGCAACAAAATGAGAGAAGGAGGAGGGGAGACGGAGAAGGAGAAGGAGAGGGAGAGGGAGAGGGAGAGGGAGAGGGAGAGGGAGAGGGAGAGGGAGAGGGAGAAGGAGAATATAAATATTGGAAACTCTATATTCAATAATATCTCCTCAAATCCCTGTCCCTACAGACTACGGCCTCCTCAGATCTGCTTTCCTTTACTATGCTCCTGGTCACTCTAGGTACCCTACATGGCTGTAATCAGGGGGCATTGGCCTTATGGGCTGGCTTGTTTTACTTAGCATAAGGTCTTAAAGTTTCTTGCCCATTTAATGCATCAGAATTTCCTTCCCTTCTAAAGGCAAGAATACACCCCTGAACATCAATCCCTTCTATAATTTGTTATTTCTTAGCCATCAGTGGACCCCTGAATGGATTCCATACTTGACTTCCGGAGTCATACTGTGTCACTCTGGCTGCACAAATGCCGATTGGAGTCCCTGTTTTCAGTTTCTTCCTGAGTGTACCCAGGACCCTCTGAACCACATGATAATTCTGTCTTTTGTTTTCTTGAGGACCCTCCATTTTGTTTCCAGCTCTGGACTCAAACACTGCAGGAGCACAGACACCATGAATTTCTGCTTAAGGATAGGACATGGGGGGCCTAGCAAAGTCCCCTTTCTGTCTCTTATGGGAGTTGGTAGCTCTCAGCTAGTCTGGGATCAGGTGTTTTGGTGTTTTGGGGTTTTGTACCTTGAAGACGGCCATGCAGACAACTTACTACTGTTTGATCCCTGATGGTAGCTGGGGCCTAAACTAGTTTCTCTCTACTCACAACTGATGTGGAATGACTCTCTAAGCACTGTAAGCACACCTCTGGGTGTATCTATGAGGGGAGTTTCCAAAAAAAAAAAAAAAAGTCTGAGGAGAGAGAACCCATCCTGAATGTGGGCGGCATCACTCCAGGGATTGGGGGCTTGGAGCAAATAAAAGGAGGAGGCAAGCTCAGTGCTAGCCTTCACCTCTCTGCATCCTTATAGCAGATACAATGTAACCCAGCCATGCTTCCCCTCAGTGCCTCACCCAAACACCATCTTCCTTCCTTAAGCTGCTTTTGTTAGGTGTTTTGTAACAGCAACAGAAAAAGTAGTCAATTCAGGAATGTTAGAGTACAGGGTTACCTGAAAGTCACAAAACTGGATAGCCACACACAAGCCTAGTGTGTTCTAGGTCCCCAGGGCCTGGAGTCCTTTTCTGTTTCTGAAAGCAGAGGCTTCCTTTCTGCTCTGCAGAGCTTTGTATGTTGATAGGGTGCTGGGGGTGGGGAAGCAGGTTACAGGTACTTTCAAAAATAAAATAAAATAAAATAAAATAAAATAAAATAAAATAAAATCCTCAGGTGTCTCCTCTGTGCCCTCCACCGAAGGAGGATGCACTTGGTCCACGAGGGGCTTGCAGCTTTGATCTCTTCTTCAGTTTCTGGGGCACACTTGTCAGCTCCTGAGGCTGAGAAGCCAACTGATCATGGCTTTCTTAATTCCAGGAGGTAAAACAAGGTCTTGGGAACTAAAAGCCACGCTAAGAGGATGAAAGAGAATTTCAGGGCCTAGGCTGCTTCTGACCCGGTCTCGCCATGCCTGGGTAGGCGTGTCATGACATCTAAGCTCAGGATCCCCTCCTCCCCGAATCAGCACTGCTGGGAACCCAGTACCTCTGCCTTCCAGCTCTGGGCACGCCACACCCTGTGCCCTTCAGGTCAGCCTGCCACCCCAAGACCTATTAAGAATGCGTAAGTGCTATATATGAGTGAGCCCTGAAGATGCTGGATCTCTGATAAACTGCCTCACTTAGTGCCCTTTCTGCCCTAGCTGGGCAGCCCTGTGGAAACATTGGTGGTGGCTGCCATCACTTATTCATTACAGAGCCACTTATGCAGCTGCTTCAGGCTTCTGCTAAGAATGGACTCCTTTTCCTCCTCCCAAGTCCCCATTTCTAGAGCCTTCCCCTTGCCCAGGCTTCTCCTTCCTACTTTGATCTATTCTGAACTTCTGTGTACTGAGCAGCGGCTCTCAGAGAACAGGCCCATGGTGGTCACATAGATATGTGGAGCTGAGAAATTGTTATGTGAATAAGAGACCCTGTGTAGCCCTCCTGCCTCTGGGGTCTGTGTTGAGGAGCAGGCTGGAGAGGACTCTGGCCTGGCATGGGTCAGTGACAGGTGGATGGTCCTGCTACAGGACTGAGGATGGAGAAGGCAGGTCTGGTCTGGGATTTCAGACTGGGTTCTGTTTGTTGCTGGCTGTGTGGCCTTGGACCAGGCATGCAGTTTCTCTGAGCCTCTGAGGCTGCTGCATTACTCACACTGGAAATCATAACCATCTTGCTTTGCAAAAGGCTCCCAGCATTGCCGCCAGTAGGTGTCTCGCTGGGGAGCGCCCACCATTGATGGTTATCGTTTTTCATCATTGTTAGAGCATGTTTGCTCTTAAAAAGAAACTCAAGAGCTGGACTTTTAAGAATGACAGCCTGGTCGGGCGGTGGTGGCACACGCTTTTAGTCCCAGCACTTGGGAGGCAGAGGCAGGCGGATTTCTGAGTTCGAGGCCAGCCTGGTCTACAGAGTGAGTTCTAGGACAGCCAGGGTATACAGAGAAACCCTGTCTCGAAAAACAAAAAACAAAAAAAAAAAAAAACAAAAACAAAACAAACAAACAAACAAACAAAAAAAAGACAGCCTGGCCCCCTACTCTGGATTCCAGAAAATTCCCACCCTCACACCTTGAGACCCAGGAGTCCTGCCTAGAGGGAAGAACCTTTATCCATCCCCTCTTTCCTACCCTGTCATTTTGTCACAGGGTTCAGAGGAATCCACTACACCTTCTCCTCTAGCTTCCCAAGTCTCAGAGACAGAAAGGGACTGATCCAATGTCACACAGTAATCAGTGGAGGAGTGTAGGTCTACTGGCTGCTTTTGAACATAACTTGACGCGGGGCACCTAGTAGGGGCTATGGCACAGTGTAGGACCTACAGCCGTGGCTCAGCACAGTGCAGGACTTGCACTCCTTTTGGCTTGCCCTGATAGACATAGAAGGGTTCGTAGTGTTTCCACTCTTGGGAGATCTGTGCAGTATAGTTGTAAAGAAAGACAGAGGAAAGAGTGGAAGCCAAGAGAGATAGATAGCCCAGGGGACAAAGTCGACTCTGCCATTAACCTGTGGCCAGGACTGTGCTCAAGACATGCTGGGATTTGGGTATTTAGGTTGAAGTGACATAGTTATCTCGCCATTTGGAGCATGGAGACTTTAGTGGACCCATTGCTGGTTTTTTTTTTTTTTTTTTTTTTTTTTTTTTTTTTTTTTTGGTTTGTTTGTTTGTTTTTCTGAATGAGAGCCCTGAGGCTTGGTGTGACTATGTGAAATTCTTGAAACACACTACTTTGATATTTGTGAACCCAGCTCAGCTTTCTCTGTGTAACATCGATCTGGGGTGTGCACTCCAGAAGTTCCACTTTTGGCCACTGTCATTCTCTCCTAGGCCACACTGGAAACACCAGACTTGAATGGTGACATCAGACTTGTCATACTGTCACACCACCCATTACCCCTAGGCTGCATTAGCAGCTGCCCTGATGAATAATTCATGGAGTCTTGTTTACTCTTTCCTTCTTGGTTGCTCCTGGCTTTCAAACCCACTACAGCCCCTCCTAGGTCCAGCTGCCCTGGCCTTTGCCCATGTGTCTGATTTGACCACCAGAAAGCTATCTTGTGGCTGGACCATGTGCTGGCTCTGAATTATTCAGGTCTCATCTGGCTAGAGCCAGCATAGATAGTGTGGCTGGAGGGAGTCTGGGCTATAGGGACTGGGTCATAGGGGACACTCATAGAAAGTAAGTGTGGGACAATACTGAATCTGAATCTCCATCTGTGTTGAACCCCGCATCCTGTTGGATACATAAGCACCTGCTTCTGTGAACCCCATGGAGCAGACCGCCTCATTAGGACTCCACAAACTTACCTCAAGGACTCCTGTACATAGTATACAAGGAAGTGCTGGCTGGGTGTTGATTACTCTGCCTGTATTACCAGAAATGGAGTCTACACAGTCTCTCTGGGGGCCACATACAGGTCTCTAGAACCAGACAACACAGTTTAGATTAGGGCCGCATCCTGCCTCTGCTACTTCCCAGCCTAGTCACCTTGGGTGGGTCACTAAATCTTCTGTGCTGCCAGAAGGTGGTTAGTGGTTAGTTCTCTGCCCTGCACCACCCTGACAGCTTGGTTAGGGTCCCTCTATGTAGCCTGAACTGGCTTCAAATTCATGACGTGCCTGCCCCAGCCTCCGGAATGATGGGATTATAGGTGTACACAACTAAGTTGTGATGGTTTGAATGAGAATGTCCCCCATAGGTTAAGCTGTTTGAATATGTGGTCCCTAGTTGGTGGTTCTGCTTGGATAGTTTAGGAGGTATTTACTTCGTCCTTACTGGAGGAAGTAAATTACTAGGGTCAGGCTTTGAGATTTCAAAGCCTCATGCCATTTCCAGTGTGAGCTTTCTGCTTCCTGCTCCTGATTCAAGAGATGAGCTCTCGATTGTAGCTCCAGCTACCATGCCTTCAGCCTCACTGTCTCAGAGGCTAGTCATCTGAAACCACAAGCCCAAATAAGGTTTCTTCTGTAAATTGGCTTGGTCCATGGTGTTTTGTCAAAGCAAAAGAAAAGCCACTAATATATACACATAGCTCTGGAGAGCTTTTTATCTTTGAGGTGTATGTGTGTGTACCTGTTCTTGCATGTTTGTGCAAATGCATGTGTGTGTACCTGTTCTTGCATGTTTGTGCATATGCATGTGTGTGTAGCTGCTCCTGCATATATGTGTATATGCATGTATGATATATGCATTGTGTAACTATCTTTCTCCATCATCCTCCACCTTTCCAGGTCTCTCACTGAACCTGGAGGTCACCAGTTCAGCTTTACTGACTGTCTAGCAAGTCTGAGGCTCCCTCCTATTTCCACCTTTCTACTGGTATTACAGGTATGTACTGCTGAGCCTGGCTTTTTACATGGGTGTTAGAGATTGAACTCAGTCCTTGGGCTTACATACCTTGTACTGACTAAACCATTTCCCCAACTCTATCTTGCAAGCCCCCCCCCCTTTTTTTGGCTTTTTGTTTTGTTTGTTTTTGAGACAGAATCTTACATAACCTAGGCTGGCCTTTAATTCACTATTTACCCAAGGGTAGCCTTAAACTCCTGACCTTTCTGCCTCTACCTTCTGAGTGAAGAGAAAAGAAGCATGTGTCAAAATGTGTGACTTATCTAGTGAGCTTTAAAATGGCATTATTTTAAAATAAATAATTTAAATTTATTACTTTAAATTATGCGTATCTCTGTGTGTGGGTATGTTCATGTAAGTCCAGGTACTTTTAGAAACTAGAGGAGTTAGATCCCCTGGAGTTATAGGTGGTTATGGGCCACCAATATGGTTGTTGAGAACTGAGCTCAGGTCCTCTGCAAGACGAGTCACAGCTGAGCTACTTCTTTAGCCCCTCTGTGAGATCTTAAGGAAGGATTTTAGGCTGTACTTTTCTTAGAATCTTGAGGTACTGATTGAGGCAGTTTTTAGCAGGTGTTTGAACGAGTGACAACTTGCTCTTCAGAGCAGCTATAGATTTCAAAAGAGACAGGGAGTCAGCTCCATTTTAACTGGAGTGTTTCATGGGTTATTGTTTCACTTGCATCCCATAGTAAGGATGGATGCCTTGGTAAGGAAGATGCCCTCAAAAGCTTCCTACTTTTCTCCTTGAGCCACATGGCATGGAGGAGGTGGTAGGGCTTATGGGCAGTGGTGATGGGGATAACAGTGTATGCAATGGTGACAATAAAGGCTATCTGACCTTTTTCAGAGATGGAGTTGGACAAAATACAAACATCAAGCTCACTGCTCTAGCCTGGCACACATTGTTCTCTTCTGAAGTAGGTAATGATAGTCTTTTCCTCTGCATTTCTGAAAAGAAACTCTGGTATCTGGCAAGAAGGCTGCACATAGCACAGAAATGAGGTTCCAGTTACATATTAACTGTTTTTAGTTCTCAGGCATTCAGGCAATTTGGGGATTTGCCCCTCTCCCAGCTCAGTATACAAACTTCTCAGTGTACTCTGATACAGATCCTCTAGTGTGGCCTCCTGTGGCCACAAATCAACTGGGTTCACCTGAAAGGGGGACTGGGAATGAAAAGATGTAGCCAAGACAAGTAGTCTGATCAAGGCTCAAAGTTTAATGTTCAGCTCTCAATTAAAAGGGAAAGCCCCACCCCCACCACCAAACCCCTTCTTGCTTCAGCCAGAGTGGGTGAGGGGAACTCATCCTAGTCACAGCTGGAGGTGTCTCAAGGCAAGCTCAGCAGGCAGTCTTCTCAGTTCCTGTAGCAGGCTGTATGTGCAGCCAAGGTGGGTAACACCACCTGGGTTCTATTGTTTGGTCTACTGTGGTAAACAAGGCCTTTCAGGCCACTCAAGACTGGGGGAAGGGCACAATTCCCCCTTTTAGTTTTATAAAGATGGACAGTGCCAGCAGCTGAATGGGGCACAAGATTTCATCCAGTCTAGGATAGCAAGTGGCCAGGTGACTGGGTCTGGCTTAGGTTGGTGTCTATATTGCTCTTATATTACCTATTATCGAGGAAAACATACATAGCATATTGATGTATGCCTCTGTCTTAGGTCTATAGGAGCTCAAGAACACTCTTAGCCATCTTTGACTAACCAGCCATCATTGACACTCTAGCCTTTTTACCTGTGCTGAGTCTTAAGTTTCTCTAGTCATAGAAATAGATGATGGGAATTACTCTTCTTTTTCTTGTTATGCAGTGACTTTCTCTGGGTTGAAATATTCTATCCTAGAGCCAGGCTCATTAAGATGTAGAAAGTAGGCAACTCACAAGTCTCAAGAAGTATCTGAAACTTACAAGATTCACAAAGCTCCTCTTCAGAGGTGCATAAGCCATAAGGAATGCTGGGGACAGGAGACTCTTTGACCTGTTGAATTGTCATGCTGGAAACTCCAGGGTTGCAGCTTTTATGAGCATGCTGGGATATGCTTTGTGGTGATGCAGATGTCTGTGGTTTGCTCATGCTCATGTAAATAACCCCAAGAGACTCATTGGCTGCCAAACTTGGACTTTGATAAAATCATTATTTTCCTGTTTATCCTATATCTTGGTCGAGTAGACATTCATTCAAGTCTTCCAAGTAGAAATCACACAATTCTAAACAACTAAGAAGACTACTATTGTTCAAAGGTAGGTAGAGCAGGCTGCCTGGTTGGAGCCCTGTGCTCGGGCTTCTGGGATCCATGGTCACAGAGAACCACACCTAGCTGTACAGCACTGATAAGTTATTTAGATCTTTCTGTTGCTGTCAGAAACACAGCTTCCAAGATCCAAGACCAGGTGGTGCTAGTCTTTTTTTGGAGGTGCTAATTAATAATTTAACTTCATATAATGATAATTTTATCTCATTGCAGTTTGTGTATTTATGATTATATCATCCATCCAGTGCTGGATGCTCCACAAGGAGTGCATATCCTGCTGTCTGCTAAGCATACTGCTGGAAGGACTTCCCCACGGCAGAGGATCCCAGTGAGTCACATGGCTGAAGAGGGTCTGTTGAACTTGTGTCCTTGAAAGACTCCCATTTATGGCACTGAACAGTGTCTTAAAATTGCTCAGGGTCTTGTGTGGGTTCAAGTATGGCTGCTGTTCTTTTGGTATATCCTCATCGCAGAAGCTGTGGAAATGGGTTTGGGGGAAAAGCTTGGTATTCCAGAGCTCCAGGTTTGATGAGAGACCTGTAAAGATGGAGAACGGTTAAGGGAGATAGCTGACATCATATATGCATATGCACTTACATGCTGGAGCAGGTGCACATACATCACAGGAGTATTATAGCTGGCTCAATGCCTTCTTTTGAAGACAAGGAAACCCGAGGTTCAAGATACAGAGAGAAACTGGTATAGGCCCCAACAGCATCTAATAACATAATTCTGTTTGGACCCAGGTCTCCCATTCTACTGAGTCATAGCCTCTGAGGACATTTGGGCTCTGCTGACCCATCCTTTATCCTCACCCCTGAACTCAGACACTGGCACATGATGGGAAGTTGTCCAGCAGCTAAGGGACAAAACATCAAGGAATGCCTTGTTGTCCTGCCACAGAGAGCATAAAGACGATAAGCCAAAAGGGGGCCAGGGATGTGGCCAAGGGACTCTTAGGTATATGCAAGATCTCTATCAGTTCTCTTGTCTCTTCATCAGGCAGCAACATCGGTGTCTCTGTTGTTCAGAAATGTTCCAATTTCAGCAACTGAGAAAAGGCAGTAGAACTAGAATCAGAGGCAAAGGGAAGCAAGAGCACTTACCTGAAGAGATGAAGGAAGAACATTACAGATAGAGACTCAAAAGAATATTCCATATTTAAAGCTATAGGACTTTTGGGATGGAGCCATGGGCTGGAGGGCTGTCTTGATTTCGTCTTTGGCCTTGAAAACCTTTGAAACCAATATGGACTCTCTTACATGGGTGAGATCCTTTGCGTCTAGGTGTTATAACTTCCTCTCTTGCATGTGAGGGAGGGCCCAGTGGAGGGTGCCAGACAGACGTCTGTGTCCAGGCTCAGTGAAGGGCTCTCTCTGACTGCTGGCTCCTTCTTTCTGTTCCCTTGGACTCCCCCTTTGCCCAGGCCCCAGGTTGGCCTTCATCCATGCTAATGCAAAGTTAATGTTGAAGACCAGATTGCCTATGGCATGTGAGTGTCCAGGGGCCCCCTTGACAGCTTGAGAAACCCTCCAGCCACACTGGGCAGCTTGTGCTCTAAGCTGGATGTCCCCCCAGCAATTGTGCTTGTCACTTCTCATTAGGAATGATGCCCACAGCACCTGCCAGGGAGCTGTGGGGGCAGAACTGGCCATGTTCTTTCTCAGAGCCCCTAGAGAAATCGGAGACTCAGGGGTAGAGTCACTGGGGACCTGGAGGCTTTGCCCATTCTGAATGCCCCAGGCTGCTGCTTGGAGCGTAAGATTTCACAAGGACCCCTTTACTTAGAGCCATGTGGAAAACTTATTTAGACTTCAGTCACCCAGGGTCTATATGTAGATAAACCTCAGTCACAGCTCACACTTTTTTTCTTAGAATCTTGGAATAATTCAAAGCCTTTAGAAGATCATAGCAGAACATCTCTTAATAATAAGCAGAGGTAGATGGCTTTTTAAATCATTAAATTTGTTTGTCTTAAAAAGTGTCCAAATAAGATATATGCAAAATGAAAAAGATTAAATTCCATAGATCTTATAACAAGAAGAAAAAAACCCATACTATTTCTCTACCTTTCATAGTTTTGCTTTTGTTCTCAGAGCAACACTTTAAAAAGCTTTTTGTAAAATCTGTTTAAAAAAATTTTTATATATGTATGTTCACACACACACACACACACACACTTTATATATGCATGCAGGCAGGAGCCTGTGGAGGTCAGAATATGTTGCTTTCTTTGGAACTGGAGACAGTTGTGAACTGCTATGTGGGTGTTGGAAACTGACATTTATCCAGTCCCAGGACAACACTTTGAAAGTGTGTGTGGGGGGGTATATATGTGTGTGTATGTCTCTGTGTGTGTCTGTGCATGTTTGTATGTGCGATATATGTGTGTATGTCTGTGTCTTTGTGTGTGCATATGTCTGTGTGATGTTTTTGAGTGCATATGTGTATGGAGGTCAGAGTACACCTTGCCTTTCTACTTTGTTTGAGCCAAATTTCTTGTCATTTGCTCCTGTGAACACCGGGCTAGCTGGGCTGCAAACCTCTAGGGGTTCTCCTGCCCTGCTTCCTGCCTTGTTATAGGAACATTGGCTGTGTTCATATGAGTTCTGGGAACCCAAACTTAGGTCCTCACTCTGTGTGGCAAGCATTTCATCCACAGGGCCATCTCCTCAGCCCAGGGCTGCACACTTCAGATGCCTGTTTTTCTTCCCATCTGTTTTCCCATTTCTGACTAATATGCATACAGAACTGGCTATTGATTTATCAATTTTAGATGTTATTTGTCTGCTTTGTGATGTGGCAGGTGAAGATTTTGATGTTACCCCTCTCTTTCTGACCATAGTCATCTTACAGACATGTTGGTTTTAGTCAAATAAAGAGCATCACAATAGATGTAGAAACTAGTCTCACATACAAGCCAGAAATTAACTAGGATTTTTCTTTCCTCTAGATCCTTTTCTGGAGCATGATAAACACATGCAGTGCACATTAGCTATCCCATCTTCTCCTACAGCTCTTGACTTCCTTTCCATGTCAGGTGGGAAATGTGATTTCACTGGTCTTTCTAGGTTAAAGCTACTAACAACTTTCCCTGCTGTCCTCATTTCTGCTCCTGTAGGGGACTAGACAGTCTATGGGTTACATGTTGGGTAAATATAAAAGTCAGGAGCGCCATCTTATCAGAATGTAATATGAATGAGAAATAACTACATCCATCACCCATTCATCTATCTCCCATCCATCATCTCTATCCATCATCCATCCATCCATCTGTCAGTCCATCCATCCATCCACCCATTCATCCATCCATCCCCCATCCATCCATCCATCCATCCATCTATCCATTACCCATTCATCCATCATTCCATTACCCATCCATCCATCATTCCATTACCCATCCATCCATCACCCACCCATCATCCATCCATCTGTCAGTCCATCCATCCATCTACCCATCACCCAGCCATTTACCCATCATACATACATACATACATACATACATACATACATACATACATACTGTGATACAAAGAAAAGGTATACTCTTTCCCCACTCTTCTTATTTCCACCCCTGCTCTCAGGATAACACTTTTTTAAAAAGTTATTTATTTATTTCAAATTTTTATGTGCATGTGTGGGGGCCTGAGTATGAAATTTTATATGAAAATAACTCCTCCCAAGTTAAGAGACTCCACTTCACTTAAAAGTCTTATATCCACGTTCTTTTTCCTGAAACCTGTCCCCTGCCACTTTCTGGATGCTTTCGGGATCTTCTCTCTGTCGATGTGTTTATCAGTACATCTGAGACTGGAGCTATTGGATATATTTCTTATTCTGAAATTTTCATGGGCTCTTTAACTTGAAGTTGTTTTCTTTTAGCGCTCGGAAATTTGCACGGTGGCATCTCCACCTACTCCCCCTGCTCCTCCTGCTCCTCTTATTTCTCTCCCTGCCCTCCTGTTCCTCCTGTTCCTTCTCCTGCTCCTCCAGCTCTCCCTGCTCTCCCTGTTCCCTCTGCTCCTGCTTCCCCTCTTCTTTAATCCCCTTTCTTCTGTTTTCCCTGTTAAATGAGCACCAGTTCCCAGACTTGCAAGAGTTAACCACACTTGCAATTATGTTGCATAACAAACCAATCTAAAACATGATAACTTAAAATGTGATTGATGATCTCTTGGATCAGTGCTTGACTGCAGAGATGGCAAGACAGCAAATGAAGAAGCCTGGTCATGCATGAGCTGCACTCCTCAGTCACAGTACATGCTCTGCCTTCTCTTGATCCAAAACACATCTGAAGGCAGAAAATGGGAGGAGCTGCAAGGTCACATGGCAAAATGTTAGGATAGTGAAATATAGAGTCAATAACAGATAATTGCTTGCAACTTCTTTTCTATAGAGGCTCTTGCCATGTAGCCCAGAACTCACTATACAGAGCAGGTTGGCCTTGAACTCACAGCCATTCTGCTTCAGCCTCTCAAGTGCTGACAGGACAGGTGTGTGCCATCAGGCCCTGCTTCTACCAAATCATTTAAGCCATTTTTGTTTTGTTTCCCTATTTTTCTGCATTCATCATCTTGATCTACTTTTCAGATATTTTCTGACAGTATTTTATATTTGTTATGGAGTTTAATTCCTATTTTGCTTCCAATTCTAGAGACTTGATTGTGCTCTAGCTTTCTCTTTTTGTAACACCCTGTTTCTATTTTATGAATGCAATACCCTTTTTTTATCTTTTAGTATATTTGTTAAAGTTCTCCTCTAAAACTTGATGTGAGAGATTCTCTAAAACTTGGTGTGTGTGTATACATGTGTGTATGTGTGTGTGTATGTGTGTGTGTATGTGTGTGTGTATGTGTGTGTGTGTGTGAGAGAGAGAGAGAGAGAGAGAGCCTGTATTGCTATAGCTTGGGAGGGGGTCTAGAAGGTGGAGTTGAAGGCAGACCACTTAGGTGCATAACTTCTGACTCTAACAAATGTGACTATACTTGAGTTTCCCTTTTTGTTTTTCAAGGAGTTGTCTGAAAAATAGGAACAAAATAGTAATTTATTTCCTTCAATCATTGGGAACATTAAAGAAGTCTCTGAAGAGTGTACCAGGAAGCATCGCAGGCATGGAGAAACCTCAGTTTCTTTAGATTAGGCAGTAGAGTCAAGAAGCTCACAGGAAGCTCCTCTTCTCCCCTGAAGGAGGGCTGTGGGAAGTGCACTCCTTTGCTGCCGTGTTTTGGGTGGGGAGTTTGCTTCCTCAATGGAAGAAATTCCTCTTGGCATTTTAAGCTCCCCTCTTCAGTGATGCCTTGCCTGAGGTGCAGTTGGCAGTGAAGAATTCTGACAGCTTCGGGTCTGTGGCTTCCACAGCCTCCTCCTCAGACCATATCCTGGTCTCAGCTCCCGGTACAGCCCTCATCTCCTGTGCCTGATGTCCTTATGGGTGGAGCCTTATGGGGTTCCCTGTCATTTAGTCAGTCGTGGGAGTTAGAGGCAGAGCTGTCTGAGCCTCTGGGTCAAAGGAAGTTTCCCTGACAGCCCATGTGTAAGGCAGGGAGAGCAGAGCTGCTGAGTTGGAGGCCATGGAGCTGGGGACTTCCATATTTACCCCTCCAGGACAACCTCTGAGATACTGGCTGATGGACACTTGACTGGAAACGCGGCTTGGATGTACCTATCCCTGTCCTTCCTTCTCCAGTGATGAAGCCCAGGCTGACTGAGAACCGTGCTGGGAATTCGGCCTCTGAACCCCATTCAAAGCCCTTCCTACCACACTTTGTAGAGTCTGAGTATGTCAGGTGATGACTGATCTTTACTCCACAGGTCTCAAAAAAAGTTAGGGATGAGGTCCACTTCCTCCTTCCAGACTCCTGGGTTGGCTTCCTCAGATTCCATCTTGACATTCTATTTCCATCTGGCCACCTCTGGGGATAATAACAAGGGGCACACAATTGCTACCTGCTGCGTAAAGTACTTCTACCTTTTCTTTGTCCCAAAATGTTCTCTTCCCATCATTCAGACGCTGCAGGCCTCTGACCTCAGCTCCTACCAGCTGCCTTGGGGATGCCAGTGTCCCAGGCAGCAGAGCTGCTGTCTGTTCCCCTCACCTACTCCTCCATGATTTTAAAAGATTCCTAGGTCATAGATTCTAACCAACATTTCATCCTCCCATTCTTTCCTCTCCAGAGAAAAATTTGATCCTCTTCTCAAATTCAGCAAAAATGCCACCTTAGTCTTTCCTTGAGCAAGTTACTTGGTCTCTGGAATATTGTTTGTTCATCTGAAAAACGGGCATCACAGACCCTGACTTACTGGGCTTTGGGGAACAACAGATATGTTAATGTGGGGGTTAGCAAAGCACTGGGTGTGCATGTGTGTGTGAGTGTGAGCACACGCACGTGGGGACACACATACACACACACACACACACACACACACACACACAGCAAGTAATTCAGGAAGTGTTAGCTGTTTTCATTGCATGTGCCCCTTGTGAAGTGCCCCATTTAGTCTTTTGGTGTATATATTTAATTTCTCCACTGGATGGGTGGATCTCAGCTCTGACAGCACATTAGAATTGCCGGAGGGGTTTTTGAAAGCCACAGACTTCTGAGCTCCACTCCAGATCCACTGACCGTGAATCTCAGGGGTTGGGCCTAGGTCTGGGGATTTTCAGAGCTTGTTTAGGTTGTCAATTTGTATGTGTGTGTGTACAGATGTGTGTTGCTATGGGTATGTGTGTGTTGAT
>JANHMN010000002.1:38097185-38142778 GCA_030674055.1 Rhabdomys pumilio
TGTGTGTGCTGGTATGGATCTGTGTGCATGTGTGTATGTGTGTGTGTTAGTGTGTATGTGTGTTAGTGTGTGTGTTTGTATGGGTCTGTATACATGTATGCATGCATTAGTATATGTGTGTGTTTGTGTGTGTGTGTGTGTGTTGGTATTGGTGTTATTAGTTTGGTTGTGTGTGTGAGTGGGCTGGACCACATGCTGGCTGAGAGCAAACATCAGATGCTGGGCAGTTTTCTACCATGTATGGTGCCTGTTATCCTGCAGTGGGGTCCTGCAGATCCAGGCCTGTAGTTTCCATTAAAGTATGTATAGCCTGTAATCTACAAAGTGTTTTCATCTTTGAAGTCCTGCCAATGGCCTCTTCTTACTCTCTTACTGATGCCACCTTAGGCAAATGAGACAAATGGCTCAGAGTCATTATGACTGCCCAAAGTCTCTCAGTCCAAGAGCTGCAGAGTGTCTCTGGACACTTAACCTCATGACCAGTCAGTGACTTCAGAGTGGGCTAGAAGATGACTCAGTCAGTGATGTGCTTGCTGTTCAGACGTGTGAACCTGAGTAATCCCACAACTCGTGTAATAAGTCAAGCACCTCTAAATTTATATCTTCGTTCCCACAGATAAGCATGGTTCTCAAACCTCACCTGAGAAGTTTTTTCATGCAGTGGGCCATAGTTAATGCAGACACTCAACTGGCCAAATTGCCTGTGGAGTGTTTAGTTACAAATGGAACATCTCTATTACTCCTCTTCTCCCAAGGCTCAGAGACCATTGCAGAAGAAAGGGTGGAAAGATTTTGAAAGCTAGAAGTTAGGGGACACAGGCATGAAATATGGATATGGGAGGACTGCTGTACTCATGAGTTCACAAAGTCCATGGATGCCTGCACTAGACATGCACAAGATGAAACCAGTCACCGTTCAGATCACAGAGTGGTTAATGAGCCCTGCCCCTGTCTGAGGATCTGTAGGTAACTGATCGCTTTTAGGGGAGGGAGAATCAGTTTTCTTTAAGGATATGGCCCTTGGTAAATCAACCCTACTTTAATTGATGGCCTCACACCGACAAGTATATGGGCAGCACAGATTAGACCTAGTAGGTTATTTTAAAAAAACACATGAGGCTGGTAAGAGTGGGGCCAGGAGGGGGTTAGGTGGAGGAGAGTAAATATGATCAAATACATTAAGTGCATTTATGATAGTCTCAAAAAAGTTTTTTAAAATAAAAAACCCGAAATCCAACAGAAATATAAATGAATGAAGGAAGGAAGGAACAGAATTCCAGTCAGTGCTGGTGAAGCTAAGACAGGTGAATCCTTAGGGTTCACAGCCTGGCACACTTGGCAAGTTCTTGGTCAGAAAGAGACCCTGACTCAAAAGAAATGTTGATAACACCTGAAGAACAACAACCAAGGTTGTTCTCTGCCCTCCACACACACTGTACATATGTACATGTACATAGACACACAGACATACACACACACACACACACACACACACACACACACACACACACACCATCTCTATGTGAGGCTCAGAGCAATATTCTGCAGAGGGGAGGAAGAGAAATGGAAGCTTTCCTTGAAAGCTTGGCTTTAGGCTGCAGTTCCTCTTGGGAAGATATGGGAGCAGACATGTGCGCGTGCACATATTTACATAGTTGCATACACTGTTGTGGGCTGCTGCATGCATAACCATGCTTGAGTTTGTCTTACTGCCTGTCCGGGGAGTACACAGCCAAGGATGGTGATGTGGCAGGTGCTGTGCACTCTGCGTGGTCAGTGCTGGTTCCTGTCCTAAGTGTGTGTCTGTCCCCATGCCTGAGTGGGTCCCCTCCCTGCCTAGACCCATGCAGCTCCCCTTCCCATGCCTCGTTGGCCCCTCTTCAGTGGCATTTTGCCAAAGAAGAGGAAGCCGGCAGTGCATGTAGAATGCTACCTCCCTCACTACCTTTTGCCTGCTGTGCTTGCCTGTCTGCCAGGCTCACGGCTGCAGAAAATTTCCCTGGGCACCTTTACTCCCGACTGTGTGTTAATTGCTTAGTCTCCAGTCTCTGCACCTATTTCTGAACTGAGGGTCAGGGTCACCTTGTCACATAACTTTAACTTGGTGCACCAAATGGGAGAGATATGTAGCCAGGAAGCAGGTGGAGGAGGTACCTGAGACAGAATGTGGCCATCACAAGGGTAACACTTGCTATAAAAGCTGGCCCTCTTGGCTCCTCTTCACTCTTCTATCCCTGCATCTAAATGCATAGAGGACTCACTGTCTTGTGGATTATAAGTGTCCCCTAAAGCCAGTGTGTTAAAGGATTGGCTCTAGCTGGGAAGCCTAGTGGGAAATGTTTAGGTCATTGTGAGTGTGTCCTTAAGTGGGATTATGGAACTTTAGCCTCATCCTCTCTTTTGTTTGTCTGGCCATAAGGCAAGCCAGGTGCTCTTGCCAGAATTTGCTGCCCTTCTCAGAGGTGGAAACACAATGGGCCCATTAATCATGAACCCAAACTTCAAAGCCATGAGGAAGAAGAATCCTTCTGTTAGTTAAGTGTCTAAGGCATACTCTCCAGGAATGGAAAACTGACCACAGGTCTCTTTTCAGGGTTGGAGATCTTTGAAAAGAGGTGACGAGGATGTCCGTACGTCATGGCACAGAGGCCTGCAAGTGATGCTCCAAGACTGTTTGGGGCCTGGAAAGGTTGTTTCAGGGGAGGAGGTGAAGGGTGGATCAGAGGAGCAGAGATCCCCTAGGTAGAGCGGTGAATGCCTCAGGTGCACCATTCCCTCCATTCACTCTCATAAGGCATGGAAACTCTGTTCCATGCCTTGAGCATGACTGTCCTCTCTCCCACATTCTCTGCTTGCTGCTCTTGTCTTTATGGCTTTTTGTCTGTGGCTTCTTGCAGCATCCTTTACAACTCTCTTAAGGTGCTGAAGATGCACCAAAACCCATCTGTCTTCAGAGGGGACAAGAATCATAAGTTCTTATTCTGACCCTGTAACTCTGATGTTTTGTGTGTCTCTGGGCATGCTGTCATGATTCTCTTTGTTTTAGTTTATTTTACCAATAACTTCCAGAGCTGTTGAGGTACTCAGTGATCTATTGATGGGCATTGCAGTAGAGTTCCAGGACTCATTTGGATGTGTACCTCAGCCTTGGACCACTCATAGTAAGATATTATTCTCTAAAGGAGGCTCAGAGGCTGCTGGAAGCATAGTAGTATGTGGTGGTTAATTTAACTGGTAATTTCCCACAACCTAGATCACCTAGGAAGAGAGTATTAGTGAGGAATTATCTAGAGAGAGTTTGCTATAGGCATGTTTATGAGGTATTATCTTCATTGTTAATTGATATAGAAAGACTCAGGTCAACGTGGGTGGTACCATTCCCTAGGCAGGGATTCCTAAACCATTTAACAGGAGAAAGCTAGCTTCCAAAAGCAAGCAAACAGGTAGCACGGGTATTCCATTTCTCTCTGCTCTTACCTGTGGGTGTGATACAACAAGCTGCTTGAGTTTCCACCTTGGTTTCCCCAAGAATGATAAATTTTAACTTATAATTGTAAGACACAGGCCGGGCGGTGGTGGTGCACGCCTTTAATCCCAGCACTTGGGAGGCAGAGGCAGGCGGATTTCTGAGTTCGAGGCCAGCCTGGTCTACAGAGTGAGTGCCAGGACAGCCAGGGCTACACAGAGAAACCCTGTCTCGAAAAAACCAAAACAAACAAACAAAAAAAAATTTGTAAGACAGATAAACTTTTTTCTCTTCTGTGTTGAACATTGTCAGGATATTGTGTCACCGTAACAGAAACAAAACTAGAACATAGCAAGGGGCCTGTGGAGAGGAGTTGTAGCTTGTAAACCTTCATCTTCATGAACAAGCCCGTAGAGGGAGCATTAGGAGAACTGAAATAGAGCCTGGGGGGGGGGCCCTCCTGTGCAGAGGCCACAAGATCAGCACAGCATATACCAGACTGTGTATTCATGGGGGGCATGTCTCTTTGTTGTTGTTTTCTGTTTCCTGCTGATGCATAAAGAATGTGTGTTCAAGACATGGAGACTGTCATGAAGAAGAGGGCATCAAGTTGCTTAGAGAGAAAATAGTGTGTTGGAAGCCATGAAAGGAAGAAAAGCCATTAGAGGAAAGTGACAAGTTAGGATAAGGCAGTGTTATGCCATGGTGACAGATAAGCCCC
Source organism: Rhabdomys pumilio (assembly GCA_030674055.1). Taxonomy (NCBI): domain Eukaryota; kingdom Metazoa; phylum Chordata; class Mammalia; order Rodentia; family Muridae; genus Rhabdomys; species Rhabdomys pumilio. The sequence continues at coordinate 38,101,373 of JANHMN010000002.1, forward strand.
GGCTCTCAGTCTCAAAGACTGGAGCAAGCAGGGCTATTTCTCATTTCACAGCTCATCTCTTAGTGGATTGCTGGGGCAGTGTTGTCACTCACCCGTGTGGAAGGATGAAGCAGTCTCTGTCTCCAGCACTGCCCGCCGATGTGTTAGGCAGAAGAGAACTTCACAGCTCTCTCACTACCAGCCAGAAAGTGACATTTCACTCACACACCATTGGTCACCATTAGCCACAAGTCTACTTTGGCTCATAAGTCACTGGCTGGAGCTAGTCACATAGTACCCCTAAAAGCAAGAGGACCAGGAAGTGCAATTGTACCATGTGACTCAAAGACAACGAGATGGACATACTTGAAGAGAGAACAGATGAAGACATAGCCTCAGGGAACTGAGACAGTAGGGGCTGGCTGACACATCAGACCCTCACTCACTCATATTCCAGAGCACCAAGCCTGAAGCTTCTGTTCCTTTAGGATGATGAGTCAAAACTAGCAGTGGGATCTCATGGCACTCTATAAGTAGAGTGCCAACTGTATACCAGGCTTTCCTGAGCACAGGGGTTCAGCCCTTCTCTGGTGGAGCCAGAACATAGATGAGAGGCACCAAAGCATGGAACAGCATGCAGCTCTAGCACCCTAGACCCACGCTGGAAATTGGCCAGTGGAGGTGAGAGGAGGCAGTGTGATCTGAAGCTGCACTTAGGTGGTTGCTGGTTCCGAGTAATGGCTGCGCACACGTGGCTACAGGCTAGGTTAATCCATGTGGCTTCTGGTTCCTGCATCTACCTGTGTTCATGCTCCTCCAAGTTTAGGAGCTTCTGTAAATGGCGCTCATCCACAGAGAGAACCAACGACTCCCCTGGAATTGTAAGTGCTTCTTTCTGATTGCACTTTAGCAGCTGCCTGGTGATATCACACTGACCTTGTTCTGGGATCCCTAACTCAGAGGGTGGGAGGATGTTCATGTGGGTACACTTTTTGGGAGTGTGTGGGAATCCTCACAGATGATTTGGGCTTTGTGAGATTGGCCTTAAGTCGGGAATATCAAGGGACTTGAGGCATTAAAATCTGAGTCAACACCAAGAGTCACACTACCAAGGAGAAATGGCTCATGTGCATTTGCGTGGGACACAGCTTCACAGAGGGCTGCAGTTGTTTGTTGAGGGGCCAGTCCTCTCCTGGACCTATTGACCTCAGAATGACTTGTGATGGTTCTGGTTTCCTCTCTGTCTTCCTTTCTATGCTCTTCTGCTGCTCCCCACTGGCTGGTTCTCACCACTTTCTTCACGTTTATCCAAATGGGGCATGTGCCTGGTGCCTTTGCCTGTGTTGTTTCTTCTCCCTTGGGTGCCCCACCCTCTTCCTTGCGACCTTGGCTGTAGCATCTTCTACTCTGCAACTGATTATCCATCATTTCTTCTCCTGTCCTTTCATGGTCTCCTTTATCCTGTGCCTCCCTGTGGAAACTTCTCTCACAATCTTCATCACACCTAATGGCAGTGTCCTGTTCTTGTCTCTCCCACGGGGCTCGGGATCTTTTGAAGGCCGCAGTTCATCTTAGTTCTCTTTCTGTCAGTTGGACTTAGTGTCTTGGTATCCATTTCTGTAATAATCAGGTGAATGAGTGAATGAACAAGCTAGGAAGAACCTGAAAGACTTCTAGTGTTTCCCTATTGAAAACGAGAATTCCCAGCCACTTCACTGGATTAGCCAAAGTTTGCCTCATTTCAATAAAGTTTTATTGAAACACAGTGGCCACAGAGTTGAGTAATTTGGAAACCATGCTCCCACAAAGCCATTTCTGGCTCCTCATAGCAAAGTGTACTTAACCACTGCTCCACAGCATTGGCTTTGAATCTTTTCTAGTCTGGAGACCCCTCTGAGGATTTGATAACAACTTTGAGTAGAATATATGTGCATACACAAGACATCACACATTCAAATTCATGCCAATCATTGGCTTTTTGAAGCCCATTCATCAGTCTCCTAGGGGTCACCAGACTCTGTTACCCAAGGCTAAGACCAGAGAAAGTGTTGGAGCCTGGCTCAGAGGTGGCTGTTGCTTTAGGAGATGGGACTAATTGTCACCTCTCCTAAACACCAAAACGTGCAGGAATGCAATGCTTAAATTCCTGACCATGTTGTATGTTATAGCTTGGGAGAAAGGCTCCACCCAAATTCATCTGTTGGCACTCAAGCCCTTTGTGGCAGCATTAAGAATTCCAGGGCCTGGGAAGAAGGCTCAGTGGATAAAGTGTCTGCTGTGTCAATGGAAAGACTGAGTTTAGAGGTCTGCTAATACACATGAAAGCCATGCTGCAGTGGAAGGCTGCCTGTAGGCCTAGCATTTGTTTGATAGTCCTAGTTTGCTTTCTTGTTCGTTATAATAAGCACTGTTAGCAAAACTTAGAGGAGGACAGCGTTTATGTGCCTTATACTTCTACAATGAAGGAAGTCAGGATAGACACTTAAAAAAGAAATTTTGAAGGAATGCTGCTTGCTGGTTTTCTCTCTTTGGCTTGTTTAGCTAGCTTCTCTGTATAACCCAGACCCATTTGCCTAGGGATGGTACTGCCCACAATACCTCCTACATCGATTAATAGTCAAGACACACCCCCCAGACATGCCCACAGGCCAATTTGATGGAGGTGATTGTCCAGTTGCAGTTCCTTTATTCCCAGAAGACTTTGGGTTGTACTAAATTGACAGTAAAAGCTAACCAGTACAGTGGAGGAGACAGGAAATTCCTAAGGCAAGCTAACCAGTCATACTAACCAAATCAACACCAGCTCCAGATTCAGGAAGAGACCCTGCCTCAGTAAGATAAAGCAGGGAACAACTGAGGAAGCCAATCCATGCCAGCCTCTGCCATCCACGTGTGCATGCAAAAGTGTACACACACACACACACACACACACACACACACACAGGCACATACACAGGCACACACAGAGGAACACACATGCACACATGTCCTAGTGCACGCGGGTTCCACACACGTGAATGTGAATACATGCACACCTGCATGCTATGTATACATGTGCAAATTATGCATCAGGGTTGGGACTATTAGGAGGTAATGAAGTCATGAGGATGGGGCTACTATGAATAGGATTAGTAACCTTGTCAAAGAGCTGGGGGATGATAGGGAAGCCTTTTACCCCAGTTGTTCCTTCCACTGTGTAAGCATAGGTAAGATACATTCGGAGGTTTAGTGTTGGAGCTGAGAGAACCAGACTTAGAATCTACCAGCACCTTGACAGACTTCCCAGTATTCAGAACTGAGAGAACATTGTTTGTGTTCTCGGAAATTCCACAACCCTAGGTACCCTGAGAAGGCGGCTGGTTAAGGCTGGAGCATCAGTAAGGCATCTCTAGTCCCCAGAACTTACTTCTGTGCCTCATCGTGTTCACTTGCTGGAGAACACAGCTCATGTGGGAGCTATCTTCACACCCATCTGAACCTGGAGCTTGAACACGCTGGTCCTTCTGGAACTTGAGGCCGTACTGCAACGGGCATACTCCTATCTTCTCAGCAGATGTGAAGAAAAAGGGAGGAGAGAGTATGCCTGCCCAGATCTTCCAAATGAGAGATGCCATGGAGTGGGGGAAGGGCATCAGAGCAGGGAGCATATAATCGATCACCCCCAGCTCTGCTTTCCCCAAAACAAGGGGAGGGCAGCGAGCGTGTATGTGTGTGTGTGTGTGTGTCTGAGAGCTAATGAAGTCATGAGCAATAGGAGGCGTTAGGCCTCTGGGAAGCAAATTGTGGGCCAAACGAGCTCATTTTTTAGCGGAATTATTAAATTAGCAGATGAAGGGAACACATTAGACATTATGAATCTTGCTTTTAGCAGAGCCCTTGATAGAGGGTTATGCAGATGCTGGATAAATTCGTGTTATTTGGATATGGTGAGAGCTGGCATGCCTGGGGTTTCCAGCACAACTTCAGTCTTCCTGGGAAGGACTCAGGTGGGGTGAGTTCTGTAAACATTGGGGCCAGGCCTTCTCTTGGACACTTTATTTGATCCTCACTTCCCTTGGCCAGAGAGAGGTTATAGCCCCCTTCTCAGAATGCTTGCGAGTGACACACAGTGAGCAATCAGGTTCCTAAATCTGCCGGCCCATAAGAAAGACCTCTTGGTATTGGTGGGTGTAGGAGCCCTTAGGAAGTACATAGTAGAGACAAGAAAGAGACAAGGACAGAGGCTGGGGTCAGATGGGTCTGAGGGCCTTAAGAAGGGCTCTGTGAAGGTGCAGAAGACAAGGCCAGAAAGCAGGAGGGCTGATTCTAAATGCTGTGTGGCAACTGGACAAATGCTTAAAGGGGAGGTGAACTGAGGACAAATGCTTAAAGGGGAGGTGAACTGAATCCATTCTACGAGGGGGAATAGTTATGTGAATCAACAGAGCTTATCCCTTTTTTCAAATAGGTGGAGGTCTCTTCTAGATGTAGCCTCAGGGGGCTGAGCTGAATCAACTGATGACTTACGAGAGTGTGGAGTTCTTCCTGATACGGGGATACCCAGTCTGTCAAGGAATGATCTCCACATTCCCGAAGGTCAGCCACAGTGTGAGAGAGGAGCCTGATGCTGGGTGGAGCCAAAGGTTGTTGAGCACAGCTGTGTGTGTTCTGACTTTAGAAGCAGGTGTGACTGAGTGTCCTATCAAAGTGTCAGATGACTGGCACATACTCGAATGCAGGAGAGCTGGATGCTCCACCAGGAGAGTCGTATCCTGAAGGTTGTGCTCAGACCATGGGGTGGGAAAGGCCTTCTCAAATCCTCCTGGCTCCAGTGGGGGTGGGCTGGGAGGTGGGGCAGGATGGAGGAGCTGTGTCTAGAGAACCTTGTCCAGCAAGCAAGGAGATCCATATAGGAAGGAAGTGGAAAGACCAGCTGGGGTTGGGGGTGGGTATGAAAAGGCACAACGGTCTAGTCTATCTGGATGCTCTTCCCAAGGTCCTCCTGTGAGCCTGAGCCTGTGATATGTTGGAAGTGAGATGTGGGAAGTTCACCATGCAGCAGGCAAGGTGAAGCATGATCACAACTCTCCTCGGAGAAAAGGCACATGGCCAACAGCTTCCAGAGGGGACAGACAAGGCAAGGATATACTGAGCACTGCCCTGAAGCTGTGGCCTTCAGGGTATTACAGAGAGTCTGCCTGTTGGAGGTACAGGAGGCACGCAGCACAGTGTGGATGGGGAGGCAGAGTGACCACATTTCAAAGTTTGCATGCTAGGCTGGGCTCTTAATGAAGGAGGCAGGAGATGCCATCGAAGGCGATCTTTCCCCACAGGAGAGGGAGGGGAAAAGATCAGAATGAAATCCTGGGAATACAGTGTGGCTGTTATGTAGAGATTGGCACCAGAGGTGAGTCTGGAGGCAAAGGTGCATGAGAGAGGGAATGGGCAACCTCAGTCTGAGTGCTAAGTGGAACTAAGGCCCGAGCATAAGCTTCTCCATGAGTGTGCACGGTACATCACGGTCCTGAATAACGGTTTCTTTTTCTAAGTGCTTCTGTTTGGCACAGACACACATGTGGGCCTATCTGTGAATGTACCTGATGGTATTCCATAGTCATCTTGAAATGAGGAGTAGTCACAACTGCCTAAAGAGATGTCAGTGTGTGGATGCATGTGACCTGCTTGTCTTTGAGAGAAATTGTTCCTAAACAGTCCTGTGCTCTCAAGATGCATTGACAAGTCATGCAGACCTATCTTACCACAACTGGAGGTCTAGGTGTCCATCTTCCTCAATCCACTCAGTGGGTCATCCGCTGCCACTCCCCAGGAGGGACTGGGCCCTGCATTTGGGACATCACTGTGGGCAGCTCTTCAGAGCATCCCAGTACCACTTGGGTCATAGCCTCCCCCCTCCCCCTTTTTTCTTTTTTTGCCTTTGTCTCTCAGGACATACTGACAACTTTGACAAGAGGGGCAGAGAAGAGCCTTCCCAGTGTCCCTACAAAAGACAACCCTGAGGATAGGCATAGAAACCCTGCTACTGTTGGAGGATGGAGGAAGAGAATTCCTTCCTAGCACATCCTGGCTGGTTCTAGGCAAGTGCTCTAATCTCTGTCTCTCTCTGTCTCTCTGTCTCTCCCTGTGTCTCTGTCTGTCTGTCTGTCTGTCTGTCTGTCTGTCTGTCTCTCTCTTTCTCTCTCTCTCTGGGTGTGTGTGTGGTGTACTACACGTTTGTGCATGTGTGTGCACGTGAGATGGATATCATCAGGTATCTTCCTGAGCTTGACGATTTGACCAGCTTGTCCTGCCATCAAGCTTCTTAGAACCATCTCTCTTCCTCCCCTGTGTGCCTGCCTTTTATGTGGGTTTTGGGGATCTGAACTCACTTCCTTCTGCTTGCATGACAAGTGATTACTGATAGAGCCATCACCCCAGCTTGATTTTTCCCATTTCTGAGTCTTTTACCATTTGCTCTGGAGGCAGCTCGGCAAGGGTGAAAAGTCTTTTTTAGCACATAGAATGTCCCTGGCCTCAAAGCCCAATTCTTGGCTTGCTTTTGACACACTAACCTTCGTTAGTCTCTGCAGCATAGGGGCAGGCCATTGTGTCTGCATGTCCCTCATAGGCTGGGAGATAGAAAGCCTGCCATCACATTGAAGTGCTGAGTCCTATGACCAAACTCAGTTATATAAATCCTTTATCCAGAGTTGTGCTGATAAATGTCTAATAACCAACTCTTCACAAGGCCTAAGGCCCTGCTTTGTAATGTTTGTTCATTTTTCTGTGTGTGTGTGTTATTTTCCTTATAGCCTACTCAGTGAAAACCCCTGAACATGGAGACAGAGGTGTTCAGAATCCCTTCTTATATGAGCCTGAAGGAGCTGGCTTCCACTTACTGCTGCCTTTCTTCTAGACATAAAGCAGCCTGCATGGAGAGAGAATCTAGATCAAGGTCAGGCAATAGGCCTAAGGGCGCCAGTGCACAGTACTCAGTACGTGCCAGAAGAGAGGCTGTAATTAACCAAACAGAAAGAGGAGACTAGGCACTGGGAAGACAAGAAGCAGTTTTGGAAGAGCGATGTGACGTGCCAGGAGACCAAGAGCAGATCACTTAGGGAAGCACAGGGCCCAGGATGATGATGGACAGGGTCCCGACGTGTCTGGAATACAGCATTTTCTCCTAAGGCTCTATTCCCAGGCTTGGCAAGGGAGGCTCTATACATGATGATGAGGGAGCTGGTCAAACAGACAGGTGTTCCCTGAACCTCAGGGATGACGTCTGAGCAGGACAAGCCAGGAAAGGGCACGTCTAATTTCTGTGATTGTTGGTACCTCAATTCTGATGATGGTCCCTTGAGGATGGTGCCAAGGGCCTGGGGGAGGGCGGAATGCCCTGGCTGACATCATTTGCTATTTCTGGAACAATTCACTGCCTCCTCCTGTGGGAACTTCCTTAAGGACATAAATCATGTAGTCTTCTCATGACTATCTCATTCTCCTGAGGAAACACAGGGAATTTGAGTTCACGAAGCCAAATGAGGTCTGGGTGTCCTCTGGAAACCGCGCTGGGGATGGAGAGAAGACTGTCAACTCTGGATCAGGATTCAGATCACATCTCTGCCCCTTATAAAGCTCCAGAGTCTTGGATAAGTCAGTTCCCTTCTCTGCCATTCCTTTCTCACAAATAGGCTGATGATAGCGAATGATGTCTCCTCATGTCCGAGCCCTTGAAGGAAGGATCTGTGAAAGCCTGTGTGAACTCCCTTTCTGGTCCTGTCTTGGCTTGTAGTGGGTGGTTCACAGGGCTGCAGCTGGGGAGCTACCTTGTGATCACATCGAGCATCTAAGAGGAGTGAGGCATGCTGAGAGTGACTGGATGCCTTCAGTGCCTGGTCCTCAGCCTTTCCTTGGAAATCCCTTGGTTATGCAGGGTTCAGCAGCCAGCAGGGTTGCCTAGGTCTTTACCAGGCTATCTTCTTGAGCAGAGGTGACAGGATTGTCCGTCACCTGTTTGTTCACTGTCTGGGTCTGTCTATCTCTCACAACTGTCTGTGCATCTGTCTTGGGGAAAGACTGTAAGGCTTGTTAGCTGCCTGCTGCCTGCATCTCTGCAAAGCCTGCCCGACTTCCTGTCTTTCTGTCAGTCTTACTCAACATGCTTTCCTGTCTCCCGAGTGCAGCTGATTCTCTTGCACCTGGGCTCCATTTTATGATGTGAGTGACAGAGAGGTGACAAATGAGAGCAAGAGACTGACAGGCGGGAGCACACATGTACAGGGGGTGGAACATTTGCACACACAGAGTATTGACAACTGGGTTATCCCCTTAGAGACAGGGTCAGTCCAGGTCTCCTTTACCTCAGGGGATGACTGAGTACCATCCCCCGACAACAAAGAAGCTAGCCGACATCCTTGATTATAGGCTGAGGTGTCTGCTATGGAGGTTCCTAGAGGAGGAGGAGGGCTAGTACCCATGGCAACCATGGAAGAGGCTCATTCCTAAACAGGAAGAGCCTTTGGAACAATGGAGCTGTCCAACACACAAAATGGACTGCTATTCAGGTACTGATCTCCCTGTCATTGAAGTCATTCGGTTATTGGCTAGCCACCCACCTGTCAGGGCTTCTGGAGGAGTTCCTGTTTTAGAAGCCTTGGCGAGGTTGAGCTTACACTGATGATGATGCACAGTGCCTGGTGCATAGTAGGTGTGCAGGAGCAGAGTAGGTGTGCAGGAGCAGATCTGTGCCTAGGAGGCAGATTGTGCCCGGGAGCCTCTGGGTCAGGAAAGATGAAAGGCCAACTTCTTGCAACAGGTTATAAATTAACAGGAGATGGGAACCGGGTAATAAAGGGCTTCCCAGAATAGGGATGTCTCCCTTTCCCTCACCCTGATTTGCATGGCTCCCGCAGGCCTCCCTCCCCCGTTCTAACTCAATTTCAATTTCAATTTCAATGTCAATAACTTCCCTGGCACGATAAGCAGCCAGGGGTTGCCAAAGTGAATGGGAACATTGAGTCTAAGTCCCGGACTGGCTTGTCTAGCCGGTGCTGTCCCTTCTTGGCCTGCCAAGCCCTTCTGATTGTACATCTTGCCTTCTCTCTGCCCTTTGGGGAGACTTATTTTTACCCTCTCCAGCTGTCTGTAAGGTTGTTTGAACAGAAATACATTCTCTTCTTAGATCAAGAAATTCAGATGACAATGGCACAAGGGCCACCAGGCACAGGCTTTGTGAGTCTAAGTGGGGTATGATGGGGATATAGAAATGAAGAGAGCTTAGCCTTGGTGCCTTGGGACCCTGGCCAAGTGGAGAAGGCAGAGGAGAATCAAAAACTCCAATAATGTGGCAAGTGTTTTGACCTATGGGACAGGACATCTAGGATCACAAAAGAGGGGATTCTGAGCTGAGGTGGGGCTGGCTGGCAGCTTGATTGAAAAGACAGGATGGAAGGCAGGCCACTGATTTTCCTCATTATGGATTAGGGGTGACTAGAATAACCACTAGTTCAGGTACATCTTTCCTTAAACCATAACAAGCCATAGCTAGATAGCTGCCAATGAACAGAACCTTTATGAAGGGCAGGTTAGACAGGGAGGGATGAGAATGTGTGCAAAAAAACTCCAGGAGGCGATAAATAGAGAGACAGGAGAGATGGGGCCTAAAGACTTGGAAGGTGAGCTGTGGTGAGCGTAAGACCTGAAACTCATGACATTCTAGCCAATGATCCTCAGTGGTCAAACTGGAGTTGATGCAGCTACTGAGGCAGGAGCAGACCTAATGGGCAGAGATGAGCATGGGATGTTGTGAGTTGGTGCTGGCTTTGATAGCTTGGCATCCCTGCTCAGCACTGGTTGAGGTCACATTGCGCTCCACCACAAGATGTAGTTTTCAGGGAGGCATTCAGACAGGACCTGAGACAGCACTGGCTGGAAGCCCTGATGAGCATAACCTGTCCTTAATCAACACTCTACCTAGGATGCCGATGGGAGATGAAGAAACTGTAGTTCCCTTCCTGGAAAGGGACTGCTTCTGGACTGGTTCTCTGCTAGAAAGAGGTATAGGAGCTGGCTCAGACTCTTTCTTAAGCTTCGGGCCAGGCAGAGAGAAGCTGTTGGGATGAACATCTCTTGAGTGAGGTGACAAATCTTAGAGGCCCAGAGGTGTCTGTAATTAGATCTAGGGCTGGCATGAGACTTTGCCTCCATGACCCCTCAGTTCTAGGGACTTGAACCTTTGCAGAGGTTCCTGGGACCAAGACCCCCATCCTACCTGCTGTTCAAGGTTCTTCTCTCTGCCCAGCTTTGGAGTCATGTGAGGCTTCTAGCTAGAGAGGGTAGGCAGGGATGGGGGCTATGGTAAAATAAGGGCCTCTAGGACACCCTTCCAGTTCTGATGCTGGGAGTTCTTCGGTGTTGGATCCTTGATCTGCAGAATTCTTCTCAGTAATATGAGAACAATAAGCTAAATCAGGACTTGCCAAGAGAGGTCCCTAGAAGATAGATCTTGCAAGATGTCTAGGGGAAAGAAGTTTGCAAGGAGCCTGTTCCTCCATCAAACTACGGGGGTGGGTTCTGTATTCCACCCCCATACACACCTGTTGAACTATGGCTGACCAGGTATTTCCCAAGCCCCTCAAATGTACTCCAAAGTAGGAAGGATTTATGCTAATTAATTTGGGAACTAGTGTACTCAAAACCTTTTCCATGATTCTGTCCAGTCCTGGGACTGTTAGGTTTCTTGGAAGAAGGTGGGGGATGTTTGAGCATTATTTATTAGTATTAGTAGTATTAGTAGGAGGAGGAGGAAGAAGAGCAGGCAGAAGATGATGAAGAGGAAGAGGAGGAAGAGGAGGAGAAAGACAAGGAAGAGGAGGAAGAACAGGAGAAAGAGGAGGAAGAAGAGGAGGAGGTGGAAAGTCTTTTCTATGTCCCACTCTGCTTTCTTTGATCTCATGGCTCTGATGTGTGGTAGGTATTCATTGCTCACCCCACCCCACGATGGCTAAGGGGACACTGAGCTATAGATTGGTTCAAAGGGGAGGTACATCCTGGATAGGCAGAAGAGCCCACCCTGTTTCAAAGCCTTCCAGAAGTGACAGGTTTAGCCTCTCCAATATCCCTACTCAGGGTCACCACTTTCTTTGGAAAGACCATGGAAAGACTATGGAGTGGAGACAGAGAAAGCTAAAGGCTAGGAAAAACTGCTTACTAATAACTTAAAAAGTGGATTTTAAGCGTGTAGCTCCTCATAATGCTTTGGGCCCTGCCCTAAAGTGTAAAGTTAGTGCTGCTGCTGATGTAGAGTTTGCTGGTATGAGGGAAAGGACAGAACTTTGGTGTCAGACAGGCTAGGATTTGAATCAGTCCCGAAAGAGATTCTCATAGCTAATTTCACTTAACTGATCTCTCTGTTCTCTCTGTGAGACACAGAACCACCTTGTCCTTGGAAGACTGGGCTGCCATCAGTTGTTTCTTTTTCCTCAGTCCAATGTGTCACATGCTCATGGTACATGCTCTCAAACCTGCTTGTGTCCGCCGTAAGTGGGAGATTTAATCAAATGTAACATATGCCAATTAAATAGGAGTAGAGAAAAGTTACGTTTCTATGGCAATTAATTTATGCTTTGGGAAGGCTGCTCAAAAGTTACTGTGGAGTTAGGCGTCGGCAAGACTAGAGAAGACTTAAGGAAAAAAAAAAAAACCTTCCAAGGCTTGGATACATCTACCCGTGTGCCTGGCATGGGATCTAGGACTCTCACAGGTGCTAGCGCAAGGGAGAAAGACGACACTGTATTCATTCATGTGCTCTTGGGAAGCCTGCTCACCTTTTGAACCTCACTTTTCTTGACTTTTTTTTTTCCTTTCAGCTGTTGTTACAGATCTTGCTATGTAGCTTAAGCTGGCCTGGAACTCTCAATGCCCCTGTCTCATCTCTGTCTCCTAAATGCTGGGGTCACAGGCTTGACTAGTTTTCTTGACATAATTCCCATGTCAAAGACATGTGGAGGAAAGCAAATGGAGCTGGGCAGTCCTGTTCCTTCTGGCTTCCTCTTTGAGAATTTGGCATTGCTTGCTCTACCCACCATCCCTACTCTGTATCACCCACAACTGTGTAATTTGACAAATCTGTGTGTGATTAGGGTTTAAGGTCCCCCTAAGAGGGAGCTTCATAGGGGAAGGGTCTTTGGAAGGAACACATGGACTTTCAAACAATTTCTGACTTGATGAATCAATTGGTTGACAATCTTTACTGGAGGATATTCCTTATCACAGCCCTTATGACTGACCCCAGGTAAGAGTGTGCTTATTTCTTCTAATGTGGGACCTAGCCATCTCTGTTCCTCATGGCAACACTCACAGCGTTCCTAACTCATCTACCTGGCCTGAGAGTCTGGAACAATCTTTCCCCATGTCAAGGCCACTCAAAAGAAGCTTACCCTTGCAAGGGAAGTTTAGCCTCACTCATATCATGGCTCTTGCCAGTCGTTTAGCCAAGGATGGCTCTGGCTAGCTGCTCTGGGTAGGTAGTTTTGTCAGTGATGGGTCCAGATCTTCTTGCCTTCCCAAATCTCTCTAGGCATTCATCACTTGGCATTACATATACACAAATTCAGGTCAACAAGGCCTGAGAGAGACCCAGGACTCGCTATGTGCATACATACCTACCCTGTGGCTAGCTCACTTCCTACTGTTCCAGGCCACCAGCCACAAAGCTCTACCAGTTGGTTCATCTCCTGTCTCAGCTGGAAGCTCAAGACTAAAGAGCATATTAAGAGTCACTTCTGCCACCAGAAAGCCAGCAACACATGTACCTCTTGTTGCATAGGGTCTGGTTGAGGCACTGAATAGGGACACCCATGAAGCTCTTTGCTTGTGAGGCTAGACGGGGACCTCGTGCAGGGACAAAGACAAGGAGAGAATAAACCTTTTCTTCTTTGAGGCAGACTTCTATGTATTAGAAGGAGGCAGCAGGCCTGGGTCTGACACTAGTGTGCAACCGTGGGTGTTCTCAATCCTTTTCCTAAGCCTGTTTCTTCTTCATCTACGGAGTGGAGATGACGACAGTTATCATATTTGTTGGCTGAGACTGATGTCAGTAGTGTGATGTCTATAAAGGCAGCTCTGCCCCTGTTATTCGTCCTCAGCAAAGAAGTCAGGGACGTCTTGTGACAGACAAGAGATCTGGAGCAGCAGAGCAGGCTGAGAGTAATGACCTGAATGAAGGACTGAGCACCCAATTGTGCCTCCTGGAGGGGACACTAGGTGACCAAGTTTAAAGATCAGTCTTCTTGGCTTTTGGTTTATTGATACTAAATTTTTTAGAGCTAGAATAGAGAATCTATCTTGCATTTGGAAAGACCAATGCTGAGACAGCAAACAACTTCATATTCAATGTTATACAGGGTTGGACCAGCATTCAATGTTCTGACTTGCAGGGTAGAGTATTAGGAGGTTATCCATGCATCCCCAGGCTCCAGGCCCCACCATCTGAATGTAGGATTCTGGAATATTGAATGGCAGGGGTTGCTTGGATTCCATCCAGGAAAGTCTGTTGCTGTGGCTGGAGACATCCTATCTACTTCTGGTATGTCTGACTGAACCCTGGCTATAGCTTCTTTCTATTGACACCAGGGTTGCTCTGACAGAGAAGGGTGGAGAAGGCAGAGAGGCTGAGGTGAGACCCAGAGGGACCTTCAGACATGGTGATGCATGTCTTCATTCATACATTTCTGTCAGACACTGAGTCTGATGTGTCAGAATCCTGTCTGTATACAAAATCAAATCATCCACCTTAGCTACTGAGCAGCTCCCTGGCTCTCTGGCAGCTCGATAAGGACCCCTCCTTCTGCAGGACCCTGGAGCTATGCTCCAAAGCTGGCTGCTGAATCTTCCCACTACTCCTTCATCATAGATGCTGGAAAGCAACTTGGTTGGAAATTGTTTGGCAAAAGATCTGGATCTGTAGCTCAGTGGTAGAGTCCTTGAATGTATAAAGTTCTGTGGAGGGTAGAAGGGATGGAAGAGAAGGAAGAGAAAGAAGACATTTACGAGAATTGTTTCTGGTAATCCCAATACTTGGTAGACTAAGGCAAGAGGGGAACCCTAGGATTGAGGTCAACCCAGCCTATAATAGACAGTTTCAGGTCAACCTGGGTTACAAAGTGAACCCTTGCCTCAAAAATCAAGAGAGAAAGTCAAGTGTGGTGGTGCATGGCTTTAACTACAGTGCCTAGGATGCAGGGGTAAACAGGTCTCTGTGAGTTTGAAAGCAGCCTGGTCTACACAGTGAATTCCATGCTGGCTAGGGCTATTCAGAGAGACCCTGTAGAAAAATTAAAGTAAAACAAGTAAACCAGAGAGAAAACAAAAACAAACAAAAACAAAACAAAAAAAAAACAAAAAAAAAAAAACAAAAAAAAAAAACAAAAAAAAAGCAAAAGAAAAAATAGGGAGACAATGATTTTAGGTGAAATATGATGTATTTATCTGTGAAATGCCATTATCCACTCATTCACTGAGCAAACATTTATTGAACATCTATTATCTACCAAGAAAAGGGATAGGAACAGGGCATATGGCTGAATACATAAGGACATTGCTTAGTCTCTTTGTGCAAGCAGATGGACGGGGGAAAACATGGCTATCTACAGTGTCTACAAAAGACAGGAGAGGGAGAGAGAAGAGAGATGGGGCACCAACTTGGGCAGACACCTCTGCATGAAGCAATGGGCAGGGGCTTGCTAAGCCCATGGGGTAGGGCCTCTTAGTCCAGCTAGGAGCTGTCAAGGATCTTCAGCTCTGTCCAATTATCCACTAATGACTCACAATGAATAGATTAGGAAGGGGACTGAGGACAAGGACGCTTAATTATCTAGCAGACGAGAGGGGGAAACACTGCCAAGCATTCCTTGACAGGTGTGGGGAAGATGCTGAGGGAAGGAGAAGCAGAGGCTGTAGGCTAGGCACATCCTGGACTTCCAGCTTATACACCTCTGCTGTGGCTCCCATGAAGTCCCAGGGACCATATGGGGAGCCTGGCATCTGGAAAGGGGAGACAAATATTCAAAGGTGGAATGGGGACAGTCACCTAGGAACTGACAGGTGGGAGGTTGCAGAGCTAGGGCACTCTAGGAAGGAGATTTTGAAGGTCACCACAGATTACCTTCAGGCAATGACTCAAGCCTAGGTGCAGGTCTGTAGCATTTGTTTGCAGGAGACTGTACTCTGCCCTAATGTGTAGTTTTATCTGTCCTAGACTAGGTGGTCCTTGCCATTTCTACCGGTGCCTGAGACACCCGCATTCCATCTACCTTTGGACCATCAAAAGAGGAGCATGTCTCACAGCTACATTCAGAATGATCACCACCTGCATCTCCTCTCCTGTTACAGAGATGCCAAAGGCACAGTGTGAATGTCAGCATCCCTTTACCTGATGTTTCCAGTGGGACTCCAAGGCAGATGGACACACTCCTTGGCCATTAGGCCATTAGGCCCACTAGGAAAACGAGGATCAGAGAGGTACTCTGCTTGATCACAGCCCATGTAGTAATGTGTCCAAGGTGGACATGCAGCCCAATGAGTCTGCTTCTGCCAGAACTTCTCTGCATAGCTTGACAGTCATGTATCCTTCAGATCTGCAGTGATACGTAGGGACAGCTAACCATGTCTACTGAGCTAGAAGTCCTGTTCCTAGCTCCTCCTGTGAGGACCCCTCTAGCCCATGAGCAGATGTTCTGAAGTATACTCAATATTGCTGGAGATTTTTCTGCAGCTTTCTCAGCCTGCTTTCTGTTCTTATACCCCAGAGTCCGTCTCCAATGCCCCTGCTCAGTTAGTTCCAGGCCTGTGGGCACCCTGTAGAGATCTAAGTAGGGGACTTTAAATTTTGTCCTTTCTTCATTCTAATATGTGTCTAATTTTGTAATAATGAGTATCTTTTATGCCTCCTAAGACATCTGCTCAGGTTCTAATACCTTGTCTGATAAGTCAGGGTGGGGTGGCACACCCAGTTTTTATGCTGAGCTTGGCCATCCTGGCAATGTCTTCTGAGCTGTGTACATGTTATAGTAGCATGATGGTAGGGTAGATTCAGCAGGGACTAGAGATAAGGAAGTTCAGGATGTCCCTCTTGTCTCTGTTCGCGGTGGGCCAGCCCGAGGAGGCCCTGTAGATCAACCATCTTCACAGATCCCAAAGGAAGCTGTTCAAACCCTCATTCGTACCACGTCATGGCTATACTCCTAAGGCAGCTGAGCTGAGATGCACAGCTCCTTCTTAAGCCTGTCAGGATTTGACTCCTTTCTGACTCGTCAGCCTCCTGTCTCCCTGGATATTCTATAGTTCTGTCCATCCGAACTCTTCAGTCCCAGGCAGCACTGACTGAGGGTCTCCTGTAGGCTGCTCTCTAGAGCGCTACCCACCATTTCTTCATCCTTCATCTTTTCCTCTTCTCTGATCTCTCTCAGCCTGCGAATTTCCTGCATCGGTCACCTTTCACAGGAGGTCCTTCAGGACTCCCCAAAGCCAGGTTAGGTGTATCTCATAACACCCTATGTCTACTGTCCTGCAGACATGGCACCGGCATCCATGGAACATTTAATTCCTTTCTTCTCTGCTATCTACTGAACCCTGAACTCTAAGAGGCATCACTCATAATGGTAATCTTATCATGTAGCTTCTTGCTATTCTGTGGGTGTGATCCATGGTCTGCCAGCTTCAGTAGCACTTGAAGCCTTGTTAGAAATGCCAACTCTCTGCCTGACCCCAAGCCTGTCAAATATACATCTGCGTTCTAACAAGATCCCAGGTGATTCATGCGCACATTCAACCA
Organism: Rhabdomys pumilio; assembly: GCA_030674055.1. Taxonomy (NCBI): domain Eukaryota; kingdom Metazoa; phylum Chordata; class Mammalia; order Rodentia; family Muridae; genus Rhabdomys; species Rhabdomys pumilio. The sequence continues at coordinate 38,118,159 of JANHMN010000002.1, forward strand.
CCACAGCCTCCCAATCTAGCCAGAGCTTGCCTCAAAGGTCTGCAGTGATGTGACATTTTTAGGCTCCTACCAGCAAGTGTGCTAGGGACTCTGTGAGTGGCCTGTATGTAGTTTTATTGACCCTTGTGAGAGCAAGACCATTTTGTATCTTTATAAATGTAGACAGTGAGGTTCAGAGTGATGTGTTCAGGGTCATAGAGCACTGAGGGCAAAGTTGGGGCCAACTGTCCCTCTGACTGCCTGGAGCTGGAGGAGAGTCAGAGTGTGGAAGGGAGATGTTCTCCTAGGCCAGGCCCAGGAATGAGATCACTCCAGGATGCAACTGAAACCAGTTCCCATCAGAACAGGATGGAGAGGAGGAGAATGGAGGAGGTCAGTATGTTTGGGGGAAACTCAGTCAGTTTGATGGCTGAAATCCCAGCTTCCACTCTGGAGACCCCAGCCTGCTGTGGTAAATTTCATGTTCCCCTGGCTATGCTTTCTCACCTTTCAGGATGGAAATCTATTCCTCCCCTGGGTCTTCCCACAGCCCACAAGAACATAACTGCATTTTCTGGACTCAGCACAGGCTGGCCACCTTTCTGTCCATGCAGGTCCCTGTCTGGGGCTGAGATGAAAGGCACTCTTTCCTAGTCACTCCCCCTGCCTTGCCCAGGATGCCTGGGATCGGTTCAGGGGCAGCTGAGTGTCATGGGGACAAAAGGCTCTAGTTTAATCCACATGTTTTAGATATGAGAGTTGGAGTGTTTCTGGGATCACAGGTCACATGGCAGGTCCTAGGTGACACTGAGCACAAGAATCTTCCCATGGGGAGCAGCATTCGGCTCAGAGCCTGTCTGTGGAGTTGTACCCATAGGTAACATTTGCCAATTTTAATCGAAGCTATTATTTATTGAACACTTACCATATGCCAGATACTAGGCAAAGCACTTAACATACACAATCACATTTAATATTCATAATAACCTTATAATTCATTTACTATTCCCCTTATTGTCACTATTATTGTCTGTTTTCAGATAAGGAAACTAAGGTTCAGCAAGGTGACATCCTTTGCCCCAAGAAACCCCACTAGAAAGTAGAATGTCAAAGATTTGGGGACAGTGTGGTCAAACTGCCAACCCTGTGCTGTTGAACATGTTTTATGGTGGGTTCCCCCAAATGCAGAGACACTATGTCATGGCATTTGAGGAGTCTTGTATTGCTGTAAGTGACCAAGACGTGAAGGTAGAGGTCACACTCTCCTACGGACAAGAGCAATTTCTAGAAATATTTTCTATGCTCTATCAAGTTGTCTTGTAGAGCTGGCCAGGAAGGGATTCCAGGTGGCAGTCCCCCTAGTGAGTTAGGAAGCTGGGTCTCAGGCACAGAACTTACTGGGAGCCTAGATGGCAATGCTAATGCCCACACAACACACCCCTCCCTGTCTGTACTCATGATCAGTACAGGAATTCTCAGGGGTCCTTGGCACAATTTGACAGTGTGTTTGAAACTTCTGGTGTCAAGGACTTTCACATCAGAGTGAGGGTAAGTCCCAGGAGATAATATTCAGTAAATACTCCCAAGATCTTTTTACAGATGAGGACCCTAGAACAGGACTATGGATGGGGTACAGCCCTTCCTCCAGCCTCCCTGGGTCTGTTGAAACTTGCTCGTTCTCAGTGCCCACAGATACTTATACAAAGACATCAAGAACCACAGGGTCTCCTGTTCCTTTGATGCTGATTGACCACGTGACCTTGGGCAAGCCCCATCCTCTAAGGTCTTACCTACAAGGAAGGGAAACAACTTTGATTACACAGAGTACTCAGGGCGGGGGTAGCCTAGTTTGGAGCTGTATAAGAGAACCTGCCTATTCTGGAAAGGCTGAGTTTAGGCAGAGAAAAGGAGCGACTTTTACGCAGCTACTAAGAGCGCTACAGAATCTGTACAACTCTTCTGAGAGGGATTCTAGGGGTTTCTGCTCCTGATCCCCGCTGAGTAGCTCTGAACAACCAAGGAATGAGGCACTTAGAAAACGAAGAAGGAAGGCTGGCTGGATGGCTCAATGGTTAAGAGCACCGGCTTCTCTTGCAGAAGAGTAAATTACGTTCCAGCACCCACATGGTGGCTCACAATCACCTGTAACTTCTATTCTAGGGGATCCAATGCTTTCTTTGGGCCTCCCTGGGCACTAGGCATGCGTGTGTCACACAGACATACATGCAAGCAAAACCCTTATATAAATCAAATAAAAATGACTAAAAAATTTTTTTATGTAAGTGACAGAGGAACTCTAGATCCAGGAAGGAACTTAGCTCTCTGTGCGGACTCTGTCAAGTGTTTGACTTCCCCTCTGAACCAACACATGTATAGGACATACACTAAACTGTCTACCTAAGACTAAAGGTATTGACTCTTAAGTTTAGTAGTTAACTACACAAAAAATGTTCCATATTGTAACTTAGTGAACCCAAAGACTCCATCGTATTAATTTATAGTATCCAGCATGCAACTCAATAATAACAGGCAGGCATTAAAAAAACTTGACCCATAGGGAAGAATTGTGGCTGACTCTGAAATGGTGCACACTGAGGAATTAGCAGGCCAGTATTTTAATGCTGCTCTTATGACTGTGTTTAAAGATCTAATGAAATCTGTGCTCACATTGGATGGAAAAAAAATAGAAATTACCTCAGTAAAAATAAACTAAAGATGGCCATAAAGGAATGAAATGTAAATTTTATAGCAACACAAACAAACAAAAAACCAAAACCAAACAAACAAAAAAAAACCCAAAACCTTAATAATGGAAATAAATAAACACAGTCATCACTGAAATTTAAATTCAGTGGGATTGGGTAATTTTCCCAAGGGCACACTAATAATTAAATAGAATTTAAACCCCAAATTTATCTGGCTTTAAAAATTATGTTTGTAGGGTGCTGGCACGATACCTCAGCAGGCTCCTGATACCAATCCTGAAGGCCTGAGTTCCACCCTCAGCAGTGCTGGAAGGAGAGACGTGTAGATTGTTCTTGGATCTCTTTCACAAACACTCTATGGCATCCATATCCACTCATATATACACACAAATAAATGAAATGTGAAAAAAAAATGTTCGGCAACTGCACTAAGAGATTAATGGGAATCCGAGAAGAAATTGGAGCGGAATGTAGCTGTGCCTGGGGCATCTGAGACCTTCAAGTTTGTTTCACGCTCAGATATTGCTGTGAATTTTGCCCTAGCTTCTTGAAGATGACCGACCGGATTATCTACCACAGTGCTGAAATTTACACAATTGAAAAGTTCATTGTCTACTGAACCATCTCTGATTATTTACACTATGGAGGAGACAGGGGTGGGGACACAGTTCAGCAGTCCTGCTATTTAGGCTGCCGGAGCTTATGTAATGTGTTTCCCCAGCCACTGCTGTCCTGGGCAAGCCCTACTCAGCATTAGTGTGTCCTGGCATCCTTGGGGGTGGGGCAGGGGTGGGGCTGGACAGGGAGAATCTTTCTGAACTGGTGCTACCTTCCTACCTGAGATCCAGTCTAAGCTGAATATCCTTTTTAGTTTAGTTTTGTTTTTATGCCTATATTCTGTGCATGCTACCACAGATGGGAAGAAGTTAGGAGAGCCACCGCCCACAGCTCAGGAGTGCCTACTTGTAACCAGCCTGGGAAAGATAAGTGTAGGAGAGAATCACTCCAATATCCTCTAGGTACTTGCTACACATGAAATTATGGAATGGACAAATGAATGCATAGTGATTTTCTTCCTGGACATACTTTTAAAAAAAAATATCTAAAATTGTTGTTAAAAAAGTTTCTTTCATTTTTTTCAAAATACAGGCATTACAAATACTATCTGTAATGGTTCCAAACTGGAAGCGACCCAAATGTCCATCAACAGTGGAACGGATAAATAAATGATAGTGTGCTCGCACAATGGAGTACTACCTAACAATGAGAACGGCCACTCCACGGTGACATGCAACATTGTGGATGGATCGCTGAAGCATGATGCCTTACAAAGGAAGGCAGACATAAAAGAGGGTCTGTCGTAAAATCCCATTTACACTAACTGAAAGCAAAGGCACAGCTAATCTGTGGGGTTTGAAGTCACGCAGTAGATTTGGTCTGCGGTGATTGGAACAGACCCCGAGGGGAGCTGGCAGGGTGGGGGGGGGGGGGGGGGGGGGGGGGGGGGGGGGTTGAGGGGGAAGCGGGGGATGTAGGGCTCTGTTTCTTGACCCGAATGTTTGGTACACAGACGGCTGGGGTTTGGGCATGTTTCTGAGCTTTACATTTAGGACAAGTGTGTTTTTTAAAAAATTTGCTGTACTCCGAGTAAAAGGTCCAAAACGCACAAAGCCGGAGATACACTCTTCCCAGTTTGATTCTTGCCTTCTTTGTACCATAGAGGGCAGGCAGGGTAGTCATGGATCCCCATGTTACACCATGTTTTCACATGTGTGAGACCCTGGGTTCCTTCCTGGTATTGTAACACACCAAGGGGATGACTGCCTGGCTGGAGTGTGGGACAGGGGAGGAAGGGATAAGATATGGTCTGGGGCTCCGAAACCACCATCAGCACCCTGTAGTGCTCGGTGGCAGGGCCTACATAGTGCGCCTGCCCTCGAATTCCTTCCTTGCCTTCCTTCCTCATTGGGTTGATAGAGATTCACGTATCTGCGTATCTACCGAGTGTATGTCCCAGCCCCCTGCGGCTCCCTGGTCAATAAGCTCTTTAAGGAGCTGAAAAGAGGCAGATCAATGAAGCGGCCATCGATCCCACCTCAGCTGCCGATTAGTAGCAAGAATGGCCCAGGGAGCCCCTTACTAATGCGCAGCAGAGATCAGATTAAACTGGAAGCCCCTAGCAGCCCAGGGCAGAGGGTCCATCCTATTCAGGTTCCTGAAGGAACAAAAGGGAGGTCCTGACCCTCTCATGTCAGGAGGCCTTTGTTATCTAGATGAACAGCCTGAGTTCCCCTGGTAGTATGAAGAAACCTGACTTGCCATTCCTGGGCTTCGATACTGTAATAAGACTGTTGCTTTAGGGTCTGAGCAATTCCCTAATAAGGCAAGCAAGCCCTCTATGATCTAGAGCCCTTCTTCTGTCTCCCTCCTCTTTCCTCCCTCTCCAGCCTCCCCTCACATCATGCCCCCTCTTGACCAACCCAGCAGAACAACCTCCATTCTTCCACCTCACCATAATCCCATCCTGGGTCACCTGTCATTTCTTCCAGAATGTTCTCACTGACCCTCTCTCCCACCATTGTTACCATTAACTGAAGCCTTTCAAGGCTCTCTGTGTACTTTCTCAGGCAGAGCAAATGGCAAGAATACACCGTAATTGCTTGTTTTCTTGTCTCCCCTGATTGTATATTTGAACCGCCTGGGAGACTTTAAAAAGGACAGATACAGATTTGGTTGGCCCAGAGTTGGGTTTGGGCATGCACACATTTACTACCTCCCTCCAGGGGATCCTGAGGCATCCCTTGGATGGAGAACCACTAAACTAAGATGATAGGGATATCAATTGATCACTGATGCCCTAGGGTCTACCACATACTGTGCCCTCAGAAAATAAGCGAAAGACAGGAAACCTGGGATGAACCTACTCAGTTCCTGGGACATCTCTTCTGTAGCAGGCATCCATCTCTCTGCTGCACAGTAGAAGGAACCAGGATACTCTGCTAGCCTACAGCTGCTGACCTCCTGAGCCTCACTCCTCAGTACCATATAACACACTTCATTCTTATGGAGGCAGGAGGAAGAGGACGAAACCCTATTGTAACAATAGGGATCTTGAGCCCAGAGAAGGTAATTAGCCTAGCATGGTCCCTCAGCAAGGGTGGACAGGACCATTGTTTCACCTTGTCCCCTCTCTGCAACCGATTTTTCTTTTTAAATTGTGATTACCAGTGACTTATTCAGGCCACACATGTCCTTCTATGGCCACCAATCCTGCCAACACAGTCTGGCTCCTTTTCTTTGTCCCCTCGTTGAACAGTCTTGCCACCAATGGCAGGCAGAGATCACCAGAACCTTCTTCCATCTGACAAGGCAAGGAGGTGCCTCTGTGACCGAAAGTGTTCTTTAGTGTGAGATTAGCAGAAAGGACCTGCAGGCTAGTTTTCTTGCCCGGCAGGAGTGCGAGGCAGGAGAGGAGGTGATGAGAGATCAGCTGGGTCTTTGAAGCCACAAGTGACAGAGTTTGCCTGCCACCTGTCTTTTTGGAAGCACACCTGCAAAGCAGGGACCCCTGACTCCTGAGGCACACCCAGAACATAGCATCTGCAAGCACTGTCAGAGATGGCACCATGGTGAAGCTGTGCACAGGTGTGGCAGGCAGGGAGAGGAAGCTCTTTACAGACATGTACGCTGAGCTTTAGTCACAGCCATCTCTCTGTCTTCCGTGTCTCTATAGAACCAACCACTTGTCCCAGCATCCTCCATGGCCAGGGGAACCCATCCAAGGCCAGGAGACCTCAGTGGCAAACTCCATCCCTCGTGATGGCCGTGAAGATGGCAGACTAGGTCTTATTTTGTCGGAGGAAATTTTCTATATAAGCTGGCCTTCAAAACCATGCTTGAAACCCAGGAAGCCTCAGGGTATCCAATAGGCTGGGGAATTGGCATGGTGTAATCCAATTTCATAATGTTTGTTTCTTTTGACACCTTCTCCCAATTATGGGAAACTCAAACGCACATTTGGATCACTGTAGTCTTCATGACTCTTCTCATCGGTCCATGTTTGGTCCTGTTTTTCTCTCATCATTCAAACGCGTTCATGATTTAGTTGGTATCTTCAAACCTCCCTGTTACCATGACGGCTGAGCCCATAGCAATGAAGGCTACTTACTTGCATGGCTTCCCTCTGCTCAGTGAATCTCTCTGCCTTCCTGATCCAAGACAACTCAGGCTCCCACAGCTGTCATCTCCTGACTTTCTTTTATACACACACTTAGTCCTCATTTTATTTTACCTAATATTTCCCAGCTTCTTTGACTTGTTGCAAATTCTCAGCTTTTGGAGGCAGCTTCCTTGTGAATACTGCTAATGAGAGGCAGACATTCCATTAATTTTACCTTCGGCAAAACTCTATTACTAACACCACTCTGGCCTCTGGCTTCTCTAATGGGGTTGGGGGAAAGGACAAGGTCAGGAAGTTCCTTTTCCAGAGAAAGGCTATAGTGTATAATCTGAGGATTCCTTCGTTGGTTGAATAATCCTCTTTCTTTCACCCTTCACCAAAACCAGCAGGCTCTCCATAGATCACAATACTAGGGCTCTGGCCCAGCTACTCTTCAGAAGTCCTGGGTCTGGGTGGCCAAGCTCCTTATATGTGTTCTAGACTATGCCTGCCCTCTTCAGGGAACGGAGTAGGTGTGGGTAGAGCTAGTGGTATGGACAGAGGGCTGGGTATGCCACCTAAGATGTCATTACTGGTGTTGAAGAGTAGGCCTGGTATGTGGCTAACCTCTACTGCCAGTGTGTCATTCCTGGTTCCCCACAACGCTCATTACAAAGTCCACTCCTTCACAATCCCCCAGCATCTCCTCTGGCCAAGAACCAATTTTACCCATGAGTGAGTCTGGGTAATCCTCTGCAGGCTTCCAGTGGGAATGGGGAGGAATGTACCTAGGCAGAAGAGGTAGGCAAGCCTTTAGAGAACCAGGTCCCCACAAGGAGCCAAGTCACTATCACTTGCTGCTGGAGATATACCACACTTCCTCTGTTGACCCACCCTGTCCCTTATTCTCTTCTGGAGGAAGTGGAGGCATCAGAAAGCTCAAAGTCATGTCCAGGCTACTGTCAGAACACCTTCTTCATCACTGTTCTGTAAGTGGGCTTATGCTGGGGCCCTGGTATGATCATCTTCCCTGAGCTCCTCCTATTGTTGAGCATAGGGAGGGGACATCATGCTAGAGACACTTCAGGAGAAGGAGGGTCCTGCAGACTCTCTAAGCTGCAAGGTATCCAGACGGAGCCCCACCCTACAGTTACTGATAGGGGATTGAGGCCGGAAGAATGCAGTCACTCTGAATTCAGGGTTTCCTAAACTGATCAGGTCAGGTGATGTCTTCTGGCACCCCTGTCTTCTTTCTTACCCATGTCTCTGCTCTGCAGAGAGCTGCTCTTTCCAGAAGTCTTCCTGGGATCCACAAGCCCTCTGGTGAAGTGCCAAGTTTTGCATCGATGGTTCAGCTCGTGGACTACCTCTGCTTCTTAATGATGTCACTCAAGCACACGATGCAACCTCAACAAATCTGTCTATCTAGAAAAGGGTGCTGATTGTAAAATCATCTCAGGCTAATTGCGATACTCTAGACCACAGACAAGAGCTGCTCAGCACCTGGCACCTGGTAAACAGTTAACAAATTGAGCAGTTATAACTGTCACTGGGCCACTGGGCTCCTATTCATCCATCACAACCCTGGCGGGCATCACCTTCCTGTAAAACCACCTTCCCTGATCATTCTCTGGGGACTCTGACTGCTGCAGCTACATCTTGGGAGTAATTGCTTCCTGCTATGGTTGGTTTGCACGGTTTGTCTCTGCTGATAAGTGAGTTTCTAGGGGATTTGACATGGGAGCTGCCCGTGCTGAGCTGCTGGCGGAAGAAGGTGTACACTGGTCTCTTCTGCTGTTTCTAAGTTCCATTATGGAGTCTGTGCTTCAGGAGCTGTGTCCATATCTGGTGGCCTTCACTGCCCTCTCCTGACTACAGAGGGCAGGACAGTTCCTGGGAGGAGTGGGGGTGGGGCAGAGACAGGCAACTGGGGGTGTTGGCAGAGATGAGCACCTCTGTGTCTTGGTCTTCATAGCTGGGCCTGTGTGATAAGTAGTGAAGGACCCTGTGTGACCATGGGGAGGGGGTTGACTTAGGAACAGCTGAGGAGGATATTGCTTCTTCTTTCAAAGAAGACACTTCACCCTGCAAGGCTCCTGGGAATCCAGCCCCAAGGCCCTATGAACTGTGTTCACCTTGAAAACAGACTCTGGGGTGAACCCAGGGCCACCCTTCCCACAACCTGTGCCACCCACGGGGGCCAAGGCTTGCTCATTTGCTCACAGTTAACTCCTGGCTTCCTTGGGGACTGTGACAGATTGAGAGAAGATGGTTCCAGCTAAGAGAGTCCTATAATTATCAGCCACGGATTATTTTAATTAAAATGCTTTGCATCCTCAGCTCTTAATTTCTAAAATGATTATAAATGTTATTATTAAAGGAAAATCCTTGAAGTGAGATCCATAAATCTCTGCCTTGGCTGAGATGACAGGGTGAGCTGGTACAGTAAGGGGGACCCAGCCTGGGGCTGAGACTCTCGGGGGAGGAGATGAGAAGAGTGGGGGGTTGGGGCTGCAGAGCCTGAGGAAAGGAGGGTTTTAGGGTTTCCACGTGTGTCTCACCCACTCCACCTACACCATTAATTGCTTGCGACTGAGAGATGGCCCAGACCTGGAATCTGAAAGATGCCTCTGTTGTTTGCTGTGTGACTGAACAAGTCAGATCACCTCACTGAGCTCCAAGTTTCTCTTCTTTGAAATGAAAATAGTCACCATCTGGCTGGACCATTTTAGCACCCCCTGATAAAGTGTTTAAGTCATTTGTCAGGGGAAGCCACCGTATAACCATTCTGTTCCAACCCTAAGAGGCCTTGGGAGTCCTCTGGGAGTTCCATGCCTGCACTTCTGGGCTGTCCCTCCCACTCTCCATCCCTGAGGTGGTCACCCCAGAGACAAGCTGCTGCCAATCTCAGTCAGGTCCCCAGGGCAATACCTTAGCTTTCAGCAGCCTGCTGCACAGAGGGCAGGCTCTCAACTGCCATCGTGGACTTTGAGGCTCACAGAGGAAGATGTCTAGCCCAAAGTCATTCAGAAAATTTCTTGGCAGGTCCTTTCAGCTCTTGTAGTAGATAGCTGAGGCCTGTCTCTCCTTGTTACACTCTCTTCTACTGACAGAGAATAGATCACCTGAGAGATGATGCTGACCAAAACACCACCAAGGGCAGAGGAGAAGGAAGGAACAAGGCAGAGTGTGAGCGCTGGATGTTGTGTTAGGACACCTGGCCTCTGGTCCATGCTCTCTTCAGGCTCACCTGGAGCTGATGCTTTCCCTTTCCAGATCTTTGGTTTCTCCCCAGACTAAGATGATGTGCTAGCCACAACCCTGCTGTGCCCTCCGCACTGGTTTGAGATCAGCTCTGATGATGGGTCTGAAAGTGCTTTGTAAGCGAGACGACCAAGCAAGGGCCCATTAGGACTGTTAATATTAGTATGCATACTTGGCTACTGGCCACAGAGCAGATGAACATGAGGGTGTGGGGAGCAAGGTCTGGTCCAAGCTTTTGCAGTTTGCAGGGCGAGCAGTCAGGGATGGCAACTCTCCGTGGAGTCATTTCCAAAGTACTGCAGGAGGATCCACTGGGAGCATCAGCAAAGGAGCAGTATGAGGGCAGGCAAGTAAATTGTGAGGAACTCTCTTCTCCAAGCATGGACAGTAGCAAAACATGTTGGCTTTCACAGACAAGGTAGCCTGCTCTCTGGGTACAGATGGGAATGAGGGCCAGGGCTGAGCTGATTGCTATAGGACCCATGACAGGCTAAGGCTCTCTCTCCTTTTCTGCTCTGTACAGCCACTTCAACTGTTGGAGATTAACCCAGGGACTAGCCAGGTAGAAGGGATGAGACCTGAGGCCAGTTCCCCACCCCTACTCTAGCATTCCCCAAGTCTTTCTCCCACACATTACCAGTATCAAAATAACTGTGTGCAGACTTAGTTCGTGTCCTAGGCTAGTCATTCTTGCATTCATTCATTCAGACGTCCAGGAGAGCTTCTGAAATTGCTAAGATGTGCTGGGCACTGTGCCAAGCAGTAGCCCCGAGATGAATGAGACCCTGTCCTTGTTGTAAAAAGGCTCAAAGGCTGCTGCTGTGGAGACAGAAGACAGACCTGCAAACAGGCGTTGTGTGGCCTGGGGACATTCCAGAGGCTGGATGTGGGGTAGAAGTGGACCTCCAGAGAGAAACCCCTGAAAGAAGCCATGTTTGAGCTCATCTGGAGGAAGTCTATCTGTTCCCACCCTCAGTACTGAGTTGGTGGGATCATTCTGGTTCCTGTCTGACAGAGAAGGAGACACTGGGAGAGGGAGAGCTTAAGGTTTGATGGAGGTCTTATTTTAGCTGATCTTATGAGCCCAGAACCCAGTGGTCAGGGCCTTCCATACCCTACCTTGAGGGTTAGGAGTGAGGATCTCAAGATGGGGCTTGATTCACAGGTCAGCCTCAAACAGGCTGTACTCCCAAGCCCCATCCCTGAAGAACAGGACAAGGTTTCCAGGAAACTGTAAGATGATGATGGTGAGTGACGCTCTGGAAGGGCAAGAGCACACTTTCATGATTCAGCATTTTAAAACTGGTTCTCAAGAGGGGTTTGATGCACCCACTGGGGTTGGGGCCCAGAAGTAGAGCTTAGGGTCCTTTCCAGTGCTGTTGTGCCAGTTTGTTCAATCACTAGGAGGCTCAGGGATGGTGATGTATGGAATGCTTGCACCTTGGACTTTGTACAGGAAGGCCTGTACACTAGAAGCCCCATTGTGCACACGCAGGCTGAGGTGTACTTCTCACACTGTATCCTGCATCTCAGCATCACCGCATCGTTGATGCTTCGCACCTGAATCCTCTGAGCATCTTGAAGAACCCCCACCTCGTACCCACTCTCTTCCTATTGGCGCCTCTGTCATAGCTAATGCACAAACCTGGATGCTGACTTAGACAAACGCCCATCCATGCAGATACCTTTGGCTAAGCAGACTTTGATGAGTGCTGGCATAAAGAGTCTGGAAGCTGCACCTGTTAGATGCAAGCTAGGGGCTGATCAGGCCACACCTACCAGCAACAGCCTCCTTATAGCGGCTGTGAAGAAAATGACAAGCTCTTGATGAGAGTCTCTCTGTGAACATGTGACCCTTCAACATACTCCCCAGGTGCACAGATCCCAGGAGAATGGCAGGTAATAGTCTCATTTCTCCAAGGACATCAGAATCTGGGCCATGAAAGGGTGATTGTATAAAGGGCACCATTCAGCTATATGTGTGCACTTCCCCACTTACCCCACCTCTTTGAAGTTGTGTGTTCCTTCCCTCAGATTACAGGCACGTGCTATGAACTATTCACACAGCATGAAACCTCCTTCTTCCTCTGGGACCCATAAGAAGAGATCCACCGGTCAACTCTGCCTCACTGGCCAGAGGTCTCTCCTCAAAGCCCCCGCCATTCTGTTTTCTGTCTGTCTATCATGTCAGTAATTCTTCTGATAGATTTCCTACCTCAAAGGACAATCCATCCACTTGGTGTATCCTCTTAAACCACAAACCCAAGAACTGTCAGCAGCATGTGAGGGAGAGGATATTCTAGGGGCTTCTGGTAGAGAGCATGTTAGCTGCACAGAGAAGGGCGATGGGTCTTGTTTAAGCCTAAACAAAGAGGCAAGGTGGGTTGGGGAAACCCTGGGAATGTCAGTGGCTGAGATCTGAGGTGGGACAAGGAATGCTAAGCCCTTGTTACTGGAGCACCAGCTTTAGGAGCCAGATGGTCACAGATGGTCTTTCTCCAATGTTAGGGGCTCCAAGAGTATAGCTAATGTTGTCTTGTCAAGTGTGACTATTGGCTATATCTAACTAACCTTGCCGTAGAGGAGGCAGGTGATGAATCTACAGCCATGCTCTGTGGCCTGGAGAGGTGGGTGGGAGTGAGTTGGGAGAAAGGGAAAAAAGGAGGTGTGGGGGGGCAGACTGGAGAGAGGGAGAGGGGAGGAAGAGGGAGAGGGAGAAAGAGAGAGAGCAGCAAGCACACATGGGTGTGCTCCTAGGGAACATTCTGTAAGAACAGCTCTAGCAGGTTTGGAATTAAACTGCTGGACCACCCCATCCCTCCTTTGTCTTCAGAGGGAGTAGGGTGTCTGGGCATACTCACAGAACACCTACTGTGTGCTAAACAGGAAGCAAAAGAAATAGACTATTCACCTGGCACCTTAATGTGTTTAGGGCATAGCTGCCAGGCAGTTGCTAGGGTGGACCCCATTACACAGAGAGACAATAGGGTGTATGGAAGTGGTGATTTGCTCAAATCCCAGAAGGATTCAGCAGCAGTCTGTGAGGTCTATACTTGGTCACTATGGCATTGTGGTCTTGGGTCAGAAGTCTATGCTTTCTGACACATGTCCTCTTTTCAGCTCAGGCTCTGCAAGAGATGATAAACATTGGAGCCCTGCTTTTCCCACTTCAGACCTGGATACCCAAACATGTTCTTCACACACAGAGAGGGGCTCCAATCCTTTTTTTACTGTCCCTATTTTAGGTAGCAGGGGACTTTATAGAAGAAGAACACAGGCCTAGCTTATGTTTGTGTGACTGGGAGAAGAGACCTGAGGCTGAAAACCGAAGAGGATCTCATGCTGGTCTACCCAGAGCTATGAGAAGAGAAGACGTCCCTAGGAGGTGACTACTAGCTTCGTAAAGCACAGGGAGCCTGAAGTCAGGGGGACCACACAAGATGATGGGAAGGCCCCGTCGTTGGTCCTTCAGGCTCTAACCTCCCAATGGACTTAGGAGAAAATCCAGAAGCTGTTTTGCAGCTGGTCCAGTCTGTTCCCGCTTCCACTCAGCTGTGTCACTCAGCTGTGTCACTCAGTTGTCCTGTCTGCTTGCTCCAGGTGTTCCACACATCACACCTTTGCCCTCCACAGGACCTTTACACATACTGTTCCTTCTCCCAGGAGCGCTTTTCCCTATTTCTAACATGGATGGCTTCTCTTCATCCCTAAGACTTAAAGATACCTCCCCTTACCTCCACAACCCACTACTCACTTCCGACTCTGTGCCATGGCAAAACGTGTACAGTTCTGCATCCCACATACCCACCTGGAGCTTAGGTGCAGCCCAAGACGGTAAGGTCCTAGTAACAATAATTGATTTTAATCTTTACAGGTTGTTCACTTGTAAAACGGGAACAGTGACATCTACCTATGCGGATGCTACGATACAGAGCAAAATGAAGCAGAGGGCGGAGCATGCAGGAAGCACCCACTGAATGTCAGCCACCATTAAACCTACTCAGCTGGTAAGGCATGGCTAGTGCACTCATCTCTTACTTAGAACGTTACAGTGAGGAAACAGACTCTGAGAGGTAGCCTGAGCCTGGATGTCAGGACAGCTGGCGGCCTGTGATGGGGATTTGCTGTACTCCTGCCCATGCCGTCTGTCCCTGGGATAGTCACGAGGCTTCTCTTTGTCTAGTATGGCTGAAGAGCTAGTAATGCATGACCTTGGAGGGGACAGGAGTCTTCCCACATGGAACAGGGGACTATCCCTGCAGGCCTCCCTTAATTACCCATTCAGAGTCCATCCTCTCTGGCTGCCTGCCCCGTGCAGTCCCATTAGCCCTTCAGCAGCCTCCCTTGCCTGACTAAGGACATTTGCATGAGCAGAGCATCTCCGGCCACTGCCTCCTCGCCACCTGCTCATGTGGCTCTCTCCCCACCTGAAGCCACAAATACATATGCAAAAACCAGTATATTAATTTGTGTTTGAACATGGAGCCGGGACACCGCTGAGAGAGGGGATTAGGCTGTGGCAGTGGGTAGGGGGTAGCAGATGGCTTCATCACCTCTACCTGTTGCTAATTTGTTAGGCAACAACCCCTCATTTGTGTTCAGTCAAGTCCAGATTCAAGATGGCAGGGCACCCTCGATGATGGGCCTAGGGCAGGAGGGATAAGAAGGCATGGCTAGGAACTGAATGGTCTGAAAAATGAAGGCTGTTTCTCATTCTTTCCCTGGCTGGCTACTCTGAACTTGCCCAAGGGCTTTGGAGCTGCAAGGAAGGAATCAGAAAGCTGAAGGCCCAGTTTCCCCATTCATTAATTGTGTATTTTTTGGGTGGATTGCTTGGCATCTCTGGGCCTCTTGGTCTGGGTGAGAAATGTGCACGATCACACCTGATTTATTTGATCTGTGGATTGTGGTGTGTAACTGTGATAACGGCTCGGAGCACTTTTACATGGGTGATACTGTAACCGTGAAGTAGTATTTGCCAACCGAAGCGGTAAGACAGTGGTTCTCCATCTGTGGGACGTCACCCCTCTGGGAGTATCAAAGGATACTTTAACAGAGGTCACCTGCATATCAGATATTTACATTACGATTCCCAACAGTAGTAAAATTATAGTTATGAAGTAGCAATAAAAATAACTATTGTTGGGGGTCACCACAACATGAAACACTGTATTGAAGGGTCACAGCATTAGGAAAGTTGAGAACCACTGCCTTAAATGCTTGGAGCCTGTGCTGAATTCTTTCTTGATCACTATAGCATCAGAGTCTTAGGTGAGCTACTGTGCTTTCTGAGACTCAGTTCTTTCACTTCTGCCGTGGGGTGCAGACATTCCCTACCTCAGGAAGATGGAAGTCAGGCACAGACTCCCTTCCTTTTCTTGTGTACACAATCCTAAGGAACGCCTGGTGGGGTACAGGGTTCTCCAGTCTAGCCTCAGCTTAAGCACCTCCTTGCTCCAGAGCCTGCCAGTGGCCTGTGCCTGCAGCCTGGCTTATCTCTCTTTCCCTGCATTACCCTCCAGGTGGAAGTTTTCCAGGGGCTGGGAAGAACCTGGGGCCTGTGATCCTATCACAGAAAAACATCTGTGAATGTTGTAGAGCAGTTTCCCCCAAGGTTAAAATCTTCCATCACAGAGGGAGGCTCTGAGGATGCAAAAGGAAGGCCACACAACAAGGGGTTTTAGAACAGAATGTTTTCGAGGAGGTGAAAGAACAGGATGTTTTAAGGGGAGGAGAAACAAAATACTTCATTCTGCCTGGAAGCTTCTTAAGACAGGAAGTAAACAACTCAAAACAGCTTCAGGAAGTCCCTGAAACTGACAGACCCTGAAACTAGGCCCCTTCTTGTCCCAAGAGTATACAAATAACACTCTAGAGAGGGTCTCTCAGACAAGCCCTGGAGAAACCGCAGGAGCTAACTGGAAGAGGCTCAGACCAGCTGAGCCATCTAAAAGTACACCCTCCACCCTGTTAAGGTGCTGCAGGCTGTGTGGTATGCTCCAGGTTCCCAGTTTTTGTGAGCTGTCCCCAGGCTGAGCCTGGCTTTAGTGATGCAATTGTCTTGGAGTCATTTCTGCTCTTATAAATGATCCCTCAACCATATTCCTGCAAATGGAACACAAAACAACAACAACCACCCATCACTGGTCCACTAAGAACTTTGGTAGTACCTGTGCTTTGGGCTGCCATCAGTTCTGTATCTGGGGTGAGTAGTGGTTTGTTCGTGTCTCCTCAGGAGTAGT
This sequence comes from Rhabdomys pumilio, assembly GCA_030674055.1. Taxonomy (NCBI): domain Eukaryota; kingdom Metazoa; phylum Chordata; class Mammalia; order Rodentia; family Muridae; genus Rhabdomys; species Rhabdomys pumilio. The sequence goes on from JANHMN010000002.1 coordinate 38,134,508, forward strand.
GTCGCACAACACTGAGAAAGCAGACCCCCTCCTGGAGCTAGAGAAGAGGCTCAGGTACTCGCAAGGAGAAGTTCCTGGCAAACGGTTCCTCATTTCCTTCATCACATGCTTGGCCACCAAGTAGCTTGCTTCCCACCACATCTGAACCTGACCTGTTATTCCTTCATGCTCTCCTACCCATATTTACTACCAAGAAAGCTCTTTTTACTCTGATGAGCTAGGTTTACTTCAGGTGTTTACAGTGGATAACCCAGCTAACGCCTGTCTATGCCTTGTAGGTCAGTTAAGTGATAATATCCAAGACTCACTGTAACCAACAGTCCTATTGGTCTCCACAGTTGCTTGTGTAAACGACTTAACCAAACCTTTTGTAGCTTCACATCTTTCCCTCCCCTCTACTGCCCTCCCATCTCATTCTCTTCTCTTCCATTCATTCCCCATTCCCCTGTTTTTGGTCTCATGTATCCAAGGATGACCTTGAACTCCTCAGCCAAGGGTGATCTTGAACTTCTTGTCCTCCTGCCTCTACTTCCCAGGTGCTGGGATTACAGATGTACTCTACCGTATGAAATCATGGGGCAAACAAGGCCCGTGGTTTCGTCAGAAAAGCATCACTTGGAGAAATGATTTGCTCACGGCTTATTTATTGCCTGAAAATTCATTTGATCCCTCCTTGGCCTTCAAATTTGTCTCAGGAAAATATATAATTATTAGAGATAAGATGAGGGAGGGAATTGAGGTGCAGAACACTCAGGGGCAAATGGGAAGGAGGAAGATGATGAGGAGGAGAAAGAGAAAGAGGAGGAAGAGGAGGAGGAGGAAGAAGAGGAGGAGGTAGAGGAGGAGAGGAGGAAGAGAAGGCAGCAGCAATGGCAGTAACAGTTGGCTGGGATGGACCTGGGCTATTTGGAGCCTCTGTGAGGAGGAGAGAAGAGAAACAGCAAAGTGGGAAAGGGCAGGAAGGACGAGAGGCTATAGAAACGTAAAGTTCAGATTCTAAACCCTTTCTTCCACCTCTCTTCCTTCCATAGCATCTCCTCTGGTACTACATTAGATTTGACACCTAAATGGAGTCTTCCTCAAGTAACCCCTGCCCCCCCCCACACACACAGTTTGTCTCCATGATTGATTTGGGGAGTACATTGCAGGGATTGGAACAGTGCCTCCTAGGTCAAAGGGGCATTAAAGAGATAGCTGTTCCACCTAATCACTTCTGCCTGTGGCTTCTCCTTTCTTCGGTGGTGGCAACATGGGGTAGTGGAGGGGAGAAGGTCCAACCTGGATGTGAGTGTGTACTCTCTTGGGTATCCATAGAAGAGGTGACTGCAGGCAAATCAGTTTTCTCTTTACCTCTGGGCATGCAGTATGGTGTGGCTGCCCCCCCACCGTCCCCCGCAACCCCAGTCCCTGTTTACAGGTCACTAAGCATAAAGGAGGCTAGGGACTATGTGCCCTACAGTCCATGCCTGTCCGTCTGACCCAAGTTCAGGTCTTTGATACTAGAGCCCCATTGCATTGCTAAGAGTCCTTGGTGTGGCAGGCATATGCACGCAAGTGAGTACAATTTGCCAAGCCCCAGGAGACACCTAGATCAGGAATGAGTGTGTGATTAGATCAAATCTTTCAAATGATTGTGTGCAGCCTCTCCTGTCTAAGTCGACTTTGTCTGTATACCCCCTGCTGCCGTTAAAACAAAACACAGAGCTGAGAGGTAAGGAACCCTGATTGGGCCAGTCCATGTTTGGGGTCCTGTGTATATTATCTGTTTAGCCCTCACATGACCCTTGAGGCTGATGCAGATGTTTTAGAGGTGGCACCAGGGGTTGCTGGTGACTTGCCCAATGTGAGTGGGCAAGTAGGTCTCGGGCAGGAACCCACAGCTACCTGTTCTCTTCTAAGACATTCTGTTCCTCTTCCATTCTGCTACTCACAGAGCACAGCAGTTCTCCTGACTCAGAAATCACGATCTTCTGTGACATCTGGACTGGCAGACTAAAGTGTCCTTCCTTGAGCTGTTTGCTCAAGGTGTCTCCTGAAAGGGACAGCGAGCACAATTATTAATAGCCACTTAGAACGCAGTCTAAAGTGGAAGCAGACAGGGACCATGGCGAAGAGTGCAGGCCCACAGCTTCACCTGTCGGTGTGCGTGACCAAGAGGTGGCTGACAGAAACAGACATAACCTTGAACGTGTTTACCAAGAAGTAGCTGTTCTTGGAAACCTAGCAACCGGTGACTTAGGTTGGGTTGTGAGGTAGGATCCTGCCAGAACCTCATGGAGGAACAATCACAGGGCAGAGGGTTGCCTGGATGTTTGGGAAGGCTAGGAATGCCATGACCCCTCAGAAATGACAGAGGGAAGTAGGTGCTTCTAAAAGAAAAGAGAACCCCAGAGCTCTATTCCTCCATCTCAGAAGACTCTTCCAAGTTTCCAGCAGATTTTAGAAGGCAGCCCAGCACAGGGATTGGAGGTGGTAGGAGGGGCTACTCAGCACCGTGTAGCTTCTGTAGGAATTAAGATGTGTTTCATTCAGTGCTCCAGTGCTGCATGCCAACGTTTTCATCAGCTTGTGGAGAAATGAGAGAAACATGAGCAAAGTTTTCCATGAGCTGAATTTATTCATGTTCAATACGATTGTCCTTTTCTCCCCTCCCTGGGTCTGTAGCTTCTCTCCTTTCTAGGTGTGAAAGTATTCTTTCTTTCTGCTCTAAAAAGAGGCTGACTGTAAACCGGCCGAGTTCCTGGCAGCCTGTAAAGCTGGCAACTTTGTGAATCCTCCAATTTTTTCTTGCTGAACCGCAAAATCCCCAAGTCTGAGGAAGGTGGAGTTGTACATTGTCACTCGGCATTTTCTCAATTCCTGCTCAATCTCAGGGCAATTTTTTTTTTTTTTTTTTTTTTTTTTGGCTAGCACAGACAGCCTTTGAAATTCAAGTACTTCAACCTTGTGCTTAAATTTAATAACCTTTCTTTATGTCTGCACGGTAACAGGCATTATATCCCACATACCTGGTAATTTGGGGGAGGGAGTCATCTCTTTCACATGGCCACGTCTTTCTGTCTTTCTGCATCTGTGGTACAAGGAATGAAGCATGCTTGAGCCCATAAAGATCTCTCAGAAAGACTCCATATACCACATCCCTTGGCCTAGGACAAGGCAGGGGAAGAAAAGGATATATCTTGGTCTGTTCAGGATACCATAGCAAATCATCTTAACTCTTTCTCAGTTGCTGAAGCTAAAATGTCTGGGGGTTGGAAGTCTGAAAGCCTGGTGCTGGTGGGTCACACTTCTTCTTGCTTGTAAACAGCCGTTTTGTGTAAATTTGCATGGTAGAAAGTGCTAGCTAGTCCTACGGCCTCTTCTTTTAGTGTGTTTGTAGATGCTTGTACCTGTGTATGCAGGGTGTGTGTGAATGTGTGTGTATGTGTGTAGGTCAGAGGTCAACTGTGAGTGTTACTCCTCAGGATGGCTCTTACCTTGTTCGTGCATGTGTGCATGGTGTTTATGTGTTTGTGTGTGCACATGTGTGTGGGAGTACATATGTATTCATGTGTATTCAAGTGCATATGGAGGCCAAAGTTTGATATTGATTGTCTTCTTCAATTGTTTTCTACATTTTTTTTTAAAGATATAGCATCATTGAACCCAGAGCTCATTAAATTTAGCTAGGCTGGTTGGTCAGTGAGCTCTAGAAATCTGCCAGCTTCTACTTCCCAAGTACATGTCTGGATTTTCCCATGAGTGCTATGGATCTGAACTTAAGTCTATATGCTTAAAAAGGAAACACTTTGTTGCCTGAGACATAGCCCTATTTCTCTCCCTTGTGTTTTCAGACAGGATCTCTAAGGGACTGGGGGTTCTCCAATTAGGCTGGGCTGGGCTGGTCAGTGAGTCTAGGTATCCTCTTGCCTCTGTCTCTCATTGTGCCTGACTTTTCATGAGGCTTCTGGGCATCTGATTGGATTCTCACATGCACACAGCAAACACGTTACAGACTAGGACTTCTCTCCTAGTCCTCTCTGGCTTCTTCATGTGCGGACACCAATCCCTTTCACGATGGTTCCACATTCATAATGTAAGGGTGCTAGACCCTTAAGCTATACTATAGAGAATGCAGTGGAAGAAAAGAGTGTTGAGAATTCACAGGGATAGTGGTCAAGAGGGTGGAGCTTGGTATCATGTATGGTGTATATGGTGAGTGGATCCAAGGCTGCAGGTGCCTGGGAGCAGAGAGAAGTGTCCTGTGTCCCAACAAATGTTTGTCTGTGCTCCTGCAGCTGCAGAATAGAAGACGGAACAAAATGGCCTATTCTTGCTGTGATGGCTAATCTAAATTCTGCACTTAATAGGATCTATAGTCACCTGGGAGACATGTCTCTAGGCATGCTTATGGGGGATTGTGTTGATTAGACTAATGAAGGTGGGAAGACAAGCCCACTGAGGGTGGCACCATTTCTTGTCCTAGGATCTGGGACTGTATAGGAGGAGAGTATGAGTTATGGACAAGCATTTATCACTCCTCTTTTCTTGATTACAGATGCAATGTGGCCAGCTGCCTCAAGCTACAGCTCTTCCTGTCATGGTAGCCTCCAACTGTGAGCCAAAGGGAACCCTTCCTTCCTTCCTTATATTGTTTTTGTCAGGGTATTTTATCATAGTAGCTCAAAAAGCAACTGAGACTGCATTTGCTTTGCCCCAGCTTCTATCAGGTAAAGCAAGGAGCCCGCATCCTTCTTGTCTAGAGAATGTTGCTGTGGGAGGAACTTTAGCTTCTCTTCTGAAACCTCCTCCCTTATTTACAACACAACCATGCTTCTTGTGTGGGGAATATCGGAAGGGAGAAAAAGGCGATATCCCCTACACAGAAAGGGTGGCTGTGGTGTGGTAGGTGGGATTCTTGACTCTCATGGTCTCAGGGGAAGGTGAGGGTGAGTAGAGACCCAGGTGTAGCATCTTCCCCTGCAGTAACAAAATACCATCGGATAATCGACTGAGCACGCACGCATGTGTGTGTTATCAGGGCCCCGTCCTTTGCATGTTACTTAGTAGAAACACATCGGGAAGAGACTAGGGCAGAGGACACAGTGCAGCGCCTCGCCATGCTCATGCATACATACCAGGAAATTCCCCTTGTGGTTGTCCATGGAGTTGGAGAACTGACAAGACATGTTCAGAGGAGGAAGACCTCGCCTCTTCTTCTAGGCCAGTGTCTTTCAACCTTCTTAATGCTGCAGTCCTTTAATACACAGTCTCTCATACTATGGTGACCCCCAACCATGAAATGGTTTTCGTTTGTACTTTATAGCTGTGAAGCCATGTGAAGTTTATTGCAACTGTTATGAACTGTAATGTAAATACCTGTGTTTTCCAGTGGTCTTAGGTGATGCCCGTGAAAGGGTTGTTCAGCCCCCTGAAGGGGTCGCAACCTACAGGTTGAGAACCACTGCTCCGGGCCAAGTTGGGTGGCTAAGTTAGAATGGCCTTACATCTCTAGGAAGGAGCTAGAGGAATGGGGGCTACTTAGGCCTTCAGCTGTAGCCAGTGTCTGTGCTTAGCTATTCCAGCAGCACCAGCACTGGGGCCATTGAGGGTGGTCACAAATAGTCATAAAACCACCTTTTTTTTCAGGTGTCATGGATTCAGATTCCATCTCTGTGTTGCTGTTACAGCTTAATTTCACCTGAGCTTTGGAGCTGTGTAGGCAGCCATTCTCCTTGCATCTCTTCCCGCTGCTGGCTTTGCCCTTACTTGCGTGGCTTATAGGGTCCTGGTCTCGGGAAATGGCGAGTCCATTCTTCCAGATGTTCAGGCTAAACCCTGGTGCCATCCATGATTCCTGTCTCTTCCAGACCACAGCCCATCATCAGGCTGCTTTGTCAGGATGGGAAGAGCTCCAGAAACCAAGTACACACCCTTTCCCTGCTTCGTGCTCTGGGCTGATGCTGTGGCACACCTGTTCTGAGTCACTGATGAACTTCCTGTGGGTCTCCAGCCAGGCTTATCCTTGACATAGTGACCCTGTTAATATGAAGGTCACCTTGTGTCATTTATCTGTCCCAAGCCCTTCAATGATTTACCCCCTCTGTTACACACACACACACACACACACACACACACACACACACACACAATTTGACCTCTAAGGACTAGCAAGCACTGACCTCTTGCCTCTTGTGACCTCTCTCGTTTCTGCCTTATTTTCTGACCTGACTTCTTGCCAGTCCTCAGGTGGATCTCCATATTCACCTTTTAGGGCCTTTGTCACATCTGTTTGTGTCCTCCTGTAACAAGGGCTCCTTTGGGTACTGAATGACCCTTTCACAGGTGTCATCTAAGACCATTGGAAAACACAGATATTTATGTTATAATTTACAACAGTAGGAAAGTTACAGCTATGAAGTGGCAACAAAATTAATTTTATGGCTGGGGGTCACCACAGTATGAGGAGCTGTATTAAAGGGTTGCAGCATTAGGAAGGTGGAGCACCACTGATTTAAGCCCTCACCATCATGAAAGCCCCTCTACACTTTATTGCTTTTTCTTCTCGGCTGTCAGTTTCAATGCCCGTATATAAGTGTGTGTGTGTGTGTGTGTGTGTGTGTGTGTGTGTGTGTCTGTGTAAAAAGAAAAGTGCAAATGTGTGTACATATGTATGGAAGCAAGAGGAAAGTTGCGGGTATTGCATACATCAGGGTACTAAAGGAACAGTACTGGTTAAATGAAAAAAACAAAAAGGCACTTATACAGACAGGTTTACAGGCTCTGGTCCAGGCAGTCTGCAGTGGAGGGCTCACATCAGAAAGCCTAAGAATCTGGTAGTGGTCAACTTTCTGAAGATGGATGTCTCAGCGGTTCCAGTCAGGCCTTGAAGTCCTGGAAGATTCCTAAAGAGCTGTCTGTCTCCAATCTACATTGGGATCCAAAGACTACAGATGAAAGGATCTCTTGGGATAGATGATCTTGCCAGCAAGAGCAAGAGCAAGAGCAAGCTGGCAAAAAGCAAACACTTTCTCCTTCCAAGTCCTTTTGTGTGGACTGCCACTGGAAAATCCCTCACAGGTATGCACAGCTACTTAGGTTGAGCTGATTTGGCTAGACTGGCCAACAAGGCCCAGAGACCTTGCTCTCTATAAACATCTATATAATGGAATGTATTAACTCAGCAACCAGTTGAACCTCAAAGACATATTAAGAGAAAGTAGCCAATATGCTGTGACTCCACTTGTATGAATCTGATGAAACATAGCACATCTGGTGTCCCTGGGATGAAGTTGGAAAGTAGGATTCACTCTCAGCAAAGGCTCTCGCTGTAATGATCAAAGCATTCAAATGTTCTAACGGTAGGTTGTTGGCGTGGGTCATACATGGTGGATTTATTTTTGTTCAATGTAACGCTTAAACACTTACAATGGGGGAATTTGTTGTGTTGATCACATCTCAACCATACCATTTAATAGGTTCCTGAATGGAGGCTCCTAATGGATTTTTTTAGAGGTCCTGGAAAGAGGTGGTGGTGTGTAGAGAGAATCTATGGGCCTCTGCTTCCTTCCTTCTGTCTGCCAGGATGGACAAAGGGGACCCTCTGCTCCCAGAGTGGATGCAGCTTAACTGACACCCCTGGCTCTGGATAGAGCCCTGTGAGCCCCTGTAGGGAGACCTTCCAGGGTCAAACCTGCACTAAGCATAGAGAGGAAAGAAGGGGTGATATGACAGGTGTCCAGCAAGAAAGATCTGGAGTCAGCAAAGGCTTTGGGGAGGCAGAAGGGCAGCCAAGGGAAGAAATGCAGGCTGTGGAGAGCCTCAGGACTGCTGGAGGGAATGAGAAGGGCATTTTACAAATATATCAGGGGAAGGGAGATACTTGAAAGCTGCCTTGCCCATTAATAAATGAGAAGGGAAATAAAATTAATGATGATGATAAAAACGGCCGAGCCGGCGAAGTGCTTTGTAAAATTGGTCTTTAACAAGGAAAAGAAGAAAAAAAAATCCAAGGGATGGATAATTGGAAATGGACAGGGGCCTTGTCTAAAGAGCTGATGAAGGGTAGGGGTGAAGTCTTAGAACAATTGGATCATGTCTGTGGGCTTCAAACCACCCTGGCCGGATATAGACCTTGGATCTGGAGAGAATTAGCTGATGAAGTTATTAAATCCTTGGCAGGTATTTTAACTATATGCATTTGGGGGGGCAGATTTGGAGGTAGCAAGGCCTTGAAGATTCTTAAGATACACACACACACACACACACACACACACACACACACACACACAC
>JANHMN010000002.1:38151208-38183491 GCA_030674055.1 Rhabdomys pumilio
TCTCTCTCTCTCTCTCTCTCTCTCTCTCTCTCTCTCTCTCTCTCTCTCTCTCTCTGTGTGTGTGTGTGTGTGTGTGTACACAGCAGAAAGGGCAGAGCCCAGAGCCATCAGGGAGCGGCTGTCCTGCTATTTACAGATGGCTTAACCAAGTGGGCAGAGATGACAGCAGATGGGATGAGACAAGACACAGAGAGGTGGGGGGCTCTAACAAGGCAGCCTCCCAGCTGCGTGTAGCGATTCTTAGCTCCGAAAGCGGGTCTCCACAGGCAGGGAAGAGTGCCTTCCCAACAGTGGATTTGAGGACAGAGCAGCAGACTCATTTGGCAAGGATGAAGTGTGTAGCAGGGTAGACACTGTGTGCTGACACCTGTTACAGCCAGCTTCCTAGGCATCTCTTCTGATATCTTTCCCTCCCGTCAGCAGGTTCAGATACAAAGCTACACACCACATGTACACAGGAACCATACTACACACCACACACACATACACACACACTCCCCAATGCACACTACATACATCTCACACTGTATACACACCCCATACCACACACACAAACCACATAAATTTAACACCCAAACCACACCACACTGGTTCAGAAACACAAATGATTCAAATTAGCTGCTGCAGGGAACATCTGGAAACAGATTTGATTGCCTGGTCAAAGTCTCCCATTTTTTCATGGACAGAAGGGGGCTGTACCTTCTCATCTGCCTCTTATTTCAGAACATTTCCTGGTGTGTCTCTTTTTCCATCTATCACCAGCAGTGAACACCATTGCTTTCTAAACGTAGTACTCAGAGAGCTTGAGCTAGTCTAGTCAGCGAAGGGCTTGCCTCCGAGCATTGGAACCTGAATTAGACCCAGCACCGAAGTAAAGAAAAACCTGCTGGCTACGGTGGCTGCACTTATCAGGAAGGCAGAGACGGGATGTGTTGGCCAGTCCACCTAGCTTAATTGGCAAACTCCAGATCAGTAAGAGACCCTGTCCCCAAATGACTCAAGATGGTTCTTGTAGAAAAGCACCCAAGGCTATCCTCTGACATCCTCACATGCAGGAGCACAGGCATACCTACAACTGTACACACATGTGTACTCGTATGTATATGAACACATACACATGTACACACACACTAACCACGCCACACATCACACACAATCCGTGCTACCCACCACATACATATACAAAACACACAAACACATACACCTCACACTACATATACCACATACACACAAACACACATGCAAAATACATTACACACACAAAACACACTAACATACGCACCCTCACACCATACTTACATACACCCCATACACCCCACAGATTACACACACACACACACACACACACACACACGCACAGAGGCAGGGGGGGGCTAGAAAACACAGCCAAGAGCAGAAAGTGAAACCACCCTGCTCCTCAGATGCTCATTTCTGAGTACATTTGCTGCCTTGGTCTGTCCTGTCTCTAATTCTTTTCTTTTCACACAGCTGAGTTTGTACTGACTGCACAGTTTCACGCCCTGCTTTCACTTGCACTAGCATGACTATTTTCCATGTTATTACACACACTTTGTAAATGCCACGCTGAAGGCAGCTATGGAGCCAGGCTTGACGGCTGTATGTTTAGATTTTCTGCAATTTCTCATGGTTCGATGGGATGCCTCAGAAAGCAGATTCACAGGAGATGCTATCAGGCTTAGCTCAGTTCCTCAGGCTGGAGCATCAGGAGATTCTCATATGTGGTGCAGAGGGTTTCATGTTGTACAAAGGCTTGCCTATGGTAGATACAGCCTCGAGGCCCCTGGGACGAGGGCCAAACACCCCCAGTACTCTCTCCACATCCATCCTCAAAGACACTGCACACTGGTGTGTGTGTGTGTGTGTGTGTGTGTGTGTGTGAGAGAGAGAGAGAGAGAGAGAGAGAGAGAGAGAAAGAGATGCATGAGTGTGCATATGTATGTGTGTCACATATGTGTGTGTATGTGTGCAAGCACTTGTAGAAACTGGAGGAGGATGTCTGGTATCTGCTCTATCAGGCTGTTTTATGTCCCCAAGAGGGGATCTCTCACTGAACCTGAAGCTATGTGGTGGGCAGCAGGTCCCAGTGCTCTCTAGGCTTGGTGCCAGCAGTGCTGGGGTCTCAGGAGTGTGTGTAGCCTGGTCAGGCATTTTCACATGGAAGCTGGGATCTGAACTCAGTTTATGCAGCAAACACCATCTCCCCATGCTTCCAGCCGCCCCTGTTCACTTCCTACTTTCACCATTCTCTCACAGACCATGCGTTGTTTGTTCCTTCAGATTCTCGCCATTAGAACTGTCACTCTAGCTGGGACGCTACATTGATCAAGTGTGGGATTAGCTGGTTCAACACACCGAAAAGCCCCCGGCTTCGGGTAAAGCTGGATCTAAGTACTTCGCCAGTGTAATCCTGGACTGTGGCAGTCTCTTAGCCTGGTGTCTCTAGATGACTCCATCCTGAGATCCAAGTGCCAGCAAGATGGTCCTGGAGCCTTGTCAGCCTGCCCACCACAGACTGCCAGACCAAAGCAAGACGTAACCCAGAGCTCACTCTGATTGCATTACCTCAAGTTGCTCACTTACACCCGATGGAATCACTGTCCCCAGAGACAAGGCTTGCCATTAAGCTTAGGGGACAGGGACTTACTCCACTTGATCCAGTACCCACAGGTCAGGAGAGGCAGTCCCTGGGAAGTATGCATGCATGGGAAATGCATTACAAGAAAGGTATGTGGTTAATCTTATCGGAAGGAGGGATAGCAAATTGCAGAGGCTTCTGTATCTTAGGAAGAATTCACTGTGTATCCCAGGATGACCTTCTCTCTTCATCATGGTCCTTTTGCTTCAGCCTCCCAAGTTCTGGGATCACAGACATGTACCAACCTCCACACACAGCTCTTGGGAGACAAATCTCATTTCAGAAGCCTACCCCTTGCTGTCCCAAACAAGCTCCTTTGACAGCCTTCCTCAGATAAGCTACCCTTTACCTGTACCACTCTCAAGATAAGGCGCTTACCACCATCCAGGCCAGCCCACTTCACCCTGGCCAGCCCATTCCACCTTGGTCAGCCCATTCTACTCAGGCTAGCTTACTCCACCCTGGCCAGCCCACTCTACCCAGGCTAGCTTACTCCACCCTGGCCAGCCCACTCTACCCAGGGTAACCCACTACACCCTGGGCAGACCACTCCACCTTGACCAGTCTATTCTACCCAAGCTAGCCCACTCCATCCTGGCCAGCCCACTTTACCCAGGCTAGCCCACTGGACCCTGGGCAGTTGCAACTATGAAAATCAGTTCTCTGCAGAGTCCACACCTCTCTATCTCTAATCACACCCAGGATCTGTCTTTCAGGCCTGCCATGGAAGCCTCAGGTCAGAGTCCAAGTCCCAGCATGCCCTTCTGTGTATGAAGCAGCCTCAGGCTTTATGAGATATAACTCAGTTATCTCTCCAGTTCCCATCGGTCATTCCCCCAACATCTACTCCTGTTGGCCAGGATAAGACTAAGAACTGACCAAGAGGCTGGGGGCTGACCCAAACACATGAATTGACAGTTTTTCCAAAAGGTTGTAGAAGGCTGCCTGAGCCTCCTCTCTAAAACGCTGCCCTGAAGTGGAGAGATGGATTTCGATTAAGGATTTCTAAATCGTTCCCTCCCCTGGGGCTCATGTGAATTGCTCTTTTAAACAATTTCAGGTCCTGAAAACAAAATAACAAGTCTGGTCATGTGTTATGTAACAGGATATTTGTCACACCTCCCTATCGGGAACCTTCCTCAGGAAGAGAGCTCTAAGCACCAGCCACAGGGACAATAGCGCCAGCTGTGGGGTCCAGCTGTTACCTTCTCTGCCACTGTTGCCTGTCATTCAAAGCTGGCCCTATACCCTTACAGGGCGACCTAGCAGGTCACAGCTCGGGTAGATCATGGATAGCTGTGTCTATCTTGGTGTCCCTACAGCATTATGTATCACCCTGTGTTTCTTTTCTGTAGCTCTAGGCAGCCATTATTCAAGATGACAGTCATCAACTTTCCTGGCTGGGTAGCCTTCAGAAGACTCTCCTGCCACCTACCTGATACTCACAAGCAAGGGACAGGTTGTTAAAATCATTCTTAGCCGACTCCATCAGAGTCAGAGGCAGGTGGCCGTGCGATGAATGCTGCCAGTTTGGGCGAGTGAGGACAGTGCTTGCTGCTATAACACACAAGGCCAGTGTAGGGCTTCAGAGCTAGAGCGGTTCACCTACTACCTCTGAGCAGGTGTAGATACTGGGTCAGGTTGCCAGGGTCATCCTTCATATTCTCCCTAGACCCCAGGCTACTGAATGTTCTGTGCCTCTAGGGGTTTTCTTATGGTAATGTTGGAAAGATGCTCTGCACTTCAGGTCAGCAGAGAAGTGGAGCAGAGAGGAGAGCAGAGGGGAGCGGCGTGTAGGGAAGCCCAGGAAGCTCTGTCTGTTTCTGTCCATCTCTTTTTTCTCCATGGAACTAGGGCACAACTTAGTGACAAGGCTGCATGTGACTACAGGAGGGCCTGGGAAATACAGTTCAGCCATTTACCCAGCATAAAGAGGAGAACAGAGATGAGTGAGCAGAAAGCAGTGTGTGCTACACCATCTCAACCTGATTCTCCGGTCCAGGAAGTGTGACCATTCCCAAGGGGACCAGAGGAAATGGAGTGTGCATCTGTGGCAGGCATGGATCAAGGAAGCCAGGTAAGAAAGGAAATCTCCGTGGGCAGTTTATTTTGGACACTTCTTCTCTGGTATCCCTGGGAGCCCAGGCACTGGGGGTTTTGTCCTGACCACACAAACCATCCACAGGATGTCACAGGGACTTGAGAATCTGCAGGGCTCTGGACTTTAGTGTTTGCCTGTCACCAGCAAAGCCTGTGCATTGAAGCCCTCTCCATACAATCAGTTGGAAAAACCCTGGCATGTTGACCAAATTGTCTGGGAGGTCTGAAGGCTGGTAGGTCAAGAGAGGCTCTGACACACATGGAAGCAAGCACAGGATGGATTTCTGATAATGTGGTGATTCCCACAGAGCGTCGCCGACTTGTTAGCAACACTTTATCTGCCACTCCACATCACACTCTGCTCCAAAGGACCATTTCAGACTCAAGGACCCTCTCAGGCCCTCAGCCCATTCTGTTGGCTGCAATTAGTGCCTCGCAGCTTGCTTTTGATGAAGTGACACTTGCAGCTCTGTGTCAATCTCCTGTGGGAGATGGGCCTTAGGACAGTTGCCTCTCATTCCTGACCCTGGTCCTCACAGCCCCCAGATGCCCTTGCTCCAGAGAACTGTCATTGTTTTCCAGCCTCAGATGTTCCTGGACAACCTTTTCCTTGACTCTGTGTCTAGAATAGTCTCTCCTCCAGGGAGCTCTGGTCTCCAGAGATGGCCAGCAACTGTCTGTGTCCAGCCTTGCATTTTGCTGGCTCCTGATAGTGACTAGGTCATCTCAGCAGAGTGGGATTATCTTCCCTCCCTCCCTTCTTCCTTCCCTCTCTCACTGTCTTCCTCCCTCTCTCTCCCTGTTCCCTTCTTTTTTCTTTGCTTCCACTCTACCTTTCCCTCTCCCTCCCTCCCTCTCTCCCACCCTCTCCCTCCCTCCTTCCCTCCCTCCTCCCCTCCCTCCCTCCCTCCTTCCCTCCCTCCCTCCCTCCCTCCCTCCTTTCTTCCCTTTCTCCTTTCTCCCTCCTTCCCTCCCTCCCTCCCTCCTTCCCTCCTTCCCTCCCTCCTTTCTTCCCTTTCTCCTTTCTCCCTCCTTTCCTCCCTCCCTCTCTCCTCTCTCCCTTTCCCCCTCCCTCTCTCCTTCCTTCCTTCCTTCCTTCCTTTCTCCCCATCCCTCCCTTCCTTTTTTGTCTGTAGGTGTGAGGGACAGAGGTTAACTTTGGACGTCATTTCTTAAGAGCCTCCCACTTTTTAAAATTAATTAATTAATTAATTAATTAATTAATTAATTATTTTTGCAACAGGTCTCTTATGGTGGTGTGGAACTTGCTGGTTAGGTGAGGTGATTAATCAGCAAGCCCTAGGAATCCATCTGTCTCTACCTCCTGAGTGACGGGATTATAAGCAATGTGCCACAACAGCTGACATCTTACATGGGTTCTGGAGATCAAACTCCGGTCCTCGTGTTTGCACAGAGAGACAGACATTACTGACAGAGCTCTTTCCTCAGCAACATCAGAGCAGGGCTTTTTAAAGCACATGAGTTCATTCTACTGTGTTGGCAGGCATTGTACTATATACTAAGCCCCTTCTATTACTACTTTTGATAATAACATAATGACTTCTATCTCCATTTCCTTGTGAAAGCTCCCAGGTTCCACCCCTCTCCCACATACCTTTTAAAACCAAACGATTTGTTGAATTATAACAACAGTCCTCCCCCAGTTTTTGGACATCAACCCTGCAGCATGTAGCCTTTTGCCCTCAGGACTTCTCAGCCTCAACACTGGGCTCACCACATACCTGTGCACATCAGTCGGATGCGGGATCCTGTGTCCCTGAATTCCATTTGCTCTACTCCATTTATGAACAACTCATTATACCTAGCAATTTCAGGGAGGTGGGAACAGGTTCCACGTCTCCTTGTGCTATGGCCGGATCAGATCCAAGCATCCTTTTAAGAAGGAGTATTCCACGAAGAGTTCTTTCCTACTTGAGCTGGCCTTTAGGATAATGACGTTTACTCAGGGTATGACACAGCACAAGTGTCTTGACCAGGGGACGATGGCTCTGGAGGACCTCAGTGGAAGTGCATGTTTAGATGTGTGGGAGGGGTGGGATGAGAGTGATGGACATAGATTTGGTGACTGGGTTCCAGGGCAGTGGCCACTGGGTCTTGGATCCCATGAAAGAAGTATTCCAGATTCTTCACATCTTCTAGATCTGTTGGGATAGTGAACACATGCATACACACACACACACACACACTTGCATATGCACACACACACGTACACACATACACATCAACTCTACACACACCATGCACAAGCACACATGTACATACTCCTCATCTCTGTGACTATTGCTTATGCTGTTTGCCAGCCTACAATGTTGCCATCCTAGAATAACCCTTTCTTCACAAGCTTAACCGAAACCTGTTGTACCATTCACTACACTGAATCACAGTGTGTGTCCGCATGTGTGCGTGCGTGTGAGCACGCATCTGCGTCTGTGTCTGCCTGCCTGCCTGCCTCTCTGTCTCTTCTTTTGACTACAAGGATCTGGCATATAGGAAGCCTTTATTTCTCATGTTAATATCTTCATAGTCTCTGGCAGGTAATCAATACTCAATGAATGTTGAATGAATGGCTAAAATTAACACACGACTTAACGTAAAATCTTAATGAATGTTAAAAATTGAAGTGAGTTATTACTCCTCCCAAGTCCCTTTCTTATCAATATCCAGGAAGGCCTCTGCTCTGCCGCTAATGATTACCATGAATATTTCATAGCAAGGCCTGCAGAGCCACCACGCCCCCCATCAGCCATGTTTAATGGCCCGTGTTATTTCACCGCCTTAATATGTCTCACTCAGCTAGGTTGGCCTCCACTTCTCTAGCCTCTGGGCTGCTGGCAATTCCTGGTTATTATAGGTATCATGCTGCTACCGACATGCTTTTCTTTCTTTGGGGATAATATCAGAGTTTTTCTTTTTACCAAAGAAGGAATTACTGGGTCAGAGGTCCAGCAGCCCTCAGGTTGCCTGATTGCTGATGGAAATTGGTTCAGCCTCTCTGCAGAGCGAAGCAGAAGAATGAGTTTTCACTTGCTGCCCATCTGGAGTTCTATTGTATTTATTTCTGGTGCCTTAATGGCGACATAACTGGACCTGAAAGTTGCTTGAATTTGAATTTTATTTCCTCACTGATGAGACCGCACCTCTCTCCACGCCGTGATTTACCAGCTTCATTTTCCTGTGTGATTTGGTCCCTCTCCTCTGACTACTTATCGAAGGAATCACATCTCGGTCCATCCATTATCAGTTTGGGGCAGTAAGCAGGTCTGGGAAGGAGACCACGTCCGACATAATGGATGCTAAGGCTCTTCCTTTGATATTTATTTTTATTACGTTGTGGTGCAAAAATGTTCATTCTGATGTATTTGAAGCCATCCATCAGAGCCCTGATGGTATCTGTTTCTTCAATAGCTGGGAATTTATCTTCTCATCGGCAGCAGGGGTAAGAGTGCCGGTTTCTTGTCTCCAGGTCTGTCACAGATTAACGTTCAGTTATAGCTGAACTTGACAGGCTTGCTGTCCGGATGTAAATGAAAAATCCCTAGTCTGTTTGCCCCACCAGCAGTGTTTATTAAACACCCATTGCCTTTTCCCTATGTGAATGTGAATCTTTGCTGGTCTTACATTGGTTTTGCTCAGTTCAAATCCATCTCGAGCCTCTCTTGTCTTCACTTTTGCTGTTTTCAGATCCAGCACAGGATGGTTTCCGTGACTGGCAGTTTCCATGTTAATCACTCAGAAGGGATCTGCGGTCGTGGCCATTAAAAGACAAATTCTTTGACTGGGCTTTGCCGGAAAGAACTGGCTCGGGGCTGTCAGATTCTATTAGAGGACTTAGGAGGATTTACATTGAGATTACCTCTACTCTATGTATTGACTTTGGGACACAGCATATGTACTTAGGGATTACAATTAGACCAGAGCTGAGTGACTCCCCAAAAGAACTCAAGGTTTCAGACAAAGGTAACAATACTCCATTTTCCTTTAACAGGGCATGAGGCTCAAAGGGCCACAGGGTCAGAGACAGAGTCTTCTGAATACAGGTCATTTTCTTCAACCTTCCCCACCTCTAGCCCAGGCACACATGTTAGAAGCCCAATGGGGACTCTGCCACAGCCTGTGTCCCAGGGGAAAGGTGACAGTGAATGAGAGATGGTGATTTGAGAATGAGAGACTTGTCTTCAAATACAAGCAGAGAGTAGCATGGAGATTCACAGTCTCCCCATCCACTGGAGCCTCACAGAGCATGATACCCATCCCATTGGTGCCAACATCTGCAAGGCCTCTGCTTGTGCTGTGTCTTTCAGTTGTCTTCTCCAGACAAAACTACTCCAGTCACTAGGCTGAGCGCTCTTAGGCAAAGGTGTGGAGGGTGTGGATGCCAGCGGTGGTGAGAATCTCCAGGCCGAGTGTGCCTGAGTTTCTGCTGTGATTCCAGGCTCTGAGAGACCTCTCCCATCCCGTATTTCCTTCTTTTTGTACATTGGGCATCCCACCTTGGTGTGGTGGGTTCTTTCAGAGCCCGTGTGCTTTGGGTCTTGTTGAAGGCTTGTCCACTTTTCTTAAAGCCACCCTTTCTCTGCCCGTCAGCATTTGATTATCTTCCACAGTCCCTGTCATCACAAACCTCCTCCATGGTGATGCGACCACTTTCTCCTCCCGTACGGCTTACCCACCCTTGCTGCCTCGTTCTTCTGGCTTCACACTGTCATCACCAAGGAAGATGGTTCTGTCCTGATACAGGTCATGCTTGCTAGTGGAACATGTGTCTTCCTGACATCAAACCCCAGCATTCTCTCCAGAATCCTTGACTTCACAACCCTCCCCCCATTTTCTCTTCTTACATGCACATTTCTCTCTGACCGGGGAAGCTCACCATCCTCACCTTCTGTCTGCCCACTCCTTCCCAGGCTCGTTGTCTGTCTCCTGTCTGTCTCCCAGAGTCAGTACTCCTGGTTTCTTCTCGTGGCCTTAGTCTTCCCTTTTTGACACTGTTCTTTGTTAGTCACCATCCTGATAGTGGTTTCCCTGGCTGTGTGGCTATAGGATAATTTGCTACCATATTTTTAGGCTCAGGACTGCTCTCTCCTGGTGTGGAGATTCCTGTTTCCCTAATGTGCACTCTGGATGTCTGTGACAGACGGTTCCTTGTCACCTGGTGGCTTTGTGACCTTGAATGAGCCTTGGCTTTCTTCCCCTGGAGGATATATTATGGAGGCATTCATGATAATATAATAATAGCAATAATGATGATGGTGGTGTTCTTGTTGATGATGATGATGGTGATGATGATGATGATACATAGTTAGCTGCCTACTCCTCCTTCACATGGCCTATAGAATGTGGCCTGCTCAAATCTAACGTGTTATCTCCTTCCTGTGTCCTGAGCTTCCGTCTTCCCATGCACTTCTTCCTTTTGGTGGATAATGGATAATGCTGCTCCCGTCTCCAGTTTCCCAGCTTCCCTTTGCTCTGCCCTATGTGGTCAGTCACTCTCTACACATCTCCCTCCTCTATCTGTGTCCCTCTTGTCCCGTCCCTGCTCCCACCCTGCTCCCACCCTCCCCCAGCATGGACTGATTCTCCATGCTGCTGATTGAGCCCCTTATCCGTTCCTGCCACAGCCAAACTTATGCCTGAGGCACAGCTCACAAGCTCCTGCATGGTCTCCTTCACCCACACCAATTTGTGTGACACCCTGCGATGTGTAGCCTTCCCTGTATTCAGTGATTTCTGCCATTTCACCCAATGCTCTCCCTGCCCAGAATAGTCTTTTCCTGTCTCTCTTTTTCATGTTGCCAACTCCTTTTTATTTTTTTAGCCCCATGTTAAAAGCAGCTGCTCACAGTAGCACAGCTAATACATGACTGTGACCTCTTTGTTCCCTGGCAATCAATCCCCACCATTTTTAGGACCACATACTTTCCTTATATTGTATGATCATGTTTCTAGAAGTTTCTACTTCCTGTAGAAAGAGCATGACTTTCTTGCCCATTCCCAATGACACATAATAGGTGCTTCATAATGGCTGCCCATTCCCAATGACACATAATAGGTGCTTCATAGTGGCTGTCCATTCCCAGTGACACATAGTAGGTACTTCATAATGGCTGCTGAAAAACTAGCTCATTCAAAATCTTCGTGACGATGAGCATGGTCTCCTTAACTCCTGGAGCAAGACATACAGTAACCCCTTTTTCTTGTTTATGCTCTTTATCCTTGACGATGGGAAGCTCAAGAAATGTTGTAGGAGTAACCAACCACTCTTTGGTCTGCTTCACAAGATGAAACACCTGCCTGGCACTGCAAATCTGACTAAGAACCCAGAGTCTGAGGAGCTCATAGGCCCAGGGGTGAAGCCATTACTATTGTTTTGCTAATTGGAGATATCATCAAACTGCCCCGAAAATTCATCTCTCTCTCCCACAGAGATTAGGGATGCTCTCAGACTCTGTCACAGACGTTCCCTTGTGTAGTGGATGTAAACCAATAAAGAAGCTCATAACGGGTTAAAGTGCGGAGAATACGTGTCCGTGGGATGCTCAGCTACAACGGCACACCTGTATTGTACCCTCTCCCAGAGTTCAGACACCATCAAGGGAGAGGCAGAGGTGGCGGGGGACTGGAGTGAAACAGCATGCTCTGGACAAGGCAGGACCGTTGTTGTGTTAGTGAACTCACAGTAGCTGCCGTCACCTGCACAAGACCAAGCCAGTCAACATTCTAGCATGACATAAGATTCATGACCCTATACCTACTTACGGAGCTACGGACACTTGATGGTGTCTGAGGAAGGGAGTCAATTTTATTTAGGGGTGTGACTATCCCGAGGTCCATCATGATCCAGTGGATGGCCCCATAACCAGGAGTATATGATATGGATAGCAAAACTTAGAGTTGATAAGACGAGAAAAGGAAAGGATGACACAAAGTTCAGAGGGACAGGATGGTGGGGTGGACCTAGGAGGAGTTAAGAGGACGGATTGGGGTGAATATGATGAAAATTTGTTGCATGAAATTCTTTAAAACAGAAGTTCAGAGTACAGCTGGGGAGATGGATAAAACAGCAGGCACGGCACTGGAAGCAGCAAACGGTGGTCTGTGTGCTCAGGAATCTACGGTGTGGGATGAGAGAAAATTAGAGATGAGAAGATACTTCCTGAAGGAATTGACTCTGAGCTGAGGACTAGCTGGATACAGGGAAGAAAGAGAGAGAGACAGAGATGCTCATGCTCTCCTGCTTGCCAGATAGTGGCTAAGCAGACCCAGCCCCCATGCCTGTTCAACTGATGGCTTCTACCTCAGATCTGCCGGTTTCACAGAAAGGATGTGCAGCATACCCAGGATGTCAGACATCTCACAGCCACTTCCCTATCCTCACTCATCTGAAGAGAAAAGCCAGTGGGCACCCCAGGACAAGTTCTGCAGAAAGGATGCTGTGGGGCTCAAGTGTTAAGTACTTCGTTGTTTCCCCAGGCAAGACGCTGGACTTCAAGGAACTGAGTCATGTGGGCAAGGTCCTGCAGAGCTTACTAGAGGCATAGCCAGATTCAACTCTAGCATCTCCTCTTCTCGTCCCAAGCGGGTGCCTTCTACACACGAAGGCTGGCTTTCCTAATGGGAGTGTCCTGCAGAGTAATAACATCTGAACCTTGAACTTGACCATTTGACTTTCCTGGATAGATTTTTCATCAAAAGCATCACCACTGGGGGTACAGAGACACTTAGTCAATAGGAAAAGACAAGAACATTCTGCTTTCCACATTCTAACACTGCAGTTCAATGAAGAAAGAGATAAATCGCAGAAACAACCAGGGGCCATTCAGTCACACAGAAGTTAGAAGTGTTCCCAAAGAAAGAAAGCCTCCATAAGGGAGGGAATTCAGAAAGAAGTATTTAAAGAGCAAAGATGTAAACACAGCATATCATATAAATTTATGGGATGCTGCCATGCTGGTACTTAAAGGAAAAAGGATTGCCGGTGATGGCCTCTATTAGTGAGAAAGAAAGAAAACGGGGAATTAAGTCTCTGCTTAAATAACCTCGAAGGCGCACAAATTATAAAATGAAAGGGAGGTAGGGAGAGTAATAAAACCCAAAGCAGAAATGAATAAACAAGAGCATAAAACTGAATTTGAAGGGACGGACCAGTACATCTCACGCTCAGCAGTGAATCAGGATTACCTCGGATCCTCATTTGACCCATCTGAGCCAGACCAGCGGAGACCTGGACCCTGGAATCTGTATTTCTGGCAACTGTATGACTGCCACACAACTAGTACCATCCCTAAGTGTGTTGGGAGCCATTGTTTACACTGTGTCTCCCTAAGGAGATAAAAGAGGTCCTTGGCCAGCATCACTTTGGCTACCAATCTCTTAGCTTCCCTCCATGTGAGAAGGCAGTGAGACTCTGGTCTCAGGATGCAGGGCAATGTCCTGAGAGTGGACACTTAATCCTGGCTGCACCGATATATCCCTGTAGATATGGAACTCGGAGAGATGTGCAACCTCCCTCTAGAAGTCTGGTTGTTACCAGTGCAGCAGTGGGCTTCCTGATGCTATACTACTTCCCAGACTATAGAGTGGAGGAAAAGATGTGTTGACATATTTTTTTACTTATTTATTTATTGTCAACTTGACACAAGCTGGGGTCATTTGGGAAGAAAGAGTGTCTTTAACTGAGAAAATGTTTCCATGAGATTGACAGATTGACTTGTAGTTCTCTCTCTCTCTCTCTCTCTCTCTCTCTCTCTCTCTCTTTCTCTTCATCCTCCTCTTCTTCCTCCTCCCTTTCTCCCTCCTTTATTCCCCCAACCCCTAGACAGGGTTTCTCTGTGTAGCCCTGGCTGTCTTAGAACTTGCTCTGTAGACCAGGCTGACTTTGAAGTCACAAAGATCCACCTGCCCCTGCGTCCTGAGTGCTGAGATTAATGATTGATGTGGTAGGTCCTAGCACACTGTGGGTGGTGCCACCCTTGGGAAGGTCATCTGGATGGTAGAACAGTGTGACTGAGAAAGCCACGAGGAGCAAGCCAGTGAAGTAGCACTCTCCATGGCCTCTGCATCAGCTCCTGCCTCCAGGTTCCTGCCCTGTTTGAGGTCCTGCCATGTCATCCCTCAGTGACAGACTGATATGGAAATGCAAGATGAAACAAACCCCTTTTCCCCAAGTTGCTTTTGGTCATGGTATTTGTCACAGCAATGAAAACTCCAGGAAAGCCAGCGAGTGAGGCTGTTCTTCAGAGAAAGAAGGTTAAGGCATTGTATAGACGGAAACAGGCAGACAGGAGGAAATCCCTGCATCCTTTGAGTCTCTGCTTCCTTTTGTTTCTAAGGGTTGGCTACTTTTGCTCCCTTGTTTCCAAGAGATGCTCATGTGTGTGTACAGTTTCTGGGCATGAAACCCTTCTTGGCAGGGCTTCTGTTTCATGTACCAATGCAGCCAGAAAACACGATTTTACCAGGCTCCTTTCTTTTTAGGTTCATGCTTCTTGCATCCCCATCCACACAGTTCTCCTTGAAGGGGAGTAGGAAGAACACAATGACAGTATCTTGCTGTCACACCAGGGTTACGGTGATGCTTTCTGCATCCTCTTGTGGTAAGTCTGTTCTAAGTCAGACTTGCTTTTCTGCAACACACCTTCCTCAATTTTAAGGTCAAATCTGATCTTGTGTCCTGATAGCCACGGACTATGGGTGCAAAATGCTCGACTTTTGGAAAATTATGGAATGATTTGTAAATGATAAACAGAACTCACATTAATAACATTCTACATTTGCTGCCACAATATCTATCAGCAAATGCTTGGGCAGCATAAAGCTGAATATTTAATCCAGACTGAGGGTAATGGATTAAAGCTCCTGGAGGACCTTTGGGGACTGTCTGAAGCCTGGACTTGATCTTGCTGGTGACATGGGATGCAGTCTTGGCAAATAACACTCTGTGTTATTAATTATTTCTAGCTTTCTTTTCTGGGCCCAGAATAGGACTGCATTTCTTAACATCCTGTGTCTGGATGGCATCCCATGGCCAGGAGACATGAATGGTCATGACAAATACTATTTTTGGGTTCACCATCCAGATGCTTATGTAGGACTTAGTAGACTTTACTCTCTGTCAAGGTAGCATTCTAGATGACTGTTCCACTGGCCTGGAGCCTGGATCCTGGAGCTTAGGAGTCCAGCAGAACCCAGACACCCCCTGCTGGACATATATCAGGAACACACCACAGATTATTGTTCTGTAGGAGACCCTGAGATGGAGCTTACCTGGTATCATGACACATAGCAGCCTATCCTCACAGACATAGCTGACTTACCATCCATGCCCTCCATGCCCCCCCCGCCCCCCCCACATGTGGGAAGGGGTAGGATGCTGGCAGAGAAGGCCTGAGGGTTGTGACTGCTTCCATCATGAAGAAAGATGTGAACAGCTTGGGAATTGGAACCCCTCAAGCAGATAGCCCTGACCTTCTCCATCTGTCCATGTCTCAGTATCCGTGTGACCAAGACCCTGGACTGTCACTACCTAACCTTCCCACACTGGCACTTTCCTCTACAGAGGAGGAAAAATGTGAATTAGACCATAAAAAGTGAGAGTTCAGAGACATGACACGTTAAAACATCCTCGAGTTGAAAGCAGACACATGAACTTTGAAAATGCAAATCTCCCTCCAGTTAAGTAAATAAAACCAGTCCAAGAAATGGCACAAGGGAATTTTGAAAAGTGAGATTGAAGAAAAAACGTTCAGATGAAAGAAAAAAAATACAATGGGAAGGTAGGAGTTGCAGCCTTTACATCCATCCTGCTTGTGATAGCTACAACACAGCCTCCCGGCACTCATCTGTCCATCCATGCAGGAAGTAGGAACTGCCCACTAAGTGTTTAAGCACCATGTGCGGTTTCAGGGCCCATACCTCTGAGCCTGTTTGAGGCTAGCTCTGCCTCTTCAGAGTTTCCGGTTCAGAGGAGCACAGAAACAAGAAAGCAGTCCATAAACTTTCCTAGCCAGGCCGCCGCGAGTATCAGTTTCACCTAGGAGCCACCTGACTGTGCGTACAGCATCCTGGAGATGCTGAACAGATGTAATAAAGATTATTACATTTCCAGAGACCTGGGATGGACCACAGGACATCGTAGGAAACAAATCTTCTGTTCAATAATCATCGGAGAGACATGCATTATTTAAAGTCTACAAGGAGGCAATTTGTAACATTCAGTCACAGTGGAAAGGAAAAGGAGACAGCCGCTTCCTGCACCTGAGCCCAAACATTTCCTTCTGAGCCTGTGCCTGGGAGACTAAAAGGTCTGTGGTAGGTTACATGATCCCCATAACAAAGAGAAGACAAGACAGGCAGGAAGGAGAGGGATGAGGAAGCTTCCTTTGGAACTGTCTTTTGGTGTCTGTCCTGGTACATCTGAGTCTAGAGCTTGCCTCCCCTCCCCTTCTCTCTCTGCATACAGTAATATGCATGTTGGGGATTCTCTCTCTGCATAATATTAACATGCAGGTTGGGGTTCTTTACATGCTATGTAAGATTTAGAAGACATAGTTCAGAGAACTAGGCCTGTCACACTACGCGTGTGTTTTGCTTTTAGGCAAAAAAATGGGGGTTTGAGTCATAAGCATTTAGACTCAAGTTTGGATCTGTGACTTTGGCAGGTTACCTCATCTAGATGAACCATCAAGATATATAAATGTATATTTATCCTAGGCACACATATGCATGTAGAAACTTTACTATATGTGTATACACTTGTATATATAAAATATGTACATAGATACATTTATATACATATCCAAGTGCATGTGCACACAGTCATATGTTCACATGTATGTATATATGTGAACATGGCCTGGCACAGCCACAGATGTATTGGGAAGGTCCAGTATCTGTGGTTGTTTGAATATGCTTGGTCCAGGGATTGGCACTATTAGGAGGTGTGGCCTTGTTGGAGGAAGTGAGTCACTGTGGGGGTGGGCCTTGAAGCTCCACCCAGTGCAGAAGAGAAAGTCTTCTGTTTGCCTTTGCAACAAGACGTAGAACTCTCAGTGCCTCCAGTGCCATGCCTGCCTGGATGCTGTCATGCTTCTGCATTGATGATAACAGATTGAACCTCTAAACCTGTAAGCCAGCCCCAATTAAATGTTGTCCCTTACAAAAGTTGCCTTGGTCATAGTGTCTCTTCACAGTGATGAAACCCTAACTAAGACAGTATCCTTTCTGTAAATAAGGCTTCCTATTGTGTCTGCTTATGGTAGCTGTTGAGGCTCTACGTGATCTGAGAAATGGTATGTGGTAGGACTCTAAACCATCACCCCTCCCAAGTCCTTTCGTGTTTTTAAATACCATTGCTAGAATCAAACCCTTTCCAAATGCCACTGAACCTGGTGCTAGGTAAAAGTGTGAAATCAGGTAGTTGACCGCAGATGTCATTCTAGCCAGTGAAAAGGCCACTTGCTATTTAAAGTGACCCTAGAGTCATCCTGGTTCTAGGCCTGACTGTGTCCCTTGGTTTCTAATCAGGTTTTCAGAGCCCAGAGGCCAGATCCACAAGGCTAGCTAGCATTCTTGGTTACTGTCTCACCTTGGTTTCTGAAAATAAAATGTTTAGACTTGTCTTTTTTCCTTCTTTCCTTCCTTCCTTCCTTTCTTCCTTCTTTCTTCCCTCCCTCCCTTCCTCCCTCCCTCCCTCCCCTTCCTTCTCTTCTTTCTTTCTTTCTTTCTTTCTTTTTCTTTCAATGAATGTGAACCTACCTATTCATTTGTAATGAAATCCTCCATCACTTCCACTTTGCCATCCAGTTGATCAGGGACTAACTGTGTGTCAGGAGAGAGGTAAAGTATCCCAAGTCTGCTGCTATACAGTGGGTCTCCTAGGGCATCTGTTAAGATGCTAATCCACAAGCCATGTCAGATACACTGCATGGGGGATCACAGAGTGTGTATGAAGGGTGGTGGCAGCTGCCATCTGGTCATATTGCCAGTGATCCTGGTAGAGTTGCCAGAAGCCCCTTCTGAGCAGTGGGGCAGTGCTCCTGTATGTGACAGAGTCTCCTGATGGCCTCCCAAAATGCACTACTGTCTGACCCACTCTTTCTCTGTTGAGTAGTATCCTACTCTCCAGGACTTGATGCCAGCACCATCTTATACCATCTTTGCCCTCATCTTAGATTAAATGACTGTCCAGGATCTACTGGACCCCCACCTGTGTGATCAGGTGTAATCCTCAGCACACCATGCAGCCCTGAGGTGCTGTGGGATGAGAACACTAGGAGAGGAGAGCATTCAAATGATTGGTTGGTCGGGGCACATGTTCTGATCATTAGACTCCTTTTGCCAGACACCATGAGTGACAGAGGAAACTTGAGTTCAGAGGGGGCCTCTGCCAGCTCTGGAAACATAAAATAACCCTATGACTATGCTGGTAAGTGTGAAACACTTGGGTCCCAGCCCTAATATCTCAGCATGTGTGCAAATACTATAAAACCCAACAACAACCCCCACCCCACAAATAAAACAAAACCAAAATCTAAACCTGAAACACTTCTGACATCAAGAATTTTGGGCAAGGAAGACTCAACCCACAGCATCTTCACTGTGGTCTGGAGACTGACTAGTGGGAATTGGGGAATGGATCTGTGTCCATGGTCCAGGTAGCCTGGGGCTGAGCCTCTGATCCCAGTCATCCTGATACTTCCTAACCAAGACAACATCCATGTCGGAGAAGCAGTCAAGAAGGAGATTTAATGACATTGGAAATCAGAACTTAGTGACTGATAAAATGGTTCAGGGATGGACAGGAAGGAGTCATTGTTTGTATAGCAGTGTATAGAATGTTCTAGCTTCCTGTCTGTTGCCTGGGCAAGTCACCTGGACCAAAGGCAATTTAGATCAAGAAAGAGTTTATTTGCTTTACACTTCAAAGTCAGCATCTATCACTGAGGGAATTCAGGGCAGGAGCTCAAGTAGAAACTGAAGAAGCCATGTCTACCTTCCTGGATCTGGCACTGACCACACTGGGGTGCGCTCTCTCATCAATTATCAGTCAAGACCATCTCTCACAGACGTGGGTACAGGCCAGTGTGATCTGGGAAATTTCAGAGGCTTTCCTCTTGCCAGATGCTCTAGGTTGTGTCAAGTTGACAATAAAAACTGACCAGCACATTTGGGGAGGGGGACTGGGAGGGAGAGGGAGCAGATACAGTGAGCAGATGGCACAGTGATTCAGAAAGGCTGGTGTTAGCATCAAGACAGTGCAGCTGGACCATCACTCAGGTAACCATCCCTCTTCCATCTACTTATCATATTTTCCTTCGGTGCCAACCATTGACACAGGCTCCCGAGGAGGACACTCCCTTTTCGTTCTTACTGTGGCTATCTTCTTAGCTATCATCTGCTTCCTTCCTTTAAAGTTTCCATTGCTATCATTCATCAGTTATCAATCGCAAACAACAGAGCCTGTGACTGGAATGTCATTTCCACCAAAGTCAAGGATGGTTAACCGACAGCATGTGGCAGGGCATCTTAATGCCAGCTTGGGGTCTCTGTGTCACAGGGGCACAGTCAGAGGAGACTGGGAAATTCTTGCCTCTTTGCTCATCTTTTCCTCCCACCCAGCACATGCCAGATGCTGTGGCTAAAATACGACACAGTGCTGATCTTGGTCTGGGTAAGGGAGGGAGTTGCAACCCATAAGGGGAAGAGGGGTTCTCCGCCCTCATACAGAGGAGGAGTGTGAGACTGACAGAGAAGAGAAAACCTCAGAAGCCACTGATCTTGTGTCTGACTGTGGCTATCAGTGGTAACCATCAGAATGTGGGGAGGTGGCAGCCACACCTACCAGCTACGTGATGCTTGGATGTCATTTTGTATCTCTGAGCCTCATTTCCTTATCTGGAAAGTGGATGATCTGTCACCTGCTTTGTAAAGACAGCATGGGAATTCCTACAGGAAGTCAGCTACAAAATACTTGGCACATCATAGGTCTTTTCTCCTGTCAATCATTCCACAGTTCTTAATTAGCAAGGTCTTCCCTTTCCAGGAAGTTTATGCAGATATGCATGGTATTTCTGTATTTTGGTATAGGCATGGTGTATCTCTCTAAGATTTTAGATTCATTTTCTACAGAAGAACAACATATTTGCATGATATAATTTTTTATATACATAAATGCAGAAAATGGTTCTACTCTCAGTATATCCCATTTCTTTTGGAAAGACTATAGCTTCAGAGAAAGTCTCAAAGCTACCCATAGTCCCTAAGCATCAGCACACTTCCCCTATAGGCTCTCCCTGTCTTCGATTATACAGACTTATGACTGTCAAAGTCTCCTACAACTGCTTTGTGGTCTCTTTATTGTTGTGCACAAAGCCAGCATTTCACAAATGCTGTGTGTGTGTTATTCATGCCTTTATTACTATCTATTATTGTTATTGTTGATGGATCCATGTGTGTGCTATTCATGCCTTTATTACTATTATTGTTATTGTTGATGGGTTCGTGTGTGTGTGTGTGTGTGTGTGTGTGTGTGTGTGTGCACACGCCCGCACGTGCAGAGGTCAGAGGGCAACCTTTCACTTTGTTCCTTCAGAGACATCCATCTTGTTTTCTGAGATGAGGTCTCTTACTGGGACCTGGAGCTGGGATGGCTGGCCAGAGAACCCCAGGTATCCTCTCTCTTGTCTCCACACTCCAGTGCTGAGATTCTAAGTATGCACCATCACACCTAGCTTCTTGAATGGATGCTGGGGTTGAATTCTTCTCTTGCTTGCATGATAAACACTTTACTGAGTAAGCTATTGCCCCAGCCACCATGCCTTCATATTGGTAGGTCCTTAGAGCTCTATAATGTCTCATCCCATTGCTGTTCAGCTAGTTAGAAAAACACACCCCCTATTTAGCATTCCAACTGTTGCTTGTGATTCTTTCTGGATAAGATCTTTGAGGGTAGGAGTCAGATCCTACGTCCTTCAGAGCATCTAGAGAAATCACTGAATCATGGAAAGAAGCCAACTCTCCTTTTGAGTTCTCTGCTAAAGATCAGAATTCGATTCCAGGTCCTTATCATTCTTCCTTTCTAGACTATGTGGGTAGACCTTTCCTATTTCAAAAGCAAAAGCTGTGATATAAGTGAGTTACTCCTGCACCATGTGGGAAGGAAAAAGTGACCACATTTTACTAAAAGAACAGAACAGTTAAAAAAGAGTGTCCAGCAGTTAAAAAAAAAAAGCATCCAGACAAAAATAATGTAACCTGAGTGTCTGTGGTTACATGTGCACTTACAATACATGTTCTCACAACTTCAGACACTCAGAGATAATTGTTATCCAAGCTAAGCAAAAGAGAAAGTTAAAACTCAGAGAAGCAAAGTTACTTGGGCAGATTCCTACAAGCAGGAAGTGACTGATGGTTCCTCTACAGAGCCCAGGTCCAGGTGAAAATCCCTTGTACTTTGGCTATTCTGGACACTCATGTGACTGAGCCTCAGCTTCTTACTTGTGGAATGGGAATGACAACTCCTGGGAAGGACAAACGTGAGACCTGAGCAAAATAGCTTATGTGACACGGCTAGGCATGTGACATGAGATGTGTTCCCAGTACTAGCCAAGGACCCCTTTCTTTCTACCCTAGAGTGTTCAGTTCCCAGCCCTCAGTGAAGCTTGAAAGAAACTTTCCTATTGAAATGAGTGCATTTCATAATTATCTTAATATTTTGACTTGTGAGCTTCTTTTCCTGGGAATACTGGCTCCCTTTGAGGTGGTGGTGCTGGTGAGAGGCCAGAGTCACTTGTCTTAATTCCAGTAAAGTTGGTGAATAACAAGCAGTACACTTAGGGAGGGTCCCCAGGAATCAGAAACACCTAATAAGACAATTCTCAGGTTAGGTCTTAGCCCTTTGCCACCCAGACAGAGAGAATTCTGCTTGCTCAAGCAGGGTGGGGTGGGAAGAGAGAGTGAGCCACTCCTCCCACCTGCTTTTCTGAGCCTCTTACAGGACATCTGTCTTGTTCTTATTTAGCTCCGGAGAATATCTGTTTCCCCAGTGCCACTGTGAATTGTTCCCAAGGCTGTGACAGGAGAGAAAGGTCAGATGTCTAAAATGTCCCCCATGTGTGCTACATCTGTTGTGCAGGGATGCTTCCCACTCAGGACAAAGCCAGGGCCCCTAACCATGCTACCCAATGGTTTAGAACAGCACACAAGCCCAGCACTTTCTCCCAGTCTGCAGTTTTCTCTGTCTGATGCTGACTCAGAAGACATTGATCTTCTGAGGGGTTAAACAGTCTCAGGAGTTTGAGATCTGGATTAGAAACGAGACCTGAAAAGTCACCAATGATTTTCCAGTCTCATAGCTTGTGATTCCTCATATCTCATTGCATAGGACCTCGGTCCTTCAGAGGTACCCACTTGTGCGTATACATTTGTTTTGGACCTTGGTTTTTGTAAAGGGGGATTATGACAAATACCACTTGTGTTTATTCCTGGAGTCACTGAAACATTTCATGTAAGCACTGCCTGTCACATGTCCACATAGAGTCTTCCTCAGCCTGCTGTGGGCAGAGAGGCTGATGGTGATGACAGAGACATACTTAAGGTATTCACACTGGTGGATGCTCTGTGGCCATCATGTAGTTGATTTTAAGTAATTCCTTTGCTTTGTGTGTGTGTGTGTGTGTGTGCATTTATATGCACACACACAAGTGCATGTGTGTAGATCAAAAGTCAGCCTTGGATGTCATGCCTTCGGAGCCATCTACCTTGTATTTTAGGGAGGGTGTTATTGGCCTGGAACTTACTGATTATGTTGACTAGGTTATACTGACAGACCAATGAGCCCCAAAGATGCACTTGCCTCTGTGTCTCCAGTGTAGGAATTTACAAGTGTGTGCCCTCATGCCTGCATTATTTTTTAACCCTTGTTTTGGGTATTGAACTCAGGTCCCCATGCTTGCATAGGTAGCCTTTTACTGACTGAGCCATCTCCCTGTCCCAGCCCTATGCAATTCTAGTCATTGAGCTATCCTGTGCAGTTTCCTACTGGTTGTACTTTATGGCTATGAAAGGGATGATATTGGTTTGTGTACTGGGCAAGGGACCTGTCAGTCACAGAAGTGTTTATGATAACGTGGGCTGGACTCTGCTTTCCCACAGAGCAGTTGAGGCAAGGTTGCCATAACGTTTGAGGCATAGACCCACTCAACTCAGCAGTGACAAACAATGGCACCTGAACTGATGAAAGCCACTGTCCTTCTTTGAACCAATAGCAGAGACCAGCCCAGTGGGTCACTTAAGAAGCCACAGCACAGCTTATGTGCAAGTCATCTCTCCTTCTCTGGTCCCAGAGTGATCCCAGAGTGGCATTGGAGATAGGAGTCTGGGGACGGTGCTGCCACGTAAGAATGCACCTCATATCTGGAGGGGAACCCGTGTCCCTCAGCAGGGAAGGCAGATCACATGTCTTTGTAAAAGGCTAAGCTACAATCACCCTTCACTCTGGATCACAAAGCAACAAGTCTTCAAGGACACTTTCTAAGTAAGTGCATGTGTTAAATCTCAAGGTTATTACATAATTAAAAAGTTTAATATCTCAAACAATAAAAATCCTATATCACTTAAGTACTTTCCCCCCCATAAAGTATCAAGGGGGGAGGTCGCTAGAGAAGAGAGAGAAAGGGGGGCAAAGATGGAAATAAGAACAGAGAGGGAGTGTTCAAATATCACTTAATGCCTAAATGTCACAGGCTTAAAAATTCAACAGAGTTCTTATGCATTCTTTCCCACAGGGGCTACTCTTTAAACAATGACCTTTAAAAAAAAAAAAACAAAGCAAACAAACAGCTCCAGTGCTGGTGACACATGTCCTTTATCTGTGCGGACATTTCACTGCCCACAGCAGTGATGAATCTAACATCAGCCCAAATGGTCAGTATTTTGGACAACGCTCTTGGGTGTCTCCCAGGATCTTGAGGACCACAAGTGTGGGAGGGATTGATTCAGTTCTGGATTCTTCCATGATGAGATCGTTTCGATAGTTGCCATTTCCTGTGGGTGTAAAAATTCCATTTTGACCTTCTAGCTGCCATAAATGATTTCTACACTCCGGAGGGAGGCAGGGCTGGCGTGCAGAGCAATCTATAGGAACACGTATCAATTAGAGCACAGGTGCTCACTCCCTGAAGATCACAAGGCGGGGGATCGGAAGCTGGCACACCTGCTGGAAAGGGCACGGGGACTTGAAGTCTGGAGACAGGAAGTCATGCCTTAGGGGCCATAATAAACTCTCACAGGGAGCCACCAGGCCAGGGAAAGAAATGTTTTCAGGCGATAGCAAACAAAGCAGGTGGATTTTTGTAAGTTTTTGGGAGTAGCTAACAGCTCTCCTGAGACTCCCCAGGAGGAACTTCCAACAGATGCAGGAGGACAAACTGAAACTTTTCTGTTGTTACTTTTAAGCATATCTGCACATGGAAATGACCTTTCCAGGCTAGTCCAGTGTAGGGGTCAGGATGGCTGGGATTGTTTTGACAGCATTTCCACATATTGAGCCTTGCCAAAGACAGAGGGTTGTTAATTGCTGAGGAAGATAATTGAGAAATTTATTTTCAGAATTCTGCTGCATCTTGGATGATTACAAAGATCCCATTTCCAGTCCTTTGTGTATCTTTGAAGACTCAGGGATAACAAACACCCATTGTAGCATTAAAGGAAAGTTGACCTGCAAGCGTTTAGACAGGTTGCCTCTGGTACTTTCCTTTGAGACTATCTTGAATATATGGTAATAACTCTTATCTTGCTGCCCAGTGACCACTGCAAAACTGAATGGGCCAAGCCTCTATTCTTGTGTACTCAACAATGCTTGGTTTACATGGCCATCCCTTCCTCCTCTTTCCCCTCCCTCCCCCCTCTCTTTCCCTCTCTTTGTCTCTCAGTGTGTGTGTGTGTGTGTGTGTGTGTGTGTGTGTGCGCGCACACACACACACACACAGGAGGAATGGCGGCGGCCACCTCTACATAAATGCTGGGGGCTGTGCAGCCACAAAGGCATCTCCTGCACGAGGATTGCTGACGCAGACAGTGCCAGCCAATCAAGAACTGGTGTTTAGAAGCGATGCTTTCTTGGGACCAATGGGGCACGGGAAGAGGGTATTAAAGGAGCTTGCAACCGTGTTGAAGTGAGCTTGCTGCAGCGTTTCTCACCTGCTCCCGGAGTCTGTGTCATTGATTTAGCTCACCTCCAACCAGCCAAGGGCAGGTAGGGCACAAGCAACATGTGTGTGCACTGCCACACCCAGCTTTTCATGTGTGCTGAGGATCTACACTCAGGTTTACATGCTTGTGTGACAGGTACTTTACTGGCTAAGTCCCCTAGAATGTAGCCTTTTCCCAGTACTCCTTTCCCACACACCCACCATTATTTCTTCTTAGTGTTCTTTCCTGTTTTCTCTCGATGTTTTAACAATGGAATTCTCAGTAGTCTTTATACTGCTGTGCATAGTGATTGACACCTGTAATCCCAGCTGTCAGGATGCTACAGCAGGAAGATGGTGAATTCCAAGCTAGGTTGGGCTATGCTTGGAGATCCTACTACAATGATAAAAATGATTGTGTGTGTTCTTTACCTCATCCAATCCTTGGTAACTTGATGCAGTGCTATGGCTTTCAGGTCCATGATGGGTAGCATCACAAATATATATATATATATATATATATATATATATATATATATATCACTATAGTGTTTGCTGAAATGGTTGGATAACCACCCTTTCATATGGCTAACTTAAAGGCTTCCAAGTTCTAATGCCCATAAACTCTGGCTCCCTCATCTATTTCCCATCCACCTAATACCTCTTTTTGGATTTCTAAAGATGTGTAGCCTGACCACAACCAATGTGACAACCCTGTGGCATTCATTCCTATTCCAGAACCAAATCCACTCTACCTATGTGCCAGTTTATTTCAGGCAGTAGCAACTCAGTTGTTTGTGATGCTCAGTTACAAAATCCTTGGCGTTGTTCTTGACTCCTCTGTCCTGTGGTACCGACATGCAAAATCCATCTGGAAACCCTATCAGCTCTAGTTCAGAAAACATCCAGCGCTCACAACATTGTCTTTGCCTTGTGTGGGCTCAATGCATCCTTCTCTGTTATTTTCTTTTGTCCTTGGCCCCAAAGCAGCCAACAGACTTGCACTAAAAGAGTCTAGCTCAAGTCAGGTATTTGCTGAGCACTCCTTCTGCCGCATGCACACTGGCCCCCTTGCTTTTCCTGCTGTGGAATGCCTTTGCACAGAGTAACTTCTCTGCACAGAGAACCCCTCCTCTGGGTGGCTGCAGGATTCTTTTTCTCTACTTCATCATTGCTTCACTTTCTAATGAGCCTCCCCAGGACACCATTTTCAAATGGAAGTCCCCTCTCTGACCCTTTTGTGTTTGATCTTGTCTTCCTGGACTGCTGAGGGAATGGGTCTTCTCCGTTAGGCTCATTTTCTGTAGCTCAATACCCAGAACAGTGTGTGGCACACAGTGATGCTAAACCCATCCTTGCTGAATGAATAATGAAGTACCTGGACCAGCTCTGTGGGAGCATTAATGGAGCTCAAAGATGCCCATGGTTTCTCAGGAGAAAACAAAGAAGGCAGCAGTCATCAGGAGATGCAGGGTGGTTACACTGTTACACTGGTACTCATGCTTTGGGACCAAATGTTTCTGTTCCCTTCAGCATACAACAGACTCCTTGATACATGCTGTGGATAAATAAAGGTCTCACTTATTGCCTCGGAGTTTGTACTTCAGGAAGAGACAGATGAGTTAAATCATCATGGGAGCAAGTTGAAAAGTAGGACTGGAAAGATGGCTCAGCGGTTAAGAGCACTGACTGCTCTTGCAGAGGTCCTGAGTTCAATTCCCACCACATGGTGGCTCACGACCATCTGTAATGGGATCTGATGCCCTCTCCTGGTGTGTCCGAAGATAACTATAGTGTACTCATATACATAAACTAAATAAATCTTAAAAAAAAAGTTAGGGCTTTAGGGAAAAGCTTCTCATAGGAAGCTTCAGGTGGTACTTGAGCTAGAATGGATGCAGGATGGATGCAGGGTGGATGCAGGATGGATGCAGGATGCACTCTTGATAGATGTGACCATACTGCCTCAGGGAAAATCTCCAGAGGTCTGGTCTTCACTAGGCTTTGAGGACTCATGACTCAGTAAGTCACATGACTGCATAAACAACCCTCCCATTTGCTCTCAGTTTTCTCATCTGGAATGTGAGAATTGGACCCCAAACTCCTTGAGATTGCAGACTCTGATGATTAAGCTCTGAATCAGACACTGGACCTGGATCTCTGGGCTACTTTCTCTCCTCCCTGGGGATGTGGTAATCATCTCCCTGTCATTTCTATTCTCCAAGGTATTTCCCTGTCATATTTTCCCTTGTGTATGTGTTCTTCACAAGGTTCTTGAAGCAGGTCCTTGGTTTTCTTTATATAAAAATCTCACGTAGCTTCTAGAATAGGGCCTTGGAGACAATGTGCTCATCAAATATTTGCTGAATTGGTGGCATGTTGTGGTTCAGGATGGAGTGGATACTAGATTCTGGAGAAAACGTGGATGTGAATTTGTCCTTCTTGTCCTCTGTAGGAAAAACACAACAGTGCTATTCTGCTGTGGGAACAAGGAACACACACTGAATTCTGTGTAGAGGAAAGAGTAGACACAGAAGTCAGACAGGCTACTCGGGCCACTGTCAGCTGGGCAGCCTTCACCCCACTAGTAAACTTCTTTAACCTTCAGTTACTTTCTGTAGGTAAATGACACCCTTGCTCATCAGGGCAGCAAAAGGGTCCCACTGAAGGTCCTTCTATATCCTTGACACATCATGTTGAAGAAAGTAGATGCCAGAGATGGCAAGAGAGGTTTCTTGCTTTATCCAGAATGACTTTAAGGGCATGGATCACTCTCCAGATCTGCTTTCCTGTTGGGACATTGGGCTTAGCCATTTCCTCTCTGCTCCTTGCATTTATTCCCTCCTCTTGACCATCTCTGTATAACATCATAAAACAGAAACTGCCATGTTTAAGATCATGAGGACTCAAGACCACAGATACAAGTGTACTCTGAGTCATCACATTTCCTGCTGCTAGGACACCAACCCTTGGTGTGTGGGGCCCGATCAAGACACTCTACCGGTGCATTGTGGGTGGACCTGGTGCTCTCTGCTGGAAGCCCACAGGGCAGATTCTAAACCAGGAAACCACAGGCCCAGACTAAGGCCCAGCAGTGAGCCCAACCTCAGGGTAAACCCTGGAAAATAATGCAAACCAGGAAGGGAATTCTCCAAGGAAGAATGGTCATTATGTATCAGTTGGTGATATCAGGGTTCAAAGTGGAACCCAGGCCTTGGATCCAATATTCCTCCTGTCAGTGACTGGCTGTGTGTCTTTGACAAACCAATTGCCTTCTTCATGTGGCTTTCCTCCTGTCAAGGGGGGCCAGAGCAGTCATCTGTAGAGCTGTTGATTAAACAACCCACACACTTGCTCATTATAGCCACTACATCAGAGCTGTCTTTTCTGACCCAGCTGCTCAGAGAGGGGGGCTATGTCATGCCACTTCAGAGACAAGAAAGCCAAGGCTCAGGAATAGGAAGCCTCATCTTCACAGGTGGAGGAAGACGTGGTTGTCATTTTGTCCTAAGTCTTACATGCTCTGCGGTCACTGTAGGACCTACTGGAAATGATGGAAGTACAGAGCAGCCTCCACAGGGCTCCCTCTGCCCACCTTGGTCTATAGCAAGCACTCTGTGGTTAGCACTAGAGCTGAGGTCAAGCTTCAGCAATAGAGGGCTTCTCAAGCTACTGCTAGCTTTAGTCTCTGTGGCTTGGTCCTCCTCAGTCACACCTTCTTGAGAAGTCCCCTCACAACCTACCACTGGCCTGTGGAGGAAGGTGGGGAGATACCCTTAAATGTCCCAGTGGGAGTGACTTGTACTTTTTTCCTTCTGAGTAGATTATTTCTCTCCATTTGGAGATACTCCCACCAGGGACTCTGTAAGCATCACTTTCTCCAAATTTGCATGCTGCAGAACAGAAGGAGTAGAGCGGGCAAGTGGGTGGGTGACTTCCTCTGGGCTACACAGCAAGAGGGTCTCTGTGGGCTGTCAGTGCCTTGGTGGCGTCTGCCTTTAGCAGAGGACAGCAGATGCAAGGATAAAGACCCAAGCCTGTAGTAGACCCACTCACCTTTGAAGATTTTGTGAAGTCATGGGTGGAGAAGCCTCTACCTTGGCTTTGCTCATTAGCTGGTAGATCTCATAATCACAGGAAAGTGTCAGCCTCAGACACCTGGTCTCTGCTTCCCTATGATCACTGTCTAGGCTGCGACAGCATGTGTCCATTTCCCCTCAATTCCAATGCCCTTTGTGTATCTGCAGAGCTAGCTTCCCCAGGTTAATAATGCAGTTAATAATGGAGCTTAGGAGACCCTAGGGACCAGGACCACAGCCATGGTGAATGTCAGATGCTACATGTAGTGCCTTGATGTCACATCAGTACTACTGTGGCCAAGGTAGTCATGTTTCCTACCCTGCTCTGAGGAATAGCTTTGCAGGAGAAGGTCTCAAGTATCATGGGTGACAGGCATTGGGTACCAGGTCTGTGCTCTAGCTCCTCCAGTCCTTCTCTGGGTATTTTTGACTTATAGCCAAAGGGAGCTGAGGTCCAGAGAGGTGACTGGTCCAACACTTTGTACTGCTTATGGAACTGGAGACTGGCAGCCCTGGTGCCTAAGCATGGTCTCTTCTGGTTGATGGTGGGGATGGTAATCAGGAAGGCTAGGTTTGCACCTCTGCTCAATTATGAGCTGGTCTTAGGCAGAGTAGAGTCTAAATTAACTCCTTGCCTCTCCTCCCAGGCTGTGTACCATGGTAAAAGGATCTTGAGTGAAGCCAGGAGGACATCCTGCTGTGGTGGGCACTGTAAAAGAGAAGGCAGTTTTTATTAGGAGAATTTTACAGAGGCAGGTTGAAGAGAGGCCAAGCTAGACACAGAGAGCCAGAGAATGAGAAGGAGCCAGAAGATTAGAACATGTTGCCAAAGTTAGTATGAGGCCAAGCAGAGCAAATTAGTCAGAGGCTGAGAGAGAAGCTAGATTGAATCAGTCAGCTTGAAGAGGAGTTCGAGGCAGCATGGCTGAATTGAACGAGTCAGCCAGAGTTCAGAAGGAACCAGGAAGGTGTGAGCTTATTCAGCAGCAAGTCTCAGAATCCGGAAACATTCTAGGCCTAGGTAAGATTTGTATGGAGGCTAGAAGCTTCCATAACTAGGCCTAGGTTAGCAGACTGAGGCTGTGAGCCCCAGAGATGACAAATTCATCAGGCGAATACAAGTTACTTTTATAGGGCACCTCCTCAGATCCTGGACTGCTCGCTATTTTCAGCTTCTTCTTCTTCTTCTTTTTTTTTTTTTAAACGATTTATTTATTTTTTTCATTTATATGAGTACACTGCAGCTGTCTTCAGACACACCAGAAGAGGGCATTGGATCCTATTACAGATGGTTGTGAGCCACCATGTGGTTGCTGGGAATTGAACTCAGGACCTCTGGCAGAGGCGCCAGTGCTCTTAGCCGCTGAGCCATCTCTCCAGCACAATTTTCAACTTCTTGACCTTACTCCATTGGTTCTGGACCCACCCATGGCTCCCTTTTCTTAAATTGGTCCATATTCCCTGTCCATGGGTTTCCACTTCGGAAAGGTCCTTCTGTATAACTGCTTATCTGCTTCCCATAGTTAGTTTGGGCAGATTTCTTGAGCATTTCTGAGTCACTGCCCCCTCCTTGGGTCCTACAGACTTGGCTCTTGACTTTTTATGGTCCTCTTTCCATACCCAGGTAAGCCCCTTCTGTTCTACCCTGACCACCTGACTTCTTTGCCAGTGGCTCTGAGCCTCTTGCAGGGCAACATTCATTCCAGGCTCCCTCTGAGCATTTGTAATGCCAGGTACCTTTGGGAGGACGTCCAGGAACGGCTTCTCTTACATCCCTGTGAAACCAACATTCATTTCAGTGCTCTTGGGGCAGTGGTTCTCAGCCTGTGGGTCACAACCCCATCAGGGTATTGAGCACCCTTTTCACAGGGGGTCGCCTAGCAGTTATCCTGCATATCAGATATTTACATTACTATTCATAACAGTAGCAAAATTAAATGAAATGATTTTGAAGTAGCAACAGAATAATTTTATGGTTGGAGGGGTGCACCACAACATGAAAGACTGTAATGAAGAGTTGTAGCACTGGGAACACAGGGCTCACACTTCAGAGACAGTGATAGAAACCAGCCTTGGCAGGCTGGGTAATAAGGGCTAAGATAATGGCTACAAGCAAAAGGAGGACCTTGGGTGCTTGGAGGAAGGCTCTGAAGAAGAGTGGGACTCCTCTCTTCCCCAAGGCCACCAGAACTACGTTGTGTGTGAAGTTTAGCAAACTCTGGAGAAGACGGATTCTTAAAGACTTTGGAGGCTTTGGGATCCCTACGTTTACGAGGCTCCGTTGTCTATTTCAAGGTCTTAAGGGTAGCTCCTTTTCCTGTTGGGAACCACATTCTGAGGGTACCTTCTTTGGGTCAGAGCTGAGAGCACTGTTACAGTTTCGACCTGAAGTGGGTGTTTGCCATTGGGAAGGTGGGGCCTGGCTGTCAGAAGGAGGTCACAAGTGTTTGGCATTTGCCTGTTGTGACCGGCTTTAGGTTCTAGCCTTGTGCTCTGCATCTGGGTCCACTGTGGTATGACTGGCCTTGTTCACATGCTCCCACTGCTGTGAGCTGATCCACTATGCTTTCCGTTACACCCTGGAACTGCAACCCTCTGAAACCATTGGCTAGAATTAATCTTTCCTTCCTTAAGTTCTTTCTCTGTCCATTATATGGTCACAGGGAAGCAAAGCTAATACAGCCTGTGTTATTTCACTTTTGGGAGCATCCTTCCTTCCGATTCCCATTTTAGGCATATTTGGGGGGCTGGAATGAACTTGGGGAGGGGGAAACTTGGGGAATGAGGAGTACCCAGCATCACTCTCATATGATACATAGTCATCTGTCGCAGGACATTTGATCACAGTGTGAACCCAGAGATTGTGTTATGGTATGGCTCAGCCCTTAGCACATACCTTTGATCCTAAACAATAAAGGTAAAGTTAGTTTGTAGAAGGAAGCACCCATGTATGAAAGTGATGTCTAATGGAGTGTCAGACAAAGTCACGAATCAGAGAAAGACCCGAGAGAATAGGATATGCTCAACTCTCATGAGGACAGAGAGAAAAGAGAGGCTACTTAAGAGAAAGCAAGGTAGAGAAAGAAAGGAAGAGGGTAGGCACTTTTAGCCAGACAGTTGTACAAAGACAGGTTGGAGAAAGACAGAGAGGGAGGGAGAGGGAGAATTTGGAAAGGGAATGAGAGAAAGAGAAAGAGAGAGAGAGAGAGAGAGAGAGAGAGAGAGAGAGAGAGAGAGAGAG
>JANHMN010000002.1:38183501-38197681 GCA_030674055.1 Rhabdomys pumilio
AGAGAGAGAGAGAGAGAGAGAGAGAGAGAGAGAGAGAGAGAGAGAGAATGAACAATAACAAGCTAGACACTGGTGAGGACAGAGCAAGCTAGAGAACGAGAAGGAGACAAAAGAATAGAACATTTTACCAAAGTTAGCATGAGGCCAAGCAGAGCAAGTCAGAGCAGTAGGAGAAAAAAAACATTACTTTTATAGTCATCAGGGCTTTACGATTTCCAGAAAGAAGAGCTAATGACCACCAATCCCACCCCTCCATCCATTTTTTTCAGGTAAAACAATTCCATCCTCTTGGAATGTTTCCTTGTTATTAGGGATGTGTTAATGCATTCCCTATGTTTGCGGAGTTGTGTAAGAAGACGCTAATCAAGGAGGCACAGATGGAAGAGCTTTGTTCAGCCGCTGGAAGGAATTAACATACATTTCATGTGTGGCCAATGCAGGAGATCAGATAGATGCTATCTAAATTTTGAGGTTTCTTTGATAAGCACAATAATCTGGCTGTTGAAAGAGTTTGGCATCCTTGTTGTTTAAAGGACTACATTTTCTTGGGGTACAGTTCTGCAGTTGACATTGAAAGTTTTGTCTTTAATTCTCCCCTTAAGCAATTGATCTCAAAACCAAAAGGTGTTGTATTTTGTCAAGACAGTCTCATGGCATCTTGTTGACTTTTATTAGATCTGATTATTTTAAGAAATG
The DNA here is from genome assembly GCA_030674055.1 of Rhabdomys pumilio. Lineage (NCBI taxonomy): Eukaryota > Metazoa > Chordata > Mammalia > Rodentia > Muridae > Rhabdomys > Rhabdomys pumilio. The sequence goes on from JANHMN010000002.1 coordinate 38,184,198, forward strand.
TCAGTTTTTATTAAAACAGCTAAGATTTTTTTCTTCTTGTTCTTGAGACTACACAACTGTCCCTACTTGCCTTCAAAATCTCTAAGCATTTTGGTGCTGTTTTCCAGGGACCCGTGATCATATCTAATCAAGTGTTTAAAATCTTTTGACATTTTTGACAACTCTCTAAAATCAATGTCTAAATTAAGTCTTAAAAAAAAGCAACCAAAAAAAAACCTCAAATTAACTTTGAGAGTTTCCAGAAATATCCTCGAGATATCTTGAAAGAATTTAAGCTAATAGGGTTTCTTCTATGGTCTGTACTATGTGGTAGGATGTGTCAGGGATGTGTGGTGTCTGGTCTTCTTTAAATTGTATTATTATTTGATTTGCATTTCTTGATGCCCAAACTTTCTAGAAGACTGACACATCCTAGAATAATATTATCATTCATGACTCTAATTAATATGTGACATGTTTATCACTCAAATAATCAATTCTCCTTGCTAGATGAAAGCTTGAAAGAGATTCATGAGAGAGTCTGATCCATTCTTAGAACATGCTCCTGGATTGGGTAAGAATTTCTGAAATTCTAATCAAAATCTGGTGAGTTTATAAAACTATCAAGCCAAATGGGAAGCAAAACAAAGCCTTAAGGTCGTATGGATCCATGTTCACCGATGAGAATGGTTATAATTCTTTTGATCCTTAAAAAAAAAAATGTTGCTGGTTCTTCTGTGTCTTATTTCCTAGATTTGTTTTTTTATTACATATGTGTGTGTGTTTCTATGTGTGGGTATGTTCCACCTGTGTGCAGGTGCCTGAGGAGGCTATAAGAGGGTATCAGACCCCCTGGAGCTGGAGTTAGAGGTGTTAAACATAACCACCCAATGTGAGTGCTGGAACCCAACTCTCATCATCCTCTGGAAGAGAAGCAAGAGCTTTTAAACACTGAGCCATCTCTCCAGACAAAATACATGGTTTGTTGTTTGTAAGGAAGAAAATGGTGTCTTCTCTCCCCAGGTGATCACTTGAGAACCTGGAGACCTTTGTCATATACTTTTATTATAGTGCTGGTCTCTGTAGTGATCTTCTCCATGTCCTACCAGGACACAACACTGTAAGTACTGAAGGAACAGCCTTTAAAAATTAATGTTATCTAATAAAGCCAATAAAGCCCTTTGCATCCTACCAAAGCTCTGGCTACCATATTTTAAAATACACAAAGAATTACTAGTCTCATAAAAGTGCCACAAGTAATCAGGCCTAACTTAATGAAACTATATTTTTTAAAAGGAATGTAGCCACGAGGGGCTGGAGAGCTGGCTCAGCATTGTTAAGAGCACTTGCTGCTCTTTCAAAATACCGGACTTTGGCTCCCAGCACCCATGTCAGGTGGCTCCTGACCGCTTGAAACTTGTTCCAGGAAATCTGATCTCTTCTCCTGGCCTCTGAAAGCACTCCTCACCCCCCCCCCCCCACCACACACACACACTCAAACCCCGGGGGTGGGGGGGAGAGAGAGAGAGAGAGAGAGAGAGAGAGGTATCCATCCTAAAAGTTATAAGTATGATTATATTTGAACAAATCGGTTAGACTCTAAAAGACTGTACTAACACAGAACTGTGGAACACGCTGCTTCATTTTAAATATAATCTGATTGAATCCTAATTTTTTCTAGTCTCACTAAAACTCTATAAACTATCCTTTCCCCAATCCCCTAACACTGAAACTGAATGACTTTAAGCATCAAAAAATTAGACGGCGTGGATCATGCATGGACAGCCTTCATGCCTGCTGGGATACATGTCGCCCATAGCCTGAGCTCCTCGGCTGCCTTTGCCACCCTCCATCTAGGCTGTTTTGAATACAGACTCAAGGGCCAACCTTGCTCTTCGCTCCCCATCTTGAATGTATTTTTCTTTTATTTTTTTGAGAATGATGCCTTGAATTTTCTTCAGGCAATAACGGTTGGCCTCAGTGGTACCCTTAAAACAGAAGTGCCCGACGCTTTTTCAAAAACGTGTGCTTTAGTCAATAAACACATCTCTGTGTAAGTTAATTATATATTGTTGCTTCAAGTTTATAGGATATTAGAGAATACATGCAAATCCTTCATCAGATAGGCTCTGCCTCTTCCATTTATTTAATTGCTTAGAAATGGCTCCAGGGAATCTCTGCTCTGGGTGTTCTCATTTTTGATTAACATTCTTGTGGCCAATGCTATTGTCCCTAGGATGTCTGTGTTCTCAAGGGTTCCAACAATTTCACAACAGCCTCTCACCTATAAGATGATTGATACCAGGATGCGAGAGGCTGAGCTACTCAAGAACCGGGCACTCATATCCCAGCGAGGCTGGCATCAGCATGAGCTTGTTCTAGAGAGTATCGTCAGTCACCAAGCGGAGCTGCAAACAGTCTCAGCTGGCTGGGAAGAGAAGTAAAGGATAAGAATTGTGAACCAGGTAACCAGGAACAGCCACAAAGACTCTCCAAGCAGACAAAATCCTCAGGTCTTAAGTAAATCTTTCTGCTTGAGTTGTGAACACAAGTAAAACTGAACCTGGCTCATTTCATGTAAAGACTTAATGTCAGAAATAAAAACTAACCTCAGCCTACCATAGGCAGCCAAGGAGCATGTGATTACATGGCTGGGATTTGAAACAATGCAAGCCAAAGAAAGCAATTTTGTAACGGCAGATGCCCAAGTCTTTACATTTGCCTCTGTGTTTTCCCATCACTGCTTGCTTGCCTTAGAGGCTTTCTCACTGAAGCATCAAATCTCCTTTGTTGGCTTAATTGCCTCTTACTCGGTGCTTTTAAAATCAGATTATGACATAGTTTGTTATTTTAGAAAGTAGCAGATAGTCAATGTTCAATTTGGGCAGTTCTATTTATTTTACAATATTACCCAGATGTATCCGCACATACACACATAGACATACCCCAACTAATACGTCTCAGTAAAAGCCTCAGGTAAGCATACTCTACTATGTGTGTGTGTGTGCACGCATGTATGTTTGTGTGTGTGTGTGTATGTTTGTGCATGTATGCATGTGTGTGTATGTGTGTGTGTGTTTGTGTATGTATGTGTGTATGTATGTATGTATGTAGGTGTGTGTATGTATATATATGTATGTATTTGTATGTGTATGTTTGTGTGTGCATGTGTGTATGTTTATATGTGTGTAAGTGTATGTGTATGTTTGTGTGTGTATGTATGTATGTATGTATGTGTGATTTGAAGACTACACGAGGAAACCTGTGCCTCAGCAGAGAGATTGTCCTAATGATCCCTGTGTATACATCCAAACACATGTCATAGTAGATGCATGCACACATGGGCATACATGTTTATATTATATTTATTGTGTCAGCTTTCTGTAACTATAATAATTACTTGAGAGAATCAATTTATAAAGAGAAAAACTTGATTTGGGATCTGTTGCATTCTTTTCCTGGAGCTATGTATTAACATCTAATCACCCCAGGTAGTCACCAGTGACAGACCAAGGTATGATTTCACCAAAGTCAGCTTAGTAGGACTAGTGAGTTTATTGGGCTTCCTTATAAAGCATGGGTGAGGACTTCCTTATAGAAGTGTGGCTGATTTCCCAACCATGGCATCATCATAAAGCTCCATCCCATCAAGGAATGGTGACCTCATGGAAACTGCACCATAGTGTCTCATCCTCAATTAACCACCTCCTTTCTATCTAGACTAGCATCTCCAGCGATTACTTGTGGCTGGGGTAGGGAAGGATAGGGCAGTAGCTGGAGCTCCAGTGAGAGTCTCCTGGATCTTCTTTCTTCCCTTTATTAAGGAGTAGTACTAGCTCTATTATCACTACTGTAGATCTGGCTACCACTGTATTTCTGCTTTAGTACCATGACTACTAGAGCAATTTCAAGATGGCATCCTGTTGTGGCCAGAGACTTCTACCCTAAAGGCTTACTTATACTTTAGAGGTTCCAGGCTTGGCTTCATTATTTTGAGGGAGACATGATGGGTACACAGAAAGAGAAAGGGGGAGGAAGGAGGGAGGGAGAAAGGAGAGGGAGAAGGGAGAAGGGAGAAGAAGGGAGAAGGGAGAAGGGAGAAGGGAGAAGGGAGAAGGGAGAAGGGAGAAGGGAGAAGGGAGAAGGGAGAAAAGGGAGAAGGGAGAAAAGGGAGAAGGGAGAAAAGGGAGAAGGGAGAAGGGAGAGAGGATACAGACAGAAAGACAGAGACAGAACAGAGAGAGGCCTGGGTCTTGTGGCTTCCTTCAAGAACATGCCTCATAATGGGCTAGAGAATTCTCACTGAGACCCACCTCTTAGAAGCGCTACCTCCTTCCAGTACTGCCTCTCTGGACCAAGTCTCCAACACATGAATCTTTGGGAGACATTTAAGATGCATACCATAGATCTAACTGAAAATGGATTTTCTCTGCAGTGCATTTTGGTCAGCTATATCTTCCGATGAAGTGGATCTGAGATTTCCAGAAAGGAAGCTTAAGTCAATAATGGAATGCAGTTACATGTTCATTAAGTTACTAAAGGACAAGGAGAATGGCAATGACAAGTGCTGGAGACTCAGCTGTGTAAGTCAGGATATGAACAGAGCTGGTCCAATTTTGTGTGTTCCAGCAATCAGGGGTGAGCTCATGCCCTTTTTTAACATTATTTTTCTTCTGGAAAGTTAATTTAAAGAAAACCATCACACGTAGAAAATGAGGCTTGGGACAAGTAGTCATAACAGCATTATTTGGAAATAACCAGCTAAATGTCTATAATTAGACACATAAATATCTAATACCCGGCATCTAAACAACCAACTAAGTATCTATAATTAGATTTTGTCAGCCCCGTTTGATGAAATATCTTTTCAGTCATCACCATGGCAATTATGGAAATTAAGGAGCATCACAGAAAACATTTACAATACAGCAGTGGATAAAAAGAGCACAGGAATCAGTTCAGGATGATGGGGGCAGCGTAAAGACGCTCCTACAAAGAGCGAGGCAGTGGCAGGTGAGAACCGGTTCTCTGAAGGGTTGTCACAATTGTCGATTTGCCATTTGCATTTCCCTTCATGTTATCATGAAAAATTTCAACTCCAAAGGCAATATGCAATATCAAAGGTAAGTCAAACCCAAGTCAGCTCGCTCATTACACTGTAGTCTTCTCTACCTACGAGTCATGGACTGAGGACCACCAGTGTGTGAAGAGTTGCGTTGACATCTACTATAATGTGCGCCCTTGACACGATGAGCTTCTCAGACTTAGACAATAAGACTGTGTGTGTGTGTGTGTGTGTGTGTGTGTGTGTGTGTGTGTGTGTGTCTGTGAGAGAGAGAGAGAGAGAGAGAGAGAGAGAGAGAGAGAGAGAGATTGTGTGGAGGTTGAAGATGAATTTCAAGTGTCTTTCCTTGATTGCTCCCTACCTTACTTTTTGAGACAGAGTCTGGCACTGAAATTGTTGCTCATTGCTTCAGTCAGGCTGGCTAATGGGCCCCAGAGACCTGTCTGTCTCTAGCATCCATGAGCTGGGTTACAGAACTTGCCACAATTCCTGACTGTTTATATGGGTGCTGATGATTTGAGCTTAGGCCCTTATGCTTGCGTGGCAGGTAGTTTAACACTTGAGCTATCTTCTGGCCCCTGTATGGCAGGCCAGAGCCTCACACAGTCATTCATCTAAATTCCAGTGTAGAATAATTCCTATTTCTCCATCTTCTACACTGAGGATGACACGTTTCCAGAAACAAGATCTTCTCCTAGAAGCTAAGATTCTGGACTTGTTTCCCAATGAATTCTTGCTGTGATCTTTGGCCCCCAAATAGTTACTATTCATCGAGAACTCAGTGTGCAGGGCTACACATGTGACCTCAAAAAAGGAATAGATAGGAAAAAAGTAATAGGTGCTGTAAGAAGAGTTTATGAAGAGATGATGGATTCCTGATCCCAGTTCCATGAGTCAGTTGGTTCCAAGGCCAACAGCTTGCATTTCTGCCTGGCTCCCAGGAGCTGCTGGCATAGCATTGGCATCTACTGGACCACCAATGTGATCTCGTTGCTCATAGCAACTGTGCAAATGCAGTGCCCTCAGTTCTCCATAACTAGAGCACAAAGCGTCAGCATGGGCTGGCAGGTCATTTATCTGTATCACCATTGTTGTCCAGGAGAGGGGTGATGAGAAGATGTTTTAAGAAGGAAAGGAGGCAATGGCTGGGAAAGGAACAGTCCAGATACTGTAGAGTCTGCAGTCACCTGTATTCACTTGCACACACATGCAAGGGTGGGGAAGGGGCTTTCAGATGACCACCTCCTTAGAAGATGAACCATCTCCGGAAGTCAGAGGCAGGCCCTCTGCCTCATTGTTCCAGTTAGTGGGAAAGAGCTAACTTAGTTAATAACCTGTGTGGCTCCTACTGTAACCTGGAACTCTCGGAAAGATGACAGACATGTGCCAGAATGCACATGCACTCTGCAGACACACGAGCCCATCCCCCCCAGGCCAGGTATGCACAGCACAGCTGGGGAGCAAGAAGCATGCAGAGGAGTGAGAGGAAACCTCAGTGTTTGATGAGGTCTTTCATAGCCTCCTCCACTTTCTTGTGAGGCCTCCAGAGCTGAGCCCTCAGAAACCCAGGCAGTGTGTTGTGGGAACAGCAAGGGCTCTGAAGTCGCATTTGATTCCCAGAACTGCTCCTTTGAAGCCCTGGCAGCCTCCCTAGGCTTCTTCATCTGCAGTAGGGAGTGGATGAGACTGCCTATTTTTATGGGATGGTTACAACAACCTACCAAGCCAATATCTGCTTAGAGTATAGTTTGGCACCTTCCAGATTTTTATGGAAAACTTTGAGATGGCTCATTTTGACTTCTAAAAAGAGTAGAAACAGCTAGGATATTTTTGATGCAAAAAGCTGAAGTTCTTTTTCTTTTTTTTTTCTTTTTTTTTTTTTTATCAGGTGCTAGCTCATCCTGAGATGTGGCTGTAGAGCAGAGGGCCTAGCTAATGAAATGCAGGAATGCAGTGTGAGGGTCCAACAGCAGAGGCACACTACAGCTCTGGGGTATGGGTTGTTCTCAGATCAGTTCAGGAAATGGAGGGACCATACAAAGCTTGGAAAACGGTGGTGATCCATATAAATAAAGGTCAAGTTGGGTACGTATATTAAAACAGACAGACAGACAGACAGACAGACACACACACACACACACACACACACACACACACACACACACACACACATTTATGAATATATCAGAATCTGGAGAGATTGCCCAGTGGTTAAAGACAGTTGCTGTACATGCATGAAGACCTGAGTTGCGGATCTCAGTGTCCCTGTAAAAAGCTGAGTGTGGCTACACAAGTGTTTGTAACTCTAGTGCTGTAGGTGGGTGGATCACCAGGTTTGCCTGCTGTCTGTCTGGTTTTATTCTCCACGACTCTTCTGTAATAATGTGAAGAGTGACATAGTATAACATCCAAAGTCTTCTTTTTTTTTTTTTTTTTTTTTTGGTCTCAGCATGGGTGCATCTATGGGTGCATGCACAGGTGTACACACACACACACACACACACACACACACACACACACACACACACACTGTGGTTAATGGTTTTTTTTAAAAAAAAGAGTTGAGAAATTTTAAAAATGTGGAGATGAATGTTTTAACCTAGTGTTTGCTTTTGTTTTTGTTCTTTTAAGGTAGGCTCTCTAGCCGAGGCTAGCCTTAAACTCTCAAAGTAGCAGAGAATGAACTTTGAGTTCCAGAGTCTCCTGCCCACATCCTCTCAGTACTGAGATAGGAGATGGACACCGCCCCAGCTGGTTCATGCGAGCCTCCGGCATGATAGACAGGCACTCGGCCAGCTGAGTGAGGTTCATAACCAGACCTCAATCTTGTATCTTTAAACAAGACACAGGAGCTCTGAGTTAACAGAAAAGACGGATACGAGTGTTAAGATTACGATTCCTCTCTTCAAGGCTAACCTGAATCAAGTCATAGATGAGAGAGTGCTCACCACATGTGTCCTAACAGGATTAGTGTTCGAGCATAGCAGGAGCCCTTTCTACCGTGGGAGCCTGAGTTCTTGTCTGAAATGACTCAGACTTTTCCTTTTCTAAGCCTCTGGCTTTGGGTGCAGCTAGTGGAACGCATCCAGGCACTATATGTGCTATGTCCTGGTGGAAGCTTTACAAGCATTCCAAGTTTCTGCCCATCCACTTTCTCACTGATCGGCTGGGAGGATACATCCTAAACAGAAACTGCCATTGCAGTCTAGGCCCAGGAACTTGAAGGATGTGTAGCAAGGACCTGACTCCTTTCACCATCTAGAGTGCGAATACAATTGGCTGGCAGATTTGTTATAAACCACTGGTATTTTAGATTGCCTGTTGCTATAGTAAAAATCACACTATGGAGAAACGAATACCCAGAGGTAGGTATTGCTGCAACCAAAGAGTAGGATGCCTAGCTTTGGCTTTGAGGCTGAGTCCTAGATAGCAGGTGATTTTTAGAAGGGCCTGTAAAAATGACAGTGCACTGTGAAAGATTTTAATAAAACTCTATCATTTAGAAGTGAGAAGGCAAAACACTAAAATGAAATAAAGTGGTTGAATTTGTGGATTTGAGAGAAGAAGGTTTTTGACAGAGTTGTTGAGGGTGAGATGGTTGTGGCTAGTCTTGACAAGAGATGCTACACGAAGGAGGTAGTTCCAAGAACCAGCACTTTTGCAATCAGAATTGAGAGACAACTGAAAATCAAGAAAGGCTGGGTCATACAGGGTTTAGAAATGTGATCTTCTCACCTTCGTATCCTTGCAGCTTGTAAAAATATTCTCAACAAAAAAATATGTAGCTTTAGGACACAGAGTCAAAGTCGTGGCCATTAATGCACAGCTTTGTGATGAAGACCAAATCATTCCATTTGCTAAGACCTCTGATGAGACTAAGGGGCTCTTCGGGGAGTCATGTTAAATGCACCATCATTTTTACAAACATACAACAACAACAACAACAACAACAACAACAACAACAACAAAAGATACAATAAATGCCTCCTGTGGAACCTGGCAGACACAGTTGCTCGTGGATAGGGGACCTATCATAAAGCCTGATACCATTCAATGACTTGGAATTGCATCTAGAGAGAGTTGCCTTTTCTTCAGATAGGGTGAAGGCTTGGATCCAGTTTCAAAAAATCATCTACTGTCTGGTGCATGGCCCCAAAGCCAAAGCTAGATATCTTAGACTTTGGTTATAGCAATATTTACTTCTAGGAATTAATTTCTGCATAGTGTGGTTTTACTATAGTAACAGGCAATCCAAAAGGCCACCAGTTTATAACAATAAGCATTTCCTTTTTGCCATCAAGTCTGCCAGCCAATTGCATCTGTGCTCCAGGCTGTGGATGGGGTCAGGTCTTTGCCTCATGTCTGTTTGGTTCTTGGCCCAGGCTGCAATGGCAGTTTCTCCTTAGGATAGATTCTCCCCCAAGCTCAGTTGGTATAGTGTTAATTTAAGCATATTTGAAGCCTCGAGTTCCATATTCAACACTCTGTAAACCGTACATGCTTGTATGCATTTGTAATTCCAGCTCTCATCACTGGGGAGGTAGCATTTGGAGGATCAAAAGTTCAAAGTCAGTTTTAGCCACATAGAAAGTTCCAGACCAGCCTAAGATATGCAATCTTTTGATTAAAAACAAAACAAAATGAACATATAACAACACCAAACCACAAAAGATACAAAGAAAGGGCCTTCCATGGAGCCCGTCAGGTACGGTGGCTCATGGGAAGTTACTGATGGCATGCAGTGACTTGGGACTGCATCTAGAGAGAGTTGGCTTTTCTTCGGGTGGGGTGAAGCCTTGGCTCTGGGTGCTTTAAAACTCGCTTTCCAGAGAGGAACTTTCAGTTTCTGAAGATGCTGCCCACTTTGACTCAATAAGATTGACACTTCACTGTGCTGAACCATCTTGATGCCTTGAGCTTGACAGACAGGAAATGGCCGATGGGGCAGATAAGCAGAATAGAAATACTCAAGAGACTTGTAACAATGAACAGGAGTGCTTGTATACAGAACGGACACCTTCAGGGCCAAGAGACAGAGCTACTGCTGAATGCTCTTACTGGATGGCCTTCCAGCAGAAGCAAGGGTATGTACAGAGAATGCTTAGCTCTTACAGTCAGTGAGGATTTGAAAAACCTGAGATGTTCATAAAGGGCTAGATGAGCCAGTGTCCAGCAGCAGGATACACAGCATTTAAAACGGAGGAAAATTGGCAGTGCCCAGTTACACAATGCATGTTAACAAAGCACTTCACAGCAAAAGAACAACTCCACAGTTGTTCTTTTAATAGACAGCATGACATTGGACACTATATTTTATATTTCATATTTATTTATTTAGAGATAAGGCCCTGATACATCGTGTAGACCAAGATGGCCTCAAACTCACACTCCTCCTGCTTCCTCCTCCTGAGTGCTGGGGACTAAGAGACCATACTGCCATAGCAGGCTGTTCACCTCTTCTCCTCCCTTTCCCCTTTTTATTTACAGTGTAAAAATAAAAAAATGTGAAAATGTATGTAATCAGTTCCTCTATAATATCTAGGGGGTAATGAAGCCATGGACTTCACCAATTTCAGATTTAAAATAGTTCGTAGAAAAAAAAAACCCACCTGTGTTGACTATTATAAAAGTGCTCGACACATCCCTTCACGCAATATAGACTAGCTACTGTTTGCGTAGTGCTTACTTTGTATCAGGCGTTATAAGTATTCCGTAAGCAGATGAAAAGGATGCACGGAGGTTATATGCAAACATCATGCCACCTCACATGAGGAACTTAAGCATCCTCAGACATGGACACCCACTGGGCGCCTGGAGCCTTCCCTCACGTATGCTAAGGAACAAGGGCAAGTATTAAGTTGTCTGTATAGAAGACTGAAAACAAAGGAGTTTGGGGGTAAATTGGCTCCTTTGAGTTGAAGGATTCAGAGAGAAGGGAGGGAAACTGCGGTCAGATGTAGGTGCTTTTTGAGGCCTTAGTGTTCATTCTGAGTCATCATTCACACGGGTTTGTAGCATTATTAAAAATAACCATGACTTTAAAAGGAGAATGTTAGAGTGCTTGTTAAGGCCAGGGACCACACACGTGGAAGGGGTCCTTAGACATCGGCTCATTCTGTTGTGTGTTTTCCACATGATGGAGTGGAAGCTCCAATCTGGAGAGTAACAGTTGTTCATCAGGTGAGCAGTACAGCCCATCCCATAGATCAAGGATGTTAATCTCACACCTGTTGTTCCTGGACCACACTGTGTCTTTCCATTAGCTCATCCTCAAATCTACTTCCTCTGCCACTCCTGCCCAGGCACTGCAATACACCCACACAGGCACGAGGCATTATCCCTTTGCCAGATGACGCCACTAGCATCTCATCTGGACTCCTTGCTTGTGTGTATCTGGTTCTCCATCCTCTCTTGCTCTCCAAAATGATTCTTTTATCCTAAAATTCTGCCTTCTGCACAGTTGAAAGAGTAATCTTATTTAAAAAAAAAATGAAAAAAAAGAGAAAGTGGATTTAGTCCACATCCTGACTAGGTTTCATGGCTAGGCTTTTAATATACAGAATGAAATACAAGCTACTCACCCCTAGCTTTTACAAGCTCTTACAGCTGTCTTCATGGGAGCTGGTCCCCACTGCCCTCTCAGACTTCATTCCTCATTGTTATCTTCCCTACAGGCTTCAGTGTCTACCTGCACTGACTTTTCTTTTGGAGCAGTTCAGGCAGCTCCCTATGGATAGCAGATGCTGGCAGTGCCAGCTCATGCCATCCAGTCATGCCCCCCCCCCATTTCATGTACATCCCATTGCTATGAGCTACTGAAGATTGCTCTGCCCTATGAGCAGGACCAGCCAGGAGTGCCAGGAAGTCCCTCATATCGAGAAAGAGCTGGAGTAAAGTCCTCCAGCCCCTCTTTCCTGGGCGGGATAACTCAGGTTCGTGCCTACAGTGGGGCTGCCCATGTGACATCCCTGTAGAGGTGTGCCCATTGATTCTCTCATTCCTTTTCCTATAGCTCTCAAATGAACACTTTCATGGACCTCTTTGTCTAAGAATCTTACTCGGGGCATGGCATAAGCTAAGATACATTAGGCCTTTATGCTTGCTATTCTTGTTGCTTAGATTATTCAGCTCCTCCATTTTCCTGGCTTCTTGTCATTCAGCTCAGATGTAAGCTCTTTAATCTCCCCCTCTAGACATATCCTTTTGCTCTGTTTCTCTCATTGACTCAGCCAATTGGAAATAATCTCATTTCTATATTAAGTTGCTTGAAAATTAGGGTTTTTGCACAGGTGTAAGCTCGGAGGACAAGTCTCCGTTGTGTCTGGGTTCCCAACACATAGTGAGTATCCAGGAACTATCTGCTGTCTTAATTAATGAGGGGTTCTTGCTGGGAGAGATGTCAGATTCTGCCTCGGGAGTGAGATTTATAGGAACCTCGAGAGTATCTGCATTTCTAATCAGCACAGCAATTGCCGGCGTGTAAATGGATACTGTTTTGTGTTTTTGAGTGGCTGATTCTCTTTAGTGGGTTTAATCTGCCTCCAAGTACTTTAAAGTACTCACAATTGCTCTGCTAATTACAAAGCCTGATAAACTCTCCATTAAGGCATATCTTCTAAGTACTTTCAACCGATAATACTGTTACCAGGAATTACATATGACTAAAGTAAGAGAAACACATTTATTTAATAACAGTCTTAAATTATTTTTGTTGATGTGCCTGAATGAGAGTACCCAGGATGCAAGCATCTGTTTACTTACAGACACAGGTGAGACACTGGCAGGGTGAGCCTAGGTTAGACCTCATCTTATGATTTGGTCTTGACCCACCCTGTGCTTATCTAGCATAGATCTACTCCATCCTGGGACTAGTAGTCCTTTGCATTTTCAGGGCTGTGGTGGGAAATAAGAGTCTACATCATAGTGAGATTGTGTTCAGTCTGATGGACTTCCCCGGCTACTGGGGAAGAACATTATCTCCCAACTATGTTAATTTCTAGGCTTGGGCATGCTTCTTTGCTCATGGTGTTGGGTCAGGCTTGTATGCCTTGCTAATGTTTGTGAACCTGGGTTTCCTCACATGTAAAGCCCATTTACAATAATAGTTTCGTGTATTGTTCAGAGGCTTACAGTCACAAAGAGTAACTGTATAAAAGGAATCGAGGAAGCCACAAATCATGTGGGACATGTAAATGATTCCTTACTTTTCCCTCTTGCTTGGTCAGCCTTCTTCTCTTTTATGACTCTGAGGTTGTAACTTCTGAGCCCCATGAAACAAACCGAATACTGTGGCAGGATGCAAAAGGTATCCTTACAGAACCGGCAGTGACACAGAGTGGGCAGGAGTTTCAAACTAGAAGACTCTGTAGATGTGGGGAATGGCTGGAAGATGCTGTGTGTGTGTGTGTGTGTGTGTGTGTGTGTGTGTGTGTGTGTGTGT
>JANHMN010000002.1:38197691-38209198 GCA_030674055.1 Rhabdomys pumilio
GTGTGTGTGTGTGTGTGTGTGTGTGTGTGTGTGTGTGTGTGTGTGTGATGGTCCAGTGTATATATGTATGTCCTTAATGTGTGCATGGGTAAGGTGGTGTCCACGTGAGTGAGAAGGTTCTGAGCCTGTACAGCTCAGTTTCTTTCAGCCTGAAATACAGCAGCTAAAGGCCCAGGCTCTGGGTCCCTAACACAATGAGCAGCTCTGGATAGAGCTCTGTGAGGCAAGGTGCTCAGAGACTAGCCAGGTGGCCAGGCAAGGAAGTGGCTAAATTATACTGTAAGGCCGGATGCATAGCTGAGGAGGGAAGGGCAAAGGGTATCTGGCTTTCAGAGACAAGTGAGGGAAGGTGGGTAGAGATGGGCCCAGGGAAGAGGTAATTTTGGCAAGAGGTTGTTGGAAGAGTGGCAGACTGACAGGCTGAAACAAGGTAAAGACTACCCTATTTGGGAGATTTCCATAAGCAGGAGTCTGTGATAAGACCAAGGTGTGTCTGACAGAAGGAAGGTGAATTCGTCTAGGGTGTGTACAGGTCACAGGTGGGAGGGGATGACCTGATTAGGACATGTAACAAGGTTTGCTCTCTGGGCCCCATGCAGAAGCAAGTTGGCTGAGAGGACAGAACACCTCAGAAGTAGTACCAACACAGAGCTTGCACTGGTATCCACCTCCCCAGTGTCTATCTTAGTCACTGTGGAGGTTTTTTTTGTGCCTCGCTTTCCTTATCTGAAAATGGAGCCAGAGAATGATACATTTCTGAGGATGTTAGGAAGTTTGGGTAGGTTTGACATTTGAGAAATGCCTGGCCCTCAGGAAGCATTCTCTAGTGTTAGCTATTGAATACTGAAACCACGGGTGCTCGGAGGACATCAAGAGTAAGGGCCATGGAACTCTCGGCCAGGAAGGAGGTGGGCAAGAGGGACATAGGTGATGAGTGACTGGGCAACGCAATGGTCAGAGGTGCCCTGGATTTACCAACAAGGAAGTCAGGGAGATCAGTGGCCACTTCACTTTAGTGTCACCAAAGAACCTAAATTAGCATGTGGTACTTTGAGAGAGAAGCGGGTTTGGGAGGGAGTAGAAGAAGGTGGAGTCTGGGAGGGAGTGGGAAGGAGTGAAAGAGAGTGGGGGGGGGCGGTTGGAGAGAGTGGAAGGGACTGGGAGGTCAAACTGTTTCAGTGGTTTGGCTGGGAGAGGAGGCCAGGGAAGAGCAGTGTTGGCTGAAGCCCAACACCCAGTCTGTCCAACTGTGGGCCGTGCTAAGGAACTTACTCTTCGGTCAGCCAGTAGGAATCCATCCCTTATAAATGAGGGCTTTGCTATGATCCAAGTCAAGCATGACAGAGCCGAGACAGAGTGAGACAGCTGAAGCTACCCATGTCTCCCGTCTCTCTGAGGTGCTAGTACACCCATGGGCACAAGTAGATGAGCAAGAGTGTAAGAGATACTTGGAGCCATCTTCTCATATAACACACCTGAAAGACAACAGACCAACCACCGATGGTGGCTTGGAAGAAATGGCAGAAGAGTGTTGGTTAAAAAAAAAAACAAAAACCTCTATTGGTGCCTAGCCTCTGCTAGGCTGGGTTTTCATCCAGGTGGGAGGAGACATTTTTGGTGGAGATGAGCTTCAGCTGAAAGAAGTGGGCAGGACAGAGCCATGGCCAGCAGGATGGACACTGTGTTGTCCACAGCAGCTTTTCTCCACATTCCTTTCTCTGTACCTATAAGCTTGCCCACCTGGCAAGTGCTCTGGCCTTTCACTCTGCCGGCGGAAAGAAGCTGGGAGGGTATGATTCAAATACCATGTGTGGGAAGTGGAATGCATCCCCCATCTCAGTTAGTAAGTATCTCAATGTCAAGGACTTTGAAAGGAAAAGATCAAAATGGGGTTTTGGAACATCATCTCCCAGGACAGGAAGAGGGATGTAGAATGTATAGCAGGAAATTCTAGGAAGTAACTTTCATTACTCGAATGAGATGGATGCCACCCAATGGGAGAAAAGGCCAGAAACAGGGCAGAAAAGCTTCACAGCACACAAGCTGCATGTTTCCAATGTTACCGCCTTGGAATGTTTCAGTCATTGTCATTTTGCATTGGATTCTGAAAAACTCACCCCAGTCAGGGTCACAGGGTTGGTAGGATATACAGACTACTGCCACAAACCAAGGCTGTGTCTGAAGGGCAGCAGCTGAGCTCTGGTGCTCCCATATGAACTCTGGTGCTCTCATGTGAGCTCTGGTGCTCCTATATGAGCTCTGGTGCTCCAACATGAACTTGACCTTTGATTCTTGCCTGCCACTTGGGAAGTGTGGCTTGTCTACTGAAGCTGAGACACAAGATCCTGCAGATTCCAGATAGGCTTTTGAGAACAGCTATGGAGGTGCTACAGGCAAAGTGAGCAGCACGGGATTAGATAGGACAGGATTTCCAGCCTATAGCCAGGGTTTGTGCTAGATGCTGTTGGAAGAACTCTTGCATCATTCGCTGGGCAGAGGCCCTGTTAATCCAGTGTGCCCAGGACAACACAGAAGTCCAGGTAGGCAAGCAGAACAGCAGATGCTAGGAGTTAGCAATTTGGATTAAAATGCAGTCACAGGGGCTGGGGATTGGGGTGAAATTCATTGGTGGAGCACTTGCCTAACTAACATGTGAAAAGGCCTTGGGTTTGATTCTTAGCACCATGGAAAAAACACTAAAATTCAGTGGTGGAGCCCTTGTCCAGTACTCCCTGTACCCCATCAGGATGAGGAGTGGAGCCCAAGGGACTGATGTGGCCAACGACCCTGAAGACTTATATTTCAATGATGTTCTTGTGCCAGCTGAGCTCATCCCAGAGCTCAGTTGTCCAGCCCTGGTGATAGGCTTTCTCTAGGAATAAGCCAGGCCTGACAGACACTGGCATGTGGGTGTCTTTCTTAGGACTTCTTGGAATACTGGGCATAGGACATATTGGGAAATGAGTTGTAGATTATGTCCTGTTCTAGTCTGCCCTACCTGCTATCTCAGGGAGGGAAGGAACTTTTCTAAAGTTCATGGGCCTGTCCCTTCAACTAAAAGTGGCCTTGCTGGTTTCAGTGGGCACCCTGGACTTAACTACTGCCATTTCCCGCTCCCATGTTCCTGTTCTGAGCCTTGGGCATGCTCAAGATGCTCTCTCCATTCCCTGTAAAGGTGGACCCTATGCTCTAGCTTCCAGGTGGCTGTGGGCATTCTGCAGTACCTCAGCATCCAGAGGGACCCATTCCCACCCACCCCTTTTTCCCTGTCCACAGCCTGTGTCTGCAGACATCAATACAAAGTCATAACTCCTGAGAGGGGTTGAGAGGCTGAGCTACTGTTTGAGCTCTGTCACTGAGTTCTCATGTCCCTGCTTTAATCTCCTCACCTGCACCAGGACCCGGTTGATCGACTCTTCTTAGGATGCATCCTGGCCTATGAGAATGGGATCCAGAAGAAAAGAGGACTGGGGTGCTCCTGGAACCCAGTATATATCCAGAGTAGGTGAAGCCTTGGAGACCCCCAAGTCCACAGGGACTTTGCAAGGGAATGGTTACAATGTGGAGTCCACGCTAGTATCCAGCTCACAAGGCATCCTGTGGTTCCTGATGTTCTGGGTATTGCTGAATTTTAGGCTGAAGTCTTCTTCCCAGGGAGTAGAGGAATCTATGCATCCAGCACCCAGGAGCAGCCCTGTCGAGAAATTCTATCCTTTATCATTCTCAGAAAGGGAAAGGGCGTGCCTAGAGACTCTCAGTGTGGCTGTTAGAAGCTCTGATCCCAAAAGGACTTGGGGACAGGATTTTCTCTTTCCTAGAGACTCCAAGAGCAATTGGATGCCAATCTGGGAGAGGATGTAATTGCCACCCCAGCTGCCCTGGATCCAGAATACTCAGGCATCCAACAGGTTTCAATTCCTGTCTTTTGATCAAAGCCTCCCAAATGGTCTCCTCGTGAGTTGAACTTCCTGGGCAAGAGTGGCTATGTAGGCTAACCTTCCTGCTCCCACCCCTACTTCTTAGGAGGAAATTGAGGTTAAGTGAGAAGTGACTTGATTCTCACTTCTCTTTTCTTCTCTAGAGACCAGTCCTCTTTCATTCCCTGCTGAATGCTTTCACCATATCTCCCTCACTGACTCCTTCTCTCCTGTCCTCAGCCTTCAGCCTGGGCCTTCAAGATTACCCATGATAGAAAGTATGCCTTGTCCCAAGTAAACCATGGGTGACAGTCAGCAGGGATGAACGAGCCTTGTCAACATAATCTTGTGTAACCCGACTTGGGCCTTTCCCTATTCATTTTTAGAGCCCGCCTCCACACTTGTGCTTGACCTCACTGCTCCCATTTTCCTTAAGAACTCTGACAGGCATTGTTCTGAGCACATGCCTTCAACACAATACAGAGCCTACAAGCAGGGAGTATTCACATATCCATTTAGAGATGAGCTCAGAGCTGAAGCAATCCAAGGAGCCTGGGCTGGCAGCCTACAGGTTGGCCCAGAACCTGCTCAAAACCACTACCATGGCAGCTCCACACTCTCCTCCCCTCTGGGCACACCCCATATGCATCCTTCCAGGCCTAGGTCAAATGCCACACTGCTACCTAAGGAGCGCTTAGCCTCTAGACCATACACTAATGACAGCCTGTGCCCAGCTGGTGTTTTGTGGGTGCTCTTTCCCCTAAATCTGGCCCTGGAGGGCAGATCTGTGATATGACCCCTTCTCTTGCCTCAGTAACCAGGCAGGAACTGTTAAACAGCAGGTCGTTGGAAGATGCCTACAGAGAGAACAGAGGAGCACCCCACTAAACCACGGCTGTCACAGGGACCCCACATGTGATATGAGCCCACACAGAAATTACGGGGTCTCCAGCAGTGGAATGCTGGATAAGCAGATACAGTTTGGGAATCCAGCTCCTTATTCTGTTTCCATAGCTGTCACCTGTTTAACTCCTGCCTGCCCACTAAGGTTTGAGGCCTCAGTGGATACAAAATTCTTTCTTCTTACCTCCACTAGTAGCTGCATCCCGCATATGGATGGCAAAGAGAGATCTGATTGGGATAGAAAGAGTTCTGCTCTCTAGAGCTCCTGGATAGGGTGGAACATGGAGCAGTTGCTGGTTCTCTCCAGGAGCTTGGGGTGGCACAGCCTGTGGCGGGTTAGTCACGTGAAGCCAGGGGAAAGTTCTGAGCAGGAGAAGCAGAAGACCTGACATCTGAAGAGGACTTCAGTGAGCAGGACCGTCACTTCACACTTTGTAAGTGGAGCCAAGACATTTGTACTTCACCCTGAGCACAGCGGGCTGGGCTTTCAGGCTCAGAAGCCCTTGAAAGAACTGGTGATGGTCACTATTGTGACAACCTCTGCCTGCCTATTGTAGTGAGAGATGCTTCTGTGTCCTTTGTGCTGTAACTAAGCAGTAGACAGGAAAAGTCTCCTGTAAAAGAACAAAAGAGAGAAGCAGCTAAAAACCACAGGGACAGGAAGTACAGAAGTCAGGGCTTGGGATTCTGTGGTGTGTGGGTGCTGGGCACTTTTACTGTGAATAGACGTAGGCTTACCTCAGGCAACTGTGTCTGGGGCAGATATCGAGGACCCAGAAAGACACTGTGACTACATCATTAAGGACACAAAACTTGACCTGGGTGTCTGTATATCAAGTTAGTAGAAAGAGAGACTGGGAAGTGGAGCTCAGTTTGGGAGATGGTGACATTTCTTGCCATCACCCATGGACCTCTCAGAGAAGTCCCAGACCCGGAGCAAAGGGGACCCAGTTTTAGGGGTAAATTCAGTGAATTCTGCAGCTCTCCCTCCCCCAGAACACTGTCTCTTCTGGAGCACTTCCTATATTTAAATCACTCCCCATGATCTACCTCTGCACAATCTGGGGGTCCCCTGAGATTTCCTTGGTTCCTCCAGTAGCTCTCCTGGTGCTCAGGAGAGTCCTTCCTCTCTTTCCTTTCAAGCCTTCTCCCATTGCAGGGAGCCCTTCCAACAACCCACAGTTAGGCTAAGGCTTAGGAAGTTTGTTTTGACAGTATTAGAGAGAGTTGTACTAGGTCCAAAGAGGAAACATAGCTCAGAAAGCCTGTGTTACCTGCCCGCCCAGGGTGAGGTGGTAGAACTGAGATCTGATGTGGCTATGTCTGTCTCTAGTCACTGTCCTCTTCTCCCTGAAGGAATGAACAGAGAATTTCACTCTAGAGATGGACCAACCCATCTCTGCGGTTCTTCCATGCTCAACACATGCCAAGGAGCTGGCAATGACCTGCTGTGGAAGGACCACCTGACCTGTAACTCAGTAGCAGGTGGTAGGCGGGGCTGGGCTGAATGCCTTGTCCCCATCCTCACTCAGTGGTCCCTAGAAAATGAAAGATGAGTGACAAGGGCTCCTAACTACAAGCAACAGAAAGAAGGTTTGCTTGTGTGAATGATAACAGTGTTTATCCTGAGGTCACTTCTTGTTTGTCAATCTACCATCCATCATTTCTGCTAGCTCATTTCCACAGAGATTTTATTGAGCTATTACTTGGTCTTGGCCCCTGGGCCCTGTTGACAGCCATGTTGAGGTATCCGTGTGTAACATGAAGTTGCTGGTTGATAAATCCTACTTTTGGCCACTTCTTTCCAGGTTCTGGGAGAGTCCAGAAAGATACGGCATAACCAATACCGATGAGTTCCTTTTTTTTTCTGTTTGGAAATTAGCTGTGGTCAGTGACAGGGAAGAGGAGCAGCAAGTTGTTGGGGGGATGGCCCCTTGAACAGGAGAAGAACCAGAAATTTTCAGGGCAGCTATGTGGCCCCTTCTTCATTGCCTGAGTCTAAAGGGTTTCCACGTGTATTTGGCTGGTTGACGTGCACTCATCTCTCCTCTCTCTCCCAAGACCCCAGGGTAAAGGACCAGAACACATCAGCCTCCAAAGACAAGGACATAGGAGAGAAGCAGCAGTGGGGTAGTAATTTAAATGACGTTTTGGGTGGCAGAAAGCAGTAGGGGTCTGACTGGCATTGGTCCAGCTGTGTAGAGATCCTGAGCTGATCTTATTCTTAGATATCCAGGGCTCAAGTCCCTTCCTCCTATGCCGCCCCCATTCTCAATATAGCACCAAGCCCAAGATTTCCCTTTTCGAGAACGTCACCCTCCTACCCTCTGTAGTGTGAAGATTTTATCTCTTGGTGCTTTTGCAATTGCTTAGAGTTCTCTTTTCGTAAGTACAGGCACTTGGGTTTTGATTCTGATTCTGAAATGGAGCCAAGATATTCCCAGTTTCGACAAAGCTCCCTCAGGAGTGCCAAGTGTCATCATTTCCAAAGGTCTTGAAAGGCTCATTCAACTCAGACATGCCATGGTAGCACGGAGGGAGCCCCAATGGAGAGATGCAGGAGGACAAGGACTTCCTATTGCCACCCAGACACAGGGGCTTCAAAGGAGGCTGAGATATGCCAGCAGGGGTTGGCAAATGACTTTTAATGAAGGGAGGGTGTTTGAAATGAGCAGACTGGGCACAAAGGGAGCTGGCTGGGAAAGTGGTACAGGTTGACATTGCAGTAGGAATGAAAGAGTAGAGATAGGAGAGCAAAATGGATGGCTGATGCTTGACTATTTGGGTAGAGCTGTAACTATCTAGTAGGCTGTACTACACTCAATCGGCAACAAACACTGAAGGTTTTTCAGTTACACAGGCTAAGAACAACATAGATTAGCCTAGCCGACCCACTGTGTATAGGCCCCATGTTGCCAATGTCACAAAGCTCAGCTGCTTTTTCTTGAGGACCTACTATGAGCTAGCTGCCTATCCCAAGTATTGCTCACTGCACATACTGTTTTTATCTGGCTGCTCAATCCCACCTGCAGCTGTACCCCATGCACTAGCTTTTCCCGTGACGCAGAGTGAAGTATGTTCCTTTGTACTTGGTTTTCCCAGAGTCCTTCCCCTGCCTGCAGGACATGGTACTTACTGAACACTGTTTGGAAAGGGTCCTCTGATGCCCCTGGGTGTCCCCAACATTCTCCTGTGCTCTCTTCATGACAGATCTGTCTTTACTGAGCAGTTGTTGTGCTGGATGGCTCTCCATGACTTGTCTATAAATCGAAGCAAGATGGCTCAGGTCAGGCTCTGCCTCCATTGGCAATTGTCCCGAGGGTAATCGAGCAAGGATCTGGAGCAGAGTACGCAGTGAAAGGGATGGAGAACAAAGAAATAAAACTAAGAGCAAATGTGTTGGTCAGACATTTGACAGACAGTGTCTCAGTTCAACCTGTGGTATATGTGTGTGTACATGTATGCAGGTGCACATACATGTGTCAATGTGCATGTGAACCACTTTGCTTTTTGAGCTAAGTTCTTTCACTGGCCTGGAACTCTCCAACTCGGCTCAGCTGGCAAACCAGCCAGTCCCAGGGATCAGCCTGTCAGCCTCTCCAGCTCCAGGATTACAGGACCATTCCACTACTTTCACTTTGTATGTGGGTTCTAGGAATCAAACTCTGGTCCTCACACTTGTGTAGCAAGTACTTTGCTGACCGAGCCAGCTCCCCAGCTCTGCATTTCTTTCTTTCTCTCTCTCTCTCTCTCTCTCTCTCTCTCTCTCTCTCTCTCTCTCTCTCTCTCTCTCTTTGGTTTTTTGAGACAGGGTTTCTCTGTATAGCCCTGGCTGTCCTGGAACCCACTCTGTAGACCAGGCTGGCCTCGAACTCAGAAATCCACCTGCCTCTGCTTCCCAAGTACTGGGATTAAAGGTGTGCGCCACCGCTGCCTGGCCCAGCTCTGCACTTTATTCTTACCACCCAGATTTGAGATGTGCACTAATTCCATTTTGTAGGGATGTGCAGCTTAGATAAGTCTGTGCAATCGCTGATTGGCAGATCTGGAACCCAGATGCAAGCTCGATTTGATGCAGATTGTAACTCCTCTGCTCTATCCTTCTCCAAGGCCAGTAGCTGCTTTGAATGGAATGATGTGGGTTGGAAGAGCCGTGCACAGGCCACTTCCTCTCTCTCACCTTTCTTGACTTTCCACTCAGCCAGGACAGCCCCTACGTATTTTGTCAAGAACGTAAAGATCGGTATCTGCGTTTGCATTTGGGGAAGTTCCCAAGGCTACTAGGCACCCAAACATACCTCGAATACGCCCTCCCCCTCCCCTCAACTCTGCCCCAGGAAAGGTGAGAAAAGGAGTTTTCCATGTGGCCATTAGGTATGAGTTCCTTCTCCCTGGGACTCCCACCTCTTCCCCATGGTCTGGGAAAGCACCCTGGGCCTTCTGATAAAAGCTCAGTACAGGATGAGGCAGGAGAGAGTTCTTGGCTTCGCCAGACGTTCAGCGGTTGCTTCAGAGAGGCTTGAGACAGAAACGTATCACCATGAAACCCGTTGCCATGGCCCTGATGTGCCTGATGTTGGCTGCTGTGTGGCTACAGGATGTAGACAGCAAGAGCAGTGAGTAATGGGATCCTTGTGCTTGGGACCAGGGAGGGGAGATGTACAGGCAGGGGGTCTGGGCTGGGAACGGAGCTCACCTAGACCTCATTGGTTCCTTCTCTGTTCCTATCTGGAGATGAATGGAGGACACAAATGGAATGGGGGCATTGCGCGTGGAGGAAGATTCCAAACTAGAAGTAGACATCTACTCCTTGGTGGGAAACTCAGACCTGAAACCCATTACTTTGATTCTTTTGCTAATCCCAGAACCAGGTGGCTGCAGAGACAAACCTGGGCTGAGTCCTTTCCATGTGGTTCCAAGATTGGCCTTGTCCTGGGAGAGGCTTCTTTTTTCTAGAGCTGAAGTGGTTTCAGTGTGTGAAAGATAATTTTGATCCTCACCCTACAGACAGCTGGAAGGGACTGTGGGGTTGTTTAGAACAAGCTGGAATCCCTGAAGTCCAGAGGAGTGACTAGGTCCGATTTCCATAGTATGACAGATGACAGGCAGGGGCTGAAGGAAGGACCATAGAAGTGAATAGCCAGAAAACTATTATACCCCTCAAAGATGTTTTCTGCATGGATAAAATGGAATTCATGTTCTAGATTGTTTGGAGAATACCAACCAGAGGTCAGTGGACCTGCAGGTTTTTGTGAATCGTGAGACAGGAAGGATCTACGGTTAGAACATGGGTGTGTGAGGGGAGTGTACAAACCAGCAGAATGGGGGTTACTAGGCCCTGAAAGAGGTGAGAATCAAGGCTGGGGATGTGGAAGATTGTGTGGGTGAGTGGACCAGCCACATTTTGGGAAAACCCATTTTTTCTTCTGAGCCCATATGGAGTTCCTCACCCAGCCCCATGTCTTCAAACCATGGACTGCAATGTCCTGCATGTGATGGGATAACAGGTCCCCTAAGATGCGAGGCCAGAGCCCTGAGCTTAAGTACTAGTGCAGTACACAGCCACGTACCTATGCTGGAAGATTGGGACTGAAGGGGTTTGTATATGTGGTATGAGGAGTCTCACTGTATGTACTGATCCACGGGCCCAGGCAGGCTTGTAAGTTACTGTTGTCCCCACCACCTCCTGGTTTGTGGGGTGCTTAGATTTGACCTCCCCAGCCTTATGATTGTTCTCTTCACTCCAGAAGTGTGTGGCTGCTGAGAC
Organism: Rhabdomys pumilio; assembly: GCA_030674055.1. Lineage (NCBI taxonomy): Eukaryota > Metazoa > Chordata > Mammalia > Rodentia > Muridae > Rhabdomys > Rhabdomys pumilio. The sequence goes on from JANHMN010000002.1 coordinate 38,208,279, forward strand.
AGAGCTGCACTGTGGCCCTCTGGATGTGGTCTTTGTCCTAGGAAAGACTTGCCGGGGTTTGCTTTTTAATCCTTCTGTGAGTGAGAGGCTGAGGGATAGTTGCTAATAAATGGTTCTTTGTGTGCTTTTCTTCTAGTGCATGGGGTCTCCTCTAGCTGCTGTTTGAAAACCGTGGAGAGACGGCTTTCCGTGAAGTCTATCATGTGTTACAGAGAGATGAGCCGAACCTGTCATTCCTCAGCTGTGATGTGAGTGAAGTCCTGGAGAACCACTAGGCAGGGGAGGGATAATAGCGACAGAAATGAGAATAGTAGACACTAGATGGCGCTGTTCCACAAGACTAGGGACTCCAAACCTAAACAGGCAGTCTATGGTGTAGAGCAACACTAGGGGGAGTGTGGGGCTTCCCAGGAGGAGGGTCCTGATTTATTTGCTTGAACTCCAAAGTGCCTTTGATTAGATCCCAAATTATACAGCCAGAAAGAAATGTCTAACAAAAGCACAACAGACAAGGCTGGAGCGTTGGTACAGTGGGTAGTGTTTGGTTGCTCAAGCATGGTGATCTGAGTTCATATTCCCAGCAGGATGGTGTGAGTTTGTAACCCCAGTGCTAGATGAGGCAGAGGCAGGCATAGCCTGTGTGCTTGCTGGCTCTGACATAGTTCTGTGGGAGACCTTGCCTCAAAATGTAAGCTAGACAATCAATTGAGGACGATTTCATAACCACCGATCCCTGGCCACCACATGTCTGTATACCATGAACACCACACACACACACACACACACACACACACACACACACACACACACACCACAAGCACACCACACATACACACATCACATAAGCACACACACACACACACCACAAGCACACCACACATACACACATCACATAAGCACACACACACACACACACACAT
>JANHMN010000002.1:38209298-38236909 GCA_030674055.1 Rhabdomys pumilio
ACCACACAAACACACACACCACACAAACATACACACACATACAAACACACACCACACAAACACACACACACACAAAACACCACACGAATATACATACACTACACACACATACCACACCACACATACACACCACACACATATACTGCATACCATACATACACACACACACACACACACACACACACACATACACACACACACACACACACACTATACACATCCCACACATCACACACACACACTACACACTACATACACGCATATCATCCCCCTATATACACACACACAGTGTAGGCCCCAGACAGACACACAGACATTCAAAACTGGAGCAAGGAGTTGTCCTAGGGTGGGGAAGTCTCATCCTAGCTACACATCAGACTGTCACCCAGCTCCTGTGCTCTGGCACCACAGAGAGAATCCTAGTCTCTAGGGGAGGTTTCAGGGGTCCCCATTAATAAGTTTCCAATGTAACACAGCTATGCTAGCTTCCGATCTTATAAAATCTCTTCAGTTACAGAGTCAGGAGTTCAGGGGCCCCTGGTCTCACAGAGGCAGAGATGAGTGTTACAGATTCCAGTGAGTGACCAAGGTCCTTGTCCATGTCCTCTGTTCACAGATTCAGGCTGAAGAAAGGTATAGAAACCTGTGCCTCAGCCAATGCCACATGGGTTCAAGATTACCTAAAGAAGGTGAAACCCTGCTAACTGAGGTCAAGAGAAGCTACCTTTCCATCCCATCACCAGAGACTGCGGCTTCACTCAGTCCTTGACCCTCCAACCGCCACCATCCCTCTGTCTACTGTTGTAGGCTCATAGATCTCAGTCACGTGATAAGCTATATTATGGTACTTTATCTGTTTAAAATATATTATCTTCAACTCCCGCTGCCTGTGTTTCTTAGACTCCACGAAGATTTCAGGATTCGGACTTGATTGGCCCTGGGGTGAGAACACAGGGGCTGGAGAGTTGAGGTGGTGCTGGGGGACCCACTATATAGGATAAGTTTAATCTAGGCTGTGCTATGGCCTTTCCTCCAGCTTTGGCAGCTGAAGGAACCATAGTAGAATAACCCAGAATAGGGTTCACATTGAGATGAGAGCCCTTCTTCCTACCTGCCCTGTCCAAAGGACTTGGGAGGGGTAATGATAGCCTATGTGCTAGCTGGAGGAGCGCTTTGTGTTCATTTGCCTGTAAGATGTTGCCAACCTTGTTTTGTAAATGAAGTGATTAGGGTTGGAGAAGGACACAGAGAATGTCAGGGCCAAAGAGCTAGGCCAGGGGGAAGGCATAGAAAGGATTAGAGGTGTGCAGCAGACCCAGGAAAGAACCTTTGGGCATAAGTGAGAGGCTCTGAAGGGGAAGGAGTAGCAGATGGCAGAAGCCTGGTATGAAGCAAGGATCATAAGCCAGAAAAGCAGGCATTTGAGGCACTGTCCTGGGCACTCACAAGAGCCTGAGCCAGCCATATAGACAGACTCACTGAACATCATTTCCCCTCCTATATGCTGTACCACTCTCCTGACCTTAGAGCGCCCTCTAATGGCTAATAGTTATCCCAGAAGAAAATGCAATTTCTGCAAAACGCCAGGGGTCCTCCTATTGCGCCCATCCTTCTACTGGCCCACTTCCAAACCTCACAGTCATAATGTAGGCCAGTTCCTAGGACACAGTGTCCTTCCACGTTTCCTGCAGGAACACAGTTCATTCCTGCAAGCTGGATAGAAATCTACGCAGGTTACAAAGGGCAGGGCCTGGGGTTCACGTGGTCAAGAACCAACTTCTTTAGACCTTGCTTTAAGAAAAATCAGGGGGGCTGGAGAGATAGTTTAGTGGTTAAGAGCACCACATGCTCTTCCAGAGGACTCAAGTTCAATTCCTAGCACTCTCATGGCAGCTCACAACTGTTGGTAATGCCAGTTCTCTAGTTCCAGAGGATCCAACGCCATCATACAGAGATATGCAGGTGAAACACCAATGCACATGAAATGAAAATAAATAAAAATAAATAAAAAATAAAATCAGTGGAGCTGAGGATGCAATTTGATGGCTGAACATTTGTTCAACATGCACAAACCACAATATTGAAAGTCCAGCACCATAAAGACAATAAAAATAGATAATCAGTATTCAAAATACAGCCCAAATCACCGAGAATTCAAATGCAGTATCACAGAAGGCATGATGTATTTTGTTTTAAAAACAGTCAAGTTATTCCAGGGTAGAGATGGGAAGGCTGGGAGGAGAGCAAAATTGCTTCCTCTGATAGTCTTGCAGGCTCTAAGTATGAGCAGAAGAACAAAGGTCCTGGAGGGTGGGGTTCTAGTCCAGGTGTACCACAGTGTCTCAGACCTCTGCCTGAGATAGGCACAGAGCTTAGTGTCTAGTGAGCATTGGATGCTGCTGTGGGCAGCGAGAGAGCTGCAGTTAGAAGGAGTCCTCCTGAGGACATCCCCGGAATCCCTTCACTCACTCTACCTCTGCCTGGCTCACCAGCAGCAGACCACTGGTGTGTGGAAAAGGGGGACCTCTAGAGGCAGCTGTTGCTCTTTTGGTGACTCAGCAGAAATTTACCAGGTAGCTGATCAAGTTAATGCCAGGATGTGAAGAGACTGCAGCCACTAGAGGGCAGGGCACTTGTGAGAAGTTGCCAGGCCTCTCCTGGGCACTTTTGTACTACAGGATGTGGAGGCTTTGATATTATCTCCCAAGCCTCAGGCTCCAGGCCATCTGGCATCTATATTCCGAGGCAAAGCTTACATAGGGGCAGTGTATTAGTCAGGGTTCTCTAGAGTCACAGAACTTATGGAATGTCTCTATATACTAAGAGAATTTATTGTAATGACTTACAGTCTGCAGTCTAACTAACCAATCAATGGGCAGCCATGAGTGGGAAGTCCACGAATCTAGTTGCTCAGTTTCACGACTGGTAGTTTCAGCTGGTCTTCTGTCTAAGCTGGAATCCTGAAGAAGTGGGTTCCAACAGATGTGCTGGCGAGTAACTGCAAGCAGGCAAAGAAGAGTGCGTCTTCTTCTTCCATGTCTTTATGTAGGCCTCCAGCAGAAGGGATGGCCCAGATTAAAGGTGTGTGTGTACCACCAAGCTTGGGTTTGAAACTTGCTCTGTCCCAGGCTGACCTTGAACTCACAGATATGCTTGCCTCAGTCTCCTGTGATTAAAGGTTTGTACTACCTTGACTGGGCCTAAGCTTCTCATGGGCACTATATCTCAAGATCTGGATCAAAAGCTTGTGTCATCCCATGTCAAGATTCATCCATGTCTTCCAGTCTCAAGATCTCGATCACAGGTGTGCTCTCCATTTCTGGATTGTAATTCATTCCAGATGTAGTCAAATTGACAACCAGGAATAGCCATCACAGAGAGTAAGGCTTTTCTACCCATGTGGTTTTCTACTCAACTTTCTGTCTGTGTGACAGTCTACTGGGAAGAGGTGGTGTTGCTGAGCTGTCATCTCTTCAGCTCTCTCTGAGGTATCTTCCTGCTGACATAAAGTAGGAATGGTTCGTGTTTAGGATCTGGCCACAGAGCAAAGATCACCAAGAAAAGGCTTTAGGGGAATGAAGAACTTGACATGGCTGTAGCAGCAGGCTAAGGCAAAGCAGGGTAAGGCAAAGCAGTACATAATCATCTGAAAGATCCCTGGGTCTGGAACTTCTGCCTTAGACCCCAGGTGTGGCGAGATCCATTGGCATGTGACTTGAGATCACAGACTTTTCTCTTGCTGTGTGATAGAGACACATCCTTGGCACCTGGCAGAGACTAGTGCATGGTCAGTGGACAGGGCCAGGTATGGTCCTATATCTGCAGAGCATCACAGAAGTGGCTCTAGGTTTGCAGCTGGCAGCGTAGGTAACAGTCTTGCTGTGGGCCTGCATCTGGTCAAAAAGTTCCTTCTGTCTCCAACCCAACTTTAGCTTTCTAATTGTGGGATGAAGATGTTCAAGACTCTGGAGAGTCTTGTTATTTTAAGAGGCTTGGGAGTGGGGCCATTGGCTTAGGAATTCCTGGCAAAAGAGAGGGGCAAAAGGCAAGAGAGGTCATAGAGGAGAAAGATGGGCTGGCTTCCTCAGCCTGAACCACTCCTGGGATAATAATGGTACCAATGATGGCTATAGTGAGCAGCCAGCACAAAAGAGCTATAGAGGCCCCAAACCATTCTGTCTAGGTTAATCTTATTCTCTCTCCCCATGCTGTCCTATCTATGCTTATCTATGAGAAGTGCACACAGGGAATACTCTGAAGATTTTCTCTTAGGTTTGGTCATGACCAAATTGTAAGGTAGAGGTCCCCAAGTTCAGTGAGACTAGGAAATGCAAAAGGGAAGCCATGGGTTGTGTAGCTTAGGCCACTGAAGCTTCATTATTTTGGCATGAGCACCCAGAGGGTATAGAGAACAGGGCAGTGTCTCATGAGCTCACTGTAAGTAGCAAGCAAGTTAAAGACTGATTTGGGCTTGCTTTCTCCAATCTGAGAAAGAAAACCATAAAGGAAGGCTTTGCCCTTGTTACATATTTGGTTCTGAGGAGGCACATGTCTTCATCATCGTGCCTATTTGATGGATGAGGAAATGGAGGTGTAGAGATTCAATAGTGTAGCCAAAGCCCCAACGAAAGGAGGCAGTGAAGGTGGAAGGCTAAGCCTGTCATCATTGATGTAATCATTTCTATGCAGGCATTGGAGGCTTTTGCCAGGCGAACTTCTGTGTAATAGTCCAGTGCTTAAACTGATTGGTTAGGTTCTGATGGCAGGGGCTTTCCACACCACTCATCACATGCCATGTGATCTATGTGTTTCTGCCACTCTGGTCCAGGCAGACACATTCCCTGGTTTGGGGACTACCAGTACATGAGGCTCTGATGAGGAGAGGGTCAGGAAGACATTCTGCTCCTGTTTCTGGAGCTGCCTTGGAGAAGAGATTGGGCAGGTAGTACAGCAACAGTGGTGGGGGTGGGGTGGGGTGGGATGGAGGTGGGATGGGGGTGGGGCAGCCTGGACAACGTCTTCTGCCTGAGCATCTCTGTCTCTGCACATACTTGGTTTCCTCCTTGTTGAATCTTCCTTTTAGGAATATTCTGGTACATTCAAATTCAGAAAATAAGTCTTTTCATTCTCTCAACTTAAGCCCAGTGAACATAAAGGAGGGGAGAGGGATGGATTGAGGGAGGGAGGGAGGGAGAGAGGGAAAGAAGGAGGGAGAGGGAGAGAGAGAGAAATATGAACCCAGTATCTACCAGAATGGGTAAGTTAAACCCAAAGTAAGCTGATTAGCAAGGCAAGCACTAAACAAAAACTCCCTCAAGGCTGGAGAAAAAGCACAGATAACCACCAGTCGGAATGAAAAAGGAAAGTGTCATCCCAGAGCCTGCAGACACCCAAAAGAAAATAAGTGTGTGTCAATACATTTAACTCAGAAGAAATGGATGAGTTTCTTTTTCAAAATGTAATCAGATGCAAAAAGAAATTAAAAAAATAAAAAGTAACTCTAAGGCTACTAAACAAATGGAAGCAATAATTGAAAATCTTTCCATAACACATCCCTGGGGCTCAGAGGGCTTTAACAGCTAATTCCCTTCAGCCTTGAGGGAACGGACTATTCCCAGCTTGCGCAAGCTCTTCCAGAGAATCGCAGCTGTGTGTGTTGTTCAACTGAATCTGACATTCTTTGACAGAAAAAAATTGCCAAAAGCCACCACGTGAGGAAAGAAAACCACAAGCTTGTCTCTTCAGTCACACGTGAGGACTCTGTCAAGGACAGAGCTGGCCACTGGCTTCAAGCTGAGCAGAGGCTCTGGAGAGTCTCTTGGGACTTTGAAGGGAGGAGAGCTGCTGTAGGGCGTCTCTTCTGACTGCCTGTGTACCTCACCCAACGGCTTCAGATGCTCTCAAGTTGGCTTGCTGTGGCTCCATCCATCGAGGGGTAAAGGTCACTCAAGGGCTGTAACTACAAAACTTCTTTGTGCTTTTTCCATACTCTTCTGCATCTCCAAAGTCTTTATGCTTCTCAAATGCTTCCAGTTGGAACCCTGACTTGGAATTGGTGTCCTGGAAGTGGTCCCAGGTGACACACTTTTCTCATGCTACTGGGTTGCTTGAGGAGCAGAAAGAGTTGCAGTTGTGGCATCTGCCAGCATCGCAATGATCTAAATGATCTCCAGGAGAGGACAATGTGTTGTGTTTTAACCAGCCCTCTAGAGGGTTATGATAGACCTGGATAATAGAACCTTTCATCCTCCTAGCTCTGATCCCCAAAGAGCACTGAAAGATACTCCCATCCTTTCACAACCTCTTTGAAGTCTCATGACCTCACTAGTGTGTATTCATATGCTAGGACTATAAGGTTCAGGGGTGAAATATGATGGTTTATATGATGGTTTGTGAGAATTGTTATTCACAGGCTTATATATTTAAATACTTGGTACCCACTTGATGGTACTGTTTGAGATGTTATGGAACTGTTAGGAGGTGGAGCCTTTCTGGAGGATGCACATCACTTAGGGTGGGCTTTGAGAGTTTAGCCTTGGAACACTTCTTGTTTCATGCTTTCTGCTTCTCACTTGTAGTTGAAAATGTGACTATCCAATGTATTGCTCTTATTATCATGCAAAGTCTTTGTCACCATGATGACATACCACAGTAAACCCTTTCAACATGATGGACACCATCCTTATGGAACCATAAGCCACAAAAAAACTGTTTCTTCATTATTTTGGTCATGGTACTTTATTCATGGCAACAGAAATGCAAACAAGGACATAAATTAGTACCGGAAGTGGGATTAAAACTCATGCTATGTGACCTTTAATGACTCTCAAGTAACTGGGATAATACACTAACTCCTAAATTGGACTGAATGAAATCTGCCTATAATTCTCCTCAGTTTTAGCACCCTGGAGAGTCTATTTCTATAAGTATGCCCCAAATTACTTGGAAATTAAATGTTAGAGGAACTAGTCATATCCTTCCAGCTCTAAGTTATTATGCTGGCCCTTCCTTCTGCTTCAGGATTTAATACAGCTAAATACCTGTAGACAGTTGTACATTGGTTTAAGTTTTATAATCACCATTTATTGGCTGTGTATTTTGGAGAAAATCACCTCTGTGAGTCTCTAAGAGGATACCAATCTCTAACCACTACCTTGCTGTGCTGTTAAGAGAGTCACTAGGATAATATGCAGATAATACTTCATACAGTGTCAATAATTTGCATTTCTAACACATCTTCATATGCTGCTGGTGACTCTGCTGGCTTGGGAGGATGGTCTTGAAGATCACACATTACAGCTGTGATGGAAATGGATTTACTGGTCTCAATGGGAAAAGTGAATAGACATACTGGGAAACAGGTAGATGCAAAAAAATTGTGTAACTTGTTAAAAAGCTCACTTGGTGAGTCAGGATGGATTTTTAGGTCTCCAAAGAACCTGAGAGTGGGGATAGAGCAGAAGTTATACAGTAATGCTCATTAAATGGTCTCAGAGAAGGTAGGTATCATGACTTCAAGAAGCCATTGATTGGAATGGTAACCAGTGATTTGATGGAATCCCTAGAAATGAAATAGATAGAATACTTACTACGGGGCTGCTCGAATTCATGTAGAATCTTAGTGGGCAGAAACCTGAAGTCCTTAGAGAAGGCATACATACCTCTTATCCAGTTATCAAATCCAAGAAGCTTAGGGAAGTACAGACCTTCCATAGATGAAGAGGCTAGGCGGCCTTGAGAAAAGCTTCTTCAAGAGTAGATTGCCAGCTTAGATGCAGAGCACTCAACTAAATCTACACTTCCGATCATTAACCTGTGATTTCTCCTATATAGATAGGTCCAATGAAATGTGTCTTCTGAATCTGGTGACTCATGAGCACTATAAATCTGCCCTGAAGTATTTCCCAGGGATATTGGCACCAAACTACAGGATGACTCAGGCTGGAGAAAGAAAGACTGAGGCCTTCCTTGTGGGAGTATTGGGTGATGGGGTTGAGTGGCTAGAGTTCTACAGAGACCTGAAAGTCCACACTAGAGAGGAAGCTTTTTATGCACCTAGCTGTTCTCCAGTCTTATCATCATTTCTTATACATGAATTTCTTATAACTACAGCATCCTGTGAGTCTGTGTGTTGCTGTAGAAGAACCCAAGCACCCATGAATCCTGGCATCTGCCCTCAATAGAACAGGCAAAATCTTCATTGACCTATTAACTGCTCAGTGTTAGTGGGTTAGTAGATCATTATGGTGTCTTCATACATATACATAATGCACCTTTATCTTTTTCACCCCATTGATGTCCCAATGTGGTACTGTTTTCTTTATTAATTATCTGAATATAGAAATTCTCAACCTTGTTTTCAGTTTCTAATATTCCTTTTTATTAAAGTGGGGGTAGCTTGGTTTAGTCTATAAATGATGTTTTCTAAAGAATTTTAAAAAATTGATGTGTTGAATTTTTTTCATTCCTAAGATTTTTTTACTTGTTTCCCCCTCCCCCAGACTTTCTGAATTTCTCATACAAGTCTTGGAATGTTATTTCTTCATTCGTATCTTTGTTTTAATCCTCTTTGGGATTGTTGAGATTGTAAATATTTTATTCTTTTATAATTTGACATGTATAAAATATGTAGTTCTTTGATCAAAGCCCCTTCCATCATCTTCTCTGACTCCATTCCCTCTCTCACCAAATTTCGACTCCTACTTTCACCTGTGAGATAATGGGGTAGTGGATACACCACTGTGGGATTTGACTTGATGTTCCCAGCAACCTTTAACTATCTATAGTTCTTCTGGAAAAGATGGGATTTATGTCCCCTCCCCCATTCAGGATGAAATGTTGATCAGCCCAATCTTGTGCAGGTTTTGTGTAAGTTCAATGCTGCTATGAATTCATGGGTGCAACATGTCATGTCCAGAAAGATACCATTTTATGGTACTCTTCTCCATCATCCTGACGTTGCATTGTTTTTCAGTCTCATTTAGGATTAACTCAATAATCACTCATCCTCAGCACATTGTCCATTTGTGAGTCTCTACAGTAACTATCATCCCCTGCAAACAGAAGCTTCTCTGATCAAGGCTGAGAGCAGCACTGATATACAGGCATGTACATATCTATTCATAAGGCAGCTGGAGACCCATGTTCTTTTAACAAAACTATTGTAGTAAGTTCTGTCCAAAGACCTTTGAACTGCTCAGTCATAGAACTTTGACCACTAAAAACCTATATCACACCAAATTGGAAAATCAAAAAGAAATGGATGAACTTCTATGTGCACATAGCCTACAAAGTAAAGCCAAGATTTCATCAACCACTTGAACAACTTATAACAAGCAACGAGACTAAATCTCTAACAAATGATATTGCATAATACAAGTCCTGGTATTGATAGTCCCTATGGAGTTCTTCCAGTCAGTTAAAAAACAAAAATCACTGCTTCTCAAATTATACCATAACACAGAAAAGAAGAAACACATCCAGACTCATCTGATTTCAAAGGCAGACAAAATTTAACAAGTGAAAGTATTGACTAATATTTCTTGGTGATGATAAATGCAAAAATTATTAATTAAACACTGGCAAACCCAATTCAAGAGCATATTAAAAATGTTGCCCATCATGATCAAATAGGCTTCATTCCAGAGATAAAGGGATAGTTCAAAATATGTAAATCAGCAAGTACAATTCACAACATGAATGGCCTCAAAGACCATAATTCTATAATCTTAATAGATGAAGAAAAGACCTTTGACAAAATCTATCATTCATTTACTCTTATAATCATATTAATAGATGAAGAACACATCTCATTATTATAAAGGGTGCATACAGCAAACATCTAGCAAACATCAAACTTGAAGCATGAAGGGGCCATGAGAACAGTTAAGACCTGACAATGTAAGAGGTCAAGAAATGCCATTAGTAAAGGTACAGCTTCAGTTGTAGTTGAGGGCCCAGGACTGAAGGGGTCATGCAAAGAAGTTGAGGCTTGGCACCATGAAGGGAGCCTATGGGTAGCTATTGATGAAGCCTAGTTGTAGCAGAAGACCCAAGCATAATGGAGATGCCAGTACCATGGGATGACCACCAAGAATAGCACCAGCAATGGAGTGGAGTTGACTAGACTCTGGAGTGCTACAGAGGCCAGAGCTGGAGATGTGACCCAAGCTCTTTGGAGGAGCCCAAAAGATCATGTGTGGATCTCAGATATTGTAACAAGAAGCTGTAACACTGAATTTGCCTTGGAGACCCCCAAGATGTTCTAAATGCCAGAGCCGTGGGATAAGTACTGAGGAAAGCTCCTATCTGGGAGTAGAACCATTCAAAGAGGAAGAATTGTGCTGTAGTTAACAAACCAGAAACTGAGTTGGAGGTCTGAAGAGCCCTTCATCATGAGACGTGGAAATGCAGAGTTTGGAGATTACCCAGATGGTTTATGGTCTTGCTTTGGTCCAGTATTTCTTCTCTATGATGTTTTGGAAAGGTAATGTATGTTCTGTGATGTTAAAGGCATGTGATCTACTTTTTAATTTTGATTTTTATAAGGGATTACAGTTAGGTGGTTGGATGAATCTCAGAAAAGACTTTGAATTTTTAACATTGTTGAGACAGCTATAAAGTATGGGGACTTTTGAAGTTGGACTAAATGTATTTTTTGTTATGCTATGGCCAGGTATGGCCTCCATAGTCTTATGTGTTTGAACAAACCTATGAGGGCCGGGGAGTGGAATGTGGTGGTTTGAATATGCTTGGTCCAGGGAATGGCACTATTAGTAGGTGTAGCCTTGTTGGAGTAGGTGTGGTATTGTTGGAGGAAGTGTGTCACTGTGGGGTGTGCTTTGAGACCCTTCTCCTAGTTGTCTGAAAAAGACAGTCTTCTCCTAGATGTAGTCAGATCAAGATACGAAGTCCTGTCTCCTCCAGCATCATGTCTGCTTGCATGCTGCTATGCTTTCTGCCATGATGATAATGGACTGAACCTCTGAAAGTATAAGTCAGCCCTAATTAAATGTTTTCCTATATAAGAGTTGTCTTGTTCATGATGTTTTCTCACAGCAATGCAAACCCTAACTAAGACAGAAGTTCTTCTAGTTTCACATGCAGCCTTCTCTTGAGGTTTCCATCTTCACTATCACCCAGAGAAAAGAAAACAGTAAAAACATTTAAAAAAAAACCAGATATTGAAATGCATTGAACATCTTACAGGAAATAGCCATGCTATCAATAAAGATAGAGAGCAGAAAATTGTCATATTCTTGCAGTATGAACTCAGAACTGGAAAATTTGTAAAGATAAAAGCATTAGTAGTAAGTGGCAGAGAGAAGAGAGTACTGGAGAAAGATAAAATACTGTAAAGTAAGAGAGTGAAGAGAAGGAATGCATATCAGATGGTGGTACAGGAGACGCAACAGGACAACCCCAGAATAAAAGAATGCCAAGAGGGAACAGTCACCATTTCCTCCTTCCCAAGGCAACAAAGGATGAAGACTTACATTTCCCAGCTCTCTCTCTCTGCAGTTTCCAGTGCTCAAACAGGTTACACTGGTAAGGGCTGGACACAGGCTGATTTTCTTTCCTGCCCCACCATATTCATGTGTTACTGTGACTCTTGGAGATGGCCTGCTTAGGTGTTCCCATGCACTGGAGCTACTGGTTTTGAGCATGGGGATGGAGATACTTAAGCAATGGTCCATGAGTATCTCCAGGGTACTGTAAGAGTAAAAAGCAGTCAAATCAAGGCCCACTTCACTGGCTGGATGGGGAACAGGTACTGAGACATCCATGTGTTCTGGACACACTGGTTTCTGTCTGAATGTTCAGCATGTATTTGAACTCTTGGTGTTGCTCTTCTTTCCAGAGTTCAGGCCACTGTTCCCAAATGCACACTTTCTCTGCTTCTCTGCAATGCAGCCTGTGCTTTCTATCATGGAAACTTGTGCTCACTTATCTGCATCCAAATCATAGCTAGTTTCTAGAATAGTTGTTCATTTAGTCTTGTGGCCCAAAGATTTAAAATTGAAGGGTCTTCATCTCTCCATGGCTAAAAGCTTTGTCTGTAAGTCCCTTAGTTAGGGTTACTCCCTCCCCACCACAGCACCAGGAAATCCAGGGGCCTTTGCTCCAGTGTCTGCTTGTTGCTAGGTCACAAGGATTTCACTTCAAGTTGTGTTTCTGTGGGGTGCCATGTTGTGAACCTGTGGTGTTTGCTGTGGCTCTCCTTTTCTGTTTTACTTACAGTCCCCACTTCCTGTGAGTAGGATCCTCCCGGATTCTAATCTTATCACTGTTGTTGTGTAAAACATTCTTATCAAAAGCAGAGGGAGGAGAGGGCTTATTTCATCTTAGAGCTAACAACCCATCATTGAAGGAAGTCAGCATAGAAGAAGAAACCACGTAGAAGCACAGCTTGCTGGTTTGGTCATAGACTCATGCTTTACTAGCTTGCTTATACAACCCAGGACAACCTGCCTAGGCATGGTGCTGCCCATAGTGGGCTAAGCCCTCTGAGGGTCAATTAATAATGAAGAAAATTCTCTCCTCTCAGATGACTCTAGATTGTGTTGGGGTGACAACCAAAGCTAACTAGGATAGTCACCTTTTCTAATGTTTTCCCAGAACCTGGTGTTAGAGTTTTGTTTGGTTCCAGATATACAGTTCAGTATTTCTGGATTTTTCTGGCCTCTGTTTGCTATTTTCTACTAAACTTTTGTTCCTCCCTGTAACACAATCCTCTTCCTGCAGACATACATTTGGGACCTTGTTTTAGGCCTGTAGAGCCACAGGAAAATAATGGATGTTTCTACTACTCCACCTTTTCTAAACTGGGCAGTTTTCATGTCTTCAATAACTACTTGAGAGATCAGGATAATTTATACAGTGCTGTAGTTTTATGAGATTCATTTGCCTGCTAAGTCCATCTTTCAGAAATAAATAACTCACTAGAAATCTTGATATATGTAAAATCTGTAAATATATCTTGATACTGTAAGATCTGTAAAAGTTATATATATATACCATATGTAAATATGCTATATTTGTTATATACATATATAATATATATAACATGTGTGTATGTTATAACAAATCATAAAGATGTTTTAATTGCCTGATCCAGCAAGCCCATACCATGACTATGAAGTAAAATAGGATGTCCCATATATGTTACAGCATCATTAATATCCCAGTAAAGTAGACTAAAATATATATCTGTATTTATGTCTATGCATATATCTAATCTATATCCTCTGCCTATATCATCTATCTATCTATCTATCTATCTATCTATCTATCTATCTATCCATCTACCTACCTATCTGATAAGGTGAAGTGAAAATAGGTACTTAAAGAAGGATGAAGGCCCCTATTATTATAATCTTTCCAGCCTGTCTCATCTCCTCTTTCAAGTTGTAAGAAAGTCCAGGATAATGCTAGCTTGTATTTCACAGTCTGGGTCTGATGCTATAGGGGCTCCTTGGCTCATAGAAAGCAGAGGGAGGAAGCATTAGCTGGAATGCCCAACACCCAAGACTGGGTCTCTGCAGAGATAGGCAAGCCTGCGGAATTGACACTGCTGTTGAGATGGTGGAGGAGAGGAGTCTTCTGTCACCTGTGGAAACATGGAAAGAGCACTTGTCTTCCTTCTTCCTTTAAACTGAGGCCAGTCCTAACTGTCTTTGTCTAGAATGTCTCCTTCAACTCTTTCCACATGACACAAACATGACTCCCTTGTCATCTGGTTTAACTCATATTTTACTCATGAAAACCCAATCTATTTGGATCTTATAAGGGACCCGACTTTACATTTACTCTAAGAAACAAGGACACCTTTCTCAGCACTGCCTGGACTATCATATAATAATAATTGAGCACTTACCCATGATGTCAAGAGTTTAAGAGGCCACAGTCATGTAAGAGGGTTGTCATAGAACCTAGTTGTCTCAGGAAAACAGAGGTGCATTGCTGTCTTCCTTTCTTGTGCTTTTAAAAGCTTGGCATCTTTTGTTGCTCATATAGGCATTTGCCATTTCTAACTTCTTTTGATGCGCATATAGGCATTTGTTTGGGGGATAACTCCAAGAGTGACTGCCTATACATGTCCCTTCCCAGGGGCAAGGGGAAAATGCTGACAGGAACAACCTTGTACTTGGTACATGTTGGAACTGAGGATGAGCAGAGAAAAGGAAGCTTTCTTTTCAAGTTTCTATAAATTTGATAGTTCTGATCAAAATGTTGCCAAAAGGCATCTACAAAGCCTCAGTCACTTAATGTCTCAACAGTGCTGAATGTGAGAGTTACCTAGATCATGCTGTGCTGTTGGCATATGGTCCACTTTACTGGGATGTTAGTGATGCTGTAACATATGTGGAACATCCTATTTTACCTCACAGTCATGATATGGGCTTGCTGGATCAGCATTCAAATAGTTCAGACAATTAAAACACCTTTATGATTTGTCTTAACATATTTATGTATGATATATGTATAATGTTTACAAATTTTACAAGAATGTTAATTTTTCGTATGTATATACAAACATATATATTGTATATGTGATTTATGAGCACATAGGTGTGCAGGTATGTATGCCTCTATGTGTGCATAGAGGTCAGAGGAGGGGTCTAGGTGCCTGCCCTATCATCCTCTAAGTTATTCTCATTGAACCTAGAACTAGGCCAGCAAGCTGGAGAGAGCCTCATGTCTTTGCCTCCTACAGTGCCTGAGCCTCTCTCTCTCTCTCTCTCTCTCTCTCTCTCTCTCTCTCTCTCTCTCTTTCTGACACACACACACACACAGGCATTCTGGCTTTTACTACAGATGCTGGGATCTGAGCTAGGCTCTCACACTTAGAGAAAATCTATTGTATTAATCAGAGTTTTCTCTGATATTATATATGATATATATATATGATATGTATTATATATATGATATATATGCTCTGTGTGTGTGTGTGTGTGTGTGTGTGTGTGTGTGTGTGTGTGTGTATGATATAGGCTGTGGTCCTGTAAGTGAAACAATGGTTGTCTAAGAGTGCAAAGTCCAAGAATCCAGTACCTATTCAGCCCATCAGCTGGTCTTCAGTATACTATATTTGATCAGAATCCAAAAGCAGTAGGGGCTAATAGCAGTGAAAGGATGAAGGTGTCAGCAAAAGCAAGGGGCAAGCAGGCAAAAAGCAAAAGCTTTCTTCTTTCATGTTCTTTATATAGGCTGCCATCAGGATGTGTGGCACAGATGCAGGGTGTTTTCAAATGATCCAGTCAAAGAAAATCCTTCCCAGGTGTGCTTGACTGCTTGGGCTTTAGTTAGTTCCAGATGTGGTCAAGTAGCCACCATGCCTACTTACTCAGTCATTTTTCTAGCCCTGCTTAATTTTTAATCTATGTTTGCAACAAGCAACTATCATTTATATTCAGGTTGGCCTTATCACTGGTCAGTCCCTGTCTTTCAGTCAATGCTGAACTTTTTTAGGGACCAGAACTACTGAGATTTAAGCCACACTTGATTGTCTCACTCTGCAGTTCATGTAAACATTCTCACATAGTATACAAGTATACATTCTTTTGTGTCTGGAGTTTATGCTCATGTCTTTCTTACTAACATGATAGTCATTTTTTCCTGTTTATTGCACAGTAATATTTCATCTTACTAAGATGTCAGTGTCCATTGATCTCCCCTACCCAAGTCATTTGGGATGCCTCTCATTTGAGCTGTTGTAAGGAGCTTCTGGGAACATTCTTGCTCAACTCTCTTGAGCACATATGGATTCACTTATACATTCCATGAAGAGGAGTTTCTGAGTCGGTGGATTAGTGTGGCTCATTTTATTAGGTGATACCGAGCCGTTATTTATAAACTTTCTGTCAACCATAAATAAGAGCTCTAGCAATGTTTTCTCTTACCAGTATTTCCTATGTCAGCAGCTGTGGGATTAGAACAGTCTTTCATCTTGTACTGAGTTCAATCCCCTGTTTATGTGTGCAGTTGAGCCCTTTTTGATACATTATAGTTGATTTGGATATTTTGTTTTGGGAAATGCCTGTGCACAGATTGGGCCCATATTTAATTAGTTCTTACTTTTTTATAGCTAATTTGTAAAAAAAACAATTTATAAATTCTGGATTAAAGTGATTTACCCATAATATGGTACATTTCTACTGTTTATTTTATGCTTTTACTTTTCTTGACCAGAGTCCAGCATAATCATCACCAGAGAGGCTTCATCTGGTTACTGATAGAGCAGATACAGAGACCCATAACCAAACATTAGGGGAAGCTCAAGGAATCCGAAGGAAGAAGGGGAGGAAGGACTGTAGGAGCCAGAGGAGTCAAGAACACTATAAGAACATGGCCTACAGAATCAACTAACCAGGTTTCACAGGGGCTCATAGAGACTGAAGTGACAATCAGGGAGCCTATGTGGGTCTGATTTAGCTCTTCCGCATATATGTTATGGTTGTACAGCTTATGTACAGTTCTTGTGAGACTCCTAACAGTGTAAGCAGGGGTGTCTCTTTTGCCTGATTTTGGGACCCCTTTCTTCCTGTTGGGTTACCTTGTCCAGCTTTCATATGAGGGTATGTGCTTAGTCTTTTTTTATAACTTGCATGCCATGTTTGGTTGACATCTTTTGGAGATCTGCTCTTTTCTGAAGGGACACAGAGGAGGAGTAGATCTGGGAAAAGTGAGGTGAGGGAAAATATTGAGAGGAGAAGAGGGTGAGGAACTGTGGTTGGAATGTAATATATGAGAGAAGAATAAAAAATACTTTAATATATATATATATTAATAATCTGTGTGGGTATGTGTTTGTGAAAGCAGGTGTCTACACAGACCTGAAGAGGGATTTGGATCCCTTGGAGCTGGAGTTGCAGGAGGTTGTGAGCTGCCCAGTATGGATGCTGGGAATCTAACTCAGTCCTCTGCAAGAACAGTAGGTATTCTTAAACACTGAGTCATCCCTCCAGCCCTGATTTTTTAAAAAATAGATATGAAACTATTTATTGACCACTGTTTACAATTTTTCATAATAAAATAAACTGTAAATAAATGGATAACATTCTGAAACCTCAATTCCTTGGAAGGAAGCTTCTTAAGACATAGGACATAAAGAGAAATGGAACAACAGGAGATTTAAGGCAGGAGTTTACAGGGGGTGATACAAAAAGGTGTTCTAAAGCAGTGGTTCTCAACCTTTCTAATGCTGCAACCCTTTAACATGCTGTAGTGACCTCCAACCTTAAAATCACTTAATTGCTACTTCATAATTGTGACTTTGCTGTTATGAATCACAATGTTAATATATGATATGTGGGATACCTGATATGTGACCCCTGTAGGGGTCGCTACCCACAGATTGAGAAACACTATTCTAAAGGAAATTAACACACTCTGTCCTTCAAGGAAGCTCCTTAACACAGGAAATAAATAAAATAGTTCCAGGAAGTCCCTGAATCCAGTAAGATTCACTAGGCCTCTTTTTTTCCCCAAGAGTGTATAAACAGAAGAAACTGCTGAGAGTCACTCTCAGATAAACCTAGCAGCTTGAAAGAAACAGAGACCAGCTAAGGAACCTTGAAGAAACAGAGAACAGCCAAACTGGCTGAAAGAAACAAATACCAGCAGAGTTGTCTAAAAGAGGCTCAGACCAACTGAGCCACTGGGAAAGGACACCCTCCCATCTGTTGAACTCTGTGAGCTGTTATCCTTGCTAGGGTGGGCTTTTGGTGACACAACTGTCTTTGAGTCATTTCTGTTCCTGTAAGTAACCCATTACCTATATTACTATAAGTAACCCCAATGCAACTCATTGATTTACCAAGTTTGACTTGGGTGAAAATGATGAAATTTTGCCTTTTAGGAATTTTGCAAATAGACTATTGAATTTATTTGATACTGTAGAGCTCACTCCTGATGTAGCTGCTTTGAATTTATCCAACTTCAGCTGTACAATGAGCTACAAAACCATCTATTTAATTTGAAAGGTTACAGCTTCAGGAAAAAAATTCAGCTTATTCCAAAGTGTGTGTGTGTGTGTGTTTAAATGTTTCTTACAGTCATGAGGTGTCATGAACTTGGGTTCTCATCCATGTTTTGTCCAGCTGAATATTCTTTTAAAAATAGGTAAGTATTTTATAAATACACACATATATTAGGGTTCTCCAAAAGAACAGAACTGACAGAATGAATATATATGTATCTCCACATATTAGTGAAACATACACACACACACACACACACACACACACACACACACACACTGGCTCACAGGTTGCCATCTAGGTAGTCTAACAATGCTGGTCTCTGTTTCTTTCAAGCTGCTAGGTTTATCTGAGAGTGATTCTCAGCAGTCTTTCTGTTTATATACTCTTGGGGAAAAAAGAGGCCTAGTGAATCTTACTGATTTCAGGGACTTCCTAAAACTGTTTTTTTTTAATTTTTTATCTGCTGCAGAAAGGATGATAATTTAATAGTTGTTCAGTCTATGAGGCTAGGTGTCTTGGCAGTCCTAACTTGTTCTAGAGTTATGGAGGATTCCTGGAGAGCTGCTGATCCCTGAAGAAGCTGGATTTAATATCAGCCACAACAATAGGCTGATTCTGAGAGAGTTAAGGCAAACAGGAAAAAAAATCAAAGCTTTTCCCCTCCTTTATAGGTGCTGCTTCCAGCAGGTGTGACCCTGACCCAGGTTCAGGGTGGGTCTTCTCACTTCGAGTATTCTGATGAAGGAAATCTCACATAGGTATGACCAGAAACTTAAGTTTTTAAGTTGATCAAATGTAATCAAGTTGGCAGCCAAGCCATGAATAGCCATCATAGCACACAAACAGAAAGCTTAGAATTGTCCTTCTGCAATGCAGTCCAAAAATCAAATTCTGGCTGGGCGCTTCCTCCAACATTTAGAAAAGACTATTCTTCCATGCAGAGTAAATAAACCACAAGATCAAATGCTCTATTCTGCTAAGGGAGGCAAGTACAGGAAGCTTTAATTTGTTCAAAGTAACCAGCATTCTTAATACAAAACCCAAACCCAAACCCAAACCATCCAGATTCCAGCAAATGTCAATATAGTCAAAACCAACACAACAAACTCAGTTTTCAAAAAAAAAAAAAAACCTAGTGAGTTTTAACCACACTATTATTAAAAAAAAATCCATCCAACCAATACACCCCTCAGAGATACAGAGACGAGAAGAAGGAGAAGGAGAAGAAGGAGGAGAAGAAGAGAAGAAAAAGAAGAAAAATGAGAGGGGGGAATTTTTTGCACTTCATGTTCTGGACAAGATGTGAAGTTGATCTCTAAAGACTGCAAACAACAGCAACATCATGAGAACCCTATATCTGCTCCTTTGCCAGCATCAGCCTGCTGTGACTCCACCCATTTCGTGGGAAGTCTTGATTTCATTTGTCTATGGCACGCATCACTTCATCAGGATCAGGATCTTTGGCGTAGCCTCTTGGCTCGTCAGCGGTGTCTCTTTTTCTCTTGGATTTACCCTCATCAGATTCAGTCAGACAAAAACTTTCTTTTTGTGACATTGTTTCCTGAACTTTCTAGACTTTGAGCATTAAGAACAGCTTCTGTTAACTTTGGAGGATCTAGGTGTACTTCAGGCTCCTAAGTATTGCCAACAACTGTCAATCCCTTCCACTAAGGAAATAGTATATGTTGATCCAGTGTGTGTGTGTGTGTGTGTGTGTGTGTGTGTGTGTGTGTGTACATGCTTGAGCTCTCAAGATTTGATTGTTTTTGGTAATGTCCTTACAGACAAACTCAGAAGTGTGTCTTACTCATCTCTTAGGCCTTTCACATTCCAATCAAGGTTTCAATGAATTGAAACACTGACTCATTCTAGATCTTTAGATTACTAGCCTTGTATTAGAACTGTGCAATCAGTTTTCATGGATCTAAACTCTGAAGGCTTCAGACCTTCAGAGCTATACCATTGGCTCTGTGAGCTTTCAGCTTGTTGATTACTCCTGGAGTGTGTCAGCTTTCACTGTCATGTGAACCAGTATCTTCTAATCTGTCTTTCTGTGTGTTTGTCTATGTATGTATGTATGTATGTATGTATGTATGTATGTATGTATGTATAATCCATCATATGGTTAGTTATCATCTATTTGCATATCATCTACTTATTTATCTATATATCTATTTACCATCTCTTTCTATTGATTCTATTTTTCTGAGGAACCCCAGATAATGTAGATATATACACTATAAACGTATAAATGTTGATAAATCTCTATGCAGTTTGAGATAGATAGAGTTCTGAAATCTGTTAGTATATATTTTTAAACTTATTACTTTGTGTTAGCTTTTCTACGTCTTTTGCAGATCCACATAAACTTCTGCATAAAATGACTGAGAAGTGTGTGCTTGTACTGAATCTTTTCTTGTAAAACACATGCAAACAGAGCTGATTGTGTCAGTCTAAATACTAGCCATAAAAAGATCAGATCATAGGTCAAGTTCCCAGCAGTAATATCTAGCAGTTGGAAAATAACTTGTATCCATCTACTTTTATTTTTATTTTTTAATGTCTTGAGACAGTATCTTATGTAGCCCTGATTGGCTTTGAACTTACTGTATAGCAGAGACTGATCTTGAAAACCTAGTCTTCCCACTTCAGTGTTGTAGACCGGTACTCTATCTGGTTTGACTTGGGTTGCGCTGCTGCTCGGGTCCAGGGGTCAGGGTCTCGAAGAATGGAGACAAGGCAGAGATTCTGGAGTCAAGTCTCAAGTCTCCTTTATTGTTTCTTTTCTATTGGCGCATATTCACTCTTGTTCATTCCTCTTAACCCTATTTACTCATATACCTCTTAACTCTATTGACCGTATATATCTTCTTAACTGTATCGACTCATATTGACCTCTTAACTCTACTGACTGTATATATCTTAACTCCTACTGATTCTCATTCACCCTTAACTGTATATATTCTTACAAGGAAATCCTGGGTATTTATAAGCACACGCAGGAGAACACAGGTGAAAACATTTTACCACGTGTACTATGCAGCTGGGGTCACTAAACAGCAAAACAAGCTATGTGGGATAAACAAGATATTTGTTAGAGTGTGCTCAGCTGTTGTAGGCTGCTGAAAAACCAAGTCTCTATCAGGGTAAATGGTTCCAGATGGCTGCAAAGATGATAACTGCTTTCTAGCCGCTTTCTGCTTAAAGTCGGCTCCCTACACTTCAGTGCCAGGGTCCACCATCCCACTTGGTCTGATGGGCAATACGAAATTAATACCTTACCATTATTGAGTTTTCTACTCCACAGCACTGTCTTTATCTCTCCGCTTACTAAAACTTTTCTTCATTTCCCCTTTGTATCTGTGGTAATTTAAAATTTTCCAGTAGATTGTTCTTGATACATGGGTCATTCAGCTAGTGGTTGTGTGTTAGCTGACTTTCCATGCCTGTCAGAATTCAGCCATTAGTTCTGGCAGGTTTTGCAGACTGCATTTTTTCTCTCTCTGAATGGCATTAAGTTCCTTCATTATAATCATTGGATCTTGTTGCTTTTTCTTGCTTTACTGTGCTCAGCAGGCCTTCAGTGATTCTGAAAACAAAAACAAACAAAAAAACAAAACAAAACAAAACAAAACAAAAAAACAAAAACAGAAAAATCAAAAGAGAAAAAAGATAGACACCGTGTGATTCGACTCATACCTGCCATCGGGGGATGCTCTTCTTTAACTCCTGAAGATCCTTGTCTTTGTTTGAATCATTTCCCATAAGCCTTGGATTTTCTCATACTGAAATATTGTCTTTCTGATAACAAATTCACTCAGCTTTTGTTTTCCCAGAAAATTATTAGGTCAGAACGATACTAAGAACAACATTTAACTAGTTAACATGCCCCAAATTGCAGAATATATGTTTTTCAGATGTAGAACACTTATCAAACTGACTGTCCCAGTCCCACGGGGCATTGAACTGGGATCAGAAGACCAGGAAGAGAGAACGGAGGACAAGAGGCGCAAAGAATGGGTGGCATGTCTATAGTCTGATCAAATCGCCGATTTTAATTTTTTTCACACAGGGGTTATAAACACATAGAGGCAGCATGTGGGAGAGGGGATGACGCAGGAGTGTAGGTATTCTCAGGGGGAGTACAGATATCTTCCAGAACAGCGTATTGGCTGGATGAAGAAGCAGGAAACAGGTCACTTATGACTCTGTCTATGATTCATTTATGCTTATCTAAGCTGGCACTTTCCACCAAGGTTATCTATCCACAAGGTCTATGACTACTTGTTCTTATTCAGGCTGGTAATTTTCCACTAAGACTGCCTGTCTGTAGCTATCTGTTCTAGGGTCAGTGTTTTTCCACAGAGACCAAGACTTTGTGTTAGCATGCATGTATGTCTGACTTAGGCCTATGGCTGACTTTAGGCCTTCAGTGTATAAGCAAGGCTGCTCCTGACAGCTGACCATGTATTGAATAAAAGATTTAAAAACACATAGAACATAGTGTTTAACCGCTGTACCAAGTGATCTTTAATACATTAAAGTTTAATATGTTATGCCATGTTCATCAAAAATAAAGCATTTATCAAAGAAGAAGTAACATTTAAAAAGGAAATAGATTTCAAAATACTTGCAATGTACTGTGATGGTTGGTATTAACTGATGTTTTCACAGAATTACCTGGAAATCTGGGCTCTGTGTACTGTGATGGTTAGTATTAACTGATGTTTTCACAGAATTACCTGAAAATTTGGGCTCTGTGGCTGTATGGGATTTTCATAATTATGGTAACTGATGCAGGAAGACCCATTTTAATTGTGAGAGATATTGTTCCTGGGGAGGAGACCCTGAACTGTATAGATGGAGAAAGGGTTGAGCACTAGCCTGTATTCACCTGTGCCTCGTTGCAGCAACAGGAAAAGCTATTAAGTCAAAACTTGTGGGATGGGGGAAGGCTGTTTCCAGAAGCTTCATAGATTTATATACGTACATCAAAAAGAAATATTAAACTTAGTAAACATTCATCTCAAGACTTAGAAAACTGGTAGGAAATTAAACCTCAAAAGTAGAAAAAGGATGCAACTAGAAATGAAAAAAAAATCTAATATATATGTATAGATATATACACATACACATACACATACACATACACATACACATACATATACATCATATACATATACATATACATATATAATGAAAAAACTGACCAAAGCTGTTTAAACACTTGTTCTTTGAAAAGATTCGTCAAATATTAATCTTCTTGTAAGAGTGGTCAGGTGATACAAAGTAGAAAAGCAACCATTTACCAGTACTGGAGATGGGTTGAAAATGAAAACACTCAGGGAATATAAATATATTTATAAATATATACAACATTGCTGTATTTGGATATTTCACAGAGTGGATACATTTTTAGGAAACACAACATAATAAAGGTGATGGTTACATGAGATCAAACGCTTGCACAGTACACATCTCTTAAGCGATGGACTCTCTAATTTAAACCTTTTGCTGCAATTATTATTATTATTATTATTATTATTATTATCTGTATATATTAATTAATGCTGAAATTTACTATGGCAGCAGCAGATATTCCTTGACCAGCTGGTTCTCCAATAATCACACAGAGACCCTTTAATATTTCAAAGCTTAGGCCTTAGCTAAGAAGACTATCAAGTAGTTCATCGAAGTTAACCCAGCCACCTAGCTCCATCTAGCCATGTGGCTAGCTATACCTTCCAGGCCCATAGTCATGTCTGTCTCCTCCCATCTTTCCTGGTAAAAGCATTCCTCCTTCTTCTTCCCAGAGTTTCTTTTTCCCTCCCAGGAAGTCCCACCTCTCTCTTTCCCTCTCTATTGACCATTCACAGGCTTTTAAGCTTTTTATTGACCTATTAACTCCTGGAGGGGGTGGGAAACAAGGTTTGTGTAACAAAAAGCCGGGTGTATGTAGAGCAACTAGATCTTGGGATGTGGAATTTAGCATTTGAATACATAGCTGCACCAGACCAGCCCCAACCCCCTTTAGTCTAAATAAAAAGCTCTTTCTCTTACAATAAAAAACCAACATACATTAGGAACATATATGAAACAATTATGAAAATTATATTTACAAAGCCCAGTCTGTCTGTATTTGGCAACTTTGGATAAAGTATTTTATTATCTCTCTTATCTTTGTGAGTTCAGAGTGTTGTATTTAAATCAGTTTTTCATTACCAGTTTAAGCATTTAAATCCTCTAGCTTTCATAACTTGTAATTAGCAACCTTAAAATACTTGTTTATAATTTTCTCCAACCTTCATAAAACATCTTCTAGACCCTCTAACCTTCATTTACCAACCTTCAAACATCTTCTTACACCCTAAAACATTTTCTTAGATCCTTTATAACTTAAGGTTAATTGTGAGACTATGAATATGTAGTTTTCAGTCCCATCAGAGTCCTGAGAAGGAATAAATATTACCTGAATAAGTAGGAAGTACAGGCAAGCAGCCCCCAGAACTATAGAACTGACAGGCAGCTAGTTGATTAGACAGTCCTCAAAGGTCTATATAACATTGGAATATCTATCTTCAGCCTTCTGGCCTAGCCTGTATGACAGATATATTTGTGAAGCAAGCAAGAATTCTGGAAGACTTGCTTACTATGTCTTGACAAAACTTGGCAGTCGACTTTACTGCATCCAAACTTTGTCCATTTCAGACAACATTCTGTCTGCTATGAAGTTAGGGCATTTCTTTTCTTTTTTTTTTTCTTTTTCGCCTGATGGCTAGCATGTCACAATTGGAGCACTCTCTAAATGGAGGTCCTCTGATGCTCATTGTCATTTGCCAAGTCAAATAGGGTGCTGCCAGAAGCTGACACGTCTCAAAGTCCAAAAGGCCTCAAATAATATCATCTTTAAATGCCATGTTCTGTAATTCTCTGAAGTTTTAAGAGACCATCTATCTAATCATAGCATATTGAATAGGCAAGCTTGTTTTTAGATATTTACTATCTGTTCAAGCTAGGAGGGATTTTATTGTAATAATCTAGTCTAGTATCTAATAAGATCATTAGTTTGACTGTCTGACGAGATGACAAACCTGCATTTTTTAATGATCTCATCTCATGTTGGTTCACCAATTTGTTGTGGTAGTTATCATTCTGGGAGTTTGCTACATCCTGTTGTTGCCTTTAAATTTCGATTAGGGTTTTCTATCTCACTTTACATCATTTAGTTCCCGAATAAAAGACACAGAGACCTTTAGATTTATAATAAGCTTTAGAGCATTAGAGCTGGGCAGATATAGCCTTCTGTGCTATTTTTTCTATTTCCCTGTGGTGATTCCTGAGACATCACTTGCCATGTTCTGCCTGGGCCACTCCTTCTCCGTCAGGCCAGCCCTCATGGCAATGCGTATTATGATCTACCTATCCAGGGTGACTTCCTTCCTCTCCTTGATCCTCTTGATCCCCTACCTGAGATTCTAAGCTCTGGAACTCTTGTCCAACTTACCTCTTTTCTGCCCACTTACAGGCAATCAGCTACTTTGATTAACTAATCAGGATTAATTGGGGGAGCAAGGTTTACATAACAAAAGTTGATGTACATGAGAATTTGCTCATCTTGGGAAAACCAGATCTTGGGATCCAGACTTTAATGTTTGAATACATAGCAGCACCAGATCAACCTCCTATATATTCCTCTTTTTGTCTAAATAAAAAGGTTCTTTTTTTTTTTTTTACAATAACAAACTCTACATATTGTACCAACAAAACAAAGCAAAAACAACTAAAACATTTCACAACAACAAAGTGAAGGAAACTGTTGAACTGAAAAATGAAAACAAAAACAATTAAAAAAACACAAACCGAGGGAATCTTGGAGGTGGAAAATGTAGGTAATTGGACAGGAACTACAGACAACAACATCATCAAGAGAATACAAGAGACAGAAGAGAGACTCTCAGGCATAGAAGATACGATAGAAGAAATAGACACATCAGTCAAAGAAAATGTTAAATCCAAAAAACTCCTGACACAAAATGTCCAGGAAACCTGAGACACTATGAATAGACCAAACTTAAAAATAATATGTATAGAGGAAGAAGAAGAAACCCAGCTTAGAAATGTCTTTGATAATATCATAGAAGAAAAAAATTCTAACCCAAAGAAGGAGATGCCTGTAAAGATATAAGAGGCTTATAGAACACCAGATAGATTGGACCAGAAAAGAAAGTCCCCTCACCACACAAGAATCAAAACACAAAATATACAGAACAAAGCAAGAATATTAAGATTTGCAAGGGAAAAGTACCAAATAACATTAAAGATAGACATTAGCATTAAGTCTGACTTCTCAACGGAGACTGTAAAATCCAGAAGGGCCTAGAAAGCTGTGCTACAGACTCTCAGAGACTACAGATGCTAGACTACTATATGTAGAAAAACGAAATTTCAATTACCATAGATGGAGAAAATACAGTATTCCATGGTAAATTCAAACCGAAACAATATCTATGTGAAAATTCAGCACGTCATGGAACTTTCTCCAAAATAGATCACATACTTGGACACAAAATAAGTTTCAACAGATACAGAAAAATTGAAATAACTCTCTGCATCCTATCAGATTTAACCCACAGATTAAAGCTGGATTAACAATAGAAAGAAATCAGAGAAATAACATCTTTTGTAATAGTCTCAAATAATACAAAATGGCTTGGGAGTAAATCTAACCAAGCAAGTGAAAGACTTATATGATAAATTTTAAGTATTTAAAGAAAGAAATTGGAGAAGATATCAGAAGATAAAAAGATCTTATACTCATGGGTGGATAGGATTGACATAGTAAAAATGACCATTCTACCAAAAGCAATCTATAGATTCAATGCAATGTTCACAAAAATTCCAATATTATTTTTTGCAGACTGTGAAAGGAGAATTCTCAACTTTATATGGGAAAACATAAAAGCCAGGATAGCCAAAATAATAAAAGAACGACTGTAGAACTCTGATTTCAGGCTGATCTACAGGGTTATAGTAATAAAAACCACATGCTATTTGCCTAAAAACAGACATGTTGATCAATGGAATTGAATTGAAGCCCCAGTCATAAATCTAAACACTTAAGGACACATGATTTTTGATAAGAAGCCAGAAACACACACAGGAAAAAGACAGTGCTTGTCAAACTGAATGTCTGCACAAAGAAGAACACAAATAGATCCCCATTTATCAACCTGCACAAAATTCAGCTCCAATTGTATAACAGAACTTAACAGAGAACCAGATACACTGAACCACATAAAAAGGAAAGTGGGGAAAACCCTCCAATGCACTGGCACAGGAGATGACTTTCTGAACAGAGCACCATAGCACTGGCACTAAGATAAACAATAAATGGGACCTCATCAAACTGAAAGGCTTCTGTAAGACAAAGGACACCATCAATTGGACAGAACATCAGCCTACAGAATAGAGGAAGACCTTCACTAACTCCACACTTGATAGAGGACTAATATCCAAAATATATATAGAACTTGAGCTAGTTATCAAAAAGCCAAAAAAATTCAGTTAAAAATGGAGTACAGGTGTAAACAGAAAATTCTCAGTAGAGGAATCTCAAATGATTGAGAT
>JANHMN010000002.1:38236919-38259203 GCA_030674055.1 Rhabdomys pumilio
TTTTGCCAGCCCTCAGGACTCTTTTCTTCCTATTGGACTGCTGTGTCCAACTTCAATATAATAATTTTTGCTTTCACTTATTATATTTTATTTTGTCATATTTTGCTGCTATCCCTTATAAGCCTGTTCTTTTCTAATGAGAGACAGAAAGGGAGTGGATCTGGAGGTGAAATGAGGAGGAGGTGGGAGGAGCAGAGGGTGGGGAAACTGCAGTCAAATGTTCTACCCCTCAGCTATACCCCCAGGTGATGAGGGTGGAGGAACTGTCAACAGGATACATGTGCAGGAGAAGAATCTATTTTTCAATAAAAGAAAAACAGGTTCACACTCACGGAATACCATAAAGACACAAAATGGGAAACCAAAATATATAAGTAAAAGACTTATAGGTCCAGACAAAGCACCACGACACAGAAAAAAAAATCTTCCAAATATACCATTGAGTTTGTTTTGTGTCGGCCATGTACAACTGGTCTGCTTTTAAGGATGGTTTCTATACCCAGTGGGACTCTGTTGGAGAAAACTAATTTTTCCTTTTTAAGTGGCTATCATTTGGAGATAGCTTCTGGGTTAGGGATAAGAACTTGTGTCCACTCTTCCTCTCAGTGTAGGGACAGCATCTGGCTTAGATCTATGTAGGTTTTGTTCATGCTGCCACAGTCTCTGTGAGTTCTTTTGTCTGTCAGTCCTGTGGTATCTGCAAGGATTGTTTTCTTGCTGCCTTCCATCCCACTAACTCTTAACCTTTCTGTCTTCTCTTCTATAGAGTTTCCTGCGTCCTGGGAAGAATTTGATGAGGACATTCCATTTAGGATTCAGTGTTCTAAGTTTTCTCACCCTCTGCACATTATTCAGTTGTAAATCTCTGTACTTGTTCCATTTACAGCAGGGTTGCTGAGCAAGACAGTGATCTATGAATATAGCAGAATGTCAACAAACTTTTATTTTTTTAACATGTGGATTACAGGAAACGTAAACAAGGACAGGACCAAGTCAGTTAGGTTTAAGTAGTTGCCTGGACATGTCCCGGGCATTCCCTACTCCTGTCTGTGGGCACAGTGATGAGGGATGGAAGGAGTGTGGTACATGTCATGCTTTCCCACACACTGTAAATATTCATCAAAAAGCTCCAGGCTACACAAGCACTTTGACATTAAGAATATACCATCTCCTACCTGATAGGAAAAAAAAATCGCAATCTTGCTTTCCTTGGTGACAAAAAACTCACAGATGAGAAAAATGGCAACTGGTCTCTAAATCAAAACCTTGACAGAGTCTCAATTAAAATGTATATTTCTCAATTTAATGCGGGACGGGAGGCAGCAGACTACATTAGACATTGTTTCTAAGAGTCAGGATTAGATGAATTTCTACTAAACCATCAGCAGGGAAGTATGTTCTTCTTGCAGTAAATTACTATGTTGCAATTAGAAAATGTACATGTGTCAGCGGCACCCATCAGCCTGTGGACCTAAACATACCCATGCAGCCCTCCCTGTGAGCCTCCTTCCTCCCTCCGCTGTCAGCTTAATGAACGCTCGACGCTCCCTGCCTAGACGTGCAGTAATCACCCTATGCTCAGTAGAACTCTATCCTGACACTTCCAACAAATTTATAGGTTGAACTTCTTACCTTGGGACACCTATAAAACTTAGCAGTTAGGAAATAATGAACTTTTGTGTGATAATCACAAATGCCTTACCAAAAAAAAAAATCCTCCTAGACACCTATGGTTATAATTAAAAACTGTCTTCTAGACATGGAGATGCCAGTGAAGTGCCATCTCTTTACTTCTCTGACCATACAAGTGACTTCAGCTCTCTCAGGACCATGCTAGTTCTATGAGGTGAAGGGACAAAAGACAGGTTTTTTTTTTTTTTTTTCTGGAAACGAGCAGGGCATTTATAGAGAGATGATTTGTAGCTTCTAACACCTGTGGGCATTAGGAATCATCCTTTAATACTGAGCAACACTAAGTGAGATACGAATATAGAGCAATGGCCAGACAACCTGAACCAACCTAACAGGCACGGGGTCACACAGTGATGTCAGCATCGACCACCCAGAACACTCAGCCCTGCTTCAGAGAGGTCCAGTTTAAAACTCCTCAGATGCAGCCATTCCTCCCAAATGACAAAGAAGAGAAATCCTTAGAGGATGTTATGTTAGCCCTCGATTTAAAAAAAAAAAAAACAAAAAACAAAAAAAACACTTATATACTTTTATATGTTTTTATATTTTAAAATGTTTTTATTTTTAATTATGCATTCATGTATTTGTTTGTGTCCTTGAGTGTGGGGTCATGCAGAGGTTATTGGATTCCCTGAAGCTGGAATTACAGGCTGTTGTGAGCCACTGGATGATGGTGCTGAGAGCTAAATTCAGGTTTTCTGCAATGATTGCCAGAACTCAACCTCTGAGCACCTCTCCAGACTCCATTTGTGGACTGTTCTTAAACATCTAGAAGGCCTATGAGGCATGTGCAGCTGAGGACCACATGTAGTCAAGAAAAGAATAGCTTTGAATGTGGCCCAACCAAACACTTTGTATGTATGTATGTATGTATGTATGTATGTTTTTTCAAGACAGGGCTTCTCTGTGTAGCCGTGATTGTTCTCAAACTGGTTCTTTAGACCAGGCTGGCCTTGAACTCATAGAGATCTGCTTGCCTCTCCCTCCTTAGTGCTGTGATTAAAGGTGTAAGCAGCCACCACCATGGCCTGGGTTCCAACAATATGTCTTTAATGGACTTAATTAAACCATTATACATTTTGTTTGTTATGTTTTGGATTTTATGAAACTTGATGCTGCAATTCTCAGAGGTGGAATTTGTAGATGACAGCATGATATCACAGTATCCAAAGGTCTGTTGCCCCATAGATGTTTCCAGCAAGGACTTGAGTTTTCTGGTATGCACATAGCACCGCCAAAAACACTCCACAGGTTGGACAAAGGCTAGAATAGACAAACGTCCTCTATGTAGTCACATTTCTTCTGAAACCCTTCCTATTCTTGTCAACAGCAGGGTCAAGCTTATGCAACTGTGATGTTCCGAGGGGCCGTGAACTATTTCGCTTTTTACATCGTTTATAAGAACAGCTTCCTCTGTGAACATTATATATAGGGTACCCAGTGTCTTAGTTACTAATTTACTTTTATCCTATACCAGTAACCCTTTCAGCACCTAGACTCAGTGGCGTGCATCTGAGCTTGCCCACTCATTAGTATACACATATTAGTAACATATTTACAAAATGCAACTGTGAGAAACAATAGCCAATATTGCTTTACTAAAGCATGCTGGTTCCTCCCAGAACCAGCACAAATATGAATACTTTTCACAGGGGATTTCATCACTTTCTGATAGACAGTATGGTATCTATAAAATATGCTATTTCCCCCCTTTTAAATGTTCTTTGTGTACCTCTAAACATCTGTAAAGATGAGATGTCTCAAATTAGGATTTAGGTTTGTCTAGTGAATACATAATACTGTTAGATTTACCACACACACACACACACACACACACACACACACACACACACACACACCAATGAGCACATCACTGTCAGTTCTCCATTTCCTCATTATCTCTGTCATATGTGATATGTGCACTTACTTAGCTTACAATGTTGCAATTTCCCTTCCAAAATTCCCATTTTAGAAGAGGGCCTTCCTAAGAATTTGAACATAAAGCATACAAAATATGCTATCTTTCTATCTCAACATTTGCCACATACCAGCTTCCTCTTTAATATCTACATATTTAATGTCTACATATAGTAAAAATGATGACTCATTTGTCCACGATGTGTACAATACATCCAGATGACTAAACTCTCCTGACACATAATAGCCAAATCCTTTATAGTCACTGTGCCCCCATCTCCCTCAGACCATTAAGAAGCACAGATAGACCCTCTCTGCTCTCAGAGGCAGTCTAACGAATTCTTTTCCATACACTGGATTTCCCAAACTTAAAAATCTGTTTACACAAGGGATCATTCTGCTGCTTCTACTTTCAGACATATTAACCATGTTTAAATGTCTGGAAAGATGGGTTATTTCATGTAAGAACCTTTCCCCTGTGCACAGAGTGGTGGTGAGTTAAACCACATGTGTAGCAACGGTTGCAAAGTCAGGTGTCTGCCAAATGTGGCCACTCCCTCCCCACTTCCTGCTTTCTTTCTATTTTCAAATCAGTGGACAAGCACGGGCCTATGGCATGCCCAGAAATGATTCAACAATGTTGCATCAAAGTACCATTTGTAGAAAACATGTTCCTATGAATTTCAACATGAACTATATAAAATGTGCAAGCTTCACTAATGACTTTCTTATCTGCTGGCAACTGCTTTAAAGAGGCGTGGACCTATTTGTCCACTATATTTACTTACAAACATGGCAAAGCAAAATGTGCCAAACATCCAGGGAGCCAACATCTGAGGGGCCAAGATAAGTTCAGCAGCACTTTGCTTTTTGCCATGCTGTCCCTCACCTCCTCCCATCTGCTGAATGAGCAGGAGAGGACCACTCAGCTCCCGGGCATTGTTTCATAACCTCATTTCTCAAAGACAGTATTTCATATGGACTTTAGCAAAAGAAAAATTGCTACCAAAGTGACATTTTACTGCCTCTCGATCCAGCAAGGACTCAGTCGGCACAGCGTGTACATGGCAGTTGGTAGTAAAATACACATGCGTAACAATGGCAATAAATAGAAAATGTCATAAAATATGAGCCTCCTGAGCTAGAATTCTGTTCTGACCACCACAGTGGGCTAAAATGTTCAAAATGTTCAGAAATAAGTCTTTCCTTAGAATGCTAATGCTACATGTATAAGATGTATCAATTTACTGGTTTTGTTGTGTACTGGTAGCCTCTTTAGTATGCAAAGTGACCTGCTGCTTTTAATAGGGATTTCTGTGCCCTTTATAAACACTATATATGCAGTGAAGTAAGAAAAAAATGGGGCAGGGGTTCATGAGTGCTTACTGCTCTGCCGTGCCTTCTCCTGGGAGCCAGAGCACAGATAAAATAAGCCAGGAGAAGATTGGCTATTTCCTTCTTGAAAAATGGCATTTCATAGAAATTTTAATAAAAAGGAACACACACACACA
Organism: Rhabdomys pumilio; assembly: GCA_030674055.1. Classification (NCBI taxonomy): domain Eukaryota; kingdom Metazoa; phylum Chordata; class Mammalia; order Rodentia; family Muridae; genus Rhabdomys; species Rhabdomys pumilio. The sequence goes on from JANHMN010000002.1 coordinate 38,242,040, forward strand.
CACACACACACACACACACATACACGCATGCATGCACGCATGCTTGCACATGCACACTCACATGTGTATGGTTTCTTTTACTATTTCTTCTTGTATAATATGTATGGCATCCATCTCAGAACATCTAGAAAATCTAGACATGTTAAAAAAGCACTGTCAACTGTATAGACAATAATAAATAATAAAATGTGCACACACACACACACACACACACACACACACACACACACACACACACGACTGTTGTATTAAAGATGTCTCTATGTGGTCAGCTTGGCAAGGGACCTCCTCATCTGCATTCTGGTCTCGGTGCTCCAAAACACTGCACAGGGAGGAGTGTCTCTAGAGACGGTCCAATGACACCATTGTAAAAATTTACTTCTAGCAGACAATTTTATGAGTTTAAAAACAACAGAAAGACTTTCTTCTGGTTCGACTCTATCTTTTGTTGGCAACCTCTACACATCTGTAGTGTCCAGATATTTTAGTTGACTTCTTTCCTGCTGTGACAGAACAATGACCAAAAGTAACATGGTGCAGAAAGGGCTTACTTCCTATTACACTTGCAGGTTACAGTCCATCATTAAGGAAAGCCAGGGAAGAAATTCAAGGCAGAAACCTGGAGGCAGGAACTGAAGCAGAGGACAAGGAAGAACACTGTTTAATGGCTTGGTCTCCTGCCTTTGCTCGGCTCTCTCTCTCTCTCTCTCTCTCTCTCTCTCTCAGAACCCATGACCTTCTGCCTAGGGGTGGCACCATTCCCAGTGATCTGGGCCCTCTCACTTCAATAATTAATCAAGAAAATGGCCCTAGAGACTTACCCACAGGCCAATTTGACAGAGGCAATTCCTCAATTAAGATCCCTCTTTCTCAGATACCCTTAGTTTGTGTCAAGTTAACATAAATTAACCAACACACTAGAATTGGCAAAATGTTTTAAAACTTGGCAGATCTTCCCTAGGTATGTCCTATTGGTCACATGTGGTGTGTCTTGTCACTCTTTGTAATGGAAAGAAGGCCAGCTGCCTGATGTTCACTCACCATTTCTCCTGGGAGTCATTCTGGTTCTCTAGCTTTCCTGGGGGCCATTAAAGACCTTTCTTTGTTTGTCAATGAAGGGACAAGGTGAGGTCAGAGGCCCCAGTCTTGTCCACAGGGTAGTCAGCTCACAGCAGTGTTGAGCTGTACAGAACTGGCTTCTCTGATTCTGAAAGCCTCTCAGGGGTGATGTGATATCTGCTAGATACCATTACTTTCCTATGTCATGAATGCTCCCATTCAAAGCCTTGAAAAAATGGCTGTCTTTTCCTGGGTATTAGATCATGGGTGATCTGTCCCTATCAGTAGTGGGTCAGGAGAGGGGTTTGCCGCTGCTTGGAGTTGGGCAGGCTCCATTGCTGGTAGGAAGCTCTCCAAGTCCTGAGTGGAATACTGATTAAAAACAAAGTGAGATGAGTGTCACACAAAAGCAATGACTCAGTAAGCAAACTTACTGAGTGTTGCAATATCAGATGCCTGGCTGCCCAGCCCCCACCCCCGTGCCAGTGATGCATAGGCTTAAAAAAAAAACAAACAAACTAGAGATTAGCTTGTAGACTAGATACCTTCTTAATTAAATCTTCATACCTAAGTGTGTATTTTGTGAAATACAAATCTCTTTAGAACAATTGTACAAAGGTCATAATCAGAACATGGCTGTGGATCCAGCATCATGATCTGATCAAAACAGCCCATTAAAAATTTGCATTGGCCCAGTAACTTGTCTGATGAACCCAGGAGCCATGCCATATCTCCATAGTCTCCTTCGTCGTCTGGTTTCACTCAATAGACTCAGTTTGAGTTGCCTTATGTTTATCATGGTGAGATCTGGTTCCCCAGGTCTGGCTGCAGAATGACTGAAGTCATGTTGTGTTCTGATCGACTCCATCAGAGGTTTGCAGGCTCATTAGTCCCACCAATGACTGTGTCAACTTCTGTTACATAGTTAAAATGTCCATAGCTCTCTTCTCTTATTAACAATGTACATTAATTAGATCTCTTATTTCTTTAGTTCTTATTAGTTATATCATGGAGAGACATTTTTTTCATGTCAATACTCAACTGAATATTCATCCACTGGTTTGAACATTCATTGATGATTCTTGGCTGAATTAATAATCATTCTCATGGACTACCTAAGGGTGACTTTAATAACTGCCATTCCTTATCTCTCTATATTGGCTAACATCATGTGAGTTAGGGACCTCTCCTTCTCTGATCTTACTCAGTGGGCTAAAATAAATTATTTTGTACTTTCAAACCAATTATTTTGGTGAATGTATTGTCCCGGAATGGCCAGTAGGAGCCTTTTCTCTTTGGCTCACCCATGTTTTCATATATCTCCTGAGTCTTTGAGGGCTTCATTTCTCTTTAACAGGACAAAATGCTGCATCTCTGGAGCCAGGCATTTATCCCCAGGAGCTCTTTGCTTCTTTAATACAGAGTAGTCTTTATAACTTGGCACTTGCTATGCACATTGCCATACATGTATCACTGTTTTTAAGTGTTCCCAATGAACACAACCAGTATATGTGTATGCTAATGTTCTCATGTCTGCATATGTTGCACTTATGTATGTACATGTGTGTTTATATATCTCTCTAGTTTCTATTTCCTTGTTTGTCTGTCTCTCTGTAATCTATCCTTAAAGCCGTGAGTTTAAACCCATATTTTGAGTACTGAATCAATGTCATAAGAAGATATATTTTAGCCTTCCAACTTCTTATACTTGTCTGTGCCTTTCTCCAACCACAAGTGACTTATTTCCTACTGTGGATTTCCTGGCACCCTTTCCATAATCAAGAGGCTATTGTAGCTTCATTCTCATTAGCCTTGATTTGTGAGCTACCCTGACTCTGAAGAACTTGCTGTTAACTTCTTGATCCTGGTCACGGCTCTAGCACTGATAAAAGAACCCAAAGGAGTCTGTGGCTCTGGCTCTGGCTCCAGTTAATTGCTGACTGAGATCCACTCACTGACCAAGGGGAATGTTGGTGGGTCAAAAAAAAAAAAAGAAAAAAGAAAAAAGAAAAGAAAAGAAAAGAAAATCAAGATGAAACTGAGTTGAGACCTGTGTGCAGACAGTTTACTTGGGAAGGTACCTTAGTGATCAAACTGTGGAGGGGTCATAGTAGGATGGGTACCCAGAAGTCACTTGGTATCTTGCCAGCCTTGTGAGCAATGGTTTTGGAGCTCATTGAAGCTTATAAAATCTATTCCAGAACCAGTCACTGGGAAGAAGTCACAGGCTTTTAGTTGTCTATCTCAATGGCATCCTTTGGAAGGCTACTACCCAGAGACCTTCCCCATTACTTTCCGAGCCTAGGCAAGTGTATAGCAGAGGATGCTCGTGGACCTAGCAAGTCACCCAGGATAAACCTGTGGGAGAAATCCAAGAAGTAAGAGGCACCGAGAACAGATGTTGAAAGAGTAAAATGAATCATAGCTTACAACATCCCACAGGCTCAGATCCAAGGTGAAATCAAAACATACCCAAGAGGAGGTTCTGGATTAATGACCTCCATGGTTCTGTGTCTTCTGTCTCCACCATGTATGGGAGTACATGAGAACACACAGATATAATTCAGTTTATATAAAGATGCAGGGTTTAAAACCCTTTTATTTGAATTTCCTCAGTTTCTGTTGTTATATCTCCCTTTTCATTTCTGATTTTAATTTGGATACTGTCTCTGTGTCCTCTCGTTAGTTTGGCTAAGGGTTTACCTATCTTGTTGATTTTCTCAAAGAACCAGCTCCTGGTTTTGTTGATTCTTTGTATAGTTCTCTTTGTTTCTACTTGGTTGATTTCAGCCCTGAGTTTGATTATTTCTGGCTATCTACTCCTCTTGGGTGTATTTACTTCTTTTTGCTCTAGAGCTTCCAGATGTTCTGTTAAGCTGCTAGTGTATGCTCTCTCCAGTTTCTTTATGGAGGCACTCAGAGCTATGAGTTTTCCTCTTAGCACTGCTTTCATTGTGTCCCATAAGTTTGGGTATATTGTGCTTTCATTTTCATTAAATTCTAAAAACCCTTTAATTTCTTTATTTCTCCCCTAGCCAAGTTACTGTTGTTCAGCTTTCATGTCTATATGGGCTTTCTGTGTTGTTTTTGTTGTTATTGAAGACCGGCCTTAGTCCATAGTGGTCCAATAGAATACATGGGATTAATTCAATGTTCTTGTATCTGTTGAGGCTTGTTTTGTGACCAATGATGTGGTCAGTTTTGGAGAAGGTACCATGAGGTGCTGAGAAGAAGGTATATTATTTTGGTTTTGGGTGAAATGTTCTGTAGATATACATTGCATCCATGTGGTTCATAACTTCTGTTAGTTTCACTGTGTCTCAACTTAGTTTCCGTTTCCATGATTTGTCCATTGGTGAGAGTGGGGTATTGAAGTCTCCCACTATTATTGGGTGAGGTTCAATGTATGCTTTGAGCTTTAGTAAAATTTCTTTTACAAATGTGAGTGCCCTTGCATTTGGGACACAGATGTTTAGAATTGAGAGTTCATCTTGGTGGATTTTTACTTTGATGAGTATGTAGTGTTTTTCTCCATCCTAGACTGAAGGAAAGGCCAACCACCCCACCTAGGGATTCATCACATCTGCAGACAACAAAACCCCACACTATTAGTGACACCAAGAAGCATTTGCCAACAGGAGCTGGGTATGGCTGTTCCCTGAGAGGTTCTACCAGCACCTGACCAATACAGAAGTAGATACTCACAGCCAACCATCGGACTGAGCCCAGGGACCCCAATGGAAGAGCTAGGGGAAGGACTGAAGGAGCTGATTGCAATCCCATAGGAAGAACAATATCAGTTAACTGGACCACCCAGAGCTCCCAGGGACTAAACCACCATCCAAAGAGTATATTTGAAGTGAGCTATGGCCCAGATACATTTGTAGCAGAGGATGGCCTATCTAACATCAATGTTTGGGGAGGGGGCCCTTGATCCTGTGGAGGCTTGATGCCCCAGCTTGGGGAGATGCTAGAGCAATGAGGCGGGAGTGGGTGAGTGGATGGAGGAGCACCCTCATAGAGATAAAGGGGAGGAAGGAAAGGGGGAATGGGATGGGGGTTGTGGAGGGGTAACCAGGAAGGGGGATATCATTTGAAATGTAACGAAATGAATGTAAATGAATAAAATAATTCATAAAAACAAAATAAAACCCCCTTTTACTCAAGCCCAGGCACATAACACACTCATTACTTAAATAAGACGATGAAGCACATCCTATTGTATTTATTTACTTGCACAAAAGTCAGTTTTATTTGATGTAAGGCAACAAATTCCAGAATGCAGCTGTTGAAAATTTGGGTTGTGTCCTTTTCTGTAGCCTGGTGTCAGGTCAGGCTGAGTCTTCATGCCTTGGACATTTGGGAATTATGACTCAGTATTTTATGGATACTGGACTTACGTCTGTGTGTCCAGTTTGATCTTGAGCCTGTGGAAGAGAAAAGCTAAATGAGGTTGAAGCTATTTGGTGCAGTTGAAGCTATTTGGTGCAGTTGAAGCTATTTGGTGCAGTCTCCCTTTGGTGCCCTGATGATTTGTTTGCTTTGTTGCTCTAGAGCTTTGGGTGTGAATTGCAGTGAAAACTCTCCAATTAGGTGATAACTGACTTAGGGGTGTTTCCAGTAAGCTGTGCTCCTGGATGGTTTAATGGTTTTACTACAAGGGGCATTACATATGTCTTCCAACCCAGTCAGTAGATATGACCACCAAGAGATATAACTATAAAGAAGGGTAGGGATATGTGTGAGGTCATTAACTAGACATCTCTTCATTAAGGGAGTACTATTTCTACTTCTGGATAAATTGAGGGGAAAATGTTTTGCCCTAAGTGAATTAACTCAGTTTATGCATTGGAACCTTATTCTGTCTTTTGTGTTTCCATATGGGCTGGAATTGTGGTGTCTGTCCTCACGGACATGAAGAAAGAACTCCAGGGAGATGGCTGGACAAAGAAAAAGTTCCCCTTATTTATCTTACTTTTATTTTATTGAAAACACACACACACACACACACACACACACACACACACACACACACACTATCCTGATTGTGGTTTCTTCCTTCTCTACTCCCAGTTCTTCCTCCCCTCCCTTCCCCTTCCCTCCCCTCCCCTCACATCTAAGACTGTCTCCTTTCTGCCTCTCATTATAAAACAAATGGTTTCTTGAAGGATAAAAATAAAATAACGATATAATATAAAACAAAACCAAACACATTGGAATAAGACAAAATAAACAAAAGGAAAAGAGCCCAAGAAAAGGCATGAGAAACAGTTACACGTACAGAGACCCACTCATTCACACACTCAGGAGTCCCATAAAAACACAAAACTGGAAGTCTTGGTATATATGCAAAAGACCTGTAGAGTTAAGTTAAAAAGAGAGAGAGAGAAAGAGAGAGAAAGAGAGAGAAAGAGAGAGAAATATAAATAAAAATAAACACGCAAATGATTTTTAAAAAAAGAAAGAAAAAGAAAAGTCCTGACATGAGACAAGGAACCCCTAATGATGCCATTGAATTTGTTTTGTCTGCCATCAACTGCTAGGCATGTGGTCTACCCTTAAGAATAGTTTGTTTCTCCGGTGAGATTTCCTTGGAGAAGACTAAATTTTCATTTGCCAGTGTTTATCAATTGGAGATAGTTTCTGAGTTAGAAATGAGGGTGATGAATATGGGTGGATTTACTTGGATATTTCTACACAATTCTGTTCAGTTTGACTATTATCATTTGTTGAAGATGCTGTCTTTCTTCCAGGCTATATTTCCAGAATAGAAATATCAGGTGTCCATAGGTTTCTGGATTTATTTCTTGGTCTTCAGTTTGATTCCATTGATCAATGTGTCTGTCTTTGTGTCATGATACCTCTGTAGTACAATTTGAGTTTGAGGATAGTGACACTTCCAACAGTTATTTTAGTATTCAGTATTGTTTCTGATGTGTGTGTGTGTGTGTGTGTGTGTGTTTGTGTGTGTGTGCATGTGCATGTTTTCATGTGACGCTGAAAACTCTCAAAGCAAAACTCTACTAAATCAGGAACTAAAATCGTGGTTGTCCACTCTCCCCATATCTATTCAATGTTGTATTTGAAGTCTTAGCTAGAGCACTAAGAGAAGTGAAGGAAATCAAAGAGACACTGGAAAAATATCTTTCATTGCTGATGATATGATAGTATACATAAGTAATCCTAAATTTCTACCAGGGAACTCCTACAGATGATAAGTATTTTCAGCAAAGTTGTTGGATACAAAATTAACTCACAAAAATCTGTAATCCTCCTGTATACAGATAACAAATAGATTGAGAAATATGAGAAACACCTTTCATAATATCCTCAAAAATAGAAAATATCTTTGGGGAAACTCTAAACAAGGAAGTGAAAGACTTGCATGATAAAACTTTACGACAGTGAAGAAGATATATCAGAAGATGGAAAGATAGACTATGCTCATGGGTTGGTAGGATTAAGATAGCAAAAGTGGCCATCCTACCCAAAGCTATCTACAGATTCAGTGAAATTCCCATCAAAATTCCAATACAGTTCTTTGAAGATCCTCAAAAAGTTGCTTTTAAACGAGGGCTGCTGTCTTTGAGGGAGTTGAGATCATGAAATGCAGGGTAAGCTTGACTTTAAGTGTACCATGAAGGCCAGGGAGATGGCTCAGTGGATAAAGTACTTGATGCACCCTCAGCACAAGTGTTCCAAGATGGTAGAACTAGATTCCAGCATGAATCTGAGAGAAGTACAGGCTTTGAGATCATAATGAAAATAAATTAATTCTGAGTCTCAAAACCCTCTGAATACTTCTGTTATGGCGCTGTAAAAAGTTGAGTCTATACCCAGATTTTGTTGTTACCTACTACAGTACTGCACAAGCCATTGCTCTGTCTAGCCTATTGTTAAGAACTCAATTGTGCTGGCTTACTGCTTAGGCCCTAGTGAGCTTACTGCATCACTATAATCCTGTACCAGACAAGGCAACTCTCCCCACTGCTCCTCTAAGTGTGTTACTGTCACCTGCTACTTCAGAATACTTACTGGGGCCTTAGGATCTGAATATTTACCACTCCAAGTTTAAGGACCCCTAAAGCCACAATATAACCTTTTATTCCTAATTTCCATCCCCAATTCCTCTGTCTTTTCAGTAGCTGCTTTGAGCTCCACACCCTGACCCCCTGACCTATTTATTTTCTTGGAAGCCCAGAAAAGTCCTGTCTATTTGCTTTTCCTAACATTTACTACCCTCAGGGTAGATGTGTCAGGGTTATTCTCAGAAAAATCTCCAAGTGGATGTAGACATAGGCACCTAGTTTTCCTCAGAAGTCTGGTTTTATTATTCTCAGAAAAATCTCCAAGTGGATGTAGACGTAGGCATCTAGTTTTCCTCAGAAGTCTGGTTTTGCTCATAAGATGCCAACCTGGGCTTGAGAATTCAGTCACACACACACACACACACACACACACACAACCAAACAAACAAACAAAACCAATCAACCAAACAAACAAACAAAAAATTAGGATTAGAGAGAAACAGTTGGCAGATTGTTTCAAGAGGTCATGGAAGAGATTTTGAGTAAAGAAAAGTTGGATAAAAAAAGAGAAAAGAAAAAGGCTGGGGTCACAGACTCCCACAGTGGAGTCAAACCACAACATTCCTGCGGAGTGGCCCCATCCACAGACATCCCCTGCTGCTGGGTTCTCTATCCCAGTGAAGGCATTCAAAAACACAAATGCGAGCTGGCAGGGTGGCTCAGCAGGTGAAGGCTCTTGCTGCTTCTCCAGTCTGGAGTTCCCTTCCAGGAACCCTCATGGTGGAAGGAGAGAACTAAGTCACAGAGAGCAAGGGAATCATTTGTATTGGCTGTACCAAAAAAGCCAGCTGCCCTGGCAGATTTGTCTTATTCTAGAAAGGGTCTAATTTACTCAGTGCCAGGAACCAGTCACTGGAAGCACACGTAGCCTAATCGAGGCGTACAAAAGCCAAACGTGTTCCATTGCAACATAATTATAATTTTTCCTTTACAGTTTATTTGGCACTAATCTCTTATTTCCACTTTAAAGGAAAAAAAAAGACATAAAGATACCATCAAATATCAAAAAGGTACAAAGATTATAGATACAAGATGTGTTCTTGGTGATCTTATCCAGATACTCTTTGCTTTTCCCACGGGGCTCAAGCCTTTCCTTGCTACAGAATCATTCTAGAATAATACAAAGAATTCTACTATAGGGAATTATTACTATTTGATTTGTCACCCTTGGGCTAAATTACCAATAATTAAGTCTATTTGTAAAATTTGGTACATTATAACAAAACTTTTGTTAATCACACAAACCCAAGGAGAAAGACCATCTACCTAAATTATGGCCAAATGAAAGCAAGCTTGATTTGTGTATACATCAGAGCTGAATCAGCAGCTGCCTGCTCGTAAGATGGGGTTCATGAGATCAGCCTGAGCTATTTTCTCAAGGTGTTTCTATAGGACAAAACTATAGGGTAGGGGATGTAAACATGGCTATAGAAGTGAGAGCAGGCAGTTAAGGAAAGTAGGTCATAGAAAAATAGGTATAGCACATGACTGGGAACAGGTGACTACTGGCAGTTGGTTTACAGTACATTCCAAGGTTATCGGGATAAGGAGCAGCCCAGCTCTGAGAAACAGAAACTCACGTTTTATGGTAACCAGAAACTTAACTTGGCTATAGACTCAAAATGGCTTCTGAGAACAAAATGTTGATGAGCTGCTGGTTTCTCATGTTCATTGTGTCTGTGCCTTCAGTCTTCTAGGCTGATGATTAAATAGATCAATGGCATCATCCACTGTCAGAATCAGCTGAATATTTCAGTATTTTAGTTCAAGAGATTCCTGTCAAAATCTAATATCTACTCTTTTTTGACAAACATCTACTATCTAATTGAAGAGAAAATGCTAAGCAACCTATAAACATTAAGTAAACGGGTCTGAGGCATGTCTATGAAAGAAAAACATAAACTTCTGAAAGTAAAAATCAGAAGTGGTTACAGAGCTTCTGCAATGAGCTCCCAGAACAGGGAAAGCTAAAGGAATAAAAAGTTAAAATCAGGTGATTTCATCAATTGGGGAAAGACATGCATCAGGAACTCTCATCTGGAGAGAAAGGACTTTATCACGTATTGTAGCCATTTTCTGTTCCATCACTTGTAAGGAGAAAATGCAGTAAGCTTTATATTTCTCACCTCAAATTGGAACCAACTTCTGCTAGAGACACACCCTTCTGGACTTTGGAAAATTTAGGTGGTATTTATTTTCAACAATGACAGTTGAATACCCAGGTAACTAAGTTGAAAACTCTGCTGACAAAATTTCTAATTCTCATCCTTTCTATTTCTTATTTATTTATTTTTTCACATTGAGATGCTTTGAAAATTGTCCAAGGCATTTGGAATTTTCCTTAATGCTATCTAAGTGACAAAAACACTGCCAGTCTTGACTTTAGTAAAGGTCTGAATGAAGACACTGTGTTCCTAGTTCATCACGCTTTTATTATGTCTGTTTGCCTACTTACACTTCCAACCTTCCTGGAACCAAGTCTTTTTGTCAGAAAAGATTCTGTGACTCAGGGGAAAAGCATAGGGTCAGTTTGATTAAGGCATTTGATTAGTGCCTTGCTTTAGAATTTTGAAAATGAAGCATTTATTCTATCTTACATTCCCAAGTAACAGTCCATTCCTGAGAGAAGTCAGGGCAGGGTATGAACTGATGCAGAGACTATGAAGTGCAGGTTGGAGCTGATGCAGAGACCAGGGTGCTAATAGTCTCCATCTTCTTGGCTTGCTCAGCCTCTTTTCTTATAGAATCACTTGTCCAGAGGGGTGGTGCCATCCACAGTGAGTTGATCCCTTCCACATCAACCATCAATCAAATGCCTCACAGACTTTCCCACAGGCCAATCTCAGCTGAGGTTCCCTCTTTGCAAAATGACTTTAGCTTGTGTCAATATGAGATAAAACTGCTGTGAGGTAAGCCCAGCAGAGACAATCACACTGACAATCATAAAATTGAGAAAAAAAAAGTCTTTCTTGCTGGTCGGTGATTGCACAGGGAACTTGCTCAAATTGTGAAGCTGTGGACCTCACAGGTTTTTGTCTTTTACACTGAGACCCCACAACATGGTTGGCACATTTCAGTGAGTAAGAAGCAGAGCTACAGAAAAAAAAAAAGCAAGGTTAGTACATTCAGAGACTTTTACTCAGAGATTTTCTGGGAACCCATGGATTTAGCTTTTATTCCTGCTTGAGCAGGTGACTGAGGTCTTTGTTTCTGCTTCAAGGCTTGAATGGGGTTTTTAAACATGTGTCAAGGTTTGGGAAAACAAAGCTAAGACAATGACACATACATAGGAGTGTTGGGTGATTAAGATGTTAATCACCTTTCTTCTTTAGGTCATGATGTGTTCTTGATTATTTTAACTTTAGGCACTGTGATGTTAGTTTTGATTGTCACCTTGACACAATATAGTCTCATAAAGGGATATGGAAGAAGGAAACTTTTTTTTTTCTTACTTGGCTTTCACTCTCATTGGCAAGTTCATCTACATTGCTGCTGCTGTTTTCTTTACTGATATTAGAACGAGCTTCTTTGGGCTTTCACCATGGGAAGAACACCAGTGGTTCTTTAAGAATCTTCCAGGCTTTGGCACCAGATTGAAACTGCCAAGGCATATGGATAAACAACTATTGATTTCTTGATCTCCCTGGTGGGAGACAGCCACCAAAAGACTACTCTATCCACATAATGAAATACAATCATATGAGCATGGCTACAGAAGTGAGAGCAGGCAGTTAAGGAAAGAACGTCATGGAAAAGTAGAACATTTCTGAGGAAAAAAATATATGTGTGTGTATATATATATGTATATATATATACACACACATACACACACACACAGACACACACACAGACACACACACATACACATATATGTATTCATTCTTTTGGCTCTGGTCCTCTAGAGAACCGTGACTAATGTCAATACTGATAATGTTCCTATTGTGTGTCACATGTAAATGTGTCAGACACAGAGGACATAGTTCTCTATGGATTAAGAAACCAAAGTCTTTCAGGGGGAGGGTGAGGCAGGCAAACATAGGGAATATCTTAGCAACTCGGGACTCTACTTGGTTTGGGCTATGTACACACCCGTCTCTGAACAGTATAGCAAGCAACCTGTTAGCAACCTATCACTCTCAACTGCAAAAGGGTTTAAACTATGAAATAAATTGCTCCGCTTAATAGCCCCTTGATAAGCTTTGTTTCGAGTAAAGTACAATCTGGAACAGAGTCTGGGGCTGACTGAGACCAGTTTGTGGTACACGTACAATGAGGTGAAATGTAACCTCAAGCGAACTTTCAGAAAGAATCCCCTATTTACTATTTATGCCTGTGCACAGCTGGGCATGCCTATGATAAAAAGCTGATGTGTTGTGGGAACAGATAAGAGCAATGAACAACAGTTTATGTAATCAAAGCAGCGCAACCAACAGAGAATCACCCACTACATCTCTAGTAACAAGGATCTTCCTTCCCTTGAACTCCATAAAATGAACCCAGACAATCACTGGAACCCTTGAAAATCTTCACTCACGTGGTCTGCTGCACTCTGATAATGCCCATAACTTCCCATCACTTCACTTTGAATAAAAATGTCCATGTTACATTTGCAAATCAATGTGAGCTTTTATTTTAGTTGCTCATATAAGAGACAAGGATGAGGAAACACCCAGCCCCGGCACCATCTGCTTGTAACATCTTTCTGCCTGGAGAAGATTAGGGGAGAACTTCCGGCTTTGGCTGTCTTTCAACCCAGGTGTAAAGGTTCAAGGCTGCAGAATTTGAGACTTCTGGTCAAGGATCTTCATGTATGCATCAACCCACTTCTCTGTGGGGTCTACACAGACAGGAAAACCCCGTTTGGTCTTGAAGCTGTGGAGAGATGACATGCTCAGTAGTGCTCAGGGCATGGCCCACAGGTAACAGGTAGACAAACCTCATTCAGTCTAGCTCCAGAGATGAAGGAGCTGCTTGGCAGGAGGGGAGGATGAGGAAGGGTGGAAGAAGAACCCTGAGGAGGAAGTCCTGATCTTGCTGTCCTTCTTGAAGCTTTCTTATCTATTGTGTTAAGGAACTGGGGAAAATCCTTCTGAGCTCCTGGAAAATTACAGATTTCTTCTCCTCCAGTCAGTTTCCCTATGTGGGTTAGGAGCCGTTCAGATAAGAGGCTGTATTTGTTTGACTCACTTGCCTATGTGTCCTGACCACTCTCCCTTGACTCTTTGACTGGGTGTTTTGGGCAGGGATCACTTACATAACAGCTTCCAGGGGACACTGGCTATTATTGATTCTCTTATAACTCTGCAGCATCCGAAGGGGGATCTTCCGATTTGATACAGAATAGCAGCAGGCGACTGGAAGGGATGGCTTATCTGAAAGCAATTTTGTAAAGAAAGAGGGTTAGGGGACATCTCAGGGCGCTCTCATAAGGGAAGATGAGGGTTGGCCTGCACCTAGGAGTCACTGTTCCCAAGTTCTGTATCTAGATTCTAGTGACAGAATGTTCTAGAAGTCAGTGTCCTCTGCTGAACTATAGGATTCCTCACTGATGACTACTTATAATGAAATCTCACTGACTGATCCCATATTTCTTATACAGGAAGGTAAGTTCCAAGAACTTGCTGTCCATCACCTTGCTGCTGTGGGCTTAGAATTAACCTGTTTTCAATCTAAGAAACCTCTCCATGTGCAAGTATTCACTTATGGCTGCAGTTCTGGAAGCCACACTGGACCAAGACCCCAAAGCACTTCTTCAAGACAACATCTCTATCACTCTCCTATTACTCGTGATGTCCTCACCACAGAGACACTTCTGGGCCATCTCCTCAAACAAGGAGAGCGCAGTATCTGTAGTGGCTGCATGCAGCATCTTGTCCCAGAGTTGATGTCACGAGACATCGCAGGGCCTGGCCCCAGTGATTTAAACACTTTCTTCTGGTTCTCTGCCTAGCTTTACCACATTGGTTTTTGCTAACTTCTTCCATAGTCTCAGTTTCACCATCTTAAAACTGCAAATCATGCAGCAGCTCTGGGATGCCTGTGCTCAGATATTAGTGCCTGCTAAACCATTAACCTTAGGAAAGAAGATGCCTTACCTGACCTAGCCAGCTTCACTGGGCTGACAGTGACAGCTGTGAGCATCAGGCACAGAAGCACTGCGTAGATCTTCATGTTGAAGGCAAAGGCTTTGGAGTGAAGGCTGGAGTTCTCTCAGTTGGTCTAACTCTGTTAGTGTGAAGGAGGCTCCAATCTGCCTTTTATAGGGCGTCGGGAGTCTAGCAGACAGGGTCATGCCTAATTGAAGATGAAAGCAAGAGCTCTGTTAAGTTGAGTAGTCATCAGATCATGAGGCAATTTCCTGGCAGTTGGAAGGAAGCTCAGCATTTACCATCTTTGGCTAACTTAGACTGTGAGACAGAAACTGAAAGGTAAGCATCTGAAGCCAGCAACATGGTAGAAGTGATCCCATTGGATCAAAGATTCTGAAACTTTGGAAAGCCCCGGAGAGTTGGGAACCATGTGCGGATCCTGCAGTGGGTGGCATCCTGAAGGAGCATACCTCTTTACATCACAGAGATGTTTCTTTGCAGAATCCTTAATATATGCATGCATGATTTTGTCTGGGAACTTTAATTCACAATAACTCTGTTGGCCAAGCATCCTGTTCAATTGTGTGGAGGCCAATAGTGTCATGCTCAGTCTCATTCCTCATTATTAGTATAGGCAAAGCTTCCTGATTAGTAGGTAGGAAGAAAATCTTCAAGTGGAGGATATAGTTAGTAAAACCACTCAGGATTAAATCTCTGAATTATATCCGATATATTAAGCCACCATGAGCTTATGGCTATTATTTCATGATTTTCTGGGTGTCAGATACAACATTTAAAAATCAGCACACAATAGTACATTACATCTAGTTATAACGATCAAGAAAATATCATAACCAAAAAAAAAAAAAAAGCTAGCAAGTCCAAACTCCTCAGCATGTCATGAGTCATCATACTCCTTAATCCAACTGCTTATTTTTTTCCTGTGTCTACATAATCTTTTCCCGAAATGAAGACTTGTTTCAGGCAAGAATTGAATTATGAGAAGGCAAACAGACATAAGAAAGCGTGATGGACTAAGGGCATGGTGTCTTCATTTGAACCTTCCCTGCAGACATGATTTATCATGATGTTTGTCATTTAGAAGATATTAAAGAGAAGTGTAAATGCCTAGGGCAGTTTTCAAAACATCTAAACATGAAAAAAATGTTTTAAGAAACATAGAAATGGAGAATTGGGAATGTTGTTGGAATCTTGAGCTTAGACACTTGGAATACCCAACCGTCATTGTAGATGAAGAACATGAACCAGCAGTTTTGCAGTTTAAATATTCAGCAGAAGTTAGTATAAATTTGAGGTGAAAAGTTTGAACCAAAGTGTTTATCACTGGTGAGGTAATTATTTAAATCGGCCGCTGGTCAAGCCAACTATCAGCCGCCACATTCTGTAACCAGAGGCCACATGTGCGCCACAGCTAGAAACAGCCAGCCAGAAACACCAGCCCTGTCGCCCACGAGAGGCCAGTGTAGGAGATGGCTCTGCCAATCTTCAAGGCTGTCTCCGCAAGGCTGGGCATTGCCCAGACCATCCTGCCAACCATGTGGACTCAGTACAATTGAGACTCTAATGCTTAGATTATCCAAAGGCTTTATATATTTGGTAATGATCAAGAACAAGATGCCCATACAATCAGAGGTGTAACCCACTACCCAACTTAGATATACCAACTACCTTTGACTGCTCAAGACAAGCGAACATCCGCCTCCATGTCCCCCTCTCTCATTCTCTGTCTCTCTCCTAGTTCCTCCTCTTCTTCTCCTTACTCCTCCTCTTCCTCTTCTTACTCCTCCCACCTTAGCTCCTCCTACATATCACCTTTAGTGTTAAGTGAAGCTAGGAATTTATAATCTTAATAGTTATAGCATAAAACCAGACACACTGATTGATATATAAAAATGAGGATCCAGATATAAATTTGTGCACATACAGCCACCTACTACAGATTTTTTTTACTAAGAGGCCATAAATGCACATGGGAGAAACAACAGCATCTTCAACAAATGGTGCTGGTCAAACTGGATAGCCACATGTAGAAGAACCAAGCTAGATCCTTATCTCTAGGCTTACATATAACTCCAAATGGATCAAGGGCTTTGTATAAGACTGGAAACCATGAGACTGACAGAGGAGAAAGTAGGAGATACCTTTGAACTCATGGGCACAGGAAAAGACTTTCTTAACAGTCCTGATAGCACAGACATTAAGACCAACAACTAACAAAAGGGATTACATGAAAACATTTTAGTTTCTGTACAGCAAAGAATATAGCCATTTATTGAAGCCGCAGCCTGCAGAACAGGACACTATTTGCCAGCTATACATCTGAGAGAGGGTTAGTATCCAGAACATAAAAAGAACTAAAAGATTAAACAGTAAGAGGGCATTTCAGTTACATGATCAGGGAAATTAAAATCAAAGCTATCAAAACTATTGAGAGAATTTTCTTACTCAAATAAGAATGTATAAGACAAACAAACAGAAAACAATAACAACAAGTGCTGGAGTACATATGAAGAAAGGGGAAAACCTATTAAGTCTTGATGGGAATGCGAACTGATGCAACCACTATGGAAGTCAGTGTGGAGGTTCTTTCAAATCCTAGAGACTGATCTACTACATGATCCAGCTATATCACTTCTAGGCATCCACCCAAAGGACTCTGTATCCTACTATAGAGGTGCTTGCATCTATGTTCACTAATGCTCTATCCACAACACTCAGAAATTGAAAATAGCCCAATAAAAATGTGGCATGTTTGCATAATGGACCATTATTCAACTGCTAAGAAAAATAAAATCATGAAATTAATAGGCAAATAGATGGAGTTAGACACAATCCAGGTAACCCAGACCTAAACATTATGCTCTCTCTCTCTCTCTCTCTCTCTCTCTCTCTCTCTCTCTCTCTCTC